>CM040628.1:73082450-73771411 GCA_022817965.1 Solanum lycopersicoides
AAACTTGCATGAGAAGCAGCATAACAGATTATTAAACCCTATGCTGCTCCAACTCTCTAAAACTGCTGCCGCATCCATGTCGGATCCTCCAAAATGCACTACTTTTGGAGGATCCAACACACACCCAGCTACATTTTTTAAAAAACTGAGCATCATTGATCAAAACAAAAACTAAAAAGGAACTATCTATATACCTTCTGAATCAGGTATAACTGGAATAGCAGATGCTTTGGTGCTTAGGCACATGTTCTCAATCTGCAAAGATGAGAATAAAACCCGGTGAGACAACGAAGCACTACTACTACATCTTAAGTTAATTCTGAAACAAAATAATCCTAAAACTCAAGTTCTTTATATGCATCCCACATCACTTTATAACTAGAAGATGCATTCTGTGCCATTATAAATAGAACGCAAAGTACAGAGAACTGATGCTACAAATAGACTGTTTAATATCAAGATCTGAAACACTACCACTGCTCTTATGTTAATTTGGAACAGAAACCTTAAAAAAAGGGTCGTATATGAAAAAATTGTATCAGAGGACTTGTACTACTCAGGAACAGTTAAACTTACCTGCTTCCATACTTCCTCATTTGGTGCATTCTTGTCAGCAAGCATGATCGAGTATGGTTTTCTTCGACGTTCATCAGCAACTTTTTGCCAATATCTACCTATTAGTATGATGGACATACAGAGATCAAACTTTATTATCTGAGAGATGTTAAGTTCTTCAAACAAGGAAAAGAGGCAGATTATTACTCTCTCTATTTCAATTTGGATATCTTACTTTGACAAGGCACAGAATTTAGGAAAATAACAGAGACTTATTGAATCTTGTCGTCATAAACTAAAGATGTGTGCGTTGTACCAAAATCCATTCGAATCTTGTGAACAAGCCATGTAGAACGTTGGAATCAGAGAGAAACGATATATACAAAGAGGCATTCTTTTTTAAACAAATTAGAAATGAAACTAAGACACCTAGACTGAAACGGAGGGAGTAATAGAAGTTTCAGGTGTCAGATATTTGTGGTAAGAGAGAACATAATGACAATGCATTTAGTTCTAAGTACAACTTTTGTCAATTGGTTCCAACCTAAATTAAAGAGCAAATGCATGTCAGAAAATCTAATTGATACTCCCTGTCCCAATAATATATAGAACTCCTTCCGTTATGGGACGTCGTAAAATCTTTAATCCCCTTCTATTTCACAACTTTTAAGAATTCAATTTCATTAAACTATTTCATTTTTTTTAAAAGCTCTGATGTGGTTGTTTTCAATTAACTAACCTCCAACCATTACTTTAAAGATATTCTTCCACTATCACTGCTTCGATATACAAGGAAAATCCTAAACCCTGTGCTTGTGAGGTTGTCAAACACCATCATACAGGACGAGACGAAGTGAGTAAATGATATGCCAACAACCTAAAGGCACAAGATACATGGACATGCAAAATAAAATTCTTTTGTAAATAAGGAACATACCAAAATGATGTTGAAAAGCACCTCATACCTTTGATAACATCACCCATTAAACTATGAATTGGTCGATCATCTCCAAGCCCTCCTGGAGCATTCACTATTTCCTTACAAAGAGCAGATTTAGCACAACCTGGTATTCCTGCATTTTAGATTGCATATCAAAAAGAATGCTTACTTCAATAGTTGCAGGAGGTTCTAGAAGAGGTTTATTACATATTAATACATACAAGACTTCAGATATAGTATGCAATCTGAATATCCAAAACCAGTTCAATCTTACCTGGAAAAAAAACAATGAGACCCTCATTCTTTGCAACCATGTCTTTGGTAGAAATACTAGGGCTTGAAGGAGCAATATCTTTCGTCGGCTCAAGATCACCCTCTACATCTTCTCCTTCAACAATAGCCATGAAATCTTCAACTTTGACAAAATTTCCAGCAGATCCTATCAACGCCTGATTTTGTGGACTACGCTTTGCATATTGTTCAAGGAAGGGCTCAGCTTCACTTAGGTATGTGGATGATGACAATAATTTGTTCCCATATTTCCTGCGTATATATACTGCCCTGAAAATGAGTTTATGTAAGATGCTGCACTGGGAAGATAAAGGTGACTCATCGTAGGAAATCATAAGTTCATTTAGTATTACCATTCATCAAGCATCTTGCTGAGTTCTCGTTGCTTGGCTGCTGAAGTATTCCAAATTTTCATTTGTCTAGATCAATCATATTGTGATAGAGATCAATATACTATAGAATTTATCCTTCAGAATTAATAAGACAGTGCAGCCAAATATCATTCTCTCATTTGAGAGAAAATGTACTACAAACATGTCCTTGTATCACTGAATTAGGTAGGCCATCAAAATACAAGCTTGAGAATGTAAAAACACAGAAATTTGTTAGATCACCTCAAACTTGTGTAAAAAGAACAACTACTAAAAATATTAAGGTCTAGATTCAAAGTAGTTTTGGCAGACAGTATCTATAAGAACTGATAACTAGAACTCTGAAAATAGTAGATTCAATGAATATATCACTTTTTTTAATCAAGTGTCTTTTCAAAACCATAATTTGAAGGCTGATAATGACATCATTATGAGCATCTCAGACAACTTAGATAATTCATTAGAACTGTAGCACATCATTATATGACAATAAACACCACCTCAGAGAACTATTAAAGATGTGACTGGAACAACATATAATTATTGAATTATGTCGACTACAATGTAACAGCAGCTCCTTATTGAAAAAATTGGAAACATAAACACAATGCATTTGAAGGCACCAAGGAGTTCAACTAGAACTTGTCCATTGAATAACAAAGAACCAACCAGATAAAACCTTACCTCAGGTAATAAGCCTTATACGCAGAAGGGCCTTCTTTGAAAAGAGTCGACAAGCCATTACGGATCAAAAAAGTTCTCAACTGCCCAGTAAACAAAATTAAGATGCAATTTCTCAGACCAATACGTGATAAATTTCAAAGCAACATGCTAAATAATTATGTTCCAAAGTTAGATCTTATTTAGTGGAAATATAACTGAGTATCATATTACTTCACCAAAAAGAAAGAGTGCTTTCCACTGCAGTCACTTTCACTATTTTAATTCAATTTGCAAACTCAAGCTTAACATATAAAGAACCTCACAGAAAAAGCGTTAAGCACATCAAAGTTCCAGCTATGAACTCGGTATCTCATCCCTACCTTGAATTTTTTTTGTTCGAAAAGGTAACATATTTATATAATAATAAACTACACAAAGGGTGCAGTAATCACTCATAATTACAAGATAAATAAAGGGGAAAACAACTCCTAATCTTTGTCTTCTCACAAGGATTCTAACAACAACATACCAGGTGTAATCCCACAAATGGGGTCTGGGGAAGGTGGTATATCAGCAGCGTTACCCCTACCTTGTGAAGGTAGAGAGGTTGTTTGAGATAGACCCTCAACTCAAGTATTCACAAAGATTTTAGTACATCATAAATAGATTCGGGATAATCTAAGAATTCTTGTTTACACCACTCGCTTTTCTTTGCTTCGATTCCACAAAAAAAAATACTTTGACCTTGTCCTAATTCTATTTCACGCGGCAGAGTGGAAAATAAGAACATAACATTACTGGCAGATTGAACAAGTTGTAAAAAGGCTCCATAGCAGTCTTGGTACTGTGTAATGCATACTAATAGATTCTCGCAAAAAAAATTCAGATATTTGAGTTCCGTTATTCAAAACCTACTTCTATATAGCCATCTTTACAAAAATTCTTTATAACAAAACCAAAAGATTATCCTTTCTTAACATGATTGTAGTAGTATCACTGAAGTGTTTCTTACAATAAAATTAAGCAGCAGGCTTGACACCTGGTGGGCCAGTGGCTCTCCCAATTCCTTTGACTTTAGTCTTACAGACATACTCTATACCACAAACTTTGATTTCTCCTGAGAGGGTGAAAGGATCCTAAAATCAACATCTATCGATCCCTAGTCCGTGTCGTTTATGGTAAAATCTAGGAGGGTATCTCGCCATCTTCTAGCGACCAACATTGGTACCAGTATCAAATAAGCTTATTGTTTTGGTTAAAGTTGATAAGCATGAAATAATGGGCACTTATTTCATGCACTGCTCATTTCTGCATGAGTCATGCATCAAAGAAATAAAATAGATTTAAAAGATGACGAAAACTTGAAAAAAGTATGCCCCTAGTAGCAGCAGAACAAGCAGCTTCAACTCACAAACAGGCAAGTCACATGAAGTTTCTGTTAATGAAAGCTTATCTAGTAACTGCATTACCTTATAAGGAAGGAATTTCATCTTGACCATCAGATTTGCATCTTCATCAGCTAAACGGACATCCTCTTCCTCATTTTTTACCATTTGATTGCTACTTCCTACCATTTCGGAAGTTTTCTTTTCATTGACCTTGAATAAATCCAGGTCAACAAAAAAGCCTGTGAACAGCTACATCAGCAACTCAGCGTGCAAAAGATGATACGATTAGTAAGGAGGGAGGGAGGCTCTCACTGAATGAAGACTACACTTTTTTAATGAACATCACAGAAGATAGCAGGTGAAGACTGAAACTCAAGGATTTATAGGGGGGCACTACTATAGATCATTCAGATGGGACATGACTATAGATCATTTAGACGGGGCATGACTATGTAACTTTTTGTGTTCCCCCAAAGGAGACTTCCAAAATTGTCTTGCGTCCAAATTTTATATGCATTTTTAAATACCTTACCTTTGTTCTCAAATAGGAGTAACAGAAGTTTCACCTCAAGCACCAGCAAAAAAACACTCATTTACTCCCAGAAGAGGAAGAATTAAAGCTGATATATATATATATATATATATATATATATATATATATATATATATATATATATATATATATATATATATATATATATATATACATATATGAAACTTCTTACTTCAAACTTTATTTAGTATGACGATGATATGAAATGAGCTTAAATGGAGAAGTGGGGATCCATATAGTCGACCCCAACCTGTTTGGGACTGAAGTGTCGTGCTGTTTGGTTGCTTGAACTAAAAATGGGATATATATGGAAAGATTTAAAATATGCACTCCCTCTGTCCCAATTTATGTGACTTACAGTCCCAAAAAGAATGACACACTTCTATATTAGTTAGCGATTTAACTATAAAATGTCTATTTTACCCTTAATGAAATGATTTACCGCCAAACAAATTTCTATCATTCATTTTGGACCACAAATTTTAAAAGTCTTCCTTTCTTTCTTAAACTCTGTGTCAAGTCAAACTACCTCCCATAAATGGGACGGAGGGAGTATTTATATATGAACTTAATAAATTGAAAGGGTGTTGATGATGGATTAAAGGAAAAGATAAAAGGTTAATTTTATATTTTGATGTTCAGTCCATATACTGTTATCCGTGTTTTATTAGGTATAAAATGATACCAATTGGCAATTGGTGTACTTAATTGTACATGATTAGCTATGCAGGACACGAAGACTAACCAAAGAGTCTATTTCAATGTTATACATGATTAGACAAACCTGGTTTCTCACAAGTTATAGGCTGTACAAGTTAGCAAGGTCAAAGGTTATACAAGTGCAGCTAACAGATCAGTTCCAGTTTTGGCTGAGAATAATAAATGAACAAATATTACCTCGATACAAAGGGCTGAGAATAATAAATGAACAAATATTACCTCGATACAAAGGCCACAGTCCTGGTTTGTGTCTGACATGAAAAGAATTATTTTAATCAAGGAAATCACACAAGATATGCAGCAAAACCCAATAGCTAAACATTATAAAAAAATCTGTTGAAATAGTTAAAAAATAGACCTCATCTCTTTCTGGTACCGGCGGAAGCCTGAATCACTATGTACGTGGATCACCATTTTGAAAGGCAGGTTGTCACTCGATAAATCATTAATTTTATGGAAGTTATAGTAACACTTGAAAGCAGCAGGAAAGCGTTTTTCCCTCATCAAACGAACCATTTCCTGAAGATGAATATATCCCAAATGATGGTTAACAGAGTTGAGACTAAAGAGAGAACTAAAATCTGACAACTATCTATCAGGTCCTTCAAGAAAAAGTCACAAAACAGTTAAGCCACACACCAAGACTAATCCACGTAGTTCCACGAGCACAATCAGAAGGTCAGTGTATTTTCCAAACAATAAGGTGGGGGTGGGGACAGCCAAAAGCAATGACAAAAGACAGGACCTATTTAGCCAGAGGGAGGAAGAAACCAAAACTTTTTCATGTATGAAATAAAAGATGCATATAATTAGTGAACATCACAATTATTGTTCAACCTCTCAGAGAGATGGAACGATGATGTGAAGAAGAGACGGGCCCATTGATTTACTTTTGGGAAGTTACTCGTTCATCCCTTCCTGATGATTTGTGCAGCTAAAAGAAAGTAAAATATTACTTCCCCTCCGGCAATCATTCATTTTCACCTCGACCAAGTAAGGTGTAAGATAGAGAATCAGACGTATATAAAGATTCAAAAGACATCTGAAATAGGGAGCAAAAGAAAACGAAGATTAAAACATCAACACCATGTTTACAACATAATTGTACTCCTCCCTTAGTTAATAGGGTGGCGTGCTTTCATTTTTTTATTGTAATTGTTAGAATATGAATAGGTTTATACAATCCTATTAGAATATGAATAGGTTTATACAATCCTATTAGAATAGGAATAGTTTATACAATACTATTAAAATAGGAATAGGTTTATATAATCCTATTAGAATAGGAATAGGACTACTAAATAGTATCCTATTTGGTAAAGGATTGTATTCTATGGTCTATAAATAGGGTCTCATGTAATAATGTAGATACAACAACAATTCAATAATATTATTTTGCTATATTTCTAACATGGTATCAGAGCCTCTAAGATCTTGGTAAGCAATCAAAGAGCTTTCGCTGTCGGCGGGCGGCTATTACTCATATATGTCGCCCGTCCAGCCAATGATTATGTTAGCAAAAGTTGGATCACCATGTATCTTTCTAGTGACTATTTTCCTATATTTAATTTTGTAGCACCGTCCCATCATTCCGGTGACTACTTTTTCATATTTAATTTTGTAGCACCATCCCATCTTTTCGGTGACTACCTTTTTTTTTTTTTTTGCATATCTGATTTGCGTAGCACCGTGCATCTCCCGGACTACTTTTCATATTGAATTTGTGTAGTACTGTGGATTTTTTTTTCCGAACTATTTTCTCATATCTGAGTTGCATAACATCATGTGTCTTTTCAGTAACTTAGATTTGATTTGCATAGTTCCATTTGTCTTTTCCGGTGACTCCTCAAATCTGATTTGCGTAGGATTGTGCCATCATTCCAATCCTACCTATATAATTTCTCTTTTTCATTAGGGTCGTGCCATCATTCCGACCCTACCCATATTATTTCTCTTTTTTTGTCAATTGGGTCGTTCCAACTATCCTATATAATTTCTATTTTCTAGTTGGGGCGTGACATCATTCCGACCCTACCTATATAATTTTATTTCTTAGATTGTGACCATTTTTAGCCATCAAATCTAATACTACGGCATATGAGCATGTTCCAATAATTATTTTGGTGACTTTCTTATTTAATATTAACTCATCTATTGATGCCAACATGATCCATATACTTTATATTAGATTTGAGCACTTCGTTGCTCAGGGGAAGTTTAGTAGCCTTGTATGTCGATTGTGTTGTGTTATCGATTGTGCAGATCACTCTATGGTCTAGAACAATTTTTTCTCAAGCTTGGGTTGGGAAGTTCAACACCAATATTATGAATCAAATTCAGTATTTCATACGAAGATTAAGCACATTGAGATTTACTGGCATTATGCATCAAATCCATCAAATCCAGTATTTAATGAGAAGACAAGCACATTAAGATTGACCGTCAATTTTGTGAAGTCTGCAAATATCTCACCAAGCCCCTCATCGGTCCCCGTGTTAATTACATTTGTAACAAGCTAGGTGCATGAATTGTACGCACTATCTTGAGGGGGAGTGTTAGAATATGAATAGGTTTATACAATCCTATTAGAATATGAATAGGTTTATACAATCCTATTAGAATAGGAATAGTTTATACAATACTATTAAAATAGGAATAGGTTTATATAATCCTATTAGAATAGGAATAGGACTACTAAATAGTATCCTATTTGGTAAAGGATTGTATTCTATGGTCTATAAATAGGGTCTCATGTAATAATGTAGATACAACAACAATTCAATAATATTATTTTGCTATATTTCTAACAGTAATCAAAGCTCACGTTCTCAATGGAACACTCCACCAATAGGACGATGAAAACCTGCATATTCAACTATCGCTCCTACACAACACCAAGAAACTAAATAACTCATCATCACACTCTGGGTACCCCTACCCTAAAATGGTTTGCAACTTAAAACTCAAGTCAAATTAAACCACAACATATTTTAAGAAGAGTGAACATTGAAGTAAAGATATGGGATTTTGTGACAGGAAAACATGAAATACGAAGTCATGTATTTGAAATCCATTG
Organism: Solanum lycopersicoides; assembly: GCA_022817965.1. Classification (NCBI taxonomy): domain Eukaryota; kingdom Viridiplantae; phylum Streptophyta; class Magnoliopsida; order Solanales; family Solanaceae; genus Solanum; species Solanum lycopersicoides. The sequence goes on from CM040628.1 coordinate 73,091,008, forward strand.
TGTACTACAAATTCCAAACAAGCTTAATTTCCAAGTTACACAACATTTCCTTCGAGGGGTAGCTATTCTCAATTTCTCATGTCTCCAAAATTACTTGAATTGCAATGTTTCCCCATGTTCCCACTACTGTTATTAATCACCTCAAGAATGCCAGGGACCAAGCAAAAGTTGCAGTTGCAGTATGATTTTGTCCTCAAAAGTCGAAACAGAACACAAGGGTATTCTATGAGTAACTAGATTCGGGTGTTACATGTTAATCCAAAATACTGTAACCTCTTTAAACTTGATACTTCCACTATTATAACTTCCCTTAAGGATGTATTATCGCCCTCAATTTCTTTTATAAGTAAAATAACCACCTTCATAATAAGCTCTGGTGAATTTTTCTCACACATCTTCCATTTTGGATCTATCTCTTTGGCCCCCTCTTCAATCAATGTGTTGACCTTAGTCATTTGTACCCTTTGATAAGTTTTTTCATGTGTAGTGGCACTTCTTTAGCCTAATTTATACTTGTAAGGATGAATCACACATGGGAGAGGATATGAAATCTCTGTCAACATGAAGCAATTAGCAATGATCATCATGAAAGCAATTATGTTAAAATGAGGTTTTGTTGAGCATGCTACAAAGAGGGTGATCTGAAAAGTTGATGATTAGGGAAGAAAAACTAGGGTAAATATGTGACTGGGTAGCAAGTTAGCTAGCTCCTCTTTCTGAAAACCGCAACCACTATAAGAAAATTGCAGTAACATATTAGAAGAAACTAATTTGGTTAGGTCAGTGATGACTATCAAGAAGTAACCAACAGTAACATCAACAAATTAATTAGGAGATATTTTGATTGAATCACTTCAGAATTTTCCCAAACCTGTATTTTTCCTGTAGAAAAATCATCAGGATGTGATTGTAAGAACTTTGACACAACAGATCGATCAGCATTTCTTGAATGTGAGCCAGAATCATCATCTCCAAACCAGTCCAAATGATTCGGGCAGAAAGCCGTGCCAGCACTCTGAAGAAGCGCCTTGATTTGCTGCACATAGAAGAGAAATGGAGCTTGGTACTTTGGTTACATGAAACTACTCTTTGCTGCTGAATCACATAGATATATACCTGCTTTTCTGATCTATTTGCAGCACAAACTTCACGCAGCGTAGGTCCCAAGTCCAAACCCTCTGGAGAAGGCAAGAACACTTATGAACATCAAAAGGAGTAATAAACCCAATTGTCCCACAACTACAGTGCCTGAACCCCAATTGAATTGAAATACACCTCATTGACAATGCCTCTCCATTCAGGCTTAGACCAATACTAAACAAAATAAAAATAAAAAGTACTAGGAGCTCTTTACATCTCTGGCAGGACTTATCGACTAATTCCCTAAGTTTTCCCGTCGAAGGCGGAAGGACCTATGTTCCAAATATCTAGCAAAATATAAAATATTGATTCACATCAAGAACACAGAGAAGTAGAAAAAGATAAAAAGCACACACAACCAAAGAAATTGAAAGAGTTGAACTTGTGGTAGCTTCCATACATGAATTATTCAGGAGAGGATATTTCTATTACCTATTCCTATTTACTTGGTACGTCTTCTTTCTTTAGTTCATTTGATGCCTTAATCCACTTGAGCCACTTCAACATTGATATCATGCATTTCTTTGTGCGCTTGATGAAGCATATTTTAGATGTACTTGAAATATATTCACGGTTCAACTTGAGGGGGTGTATTACAGGAGACTAAGACGATTAGTTGCTGATTAGAAGATACATTTCAAAACTCAGTCACAAGGTGATGGGGGTCACTCATATTGTCATTTAGGCTTCTTTAACCATTCAATCGCACCATGAATAAACAATCTCTTCTCACTACTCCATTGAAGCATACAAATAAAACATGTTAACCCCAACAAATAACGTAGAGTATTAGTAGGATCATATAAGAAAAGATCTTACCACCCTCTAATGGAGGAGGAGGAAAATCTCTCAGAACCCGCTCCATATGCTCTGAGCTCTCACGTTTTACAATGCGTGCCACGAGGCCCTCCAAAATTTCACCCTGTACTTTTATATGATCTTTTGATCCTGCACATCGAACCAAAGTATTTAGGAGAAAAACACTACTTCAAGGACGAGTGCAAACAACATAAACAAATAATGCAGAGGCAAGTGAACAGATAAGAAGAAAAACAAATACAAGATATTTAAAGGCAATCGCAAATATACAGATAGTAGCATGAAGGAATGGCTAATTAAGATTGTCATTTCACTTCCCAAAAGGATGTAAGCTTTAGCAGCAATCAAAGTTTAGAAGCACATGAAGCATTTTGCTTTTAACAACACGACAATGCTCTTAGAGATCCATAAGGGAAACAAAAAAATGAAACTACTCATTGAAAGAAGTAAACAGAAAAGATGAGTCGTGACAATTGTTTGCAGTAGAAAAATATATTTGGCGACATACCCACAGGGCAAGAATGGATGATAGAGATAAAGACTTTAAAGAGCAAAAGAGCGTGAAGGGAGAATCTACGAAGGTAATATGAAAATCCAGGGTAAAACCTTAGACGAGTTGTACCAAAAGCAAAGGCCTGAGGGATGGAAAAGTTAATGTATGAGCTAGCACAATAAAGAGATAAATTCGCACCAGACCTTTATTGCCCTTCATTTTTTTTCTATCCATAAGCTGATAGTTGTACTAAATATTAGTGTATGCAATATGTATACAACAGAAGAAAATCTAGAAAAACATATTTCTCTAGAAATAGTACCCAGCCATCTAGATTAACTGGAAACACCTCAGGTGTAATGAAAATTCACAAAACAAGGTCTTCTAGTTTCTACAGAAAAAATTCCGTTTTTTTCTTTTTCTACGTTTTGAAATCCCAGAAAAGAAACAAACATTTGAAGGATTTCAGGCTCCATAAACAGCCAGAAGAGATCCAAAACAATATCCCCCCCAAACGGGCCCAATCTGCATGTAACTTAGTAATAGACAGGTAAATAATCTACCGCTTATATGATATCTTACTCATATTCTCATATGCAAGAAGAGAACGTCATATTAAATCCTTCATTTTCCTTGACGTACTCGTTTTTAGTGGGTGTGACAAGACTAAAGGTCTTCACGCAGGTTCCTCAAAATACACGGGAATTTAACAAAGTTTTGAAGTACAAGTACCACGTAATACACACCCAACACATAAGACAAGCCGATAAATGAATCAATATTCATAATGAATAGCTCACTACGCAGTTAGCCATGTATAGGAAACATATCCTCAAAGCATTATGGTAAAGAAAAAACTGTTCACTCTGTTTATTACACCTCTATGTGGTCCAATTTGAATATTTTTTGGTTGGAATTCTGCAATCACCGATCTTACAAATGTTTTATAAGCTCCACAAGCCTTAAAAAGATCCTCTATTCTATACTTTGTGTAGATGTAGTTGTGCAACAATCATCAGTCTCTAGTTTGACGTGGTTAGAATCGTTATGCCTTAAATAGTCGAATATTTAGGAGGTCGTGACCACACCAATCCATGTTCCACACCTTCATGCCCTTTTTTTAATAACATTTTCACCTTTCATCAAAATAATCCCCTCCATGACCCTCCCCCGTAATACATCCTAATGTATCGCTGACAAACAGAAAATATGAGATTCTAACACTCACATTCTTCCTTATTATGTCAAGGAAACTTTGCAAACTTAACTTGGCAGTAATCTTGCATAGTATGTCATTATTAAGTCTTATGCGACCCTGCTAATCACATCACTCTACAGCAGTGATTTCCTTGGTCGATTATGGGGTGCCATGACGACAATATGGCATATGAAGGAGTTTGGAATATGCATGGCACTGCATCCAACCAAACTCTTCCTCCAGATTACTTAAATACAAGTTACTTCAACTTAAAAAAACTTGACCTTCTCTAGAAATGCAGCAACATACATAAGTATAACTACAACATTATATCCTGATGATCATCTGACATCTTCGTAACTAAAACTTTACATAATGATGATCATCTGACATATTTTTTTAACTACCTAGTCCACTTTTTCAAGAGTTCAAGCTAATGTCCCAAGCAGTTCTGCACCAGTCTTGATTAAATTACATTATCTCAGTGGAGGGAGGGTAAAAAAGAATACACTCATATGGCAAACCACCTAACCAAAACCATTAGAAGTCACGCAAAGATAACCAATCAAGTGAAATCCGCTCAACAATTTACATAATGTTTTGCAGAAAGCTAAACTTACCAGGTACAGAAATATCAGCAACTTCAGCAAGAGCCTGGCAAACGGAGGTTGCTGTACCTTCCTCACAGAGTGCATCAAACGCAGCAAAGAAGGAAGTAACTGATTTCCTTCACAAGGAAACCAAGGAATCTTTCAGAAATAGACAGTTTCTCATACTTCAATTAAACAGAAACATACCCAAATTTTATGTGTAATGGAAAGGAGGCAGTGTGGAACAACCACCAATGAAATTGACACCGAGAGCAACAAATAAATAAACTAGCATCTTCAATTAGTAAGAAAGCCATTCAGAATGGGTATTAGAGTTGCCACATGACCTAACTTTTCACAGAAGCCAGCGACAAACACCCAACAGCTTGTTATCTTGTGTATATTTTGTCAACATTGACGACCATTGCACAGGTATCCCATTTATGGGAAATGAGAAGTCTGCTGAGATCTTAAAATCAGAAGAAATTTGCTGTATTCAGTAGGTGTGGAAATTCAATACTCTTCTTGAGCTTCTAAGAAGAGAATAGATGACTCATAACACCTTGATGTAGGCAGACTGAAACAGCTTCATCTTCTCAGTGAACTCATTCTACCATAGAATATTGAGGACAGAAAATATGAGCACAATTTACTAGGGCAGTGGTTTCTTAGAGCTCCCACAATTTATTTTGTGGGGGAATTGGTTGGCAGTCAGAGAAATTATCATTGAAAACAATTTACTTTGCTTGGAGTTTTATTCGAAAAAAGATTGAGAAAGGAGTGAAGCACTTCTAAATTATTACCATGGCAAATGGTGTGGAAATAACTGGGGATCTGGTTTGTGGAAAATCATATTTTGGTGTGGCACTTTCTACTTCTAATATACTATTTTTATGCCAGATTATCTCATTTATATCAATAAAATAATGACCCTATAAAAAATATTTGAAACCAAAGCAACATGACATAGCTGGGTTAAAACCTTGAAGGTTGAAAGAAATTCTAGTTACAAGCACCTGTGACATATGTACCAGAACAGTGTTACGAACTGAGAGAAATGAAGTTTACTCCTCATACTAGTAAAACACTAACAAAAATCTGAAGGCAATCTGCATCTTGATATCTTTAAATGTATGTCCTTTAATTGGTATACAACACTTCCAGCATATCTCTTGGGGAAAAAATGTAAGTCCTTTAAAAGTCTGGGTGTACTGCTAACTTCCATTTCTTATAGCCTAAAATATATGTACTCTTCATTTGTGATTTGTCTTGATGGACTTGTGTCAAACGAGTGCAACATAGACATGGCTACCTCGTCTGAGTCCTTTAAAGGCACCAAAACTACTAAGATTTGAAGTACTCGTATCTGAACATCCATATAACATAGCATAAAGATAGCTCCATAACCAGTATCAACAACAAAAGCCATCATGCTGCATGGACTGTTCATCAACCAATAGTCTCACAGCTTTTATTCTTAGGGTACTCACAGTCAACCTCGTACAGGGCCTCAATGTGATACCTGGCTAGCCAGCTCCTATTGCAAACCTGCTGAATTCTGCTCTTTTGGGAAACTAGCAAGTATTCATAGACCTACTCCTCCTACGCCCTACTGTTTACATTGCTATACTACAACAAAGATCCATGTCTAAGGCGAACATACTTCAAGCCTCACTTATTATCCTCGATATTTTTGTTTTTTGCAGCTGCTAGATAACTTTCAATGTCCTGTTAACTTCTTAATATTCCTGCCACAAGTCAGTTCCATATTGCTGTACTTTAACTGCCAAACTAAAAGTTCATAAACCCAATGGTTGCTTGTATCAACTGTGACATAAATATTTTCCACAATAAGAATGAAAGCAGAACACACTTAAATGCATACCTTGTTGAGAACAGCCATATATGATTTGTTGGTAAACGCCATTCCCTGCAAAAAGCAATTACATCGGGAGTTGAATAGAAATTTGGTTTTCCACTTCCCAACTCCGTGACTGCAGTCACAACCGCTGTTCAAAGGAAGATCAGAAAAAGTATCAACAGAAGGTGGCAATCAGATAGATGTCGCAAGCCACAACAGTAAATTACAAACACATGACCATAAACAACCGTTTCAACAAACAAGTACATTTTGGACAATCAGAATGCGATGCTCAGACTGTACATAAATCCACATTTTCATGTAGCCTCCAAAACTATGAAGGATTCTCCTACACAGAAAGCACCTACAGATCCTTAAGTTTGAAAGTTCAACACAACTAATATTTCCATCTCTCAAGACCAACACATAGCCAGTTTCACCCAAAAAGATAGTCAAGTACTCTTTTGAAAGGCTAAAGAGCACCCAACGGTGTGGCCCAGTGGTCCATAAAGTTGGTTGCGGAGCACGAGGCATCAGGTTCAAATCCCACCAGAAGCAAAAAAACTAAGTGATTTCTTCCCATCTGTCCCAGCCTTGGGGGACAGAGTTACTCGATACTTGTACTAGTCCATAAAGTCGGTTGTGGAGCACGAGGCATCAGGTTCAAATCCCACCAGAAGCAAAAAAACTAGGTGATTTCTTCCCATCTGTACCAGCATTGGGGGACAGAGTTACTCGATACTTGTACTAGTGGGAGGTAACGTGTATCCATGGAATTAGTCGAGGTGTACGCAAGGCTGCAGGCTGGGCGTTGAAACCAAGACATATGACCACTTTCTTTTTTGAAACTGCAAATATTTTATTTTATTTTGAAACTGAAGACATATGACAACTCTCAAGATACAATTTCATGGAATTGTTAGGCTTCCTTTGAAACCTTACCATAATCATCTCGTGGGCGTTGTCCGTGGTCCCCCAACACTGCCGTGACCAACTCCATTGATATACACATGCGATTGCGCTGCAACATCCAAGATTTATTAATTTGAATCTTCCATAAGAAGTCATAGCAACAGTTTTTTCACAATGGTTTTGCACTAGAGTGACAAAATGTAGAGTCAAAAATGAAAAATGATGCAAGAGAGTAAAATTAACACCAGTTGAGGATGAAATGGATAATGCTCTGAAAATTGGCATTACATCCTAGTAATATTCTCAGAGTGATTGTTCTAACAAAGTGATATCATCTTAACAGTGATTGTATCAACCTAGTCAACCACACTAAAGAGATGATCGCACCAATAAAATGATTGCACTATCAAAATTTTAAAATATAGGGAACAAAACTATTCCCCCAAAATCTAGTGCAAGATCTACTCTACACAGCTGCTGACACATGGAGGTTTACCAAATCCAGTGAACTTTTTAAAGTCTCATCTAAGACTCCTTTATTATTATTCTTTCTCAAATAACCATCATTTCCTAGTATTCAAGTTCGTCGACATTTTCAATGATTTTACAGAGTAACATATTTAGGTAAAATCCTGGAAAAGGCAGTTTGATTCGGGTCTAGACACAGTTTAGAAATTCTAATTTGTTTAAGAAATGAATTGAGTGCATTCTAATTTGTTTAAGAAATGAATTGAGTGTCCAACTCCTAGTTAGAGGTTTGAATCGGTTCCTGCATAGACTAATTCTCAAGCTTCTCTTTTTAATAACCAGAGAAACTACGTGGGCAATAGTCACGATTTGAAAATCAATGGATAATGGGTCTGCCCGTATAGTGTATACCCCTTAAATAACACACTTCCGTCAGTAGAAAAATCTGGTTACCACTGACCAAAGCCCTGGGGGCAGCTAATTCCACTTCTTGTGATAAAAAATGAGGATATGGTTGCCAACTTGCCATTCACTCCGACAAGCATGGGAATAGCTTTCTGGCTTTACATGTTATCAAGCTAATCCGAGGTCTTTTTTTTCTTTTTGTTCTTTTTCCTCATACAAAACTAGGTTTTTTCCAATCCAATTCCACCTCGCTTATCGCTGCATACCCTATTCATGCTCAAAGTTCTCGACACAAGCTATTACCCAGAAGCACTTCGATCCAATGATTTTCTATCCTTTACCCATATTCTAAAGCATTTTGAACCATTGAGGATGTGTTTCCCATCAACTAAGAAACTATCTTCTACCTTCACCCAAAATATTGGTTTCACTTTCTTCCTCTCGATCAAACAAACTCTTTCAACCTTTCCCCTTTTTGTGTCAACCCTGCAGATCCGAGGCTTGTTAAGTAGTAGTAGATGATCACCAGGATTCATTTTACAAAAAGTTTCAGTTGTCTGGGTTATATGGATTCATCTACACGCGGACAATTGTGTTTAAATGATGGTGAAGGTGCAGAAATTTTTTCTGCCCATGATGACAGAAACCCTACACTCCATTCCAGTCTTTGGCAGCAGATCCTTTCTAATCTAATTTTATGACTATATAACATTTTGTTCAAGTAAAGAAAAACAGGGTTCGACACTCCATTTGATCCAAACAATAGATACGCATATAATTTGTAATCAGTCAGCGAATCCAATTAATTCTGCACATCAAATAGATGATACTGATCCGTGTATACATCTGAGGCTATCAACTCCAATTTACCAGCACTAGTTTTGATACTTGTCTTTCTTTGTTGAAACACTGGCATACTACTGCAACTGAAGCAAAAGGATGTAGGTTGGCTTTGCTTGACTTGATTGTCTAGTTTATATGTGATAAAAAAACAGTGACTTGTCGATGTTGTTGTTGATGGTAGCAGAAAGGAGGATCCATTTTGTTGTTTCTTTTGAAAAAACAAACAGAATAAAGGCCAGAAAGAAAAAGATAGAACAAGAGAGGAGATCAGGAAAGACGAGAAATTTGAGGGACAAAATCTACTACAAGTAAAAACAAAAGGAAGAAACAGTAGAAATCACTTCTGTAATAGTCAGATAAAGAGGATTTTCAAGTGCATGAGGTTGAACAAAGCTGAAGTTTTTGAAAATAAACTAAACGCCATATTTATTTTCTCCAGATAAACTACACCAAGTCTTCCTTGAAACTGTACAGCAGCAAGCTCTTTTAGTTCAGACTATATTTATCATTGATGAGTTTCTTGAGGCTCATTCGTGATCAGAAAACATAGAACTAAAAGAGTCAGCAATGTGTATAAAGTATGTACTATGAATTCTCCTACATAGGGACTAATATTTAGTTCAATACCTCAAGAAACTCATTGAACTCTGCTTGCTTCTTACTTGCTTGAGTACCCCACGTCTCACGAAACATCCGTCCAAGAACAAAGACACCAACGGCAGTATAGCTACAAAATGAAAATATTACAGCAAGCCTTAGTTGAGATTCAAAGAGTTTAACCACCATAATGATTGCCAGGTAATAGATGATCCAACAATATAGAAGGCCACGGAAATGTAGAATGGATGATTTTGCTGTATATGGTACCACAGGCTATGTTGTTCAGACTCGTCAAAAAGTTGCCGAACCCATGTCGGTCCTCCAAAAATGCACTACTTTTGGAGGATCCGATGTGCACCCAAGGAATCATTTTGAAGAGTCCGAGCGACATAGCCTGCAGGCCTATATCATTCTTGCACAACATAAGAAGCATCAGTGCACAATATAAACCATCAAGAATGTAGTTGATCAGTTTATCACACTTCAAAGCAGAAGATGAATGCCATATGAATTCCTACTCAAGATCCGTTGCTCTTTAACAATAGCACAGCCATGACTCGACAAAATTGTTTGAACCAACAACCACTGAGCGTACAATTAAGAGTACCAAAAAAACAATAGTTACACCAATAATCTTTGTATACAAAACATGGTGGCATGCAAGAATTTCAACTACTTCTTTTTTTAACCCATGTTTATTATAATAACATAGAAATACATAAGAAGGGGACATAGACCTTACCTCCTATAGCAAGGGTACAGTATAGAGGGCAACCAAAAATATGGAGAAACTTATGGAAGAGTCCATCCCCAACCAAGGTAAAATGCTTTACTTGGTTGGTGGTTCAAAGAGCATGCCTGACACAAGAAGTTTTGAAGAAAAAGGGGGCCATTATAGTTTCCAGGTGCTTCTTATGCAATGAGAAATGTTAGTCATTTGTTTTTACACTGCACTTTTACAGCACAGCTTTGGTCTCTATTTCTCAACATAACAAAGACAGGTTGGATTATGCTGGAGCAAAGTGCAGATTTGCTTAGCTTCTGGATGAAATGAAGAGGCAACAAAAGTCAAAAGAAGTGGTGGAGGGTTATACCACTATACATCTGGTGGACAGTTTGGAAAGAAAGAAATGGAAGGCGTTATGAAGATAGATCTAATTCCATTTAGAAAGTTAAATGGAATTGTATAATATCTTTCTAGTTTTGATGTAAAGAAGTAGGTTTAGAAGATATGATCATTTTGTAGATTTATCAAGATCTCTATTTGTTTTTTTCTTATCTAACAATTTTTTATGGTGCCCAGCATGTCCTCAATGCTGAGGAATAGACATTTACCAGTTTCAAAAAAATAGAAGATGTTTAAACCAAAAAATTATGCAGTAACCATAAGCAAAACATACATATTTCCAAAGCTATTCTTGGCATATGCTCCACCCTCATGCCCAGCATACATAAAAAGAGATCCAGAATGCTTAAGAGAGACCTGGAAAAAAAAGCTCCCGCATAAGCAGCATAAAAAACACCTTTAAGAAACAAGTTTTAACAATCGAAGAACGGAAAATAAAAAGAGATTATGACTAGATAACCCCAGCTAGAACAACAACCAAGGTAGTGAAAAATAAAGCCTTCATCTTATAAAAATCTAAACTTCCTAGGGTAGAGGGGCGGGACCATTATCCACCGAGTTTAGAAGGATGTGATTGGTCCAAAGGGCGGGTCACAGACGGATTTCTCGGTTATCAAAAAAAATCTAACTTCCTAAAAGTGATGTTTTGATGAAGGACCGAGAACTGTAAGGTAAACTTTAACTCAAAATCAGACCTGTTCAAGGAAAATGTACCTTCCCAATAAAAAGAATAAACGGAAATTAAATTAGCATAACATCTAAAGCCAAACAAGCCTGAGTCCTACCTCCACCGTGGCCAAGCCTTTGGAAACCATCTCTATCATCCTTGTCCTAATCTGAAAAAACATACTACAATGCTTGAATTTCCACATTTAAGTGTCATGAACCTCAGAGAAGAGAAGTTGAAGAGATCACTACCTCCTGATCTGATTTCTCATTCTCAAATTTTGGGTAGAAAGTGGCCCTTATTTGGGCTTTCGAGAATGTGGAGTTATCTACAGTAAAATTTTCCAATAAACTACCCTTAAATAATTTGCTCAAAAGAGCACTTTTTTGTTCATTTGGTGTTTTTACAGCTTCAATCTTTGGGGCTCCAGACACTGTTCCATATGACTTGGGTTTCCAGATGACTTTTTGATGCTGCACAGGTGACTGGGGTGCTAATCCAGCGCTGCCAAACTGAAGAGATGCAACTGGAACACTAGATTGTGCACCGCTTTCAGTAATATCCAAGGAATTTAGACGGTCGGCAATGGTTTCAGTAGTTGCAGCAGATGCAGGTTCGACATTTGAAGAAGAACCTGGTACCCTATTGGAACTTGGCCTCACTTGCCATTTTTTTTCTTTATAACCACCCCTTCTCTGCAAATCAGAAAATTAAAGTGATTAAACTAGATCCAAATTTTAGTTGCACTTACAGACACATATTATGACAAAAAAGATTGACAGAATGCATACTCCACAACTATCTCAGTCCCACCTAATCAACTAAACTACAAACACAAGGGTAGTGGCACAAGAAGCACACATGTAAGGTGGTGTGATGATGTCACAAAGAGAAACAGTTCCGAAAAAAGAAAAGGTTTAACACAACTGCCATGGTCTGAAACTCCTCAAGGAAGTAGCAAGATTAAGATAAAATCAGCGAACCAAATATAAAAGAGGGATTTCTAGCTGTGGTGATCATATAAGCACAAAACAAAAACAGAACACACTGCACCGTGGTGTTCAACTCTCCTTCCTAGTTAGCCAGTAGTTATTTGACTTCCATTTTCAAGAAACTATTGGATTTCTTAATGAAAAATATTGACACATAAGGAGCAAAAACAATTACCCCTCAATTCCGAACTAGTTGAATCAGCTATACCAATCCTCAATATATGTCTCTCTCCATTTGCATTCACAGAAATAGAAATGCTTAAAATTTAACCAAAAAGATAGTAATGGCAACATCCAATATTAATAGTTAAGGGAACAACAACAATTTACCCCTCAATCCTGAACTAACTGAATCAGCTATACTAACAATCCCTAATTATTATTTTTTATGACAAGGCAACCCGCAGCCACTATCCTTTGGGTGCGGACAAGGTAAATCCCGCTCTTGTCCAATAGCTCGCAAACTACACATGAGAGGTAAACCACATGAGAGGTAAACCACACTAAAGCAAGCGCCGTGCGACGAAATTTAACCAAAAAGATCATAGTGACAACACCGAAGATTATCACAGACTCGTTCTTTTAGAATGCAATCTCAAAAAAAAAAAAAAAAAAAAAAAAAGGGAGGTCAACATACCAATATCAAAACTTGATGAATAACCCAACAAATGTAATATTCCCTCTGTCCCTCCTCCCAATTTATGTGGAGGAAAAAATCATTCCTTTTATAATACAATCTCAAAATTAAACATTCAGAACCAATATGAAAACTTACATCACTCTCTTCATTCCAATTTACACAACATTTTTCATTTCTCAAGATTCAAACATTCAAAATGTAATTCTTCTATCACATTAAACATGAGTATAATCACCACATCTAATAATACTTCTCGTATAATTTCTCAACTCTCAATAAGAAAGATAAACAACATACCTGATTGTTTGGCATGAGTGAAGAGAATAGCGAGGTACTGTATGTGAGGGAACGAGATTGAAAGCGAAAGAAGATTCTAGAAGGGAAAGATGAGGAGGAAGAAGAAGAAGAAGAGAGATTGTGAGGGAGATGGAGTTTAGCAGTGAAAGAGTAAACGATCCTATGCGAAACCGACATTCAGTGCTATAGAAAAGGAAGACTCAGCTGTTGTATATATATATGAAGCCCAGAAATTTCAGGGGGGACCGGAACATTGAGGCACTCTCCAATTGGGTTCCATTCCATATAGACAACGGAATATAATTTGACATACATGTATATCACTTTCGCGAAAAGTAGGGATTTTATGAAAAGTTATGACTTTAATGAAAAGTTATTACTTTTATGAAAATTTGTGACTTTTATGATTTTATTACTTTTATGAAAGTTGCGACTTTGACGAAGAGTTGCGACTTTTATGAAAAGTTATAACTTTTATGAAAGGTTGTGACCTTTCCAAAGGGTAGCAACTTTTTCAAATAGTTGCGACCTTTTTAATAAAGCACAATAAATATAAATATTTTTTTACACTATCATTTGTTGTCTATAAATAGAGGGATTTGCTCTCATTTTGAAACTAAGAAAATTCTAAACCTTTCTTCTTCTTCTTCTTCTTCTTCTTCTTCTTCTTCTTCATCTCCTCCTCCTTCACAATTAAATATTTGTTTACTTTGCTCCTGCAAAATGACTTACTAACACCATTGTTTATGTTATAAATTATGGTATGCAATAATTAATTTATGCTTATATTATTAAGGATAAATGATAAGACGTAATAATTTTTATTTTTCTTTACATTATTAATGTTTGTTACTACGTAATCTTGCATGTAAGATAATATAGTGTTTTGATTATAATGCTCGTTATATTATCAGTAATTTTTTATAAATTCTGTAATATTTAATTCCCGCGTGAAGCGCCAGTAATTTTACTAGTTCTAATATAAATTAAAATTTATTTTCTATTTACTAAATTGTTAAGCCCACTTAAATAAATTCCGACCCACCCAATTTGAAAACTTGTTAACAGTAACCCGGTAGTGCTGAAGCATAATAATGGATATAATTTGTTTTCCATTTTCAGTTTCGTTCAAGAAGTTTTTGATCTATTCGATGTTTGTTTGCAAGAAAGAAAAATTTTGATAGAAAATATCTACGTACAATTAAGTATTGGTTGTTGTACCATAATTAATAAATTGTGGCTCGATAGTGTTAGAAAAATACATGTGTCTTAAGCCCCTAAATTTAAGGGGCCTCATTTTTAATAGGGAAACTTTCACATATAGTCACTTAAAAATAATTAATTACTCTTCATAGCTATAGTTTGATTATTACAATTTGTAGCTACATGTTTTATAGAGGAGAGAGGTGAGCGAGACTGGGAGAGAGAGAGAGAGAGAGGGGGAAAAGAGTGGGAGAAAGGTGAATTGTATATGTATATTGGTTAGATAATTGTATATTATACATATGTAATTGTATATATGACAAGAGAGATTGGGAGAGGGAGGAGAGAAGCGAGCGAGACTGGGAGAGACGCGAGCTAGATCGAGAGAGGGAGGAGAGAGGAGAGCGGGAGAGGTCAGAGAGTGGGAGAGAGGTGAATTGTATATGTATATAATTGTATATAACTGTATATTATACATATATATTTGTATAAATGGCAGTGAGATTGGGAGAGGGAGGAGAGAGGCGAGCGAGAGAGGTCAGAGAGTGGGAGAGAGGTGAATTGTATATGTATATAATTGTATATAACTGTATATTATACATATATATTTGTATAACTGGCAGTGAGATTGGGAGAGGGAGGAGAGAGGCGAGCGAGAGAGGTCAGAGAGTGGGAGAGAGGTGAATTGTATATGTATATAATTGTATATAACTGTATATTATACATATATATTTGTATAACTGGCAGTGAGATTGGGAGAGGGAGGAGAGAGGCGAGCGAGAGAGGTCAGAGAGTGGGAGAGAGGTGAATTGTATATGTATATAATTGTATATAACTGTATATTATACATATATATTTGTATAAATGGCAGTGAGATTGGGAGAGGGAGGAGAGAGGCGAGCAAGAGAGGTCAGAGAGTGGGAGAGAGGTGAATTGTATATATATATAGGCTAAAAAATTGTATATTATACATATTTATTTGTATATCTTGGCGAATTATACATATACAAACATGACTAATTATATAAACCCGAAGTCAGACCATGTAATTAATGTATAATGTTAGTCGTGAGTGGTAATTATAGCAAACTATAGGTATGAAGAGTAATTAAATAGTATAAGTTTGCTTATCCGCGTAATTTTCCCTTTTCAATAATAATAGGTTATGGGTTATTATTTTTTAACAAATATTGAATACTATTTATAAAAAAAAAGTTGATTTTTTCATGAAAAATGAAGGAAATATTAGAAGAAAATTGACAGATTTGAAGTATTATATCTTATGAAAAATAATTTAAAATAAAAATGGTTATATTATTAATTGAAAATCAAAAGAAATCAATAACCTAAAAGTTATTAACAATACAAGTATAAGGTCTCGTTTAATTTTCGTTTTAGATCACTAATATGCTTGAGTCACACCTGGTATCAAACAAAGTTTGAACTTTCTTGCTTCAAAGTAAAAAATTACCATTTATTTTTACAGAAACTACTTTCACTAATGCCATAAAGATAATTAAGTAAGAGTATTCCTTCTCTGCATCGTCAACAAAATTATAAATACACTATATAATGCCTTGGTTAGTGTTCATCGATGCGAGTAGCAGATTTATGTAGAATGTCATGGTGAATTAGGGTTAATAGATTTTCAAATTGGGTGGATCGGGCTTTATTTAAGTGGAATGGATAAAATATTTAGTAAATAGAAATAAATTTTAATTATATTAAAATTATATCTACGTAGGAGACATGTAAGCACCACGGGGTAACAAAAGTGTGTAACATCGATCCAAACATAGTATTAGATGGAAAATCAAAAATCAAAATTAAATATTGAGCTTTTATTTTTAGAGTGAATGATGGGGAAAAATTACATGAATATATTTTAATAAATAATTACTGATTTTAGCATTACTTTTTATTTATTATTATTTATAGCAATACTATGTTAAATCTTCAATATGTATTAAAAGTGAATTATGTATGCAATATATATAAATTATAATTGGTTTTTAAAATATATTATGTTTGTTTGGTAAAAATTGACAGATTGTATTATAAGTGTATTAAAATGTGTGTTAAATGAATTATTCATCATTAAATTTGTATTATATGTGAATTAAAATAAATTCTTTGAAATATGAATTAAACTTGGATTATAAATAAATTAAAAGTTATCAAGTGAAAAAGAAATAGTATTGCTATAAATGATAAATATTTTTTTATTATAGTATATTTATGTAAGTTTTCCGAAAAAAGATTATAACTTTCTATTTTTACATGAAAAAGATGTAAAAAAAAATTATTTTTATTTATAATTAATCATAAGAGATTTTTTTTCACCAAAGTAATTTCCATTAAATTTAGTGAAAAAGAACAAAATTATCCACTAAACGTCTAAACCTAAAACTTCCCGACCTTGTTAGTTTTCTGTCCATTACTTTTTCATATTTTAATAAAAAGGATTATAATCGTCTTATCTTTGTCCTTTAAATTATTAATTTTTTAAAAAGCAAATTTATTAGTTTCAAAGGAGATTAATGATTCATTTGCTAGAAAAAGAAAAAAAAAAGAGACGTGAAGTAGTAAGTAATTTTAATGGTTTTAAAATGTTGCAATTTATGAAGTTTATAACATGAGTTGCTTCAAGGATTTATCATTAATTTAGTTGGTTCATTCCCTTTTTCCCGCCCATTGTTCGATACCCACATTAAAGCTCGATAAAATCCAAATTTACACAAAAAAGTTCCACAATAACATAAATCACTCTCTAACAAAGCAATTCCGTACCTAAGAGGACTAGAACCTTCTAATATCAGCCAAGGAAAACAATAGTTTTTCAACATTCAGTACACCATAATCAGAAACAGTGGAAATAATGTCTTTTATTCCAAACTTTGTTGGACCTTTTAATACAAAAATGTTTAAAAGAAAAATATGTAACTGTAAACAGAACCCAGCCTAATCAAAATATAATGAGACTCTCATCTTTATAGCTGTGATCTTGTAATAATAATAAGTAGATCAGACACTACATAAAATTGTATTAATAACTGATCTTTCCTGTAACTATTTCCCTCCTAGGTAATCTATGCTTCGTATTATTCACAAAGCTAGGAAGGAACTACACGGTCCATATAGATAATGGACAGTTGGACAATCTTCGCGACCAAGCTAGTCGATGTAGTCCTCTTTATCAGGATTAACTACAATAGATACATTTTCTTCATCAGTGGCAACATCACCCAGAATTGTATCTTGCATCTCTACGTCATCGTTTTGGATGGGAGATTGATCGGGTTCTGGTTCTGGTTCTGGGGTAAGAGGTCCTTGAGGATTTCCAAAAACAGTGCTAAATATGTGTCTATGGCATTCATCACAAAAGTAAAAATAAGTAAAATGACCCTCGTATAAGAGCCTATGTACCATTGCATCTGGTAGGACTCGCTGCAAGAAATCACTTGTGGATGGCGGTACCACCATATCTTCCATTCCCTGATGATAAAATTTGGTTACTTTACACATGTTGTTCGTAAATATGTTCATAAATCATGAGGAATTATCTTGAATAAGGGGAACGAAAACAGGTAAAGGAGGATGTGAACTAACCTGCCATACATGTATTTGACCAAGGAATCCAGTCAAGATTTCGTCTGTTTGACCAAATAGAGATTTAATCCAATGCATAATACCCTTTCCAGTGCGTTTCCTCTGTACTTTTAGGTCTGCAGGACTAAAACCCCAATTGGAAACCTGTAAGACAGCTTCCTCTACAAATGGTTTTGCATTCTTTTGTCGAACAGATTCTTCTACATCTCTCTGCCAGAACGTTTCAAACAATGGATGCTCCAGCAAAGCTTTATCCTGGAAAGGTTAGTCATTCTGTCGATTAGGCAAATGTTGATCTAGGAAAATAAATGTACCAAAGCCACTCAATCTCCACAGAATCTCTTACAAAACAATGTTGTTTTTTTAACTACAAATAAAGGGGTAAACAGCGTTTTTGTGATTTGATTTCTCTTTAGCTTTGTTTCATTCATGAATAATAATAAGATGTGCACAATCAATTTAGCAGTGTAACTCTTGTTACACTATTTCATAGTTGTTGGTCAAGCATCAAGGTTACTTACTCTTATTCCAAGAGACAAGGCAAGCCGTGTTTCAATCTGGCCATGGACTCCACTAAGGAAGCTTCTACGGTAAAAGTAAGGAAGTAGTCTTGGAAACTTCCTAGCTAATATATACATGTTTTTTTTCTTTGTTGTCCATTTCTTCCACATTTTACTTTTCTCCTCCTTGGTCATTCTTGGTTCATATGGACTAACCATTGGAGCGACCATGACGGCACCTGCAAATCCACTCAGGAATTAGATTCAACTGAGAAAATATGAATTGAACCTAAATGTTGTTTTGCATGTTGAGTGAAATAGATAAAGTATAATGGGGCTTTGAAATCTATGCCATAAATCACAGGTGCAATGAAGTGTTTGAAGAACCCTAAGGACCCAGAATCAAGAAAGAGCACCAACAGTATCATGAGGCCTTCTTTCACCCACTGTAGCAGACTAGTGACCTTTCCAACTGCAAAAGTATTTAGGCCTTTGTGGCACTTCTCTTACTATAAGCATTATGTTAGTTGTAGTGTATCACTCATTTGGCAGGATTCATAGACTTGGTCAATACTTCTTATTCTTGGGCAATTTTTTATTGTGTCCATTTTCCCTTGAGAAGATGCTATAGAGTTGTACAGTTTCCAACTCTCGGTGATAAACATCAAACACGTTGACTTTGACAGGCTGACAACAGCCAGCTAGATGGCTAGAATGATTTCTCTAAGGAACCTTGCATGTGAACTGGAGACGGAATGGCAAACATTTTGTAAAAACAAAGAAAAAGACCATCTTACCTGCAATCCTGTCAGGGATGTATCTAAGGGCGGCCCAAGCATGCATGCATCCACCTGAGAATCCCACCACCCAGAATTTGTCAGTAACATTGACTGCATAGGATAAGTG
Source organism: Solanum lycopersicoides (assembly GCA_022817965.1). NCBI lineage: Eukaryota > Viridiplantae > Streptophyta > Magnoliopsida > Solanales > Solanaceae > Solanum > Solanum lycopersicoides. The sequence continues at coordinate 73,110,277 of CM040628.1, forward strand.
TAGCATATCCATGGCTGATGACTCAAGGTTCCTGGAAGGATGAGGATCACTTTCTCCAAATCCTGGAAGATCATATGTTACCAAGCGAATACCATATTCTTGCAGTAGAGAAGTCTTAATGCCAGGTATTCCTGCTTGTTTTGGGGAGACAAACACACACCATTAATACACATGCAAAAGCTTGTATAACTGACTTGCCAAAATTAACCACTTTAATCTCTGCTTGTTCGAGGTGAAAGCAGAGAATAGGAAGACGGATACATAGAATTGATTGGAAAGGTTTAACGGTTAATAATTAGTACAATACCTGCAATCCGAGACGAGACAAAAGAATGCGGAGCAATCATCGAAAATCTAGCCAGCTCAGCAGGAACACCCTGCTGCTGATAAGCCAAATGTCTACCGTCTGGAAGCGAAATTCGACTAGCACTTGGAGGATGTATACACACTTTCTTGACAGATGTAGTTGGATATATATTATCATTACTTGCAATAAGCACTGCAGATTAGCCTTTATCAGTAATTGTATAAGTAGAGGTGTAGAAAGGGAGAACATGAGCAACCAGTCTGAAGAAAATGAGGACATTTGCAAACATAGATGAGTTGATCAACAATTAAAGGGTGCCAAATTATCAACCCACTCAGTAATCAAATTTTCACAAGCTCTGGTGTTAAAAGTTGAAAGGAGAAGCTGTGGATGACTGATTTATGCAGACAAGCCTTTCTCCATCTACATATATCAGACTCGTGACCGAAGTTCTCTATATCTACAGTCAGAGAAACAACCCTCTAGAAAATCTCTCACCAAATGAATAATGTAGCTTCTGAAATTCTAATCAGAAAAGACTAACAAAAGTCAAATGAGATAAATTAATTCTCTAGGGTGAGAAAATGTGAAATATATTCTTTCCATTTTCTCGCCCTTTGGAATTCAAGAAGCAGCATGGTTTTCTCTAAATGCACTCTTAATATATCTTGTTTTTCACATCAACGTAGTTAACAATGTGCTAGAAAAGCCCAGCACAACCACTAAAGATTCAAACTTGCAACATTACAATTCCACCTGTGGCCAGAGTTTGACCCCTTGAGACTAATTTAACAAGTCCTAGAACCATTCTCAGATCCAAAATGACAACATCTCAGTATCCAGATAACTAAAGCAACACCATGATGCACAGACTAACTTCAAACTAACCTCAACAACATACTCAGTGCAATCTCACAAGTGGAGTCCAAGGGAGTTAGACTGTATCAGACATTACCTCTTCGGACGGTTTAAAAGAAATACTTTTACGACATCAAATAGCAAGATACAACGCAAATGAAGCAACATATAGTAATATACATAGGAGAATAAGAGACTAAGCTACTACTAAGTAATAGTACTACTAATAAGGGGAAGAGCATGACTCTATATTACTTCAAAAATCAAAATTATTTGAAATTTTGTGAGCTCAAGTTCACCAAAATTCATCCTACATTCCCTTAAGGATAGAAGCTAAAATCACAGTACCTGCAGAAGCCAGAAAAAGAACAAAAAATATCACACTCCAAGCATATGCCGGATCGCGATCTTCCGGCAAATACTCATTCAAAAAACTCAATCTCCGGCAAACTTTACAACACAGCGGTCCAACTTTCCTCACAAGTATCGAATCCTCTCTTATCACACTCTGCTTCAATACATCCCTCACTCCCTTCCCAAACTCCACACTCATCTCCGCAAATCCTTTAGCAAACTCCACCGCATGAAATTTCCAGTTCTCACCATCCTTACCTTTCACCTCCACCCCCGCTGTTCCACCTCCGTAACCACCTCCCACTGCAGAATACCTCGAATTATACCGAACTTCAGTATCACCAACCACACTACCTGCACCTTCTCTCCATGACGAAGACGACGAATCGTTGACTTCTGACATTACCAAATCAAAAAAAAAAAAAAACTTCAACAACTAAACTATGAGCTTTCTCTCTCTTCCTATTTCACTTTCTCTCACTATACTATACATACTGCTGCATATATGCATAGATTCCTCTGTATGAATGAACAAAATATGTATATATATTTTTCACTTTTATCTATCTATTGAGAGAAATGGAGTAAGTTTTTTTCTGGATTTTGTTTTCGCCATTGATGATGAAAAAGTTTGAAGTTTTATTATGTAGAAGAAAATTGTATGGGGATCAAAGTGTAATTAGAGGAAAATAGAAGGGGTGGTAGGTAAAAGAGAGTGATGGGATAAAGGGCTGAGATTAAGCCACGTAATGGAAAACGGCAAAAGAAGAAAGTGGAGTAGAGTGAGGAGGTGGTGATAGTTGTGGGGGGTGGGGTAGTTGGTGGGGACGTGTGAGTTTTTGGTTGTTTTCATTGAGAGATTTTATGTATTTAGAACTCGATTAAATTTAAATTTATTCAACGTAATAATTTTTTTCATAAATAGCTACTCATAAGAATTTAATTAAATTTTACAGTTAAAGTTTGTTAATTACGATTTGTAGTTACATATTAAGTGAGAGAGGAAAAAGAGGGAAGAGAGACAAATTGTATCTTAATTATGTCATATAATTATATACTCCCTCCATTTAAAAAAGAATGACCTAGTTTGACTTGGAACGGAATTTCAGAAAAGAAAGAATTTTTTTAATCTTGTGGTACTAAATTAAAGTTATATCAAATGTACCAAATTGCCCTTTTAATATTGTGGTCTTAAACATGTCACGTGGAAAGTTAAACTGAAAGTGTTATCAAAAAGGAAAAGGGGTAATTCTTTTTTAAACATACTAAAAATAAAATAGGGTCATTCTTTTTTAAGGAGTATGTATAATTGTATTTGTATATGTGTATAAGAGAGGAGATACATGTAATTATAGCTAAAAGAGAGATTGTGAGTGATAACTAATTCAAACTATAACTATATTAATTAATTGACGAGTATATATTTTGATTATTCGCGTAATTTTACCCCCTCAAATGCAAGATCTTTGAATTAAGGATGGAGGAACTCAATTATCATACTACAATTCATATTGATTGATAAATATTATTATTTGGCTTTCGTATAATATGATACATTACAAACACTCAAACTTAATTTGAGTTGACAAATAAGTTTTTTTCAAGTCGACTGTAATGTCTCGTAAACACTTGATGATTGTATTATATATATATATACATATAATAAAGCATCAAAGTGATTATGTTATAAATAAAATAAATCAACTGATACGATAAATACGAGCTAAGATATCTAAATATGTAAGTTTCGAAATTGAATTATTATAACCATGGAAGAATAATATGGTCCCCTCCGTGCCCCACCAAAACCATTCCTCCCGGCGTCCTAAAATGGGTCGTCCCTTGTGGATTTGTATTTTTATTTGATTAATAAACTAAATGATCCCTAAGTTAGAAGTTTTATTCATTAGTTATATACTTTATGGAGTATTAAGATAAGTTAATTAATATCATAGATTTTAGGTATTAGTAATATAAAATGATTTAATATGTGTAGTAGCATGGTTAAAGATTTAATTATCTGTTAAAATTCTTTTTATATATATCTTTATGAATAAATATGTGTATTTCGTGCATGTTGTTTTAAATACACCAAATCAAACAAAGCATAATTAATAATCTATGTATAAAATTAATAAAACCATGCATAAATAATACTCTCTCTATGTCTTATTTATTTGTCCATTTTTACTTGACACAACCTATTAATAAAAAAAATTGAAATAGCGAATTTATTATTTTATCTCTATTAATTGATAGAATTTCAAAATCAGTTTACGTATTAATATATTGTATTTTTTTGATTTGTCAAAAATGATAAGTAAAAAAGAGATCGAGGAAGTACAAGCATTAGTATCACCGGCATAATATATTAATACGATTAAAGACATAATTATCCCTCAAAACATTTTCTATATCTTTTCTGCGATATTTGCGGATTGGAGTTTATAATTATATATATTTTTTAAAATAAAATAATACATATTATTTTTAAAATATCAAATTAAATAAGTACGTGATTAGAAAATAATATCTAAATAAACAACATAATATACTTAGTAACTTATATAAAAATAATATTATTCTTACACATTTTATCGAACGACTCATAATAAATATGGGTGAAATTATTAAAAAAAATTGGAATGTATATTGTAAAGAATGTTAACTTTTGGGGAGTAAAATGAAAATAATAATTAGAAAATGAAGAAAAAGAAGTGCATTTTTCTTTTATAAAAATAAAATAAAAAGGAGAATAATTTGGAAAAAATAAATAAATGCACGTGGAATCTAATACCCATGATATAATAATTGGCCCCAAAAAAATGAATTATATTAGGTGGTATAGTGGTCCAGCATAAGTGATGTCAAACACAGACTGTAAATAAACATTACATTAAATCTCACAACTCATTTTGATATACCAATAAATACTTTCACACCAATCATGTGAAGTAAAAAGAATGATAGAAAAAAAATACGAAAAGAATGTGGTGCAATAGATGAGATTGTTTCTTTCGTAATCAGATGTTTTGAATTTAAACTCTATAATATAGAATAACTCTTGGCAAAAAGCGCTTCTTTTCAAATGAGATCCTATGTAGCGTGACTTTAGATATAATCGAGCTTCAATGCAGGTAAAAAATACCGCATGAAAAAACTATAAAATAGAAAAAGAAACCATAAATAAATGAATTATAGATTCAACTCAACTTTAAAAGTTAGTCAGAAACTTCAACATTTAAATTGGATATTTGAAGCGTAGATAATTTATTATGAAGCTCAACATTAATATATAATAACAATAATTGGGTAAGCTCTGCTTTGATACTAAATAAAGTAATAAATTTTGAATCTGCCTCGATCCCTATACTTTTTTATTAAAAAAAAAAGAAGGAAAAAACATGAGTTACTTCACTTATTAATTCTAGACATGATAAAAATGGTTAACTTTGTGTAGAGCTAAGGAGTCAACATCTAAACATGAATTAGAAGGAAGCTTAATTCGAAGTGTGAGCTAATAATACTAAGAAAGGTCCATCTCCACCTTTGAAGCAAAAAGATTTGATAAGTTGGTCAATTAGAGCCGATTATTTTTCCTTTTATCATTTCGTTCTTAATTTAAGATTTCATTATTTTAAATTTGAGTTAAAAAAATAAAGATCATTTTATCCTTAATTTAAGATTTTATTGTTTAAAATTTAAGCTAAAAAAAACAAAGAAGGATATTTCACTCCTTAAAAGAGATTTCATACTTATCTTTTTGCATTCGTATTTTTTTTTTAAAAAATACTGATAGTATTATATATAAGGCAAATACTAATATAAAATATAACTTATAGAACTTATTTTTCCCTTCTTTTTTTTCGAAAAATCATTTTTTTCTCTATGCCACATATTTATGTTTAATTAGTTAAGATTTGTTGTTATCTCTTTCCTTTATGTAGAAAATATGTTTTATTTGTACAAATGAGGTATTCATCCGTACGGAGTGCCACTTTGCACCGTTTAAAAAAACAAATTTGGAGGATACCTACTGTTATTTACTAACATATTGCAATCCTGTCAAAAGACTATTTCATCTTTTTTGTCAAAAGCCAGAAATTGGAAAATAGAGACTCCCCATCAACAAAGACCACAAAATAAAATTCCACAAAAATGTTGAAAAATCGCGGTCACAAAAAAGACTCGAATACACACTGAATGGTGAGCATTCCAGTATCGAAGAATTCTAGATTTCTTCAGTAATGGAATTATGATAATCTTACCCACTCAAGACATTTTTTGTCTCCAATCAGAGCCAAAGTACATTGTAGCAGTCTACATTCTTTAAAATACCCCAGCAAATGAAATGACAAAACAATTGTTTCTTTCCTTTTATTCCTAAATAACAGATGAACTCACAGAATCCAACCCCACAGGAGGATCCAGAAAACTGCACATGGAGCCAATTAGTAGCCCCAATAGTCGTTTCGAATTTCATCATCAAATTTCTTCTTTAACTCGGGATGCTTTGCGAAGTATTCTTCTGCTGTCATGGTACTGAGTTTTTTCTGTAAATCAAACCAGACTACAGTTGAATATGCATATTGAGGAAGAGAAAAATTAAATTGATGTGTTTTACTGGATATAAAGGAAATTAAGGGGCAACTCTGCATCATCTTCAACTCTTGGACCTCGGCAACTTCCTTTTCTAATCTTTCAGACTCCTTGAGAGATTGCTTCTCAGCTTCTTTCAGTTCCACCAACTGCAGTTTTGTACAAATAATTTCATTAAACAATTACGGGAACATGAAACTTCGATATTTCTGAAACATGAAATTTCAATTTAGCATCAACACTTTTAGAACATGCACACAACATAAGCGGACATGAACATAGATCCTGTTGCAAGAGGACAACCAATAAAAATCTACATTTGAAACATGTAATTCACAAGATGATTCTTGTAGGAACCTATGTGTTGTTATCACTTTGTTAAATACCTTAAACCTACTTTGCCTTTTGTTCCATTTAGGGGCAGTTGCCTACTCATCTTAGAGAGAATCAAATTAGCACAAAAGTATTCAGTTCAGAGTATTGTTCAATTGATAGGACTCTATCTTACAACTTTCTATAACAATGGTGAATTCAAATTAGCACAAAAGTACGGGTTCAGTTCTCAGTATTGTTCAATAAATAGGACTCTTATCTTACAACCTTTTTTTAAAATAGTGGTATCTTGGCTTAACTTGGTGCACTTCGACTATTCTACAAGGCACCTGCTATATCTCTCCACCAGAACAGGTACCTAGCAACTGTGTCCATCACGACTTATCCCCCCTTAACAGCGGGTGCATTTTGTTCTTTCTTACGCACCACTATTTTAGAACGAAGTCAATCATACAACTAACTATTCCACTAGTATATCAACAGAGATACAATAATTAGGAAACAGAAAAGAAATTACAAGACCAAACTATCAGAGAGGGGAGTAGTAACATGATTTCCCTTACCAAAGCATCAAACTTGGGTTTGTATTGAGGAGTAACTGTGTCCTCAAACTTGGGGATCTCAATGCCTGCAAGACAACATTATTAAAACCACTAACTCAAGATAGGATATATTAGTTTGAACCAGAAACATAATAAATATAAGTTGAATCACAGACTTTAGATGATTGTAATTGCATCTTCCAAACAATATTAGGCAATAGGCATGACCTCCATGTATCCAACAGTGATAGAAGGTAATACATAACAAGAAGGCTGTCTATTCTTCAAACAAGAGAACATTTCAACTGACTGCAAAGAAAATTGACAGGAGACCGGTAGGTGAAATTTAACCCATGAAAATATAACTCACCTTACTCGCCCAAATTAGGATGGATTGGATGGGCACATATTCATTGATTGGTCATGTCGGTAAAAGATTGCAAGAAAAAATTCAGATGAAAGAGGGTAGAGGTCAAGTAGAAAGCACCCTCCACCTCCAACCTGACGGTTGTGGGTTCAAGCTACCATGTTACCACATCCAAATAAACATAGGAGATTTATGTATCCAAAATGATGTTCTGGAACAATCTGAGAATAAATTAACAAGAAGCCAAGAGGACTGATAGGGAGGAGCAGAGAATAAATTGAAATTGTTTTTCCCTGTGTCACTGAAATAAGGGAAATCTAAGGGTCTTATTAAGCTAGAGGACGTGTGTATTTCAAACAGGATCTATGGCATTGAAAATTCTGAGACTAAATAATCGCAATGGAGTCACTTGTCAAATACCATGAAATTACACTCAACGAGCAGTTCAAAGAAAAAAAGAAAAAGGAGTAACAATGTTTTGTAAACCTGGTCAGTGGTCAGCAAACCAGATGTAAAGCAAGAATTTTAGAGAGCCTACCATTAGTTTTGATAGGGAAGTTACAGGTGATGTTGGTTATACCGGCTACTGTTCGTGGCTCATTCACCTTGTAACAAAGTTAAGACTAAGTTTTCTACTGTGAAAGGTTTGTATACATGACCTAGCAGTTGGAGAGGGGGTGTCTCATTTCTTTGGGTCCAACCAAAACATAATTGTAAGCATAAAATAGAGACAATTTTAAACAAAACAAATGATTCATCAGTACTGTTCACGAAGATACTTTACACTCTTTAGTTCCTTAGGATTTTATGCAAGACCTCAAGTTCAGACTTTACTTTAACTCCCCCTTACCTAAAGCTACTTAAGGCATACTCTTTTAAGGGCTCGTTTGGTTGGCCAACAAGTTATCCCAGGATTGTCATCCCACCCTCAATGTGGGATAAAAATAACACTACAATCCCGCGATGATATCCCAACCAAACATGGAATAAACTCATCCTAAAATTTATCCCTGGATTAGTTATCTCTTATACCCGTACCAAATGAGCCCCAAGTCTATTACCCTCATGCTGACAGACAAAATCCAGGTTTTCTCACAGCTGTGTGAAGCTATCCAAAACTTAATGCATCTGGTGGACATGACAGCTACACAAAGATATTATGTCTTTCACATACTTGAGCCTGAGTAAAACAAAAGATAAAATCTTTCATAGCCAAGGAAACCAACATGATAAACCTTTACCTTAGGCCATGTTTAGATCTCAAGAGTATACTTGGTGTTGTGAGTCTGTAACTTAACTTTTATGTAACAAGAATGGCTGATTCTTTGTTCAGTTAGTTCCAGGAACAGTTCCATTTTCAGATAAATTATGGCAGAACTGGATCCATCAAGTTCAGGCACCTCACTTAACCTTCATTGCACGAAACCTTCTCATCTTCTCTACTGTAGAAGCTCAAACACACATTCGCCCCAACTTGCTACCAGCAAGAATATTTAAACTTTTAATTAAAAACTCAAGAAATTCCTCACTCTGGAACCTCCAATAATTTAACATGACACATGACAGGGTCAGGCAAGCAGTAAATAATATGCATAGAGCTTATTAAAAAACTGCTTCAATACTAGATAGTAATATTCTTCGAATTATGCACCACATCAAGCAACAAAAATAACCAAACAAGCACATGTCATTCTTAATAATCTTCATTACCTAAAGAAAATGGAAAATGATATCTTGTCTGACAAAAGAAGCTGCACAAACAACTCATTGCAGAAACACTTCATACTTGGCAGTACTAGTGATGAACATGCACTCATAATTGCTAGATTAAAGTCCTTCAACAAAAATTTTAGGATAAGTATTTAGAAAATATGCTAGAAGAGTTAAACGTTTTCTTTTAGCAACAATGATTTGTTTATTTTCCATAAAAAAACAAAGGAACAAAGATTAGGAGCAAGAAATCATGTGCTTGTCTTCACTAGAATGAGCTAAAAAGAAATTTATGGTCAATATTTTCATTGAACTCTTGTAATGCTGGATCTATTACCGAAAAGACTATGCTATCACCGAAGAGACTACACACGACACATAGTAAAGAAAAGATCGTAAACGCAAAAAGAAGCCTGGTGTTCCACATACTTTCATAGGCTTCCTTGTACATGTCTACCAAGCGGGAACCAATTCCTTTCCTGTAATATTCCCAGTTTATGGGCTCAGGCTCCTGCATGATTAAGAAGTGAAGATCCCCTATGCGTTAGAGCCTCTAAATTTATCCAAGTACAATAAATTAAAAACATCAGGAAGGATTGGACCAGAAGTGTAAGGATACAGAACAATGATCAACAAACACCAAACTCAAATCATGCTGCCAACTTTGTAATGCTTAGTTAGACAAAGTATGGCAACAAGAACATTCACAATGATACTACAATCAATTCGAGCAGTCAGATTTAATCCTTCAATCAACACAATTCCATAGCTCGCACGAGAATATATAGCCTAAAATGACCAAGCTCTTGATAGAATCAATCAGTCAAGTATGCCTCAATCCCAAACTAGGTAGGGCCACAATACAATCCTTGTACACATTCCACTCTCTTCCAGCTATATAAATATATAGCCATAAATAAGCATGAAAATATTAGAGTTTAAATCAATCAAGTAAGCCTCAATCTTAAACTAGTTAGGGCCACAATTCAATCCTTTGTACACATTCCACTCTCTTCCAGCTAATATATCATTGAATGCCCAATAACAGTTCTCTCAACCAAAGGTTCTATAAAGCTCACACTAATCCCTACACTGACAGATAAATCTCCAATCAAACAAAAACAACTGCTTGCAGATGTCAATCACCAAAACAATCAATCAACGAAAACTAAATTGTTTTTTAAAAAAAAAAAAATGGAAAGTCAAACACACACCTAAATTGTCCCCATTTTTCGAGTTCACCTATCAGGTGTCCGAGTTCCTTAGTTTCCTGCCTAAACTATCACCAACTATTTATCTAAACACACCTCAACTATCAATTATTACTAAAAGATAGTGATATTTCAGGTAGGAAAAGTGAACAGCAACTGATAATTGGTGATAGTTCAGGTAGTAAACTCGCATACCTGATATTAGATACGGAACTCGAAAAAACGAATAACCTAAATCATAGATCCAGCAATGAAACCCTAGATCTACATAAAAATGCAATCAGTACATAATCGGAAACGAGAGGAAAATAGAGAGGTACCTGGCTGAACTTGGTTTGGAGTTGTGAGTTGACATCATCGAAAGCACGACGGAGATTAGAAAACTCCTTGCGAGCTTCATCGGTGACAAGAAGCTTTGCCATTCCATCCCAATCAATAGTCCGGCCGGCCTTGAATGTCACATCGGCGATCTTCTTCACTGTTCCACTCATTTTCGATCTCTTTTCTCTTCTCTCTTCGTAAATCTTTTCGGCTGTCTGTTTGATATGCTGTGAATGTGATGAGATACAAAGGGCTTCCCTTATACTCCGAATTTTAATTTAATAAAAAATTTAACTTTTACCCCTTCTTTTTTAGTGCTTCTTTTTTCTTTTTCTTTTTTGTTCTTTTTCGAGTTTTTGGCCAAAAACATCTTTTAATTATAATTCAAATTTAAACTACATCCTTAAAGTATCATTTCTAGCAGAAAACATCTTTTAACTATACCCCAAACTTAAACTACATCCTTAAAGTATCATTCTTACCATAAAACATCCTTCAAATATTTTAAAGTGAGCAATTTTCATCCTTCTACTTGAATATCTCATAAAACTACCCGATATATCCCACAAAAATTAAGTCGTCCCTTCCTAATTATTACTCTTAGATATGCCAAGAATATTATCGTGAACTTTTTCGTAATTGAGTTAAGAATTATGCAAAACTTTTAATTTGACCCTTTTTTCAATTCATTTTCATGTAATTTTAATTAAAAATATTATTAGTTTAAATATGTTTCTTCTCAATTGAATATGCTAAAAGCGATATTTGTTCGAGACTTCCGCTTCTAATAATGTAGAATGAAACTCAAATACGAGACATAATCAATATTTTGGTCACTTCAATATTAGATTGACCTAAAAATCTATTGAATTATTTGGTTAAGAAAAAGATAAAAATAATTAATCTCCAACTTCATTCGGTTACGAAAAAAAGCAAATTATGTATGCGCACATCTTCCAATCATTTTTAGTTTTCATAAGCAATAATGTTTAAGATTTTTTATATTTTCCAAGAACTTGTAGCAAGTAATGAAATTATGCAGAATAACTTTTGTTGATAGTCACGTTAACTGTTCATGTTTTCGTAAGATCCATTAGTTTTTTTGACAATATCTAACAAAAGGATGAAAGTTCATTTATAAATATTTAAAGGATGTTTTCTGCTAAAATGATACTTTAAGGATGTACTTTAAGTTTAGGGTATAGTTAAAAGATGTTTTCTCCTACAAATTATACTTTAAAGATGTAATTTAAGTTTTGGATATAATTAGAGAATGTTTTTGGCCAAAAACTCTTCTTTTTCCAACTTTTTTTTAGTAGCATTGGATTGAATAGTAATTTTAGTCTTAATATTTTTATTTATTTTGGATGTGCAAGTAATGGGCCGAAGCTACTATGTGCTCAATTATGACCGAATGCCTCTAGGTTAGAATCAGAATCATCTGCTTGTCGACCCACTGTAGGGGTCTCTCGAGGACACGTTTTATTGGAAAGTGTTGCAGTGATAGTCTTGAATACAATTTTCATCAAATGAAGTGATGTCACTACACCATTTTAGGCCTATGGCCACACTAAATCTGAGCAACACTTGAAAAGTGTTGCCTAAAATATTTTTGGGAACGCTTTTAAAATGTAGCCTAAATTTTTAACTTTTGGCAACGATAATATTGGCAACACTTGTAAAGCGTACTCTTTAATGGTATAGACTACACTTTATAAGCGTTGCCATAATATGAAATAAATGGCAACAATTATTTACCTATATGACCACACTTCTAAAGTATCCTATTTTTATAATTGTAAAAACAACACATTACAAGTGTGGCCTAAAAAATTCACTAAAATATTATATTCCATCCAACATTTTTAACTCTCCCTCCCATATTTATTGGCCAAAAAACAATTAATAAAATATTAAAACTTGTTTTCTCCAAAATGTAACAAAATTTCGTGACATTCCTTACTAAACAATACGTTTTTCTCTAAGTGAAGAACAATAACTTTTCTGAAGAATTGAAGAACAATAGATTTTCCCTCACAGATTTTCCATCAAAATTGATCACAGATTCCTTGTGGAAGATTGAAGATCTGAAGAACATGAATTTCTTCACAGATTCTTTCTTAAAGAGTTGTTCCGCCGGATTGCACAGATAAACAAAATGCTTCACACGAACACGCCTAACGTCTTAAACCTGTAGGGTTGTTGGAAAAAGGTTTACCAGGTAAGGAACTCTATCTCTAAAAGTCTTATGTCTAGATTTAGGGTTTTGATATTCTTGTGTATTTTGAAAGTCTAAATTTTAACTTAGGGTTTTGATATTCTTGTGCCGTTGATACGAATTTTGTTGATTTTAGGGAGTCTTGCTAGTTTTTTTCATCAATTGAATGTTGAATGTACCAGCTGAAACTAAGTCGTGTTTCTATGAAGAACTGAGATGAAGCTTAGTCGTCTTTCTTTGATGAACTGAAGAGTAGAAGCTGAAGATACCTACAATTTTCTTCTCCCTGTTATCAATTTCGGGAAACGTAAGTAGCTACTCTGCTATTCATCTTGTCAATTGATTATATTATTGTTTTGTTTTTAGAAGAGCAGAATAAGAAGAAATTAACTACTTTGGTGTTGTTGTAATGGGAAAAATCATGAGTTACAACTGAAATTCCAAAGTACATGAAGAAAGTACCAAAAATCGTGAACCTTAGGCATATTCAGGAGTTGAGATAGAGGAAATTACTACTCGGAAGAATTTGAGTGAGTTAGTATGTATCGTTAATAGCTTGTTTTAACTTTCGATATAAAACCCTCCAAGCTAATTTCAAAGAACATTGTAGAATTGTAGTTATGCAGTTTACATGGAACTGTAGAATTATCATTACATGTACAATATATGTTTGCTAGTCTTATGGGTGTCATATTGCATCTATTTCAAAATTCAGGTTATTGTAGTGGGTTATGCTATCATGTACAACACGATCCTTTGTAGAACCAAAATGAGGGCATTGCAAGTTTTACCAATGTTTACGTTGCCTAGCTTATCCTTCATTACATATTCAACAAATGGAGGTTTTATAAGGATGAGTACGTAATTAATGGTTGTTAGCAAACTAAAGTTCTCATACCACTCATTTCATAATATTGTTTTCTTACATAATCATTTACCCCTTTTTCTTACTATCTCTGCTTTTTGATGCTAAATGTGGTTTAGGACTTTGATTCTTATGAAAAAATGGTAATTGCTTAAGAGATGAGCAGTTAGTTCTGGGTGCTTTAACTTGTTAAATAAATGTGGTATCCTCATCTGCATATAGAAAAATAGAAACAACTGGAAAAAACAAAACTCTTTAGCAGTTCTTCTTCTGCAAGCACATACTACTGCACAGTTTCTTTCTAGAGACCTGAGTTTGTCATTTTAATGTCGTTTATGCAGATATATCCAACATCTGTAAGGTCAACTTGTATTGGAGTTTCAACTTCTATTGGAAAAATAAGGGTCATACTTTCTCCTATTGTTGCGGTGCAATTGGTAAGAGGGTGCCATTAAATGACAGCAATCATATGTTTCAAGCCGTTGTAATTTTATCAGCAGCCAGTGTTCTGCTCATTTTAGTAGAGACAAAGGGAAGGAAACTATATGATAGTCTTACCATCTAAATGCTTAGAATTATTTTATTTTACATATATTGATGTTAACAAATTAGGTGTGCATCATTCTCAATTACCTATGTAAGATTGGAATGAATTAGTGTGATGAAGTTTTACCTGCATGAATAGTTGATCATGGTCAATGGTCATATGTTTTTATTACGCTAGAGCCAAACCCATTTGTCATGTTCATGTGTTTCTCAAAGTTGCCCCCACTGTGTTATGTTATTCATGCTCCAATTGTATCTGATAGCTTGTCATTTCATCTTTTTCTGGTATTAGTTGCAGTCTCTTTGTTCATGGGATCCTCATAAGAGGCCGATGACAATTGATGCTCTTCATCCTTGGATTATCAGGTATGTTTTCTTTGTAAAAAACTTTTCTTATTTTTCCCATATGACACACGATACAAATGTTATGGCTAGACGTAGGTGTATTCTCGAGTGCTGATACATTCTTAAATCTATGCCTAATTCTCGAGTGTTGATACAACTATAGTGCAACAGTTTAAACCTTCTATTCTTTTCTTTACACATATTGTAGGAAGATGAACAATTAAGAACTAATCGACTTGCACTACTGAAGTAAATAACACACTTTCCAAGGGTATAGCTATAATAATAGCCATGGCGGGGAGATGAACTTCTTATATCATCAACCAATTTTGGTGGATCAGGTCTCCAAACATTTAAGAGGAGAACTAGTGAACAGGTGCACTCAACTTATCTTCCATTGTCTACATTTTGACTGTATTTCATTCTCATACATAAAACATAAATGGGTTTATTTCTTGTTTGTGGATCTTGTTACGTCAGATAGAAATCAATCGATCTAGCTTCCATAGCTTTCCGAGTTTTCATACCTTAATTACTATTGGTTCATAATCATGGAAAGTGAATATGTCCTGACAAGTAACCTACTATTGCTTTAACAACTTCAACATGACTGCTTAGTGCCAATAGAATGTTAATTGAGGGCAATTTAGACTTTGACTATTAGATTATTGTTTGTCTTTAATTTAATCTGCCACGTTTTCTTATTGCAGTTCAATTTAGACTTTGACTGTTAGTATTTACTTTCATTTGTTCAGCATTAAGTTCCCCAATTTGTATGCAGTGAAATACTTAGCCTGCAATGCTTCAATTTGTTCAGCCTTAAGTTCCCCAATTTGATCAGATATGTTGTTAGCTTTCCGAAATAGGTTGTTGATACCTTAGATTTGATATTTAGTAGTTCCAGTTCCAGTCCCAGCCCTTCTATAGGAGTAGTAGGCAAAGTTGGTTCAGCCACATTTAAGTTGAGGCAAAATCTCGGAAATACAGAAAAAGTTTCTGACCCTGACTTGTAGCATTAACCTGAGAACTGTCTGGAACTTGTTGCTTATTCTGAATGTGAATTATTTTTTGTATCCTTATTTTTTGAATTCCTATTTTTAGTTACTTCTTAATTGTTTGGTTGATCCTGCATAGTGTTGAAATATATTGGTTAGCTACTAATTGTTGAACTTCACAGTAACAAATTAAATCGGTCTACAAGCTTTCCTCTTTTGAGTATGCTATTCTTCAAGAGCTGGCTTCATGTTATTCTCTTGTTTTTGGTGCTGTTGGTATTGTGAATTGGTGTCTCCCTTTTTTTTGGTGGTGCTGCCATTTGCAGGTTTCTTTTATCTTTTTTGCCTTGTTCCCCTTTGTTTTTGTTCATCCTATCAGCCTCCGACTTTTTTTAAAAAATCCCTCGTCTTTTTGCTTGATATGAAAGTTTGAATGTGAGAGCTAGTCTATTGAGCTCTTTATTGATTAATGAAATAGACAGCTCCAAGTTCTGCCTAGTACAAACATGTAACAAATGTTCTATAAGATTTGTGCGCGCGCGCGCACATATATATATATATATATATTGATTTGGATTGGTTGACTTACACTGAATACTCTCTTTCACTAACTTTATGATTTTATTTTGAATGTGCAGGAAAATGCCGGTAATTGAATTTAAATTGCATGTGGCCAAAAGTAAACTCGATCTATTGTAGTGAATGATGAAGAGTTTTTGTACAATTGTCATATATGTTTAAATGCATTTGTTTTTTTTAGAATTTATTGATATTAAATATATCTTTAAGCAATCACTTTCTATGTTTTGGTTGTATAAAACATGTTTCTCAAAGTTTATTTGAAATATATAGCATCAATTTAACTATTAGTTAATTTTGTGCTTTAGGTCATTTGTATACGTAATTATATGATTATATATTGAATATATGCAATTCAAAAGCATTGTTGTATGACGTTCAATGTTAAAGTTACGCTTTATAAGTGTTGCTCTAGATGAGATATAAAGTTACGCTTTATAAGTGTTGCTCTAGATGAGATATAAAGTTACACTTTATAAGTGTTGCTCTATATAAGATATAAAGTTACACTTTATAAGTGTTGCTCTAGATGACATATAAAAGGCAACACTTTTTAAGTGTAACCAATAACACTGCAAAGACAACGCTTTTAAGTGTAGTATAATAAAAAAAATAGGTGTTGCTAATGCATCAAAGCAAAGCGTTCCCTTATACCTCTTATGCTACGCTTTATAAGTGTTGCCAAAGATGGCAACATTTTAAAAGTGTTGCCTAATGTCAAAGGTCACTTCAATATTAGATTGACCTAAAAATCTATTGAATTATTTGGTTAAGAAAAAGATAAAAATAATTAATCTCCAACTTCATTCGGTTACGAAAAAAGCAAATTATGTATGCGCACATCTTCCAATCATTTTTAAGTTTCCTTTATAAATATTTAAAGGATGTTTTCTGCTAAAATGATACTTTAAGGATGTAGTTTAAGTTTAGGGTATAGTTAAAAGATGTTTTCTGCTACAAATGATACTTTAAAGATGTAATTTAAGTTTTGGATATAATTAGAGGATGTTTTTGGCCAAAAACTCTTCTTTTTCCAACTTTTTTTTAGTAGCATTGGATTGAATAGTAATTTTAGTCTTAATATTTTTATTTATTTTGGATGTGCAAGTAATGGGCCGAAGCTACTATGTGCTCAATTATGACCGAATGCCTCTAGGTCATAATCCGAATCATCTGCTTGTCGACCCACTGTAGGGGTCTCTCGAGGACACTTTTTATTGGAAAGTGTTGCAGTGATAGTCTTAATACAATTTTCATCAAATGAAGTGATGTTTACTTCTTTTTAGGGGTCTCTTGAGGGCAGGTTTCATTGGAAAGTATTGCAGTGACAGTCTTGAATACAAATTTCATCAAATGAAGGTGATGTTTACTTCTTTTTTTACAAATTGTCTGTTTGAGTTACTTATAAATTATTTGATTGGTTGTAATCTTAGGAATAGAATTGATGAACTAGATTTTGCCTTCAAAGCTAGTCTAATCAAGTTTTTTTTTTTTATTAAAGTATGATTTTTAAAAAATGAATGAAGTGTATAAATCGTTATTTATCAACGTGTCAAACTTATTTAAATGTTTCTACTATTTTACATTTCCTTAAAAAGGGGCGAAGACCATTGTTTAAAAAAACACACAAGTAGTATAGAAACTACCCTTCTATCTATTCCATTAAAACTTTCGCTTTGCTTTCCTGTAGTACCACTAAACAAGTGCCGTCTTTATTTTGCTTCAATTTATCACTATCAAATTGATTTAGCATCTTAACAAATCGACAACTAATAATATACAAAACTGGACCCAAACCGACCGATGAACACCCCTAGTGCGGAGTATAACAACAGCCCCACAGACCTGAGGTGCAACAAGCATCATATGATAGATTCATTTTTGTGAAGAGTTCACAATTCTGGGAAATAAACAGGAAAGACGTTGAAAAAGCAATTTTTGTACTTAAAAAACAACCGATAATCTATCTTTTGTCATCGAAAGGATGGTTCCAAGTTTCCCTCTGGAAATACACAAATATATATATAACAAAAACGGAGGGAATGTTTACTGATGAGTGACCAAGACGAGTCACATAATACCACAAAATGTGCTAATATATCCAGCAAATTCCCAAAATTGACTAAATTTTTCAGATAGTCAAGTTACCAATATAAAGAATGATGCAACGCGGCACCGAGTCTACCACTATAACATTCAGAAGTAGTAATCATCATAATCAGTTTCATAATCGCCTTCATAATCATCATCGTCATTCTCATCATCATCGTCATCAGAATATAAAATGTTGTCCTCATCCCAAAGCTTACAGGAGCAAGTTGCTTTCTTGTCCATCCACGGTGCTCCGCATGTATAACAAAATTCATACCCACATCTGTACATACAGGTAAAAATGTTGTCAGTCCAATATATACATACAATACAATACAACACAACACAATTGTAATCAACAGAGGTAAAGAGAAAAGTTTAGACCCAGTAGGTATCACATATGACCACAATTGAGAAAGAATGAAACATCTCAAGACAACAGGTCACTATTCATTTTTAGGTTCTATTACACACAAATATAAAAGCAAAAAATTAAGAATATAATAGAGTCACTCCTGCTAACCCATCCGAGTGTTGTTTATCCTCCTAGCACTATAGCACATTCCAAAATTCTTACTGTTAGCAGCAAAAGTAAACTCATATGCATTAATTTATGGACCCTCCTATACATGGCTCTCAATAAACAATAGGATTAACCAAGGTTAATTATCTGTGGACCGTGGGTACTGACATGATCAACTAAAGCTGAAAGTGAAGGTACTAACTCAAACATACAAGTTTTAGTTGGAAAGTGATCAGCACCATAAAAATACCAAGACATATTGGTCAGAATTGTTATACAAAAAAAAACGCAGAAATGCTTCTTACAAGATCAACATATATCATGGCTTCAATATTATGTACAAGAACCAAGTCTTACACAATCAATGTCATTCTCCCATTATCCGCAAAGAGCACAGACCCACAATTTCTTTACGTTGGAAATATGTATCTTCCTTATTGAACTTAGAGAGTGAACTTCCAGCAAAATGTTACACAAATATATTCACTGAAATACTTTTTTCTGATAAACATATTTACTAAAATACTTAACACTGTCCAAGGGATATTTAACCAGCCTGGATAAACCTATAACTCAACCGCTCCACAGACAGGAAAGGAGGGGAGAGGGGGAACAGAAAAAGAAACACAAGTGTAAGGCCAGAACAGGCACCTAAAAGTTTGGTCCAATAGAAATGTACAACATCATAAACAAGTTATTGTTTTCCTATCAGTTTTTTTTTTAGTGGGGGTGGGCACGATGCAAGGGCTGAGATAAACTTTCATTTTAACAGTAGAGGGAATCATATGACTCAATAGTGTTCACTTGATCCAGTCTAACTTTCATGGATATTATAGCAAATAGTTATATATCTTGTATGAGAGTAAGGTCATATCAAATCAAAGAATAGTTTAGACAACATAGATATATTTACATGACATAATAATTGCATCAAGGAAAAAGACACTTATTTAACTGATGTGATTTCAAAATTTGTGAGTCAACTTATTTCATGTTTGAGTCAAACAAATGGAACTTGAACACCCTTGTCTTTACCTGCAAGTCATGTGGTAGCACCCTGCTGCAAGTTCAATCATGTGGTTGCACTTTACACATTGGCGCCACAAATTTGTTTCTGCCAGAGTTTTCAACTTAAGATCTTCTGGAGGATTAGGATTTCTCCTTCTGTACTCATCGCACGCGATATTGTAGTGCCAAGGAACTTTGCAATTGACACAAAACCGGCCATTGCATTTTGTACATTTCCTGATTCCAAGTGTTTCAGCTCCCAAAAAGGAACCCTTGGTATATTCTAAAACTTCAGATTTTGACATTAGTGCTGAGCACTTCGGGTAAGGGCAGTAAATTTTTTCAGTTACAGGGATAGAAGCTTCCTTGATACGTTGCTTCATAATATCAATTAGCTTTGGTGTCAAAAAGTTACTGCAGCTATCCAATTTCAAATCTAAATTGCACTCTGCATGAGGACACATGGGCACTATACCATGAAGCAATTTCACTTCGACATGTTGTTTCATACAGGAGACACAATAACGGTGTCTACAATCATCAACCAAGAAAATCTGATCAAAATTAGTCTCTTCAAAACAAATAGCACAAGTTTCGTACATATTCCTTGAAGCAGCTGTCTTTGCGACTTTCTTAAACTGAGAAGTCATTGCCTCTCTTGCAAATTTAAATGCAAACTTAATTTCATTTCGAGGCACAAGAGATGGCTGGCAAACTAAAAACTTTTGTCGAAGCAAAGCCACTTGATTTAGTAAAGCAGTAACCTTCCGATGTTTGGCTGACCATCTGCCTGTGACCTACAGTTGCCCATACACACAACTTCAGAAAATTAAGCACTTTGGGAAGCTTGAGTGATATTCAACTGTTCAATATATGACAGTAAAACCAAACAAAACAGTAGTAGATGTTGAATATTTGTGCTAATACTTACCGTACTATGTCTACATTCCCTTTTTCCTTTACTGTAGATGGACAAAAAATTCAACTGACAAAGACAACTAAATAATTTGAGCGATTACTCTTCCTTTATCCGTATAGGACAGCTTAAAAGAAATGACTGCAGAAGGAAACCTTTGACTAGTGGAAATCATAGCTCCTTAGATATATCATCTATGTATTCTTACACATATGAGCTCATTCTACTCACAATACCAGGAAGATAATGAAGTGACCCTGTACTTTGTTTAAGTCAGATAAACCTTCAACACTTATTTATAAATAGAAAAAAAGAAAAACTTTCGCTCTTTAACTCCAGAAAATAAAAATGTACTTGTATTAATTTACTTTATGATAAAAAACCAACATTATAACAAAGATGTATCCTGATATGTTTTTGTTAATAGAAGAACAGTGTGCCAGCAGATAGCTGGGAATGAGCTCTAGTGACTAATCTTCCAGAGTCCCAGAAGTCAAAACAGATTTGCTGATAACCCGATAAATCTTACTGCTCCTTATTACTTGGACACTATGGTATGAAGCTTCCTGTTGTCCTAATTTATCTGACACTCTCTTTGATGTTTTATACTATTTGACGTCATTTATATACAACTTTCAATCAATGTGGATGAACAATTGTAAACCTGGTAAAGTCTCCCTTTATCTTTTCATAAACCAAACAAGAAACAAAAGATTCCAGCAAAGCTAAAAAAAATGTTAGGTGATGAGCTATACGGGTATCGTTAATGTTCTTATAACAATCATTGATTCATAAATCCTGTTTAACTAGCCTATGGACCAAACAATCTATGAAATATCAATATTAAAATATCTAGAATGTCATTACAATGGAATAATATTGGTTAGCTGGAAGCCTGATTATTATTCAGTAAAACCAATAAAAATGACTGCACAGATAGTTACTTGTGAGGTAGAGTACATACCACAAAAAATAACTTTCTTAATATCATTTGTATATGCTTTTAACACTCGAGAGGAGAGGAAGGATCTATGGGCTTCAATATAGGAAATCCACAGTTATAACAGGAAACCATGGTTGCTGCTTGGAGATTACAATTCTGTTCTTCATGCTGAGGATAGGATTGGAGGATCTCCTGTAATGCTGGCAGAGGTGATAGATTTTCAAAATGCGTAGAAGATTGTGGACTGTTTGAAATCCCCCATCAAGGTAATCGATACACATGGAGTGATAAAGGGACTGAAAATAGAGTTTATTCAAAGATAGACTGGGCCTTAATCAATAGTGAATGGTTGGTTAGTATGCCACATAGTAGATGTAATTTTCTGCCTGAAGGGATCAGTGATCACTGTCCAATAAAACTGAATCTGATAGAAGAGAGAATAAGGAAAAAGAGCTCATTTCTATATTGTAATGTATGGGGAAAGATGCCTCAATTCCAAGAGTTGGTAAAAGAAGGATGGGAAGAACAAATACAAGGCTGTAAGACGTTTCAGGTGGTAAAGAAGTTGAAACATCTAAAAAAGAGTTTGAAGAATTTGCATTACCAACAGATGGGAGACATAATAAAGGATTCTGATAAGCATAGGGAATTATTAAAAGAGGCTCAAATGCAACTACAAGATCAACCATTAAATATGGAGTTTCAGAAAGAGGAAAGGGAGAGATACTTATAGTTTAAAAAGAGTTATTATCTAGCAGAATTGTACTTACAACAGCAAAGTAAAGTAACATGGTTGAAACTTGGGGATGATAATACAAGATACTTCTTTTCTGTAATAAAACATAGAAGGTTAAAACTAGCAATAACACAATTGAAGGATGCAAATGGGCAGTGGCAGACTGATACTGGAGATATAGCTCAAATATTTGTCAACTATTATCAACAACTTTTGGGCAAGAAAACAAGGAATAGAGTGCAAGCAAATGAGAAGGTATTGAAGCAAGGTTCCGTATTGAGAATTGACCAGCAAATGCATTTGATAGAACCATTTATTGAAGTTGAGGTGAAAAAAACAATGTTCAAGATTGATCAAACAAAGAGTCCTGGACCAGATGGATATGAAAGTGAATGTTTTAAAGAAGCTTGGAGTATAGTGGGGAGATTTGGAGTATAGTGGGGAGAGATGTAACAGAATCTGTACTGGAATTCTTTAAGACTGGGCAACTCTTGAAGCAAATGAATGCTACAAACATTGCACTCATACCAAAGGTGAAGATACCAGAACAAGCAAGTCAATTTAGACCTATTGCATGTTGTAATGTTATATATAAATGTATATCAAAAATGATATGTAGTAGGCTAAAACATGTTGTGAGTCATCTAGTAGCTGAGAATCAAGCTGCATTTGTTCATGGGAGATCAATGGTGCATAACATTCTGATATGTCATGATCTGTTGAGTCACTATAATAGGAAGACCACCCCTAGATGTTTGATGAAGATAGACCTCAGGAAAAGCATATGATATGGTGAGTTGGGAATTCCTGGAGGAAGCACTAAGAGGTTTTGGATTTCCAAGAAGATTTATTCAATGGATAATGGTGTGTGTAACAACAACAAAGTTCACTGTAAAAATCAATGGAGAAATATATGGATATTTTGAAGGAAAAAGAGGATTGCGGCAAGGAGATCCCATTTCTCGACTGCTCTTTGTGTTAATTATGGAGTACCTTTCAATATTATTGAAGAGTATGAGCTATCTACCAGATTTTAAATTTCATCCTATGTGTAAAACTCTTAAGTTGAATCATTTGATTTTTGCTGATGATTTGATGATTTTCTGCAAAGGAGATGGCAAGTCTGTTACTAGAGTTATGGAAGCTTTAGATCATTTTAGCAAGACTACAGGTTTAATAGCTAATATGGAAAAATCCAATCTGTTTTTGGCTGGCATGACAAAACAAATAAAATTGCAGATTCTAGAGATAACTGGATTCACACAAGGAAGTTTTCCCATTAGGTACTTGGGACTGCCACTCACAGCTAAGAGATGGAGTAAACTAGAATGTCATCAACTTATTGAGAAGATCACAAAAAGGATAAAAACTTCCTTTGCAAAACAGCTCTCATATGCAGGAAGACTTCAAGTAATACTAGCTGTGTTGTTCTCAATTCACAATTTTGAGGGGTCAGTTTTTATATTACCTCAAAGTGTAATAAAAGGAGTGGATAGGAAATGTAAGGAATACCAGTGAGGTGGCTCTGAAGGTAAGAGAAAGATGACATTGGTAGCTTGGGAAAATGTTTGCTTTCCAAAGAGGCAGGGAGGATTAAATATTAAAGAATGAGGCATCTGTAGGAAAATTAATATGTCAACTGGCTGTAAATAAGGAGTCAATGTGGGTGAAATGGGTACATGGTATATATATCAAAGAACGGACATTTTGAGAGCATAGTACACCTTTAGACAACAGCTGGTATTGGAGGAAAATAAATTTTCTGAAGAATAAAATGAAACACTGGTATACACAAGGTCAGTTTAACCTAACTGGAACTGGAAAGTTTTCAATCACAAGTGCTTACAATGAGCTGAAAGGTGACAAAGAAAAGTTGGAGATTGCGGAGCTAATCTGGAACTCGGTATCAATGTCAAAGAAGAGGTTTATCATGTGGCTAGTAATACAAAACAGGCTGCTAACAAAGGAAAGGTTGCTAAGACTGAATATACATGTAGAAGACAGTTCATGCTGTATGTGCCAAGCTTCAACCATGGAGACAACCAATCATTTATTTGTTGAATGTGAATATGCTACAAAAGTAAGAGATGCAGTAACTCAATGGATAAAAGTCTGTCTACCTACAAGAGGTTTGAAGGAAATACTAGAGCTGATCAAGATAAAGCATTGAAAGAGTTTCAAGAAGCAAGTGATAGCAGCTGTGTGGGGAGCAATGGTATATCATATCTGGAAGGCAAGGAATTGGAAACACTTTAAAGGAGTGCATATACAATATACAGAGATAGTAAACACAATTAATAGAGAAATGACTGAAAGAATATTAATGTTCAATAATACAAAAAAAGCAAATAGGTGTAGTAGTTTTTTGGCAAAATTATGTAATTAGTTGTCTTTACTTTCCTCAGTATGTTGAGGTTTGGATGATTATAAGTCTGTTTTTGTGGCTTTTTATGTTAATAATATTCATATTAGTTGTCAAAAAAAATATTAAAACACCATATAAAATTAATTGATAAAGTGAAATAGCTGAACTTACAAATTGGAATATAGGAAAGTAATCACAATAGAAAACAACCCTTCTCAAATCCAAAGCGATCGCAACATTCAAACCTTCAATAAGGGCCTTAAACTCAATGCACTGACGATTCATTGCATTTCCAAAAAACGGCTTACTCATTTCG
The DNA here is from genome assembly GCA_022817965.1 of Solanum lycopersicoides. Taxonomy (NCBI): domain Eukaryota; kingdom Viridiplantae; phylum Streptophyta; class Magnoliopsida; order Solanales; family Solanaceae; genus Solanum; species Solanum lycopersicoides. Next base: position 73,135,325 of record CM040628.1, read on the forward strand.
AACAATAATTCATCCCTGGAATCACAAATGGCAACTCCAATCCCACCAAAAAACACATTTGGAGAAAAATTCTCAACTAAACCCTTGAAATAAACCCTAAAAAGCTCTTTATCTTCACTTTTGGATGTTCCTTCTCCAAAAGAAAGCTCGAAATTATCTCCATTATCCTGCCATTCATCCTCCGGCATACGAAGAATCTCTTGAGCAACGCGATGATCATGAATTCGACGTTGAAGGTCATCACGCATTTTCCTGAATTCCAATTCGCTAAGCCTGCGATCATCGATTTCTCGTTTGAGTTGCACGAGTTCCGAAGATTGAACGTCGGAGAACTTCAAAATTCCGTCGTTCGCTGAAGATGAATTCGGTTGGGGTTGAAGTCGGATGTGGATGGGTGGTGCAACGGTGGAAGTGGAGGGTTGCATAGAGAGGGATACGTTGATAGCTTCTTGGAGTTGAAGTTGATAAGCGAAATCAAAGTCGAGGTCGATGTCACGCGCCGTCATAAGTTCCCGGCGTTGCTCGACGGCGAGAGTTTTCAGGTCTTCGAAGTCCATGTCCATTTTGTTCTTAGTAGAAAAGAAAAAAAGTTACTCATTTTTATACTTTCCAGCTAATTAGAATAAAAGATACATTTGCACCCTTCAACTTGACAACTTTCTTACAATTACACACCTTAAGTTTGTAAAAATGCTACAACCTCTTTAAAATTGTTGGAAAAATTGAATCGTATATCTGTCCACAATCCACATAACAAAGAGAATGTATCTATTAAACTAAAGACGCATTAAAAGAAAATAAATTATTAAAATGATGAAATTTCTACGTATGTCATTTTATATTGAACATGATACAATAAAACAAATACAAAAAAAGAAAAATCAATAAAAAAATAATAGCATTTTTGTTTAATGAATTTATGTATGTATAAGATGGTGAAAATAAATAATGAAATAGATCGTGTATATGCAACTTTTATATTACGTGAATTAGAAGTATTAGTATTCAACTATACTGAATTTACTATAAATGATTACTAATAAGTAGTTCATAAAAATGACTATAAATTAGATAAATAGTGTTTATATTGAATATTTGTTGTTTCAACCTCTAAACTTCGAGTTTACTGATGAATTAATAAATTTAAAATTACTAACCATATTTTTAGATTTTTGATTAAAAATAATGTAAATATATGTATTATTTAAAAAATTATTTATTTTTTGGCTGTGATGGAGGTAAAATTTGAATGAAACTACCATTAGATATTATTTTCTCTAAGCATATAATAAACTATTGAGTATTCCGTACATAAAATTTAGATAAAATTGAAGTTAAAAAATAGATAAAAAATTGAAAAACAGACTAAAAGATCAATATTACAAACATAAGGGACTATTAGTGTTTTATACTAAACTTTAAGGATGACTTTACATTTTAATCCAAAAATAAAGGACTATTTTGAACTATTTCTTAATATATATACACCACTTTTTAATTTTTTAAAAAACAATTACTATATTGATTGCAAAATTGATGAATATATTTCCCTTTCCCCAATTCCTTCAAGGTTTTGCGTTCCAGTACAAAGTTCTTCACTTTCTCTATCAGTCTTCTCACGAATACAACAATGGCGGAACCTAAAGTCAAATACGATCGACAGCTCAGGTGAATTGTTTGCTATACTTTTAAGGCTATGCTATGGTTTTTTTAGCTTTCGGTTTTTGTTATGATCTCTTTTTCTAACCAATTACTTTCTGAAACCTGTTAATACTCTATCACTGAACTTGTAGCTCTTACTGTCTCGCAATAATCATAGCAGAAATCAGAAAATGCAGCAAAATCATATATAAAAGAAATGTCAGTTGATTACGACTCAATTCTAAATTAGTTGAGGTTGGATAGGTAATGCTATGTATCTTATGCATTATATCGAGGCTCATTCTGTTCCGATAATATAATTTTTTGTTTTAAGTCAAGGATGAGAATCATGTGTCTCCCGGTCATATCCTAAGGGAGATAAAAATATCAGGTTACTTTTTGTTGGTGCTGGTGTTGGAGGTAGTAGGTATTCGTAGAATTAGTTTTGAGTTGCGTGCAAGCTGAACGGAACACCAAAATTAGTGAGAAAAAAAGGGTAGAGGGAAGTCCTCCAGGTTTAAGTGTGCACCAAGTGGAATATTTTAGTGGAGAAGGAAGAGGAGTGGCATCAATGGATTTGTAAAGCTGGGAATAGCAGATTTCTTGGTTATTATATAAAGAGAGAAGAAAAAGAATTGAGATTATCTAGTTACATATTTATACTTACGGTATGTGCAAAATTTGTGTCAAGTAGTAGTTGCATATATTCAGGAGTTATTCCTAGCTTGGAGTAAGTTTATAGTCAATTGTGTTCAGTAGATACATGTTTAGTGTTTTTATATGGATTGTCAATTGGATTATGCAAAACATGTTCCTCTGCTAACGAGGTCGTAGTAGAAGGTATCAAGTACTCGTTGAACAAAATTTATCAATAATCTTCAATAACCTTCACTTTTTCATCGATAGTGTCAGAAGTAAGCTTTTAAAATCAAAATTTAACAAAATCTAGTTTATATTGAGGGGCAAGGACCATGGCTATAGATAAATGACACTATATGATTCCCAATATTTCTTAATAGAAGTTGCCATCTCACTCATCACTGAATCCTTACTATTTTTGTGTTTTTTCAATAACATTTTATTTCGCCATACATTAGGGAGATACAAAATTTGCCGTGGGGTACTTGCATCGGGAAAAAAGTCTTAATGTCATTAGATGCCCTAAAATATGTAGCTACAAGCTCAACCCCTTTCCGTTCATATTCAAAAAGGCCATGTCTAAAATCAGGATTAACCAAGTCATGATGAATATATACCTGCTTATACCAGAGAACACTTCCAATCATTTGATTGGTAGAATTCCACCGAATAGGCATATCTTGGCATAGCTTTTTAGAACGTGGTAGACCAAGGTTACGCATTCCACAAATTTCACTGTTTTTGTTTCCGAATTCTTGATATACTTAACATCTTCTCTAGTTTTCTCAATAGCTACATCAGCCTTCTCTAAACCCACTTAACAATTAAGTTATGAACGTGATTTCCACAAGGAACATGATGAAACTTTCAAATTATCTTCCACACCGTTATTGCAAGTAGCACTATCTAAAGGAAGGGTAAAGATTTTCTCTTTGATTCCCCCATTCTTATAGAAAATCAATCAATAAATGACCTAAAACTGCATCCGAAAGTGGAGGAGGAAATGACAAAAAATCAATATCCTCTTATGAGAAACTCAATTTAAGTCCACATAATGAGCTATTACATACATATAGCTATTAGATACTAATGAACTCCACATTTCTGATGTCAAGCACACTCTACTAGATATCATCGCAAGCTGGAATATATGGAGAGTTGATAAGTCCATCAAGAAAGTCTGGGTGATGATCCCTGGAGTTATCTTTTGGTGTTCATGGACTGAAAGGAACTGTAGATGTTTTGATGGGATCTCAACTCCGAACCACTCTCTTTAAGCTAGATGTTTACTTATGCTGTGCAGTTGGGTTAGTTTAACCCTTGTATTTAGCATTGAATAATTTCTTGACTTTGTTAGCTTTCTAGTACTAGTTTGAAGATTGTAAAGGGGCTTAGAACTTTTGCTTATGCTCTCTGTGAGCCCTTGTGCCTATTCTGTAAGTTTGCATCTGCTTGATGCTTTTGAGTGAAATACCTTACTTCGTAACAAAAAGAAGATATCATCGCAAGCTCAATTTTTAGTTGTTCTTTTTCTCTTGCATACATATTTGGGGTATCTGACTTGGCTGTGTTTCTTGATAATGTGCCTCACCATTGGATTTAAATACGAATGAATGTCCATGATGCCTTTATGTTCTACAAAACTGAAAGCAATTATGAATACATATGGACACTTCATATGACCAATGATATTTTCTCTCAATAATTTTTTTTGATCTATTGGTTCACTTTTAGGCTTGAGCCTCTTTTCCCTTATTCAAAGAAAAAGGATGCTTTACTGACAAATTTTCTTTAGATTTGATGTTCCAGATGTAGGGGCCATTATGTATTCTTGTTCACTAACACTTTAAACTTCCCATCACTAGAAAAATCCGGCTCAAACCTAACAAAAGAATCTCAAACAACAAAAGTTTTCCTTTTGCCTTGTTTTAACTAAGTTGAAGTACTTTGTTCGGAAGAATAAGCATTACCTTCCATTGACATCTCTACCTAAACCATCAATTACATATTATGAATATTGTACACTCTAAAAGGGAAGCAGACAAAGGAGCACATGTACAGTAGTTCATGAACAAAATCAATAACAAGCAGGGAAAAATCACAAGCAAATAATCACAAATCATTAGCCCCATTTGTCCAATTTTTCTTTCTCCAGGAATAAAAATCCAACCACCTCTTCGCCACCACTATCCATCATCCTCAGTAATAGAGAGCAACAACATTTATGATTACACAAAATTAAATCAGAAATTAAGTAAAATAGAAAAATAAAAGTGGAGCGGAGAATTCCTATTAACCTAAAACGTCAATAAGAAGAACGAGGAGGTGAAGGCAACAATTGATGTGCCTGATTACTCAATGAGGTAGTGGTAGGAGGGGGTAATGATTGAGGGGAAAAAAGAAAAAAGAAAAAGAGGGAGAGAGAGAGAGAGACGGACTCTACAGCGAAGTCGTCAGGGACTGGACAGTGTTGGCTGGAGGAAGAGGCATATGCTATACCGGTATGTCAGTAGCACAGTTCTTTTTTCGATATGGATAATTGGTATGTTGTAGGTTTTATTATCCATTTTGTCCATATTTTAAGTGGATAATATGGGTTGACCCGTATTTAGCTCATTTTTTAAGTGTCACGTATACAACCCATTGGATTTGGGTTGGTTGAATGGATGGCCATTTTTATTACCCTTTGCCGACTCTACTTAGTGGCATATAAGGCAGATACAATGTACATATCACACAAGACACATATCATTTGATGTGTTAAGCATATGTTAGCTATAGGACTTGAATTTATTTACCCATGCTCATTGTAAAGTTAGATACTCCCTCTATCCCAATTTATGCAATGGACATCTCTTTTTAGTCTGTGCCAAAAAGAATGATACCTTTCTATATTTAGAACTGAATAGGTCAAATTATGCCTTAAAGTATCTGAAATTGAGTAGATATTCCCTTTGTTAATAGTGCAGCTCAGATATGCTCTTTATTTAATTGGAACCCACAATTAACCTAATTAGCTGATTATTAAGTGAAAAAGAGCCAAGTATGCGATATTGCAGATAATAATGAAGCTCTTCTGCAGGATATGGGGTGAGCAAGGACAAGCTGCGCTGGAGAAAGCCAGTATCTGCTTACTTAACTGTGGTCCGACTGGTTCCGAAACGTTGAAAAATCTTGTTCTTGGTGGGGTTGGAAGTATCACTGTTGTTGATGGTTCCAAGGTTGAAGTGGGTGATCTTGGAAATAATTTCATGGGTATGTAACATGGTTGTGTTTGCACCTACAGCTTTAGAAAGCAAACTTATTTTTTCTCTCCTATTTCTGGTAGTTGATGAATCAAGTGTTGGCGAATCGAAGGCAAAGTGTGTGTGCACATTTCTTCAAGAGTTAAATGATGCTGTTAAAGCCAAGTTTATAGAAGATTGCCCTGAGGAACTAATTGAGACAAATCCATCATTCTTTTCTCAGTTTACCTTGGTCATAGCTACACAGGTCACATGAATCATCTTGTTCCCATTATAACATTTGATTTTGGCAGGATCCTGTGTTCCCAACTTCTTTTAGAACCTAGATATCTTTATCAGGAAGGCTTATACTTTTTTTTGAAACTGGTAATTTTATATTCCTCAGCATTAAGGATTTGCCGGAGACCTTCAAAAGAGGAAAAAACAAAAAAAGACAGAAGGGGAGAAACTACTTATAGAGAGCCTAACAGATCTACACTGCCTCCCTGCATATACATATATATATATTATATGTCTGTGTGTGCGCGCTATATTTATATGATGTATACACACTCACTCTCATATAGTCTTATAATACACACCAACTGTATTAATTTCTGTTCGTGTTCATTTTGAGAGAACTTTTGTTATATTTTCATCTTAGTAGAATCTGCTTTAATCTGAATTCTGATTATGTTTATGATCGGAGAATTTCCAGAAAATATTCTGTACTGTGTAGCCAATTTTGAAGAGTCCTGACAATTATGCCTCTTGACTAGTACTTTGCGAGTTACAATCATTTCAAGACACTTCTTATCTACTGTGTGGTATGTTGAATTTTGAGTGTATCTGTACTTCTGAACTGGTACTTTGTGAGTTGCAATCTTTCCAATTTTTTGATACTCTGAAATATGTGATGATATTTGTTGCCATCTCCTTTTTGAAAGAGGTAGGAGCATGTTGATTTGAAAAAGTGAACAAGTTCTTTTTGTATCTGCATAATTATGGTAACAGGTTATCCAGTCTTTAATTGTAGAAGCAAGATTAACCCTCTTCCCCCCCTAAAAAAAGAGAAGGATTCCATGGTGAAATTGGACAGAATCCTTCTTTTTCCTTTGCCATTAGGTCATTTAAATGCATAATATGGCTAATTGTCTATCAGCAGATACGAGGACAAGGAAATTTCTGACAATATTGTCTTTTACTTTTTCTTTTCTATTTCAGCTGGTTGAAGATTCGATGGTGAAATTGGACAGAATCTGTCGGGAAGCAAATATTATTTTAATATTTGCACGTTCCTATGGTCTCATGGGTCTTGTCCGGATCAGTGTGAAGGTAATCTTAATGCTTCTTTCTTGCTATTTTAGGACTGATCCAACTTTGAAATCCAGTACCGATAGAGAACTGTGGTCCGGAGCAGTGACTACCATTAGTCTATTATCATGGATTTCTTCTCAGGATCGTTTTTATTGTGAGGAACTAACTTGTAGAGAAACAACTGTCAAGTGATAGGAGCAGAGTGAAACAATGAATGAGCAAAGAATTAATGATGAGTTTGGTTTATGTGTTGACCAGAATTTATCTTCTATCTGCAGGAACATACAGTAATTGAATCGAAGCCTGATCATTTTCTAGATGATCTTCGGCTTAATAACCCATGGCCAGAACTTACGAGGTCAGCCTTTTCTTTGTGCTTTCCTCTATGGTTGACATGTTAGAGTTCTACAATAAATAATGATGTGTTCACTTAGCACCATCTCTTATTTATAAACACATGCACCCGTGTGTCTTATTTTCTTTAGGATGATTTTGTGGAGTGAGGAGTATATGCCAGGAAGTAGGGGCACCCAAGAGTGTAGTATAATGATCAATCATGTGGATATAAATCCCGGAGACCTAGATTCAGATTTCAGTAGAGACAAAAAATCACTTGGTGATTCTTTTCATCTGCCTAAGCCTTGATAACCAAACTTACCTGATACTTGTGTTGGTGAGAGGTAGAAGGAAACGGTGAAATAATCGATATGCACAAGTTGGCATGGACACCATTGTTGTTGAAAAAAGATATTCTAGGGAGTAGAGGCTATAACATTATCCTTATCTTATAAGTTGCAGATGATATCACCATATTCTTGTCAGATCATACAAGCGGCTTCATTTATGATCTGATAAGAATATGGTAATAACTTGGAAGAAAAGTGTAGTCGTACTCCCTAGTATATCTATTTTACATTGCCCGGTAATGTCTAGTAATGCATTGGTTTGGTCTTCAATGGGTGGTGCCAGTCACAATCAGAGAAGTATTGGTTAACCGGAGATTTAGTGGATGAGAGAGAAGACACAGGGTAGGAGTTGTCGCTCTACTAGAACCTATGTGACTATTTGGAGAGAGAAATAGGAGAGCATTTGATAGTATAGAGGAGGACTATGTACACCTAAGAAATAGCGTCCTTTTCTGGATTTCCTCTTGGTGCATCCGTGAGGTCCTGGTAGATATGTAGGTATATAGAATATTGGCTTTTGTTTGTAGAAAATCACATCTTTTATAAAACTTTTTACTTTTCCCTATATATTTATTTATTGTATGTGGGTGTTTGATGCCCTTTGTGTATATAATCAGAGAAATATTGAATGGAGGATAACTGATGATTTATAACTTTCTACTTCGTTGTTGAACTTCTGAAATGGCTTTGAAGATGAAATGTTAATATTGAGGGTATTTTTTGTCTTCTGGATGTTTATTCAGGTACTAGTAATACCTATCTTGTTATTCCATCATTTACCCGGTATAAAACAATACAGTATTTGAGGTATAACTTGAACAGTATTAGCTATGCAGGAATCGAGAACACGAACAAACGCTAGATTAATTAGTACATAATTTTATACAGTGATTATTTTGTCCAATACACCAAACCCAAATACCATATGTTCTTTCTCCTTGTTAGCAATTACATCTCCCCCCCCCCCAAAAAAAAATTAAAAGAAAAGAAAGGGAGAGCTGATTTCATATGTATCCTTACAGGTTCACAGAAACGATTGATTTGAACACAACTGATGCTGTTGTACATAAACACACACCATATATTGTTATCCTAGTTAAGATAGCAGAGGAATGGGCAAATACTCATGGTGGAAATCTTCCTTCAACCAGGGAAGAGAAAAGGCAATTCAAGGTCAGAAATACTTTTTATATGCTTCTAAAATTTCATCCTTAATCGTTCTCTTTTGGTCCATCTAAGGTGAGTTGGTCTATTTCTTGAATGTCTTAGGATTTAATTAAGTCCAAGATGATCACAGCAGATGAAGAGAACTATAAAGAAGCCATGGAAGCTTCATACAAGGTCTTTTCTCCACGAGGAATTGGTGAGTACTTTTGCTAATTGTGATATGTTAGAAACTATAATGTTTTTCCACCTCCTCTAAATGTTATTGGTGGTACTTCTTAGTCTGTTGAGTCTTTGGGATGCAACCTTAATGATTCAAACCTTGTTTTTAGTGTATAGTGGTTTCTTTTCACTGACATTGTATCCACATTAATAAAAAAATAATTCTTCAGTGCATCTATGTTTTCAAATATTTCTTTAAGCAGCCGTCAACATGATGTCATGGGGACAATCTTATGCACAGCTTCGAAGAGATTTCATAGTAGAAGTAAGAAGATCAAAATAAATATTTTCTACTATTAAATCTCCCAAATCTCTTAGAAGCTGCATCGAATTAAGCCCATAACCAAGCCTTGCAGTACTCCACCTTTAATAATACATGATTTGAAAATTTTATTGAGAGTACAATTATTGTTCTTTTAATTAAAATCTCTGGGAATTTCTTTGAAGCTGCATAACACTTTTTATCTTTTGAATCCCATATTTTGAAATATTAGGGATATTTCTCTTCTACTATTGAATAAAGATATTCTCCTAATTGTGTGTGAATCTAGAGTTATGTGATAAAACAAGGCTAGGATGTCGGCTAGGGGATGCATTGTGTTCTATTAAAAACTAGTAGAGTAGAATGAAATAAAGTAAAATCAACATAGATAATTTCTATACTAGTTTGCGTATTGATGTGGTACCTACATCCAGTCTCCTTGAGCAACAAATTAATATTATTCCTTCTCAGTTTTCAGTCGACTACAAATGTGGTTTCAGAAACCGTTCACCAACAACGATTTTCTCTTAACTCATTTCAGTCAGTTACAACTGTGGTTTTAGAACTCTGTTCACCTCCAACAACTGTGGTTTTAGAACTCTGTTCACCTCCAACAACTGTGGTTTTAGAACTCTGTTCACCTCCAACAATTTTCTCTCAAACCTTCGGTTTTCCAAGACCTCCAAAGAAACTTAACTCCTGACACAACCTTTCTCTTTTCAACTCAGACTCTCTTTTTCTTTAATGCAATAGGATAACTCTGTGATAGAAGTCTTTTGGAGCAATGCATATCCCAAAGAATAAGTGGATCTAGAGTTGGGATTTCTAACTTGTAATGGTATCATTGTTACTGTATATACTTAGTTCATCAAACAAAACGAGTACTCATGATTTTTTTTTCTGGAACTTGATATTATACCGGTTTCAATATAGTTATGTGGAATCTTAATTTGGAACAGGCATGATGAGGTTGGAAATGTATAATTGACTTTTCTCTTTTGTCTACCAGGTGCAAGCTTACAGAAGATTATTGATGACAGCTGTACAGAAGTTGATTCAAGTTCGTCTGATTTTTGGGTGATGGTAGCAGCACTGAAGGTAACTTGCATTTTCTTGGAAAAACAATAGTAGGAAGAAAGCAGGAAAACAAGTTATACAATTAATGCAACTCCCTTAGTTGCATTAACCTGATTAAAAGAAAAATTCATGTGTTGACAGCTCTACTTAAAACATATTTTGCCTGCTGATGTTTTTGTTATTCTTGTCCATTTTTTTTAGCTCTAAGTAGCAAATTGATGTCTAAATCAGTCCTACATTTGATAACTTTAAGTTGATTATAAAGTGTCGAACTACGAGTTCCACTGGTTCTTTTTTGGTGAGGCTGCATGCACATATTTTAGTTTCTTCATTCAATTTTTCCTTATGTGCCTTTTCCTTCAAAAATTGAAAGGGGCAGGAGATGTAGGGAAGTGCCTTCACTAAGTTCTTTACCCGAGTAATGCTAGGCCAAAGGCTTTAGCTTTGTCCTCTATAGTGCTATGGTCCTTTTAACCTCTGTGTCTTGGTTGCTAGAAACAACAACATTTGCACAAGAAAATTTGAGTTGCAAAGTTGTCCAGAGATGTGTAGAATATTTTGGGAACTAATTTGAGATTCCTTAAAAAATATCCTCGCATTAGTCAATATCTTTCTTTTAATTTGTTTATATGCTAATTTGTATATGCATTATTCTTTTAGGATCCACAAGAAACTAGCACCTTATCTCTCCTTATCTTACTTCAAAAGTTTGTTCTTTTTCTTTTGCAGTGACTAAACAATCGTTGACAACCTGTATTAAGCAGCCTACTTAAGTTCCCTTATTGATATTTCTTTGCATTGGTTAAAATTGTTGATCAATGTAATTTATTGTTTTTCTCTCTCTAGGAGTTCATAGCTAATGAAGGTGGTGGCGAGACACCTCTTGAGGGGTCGATACCAGATATGACATCATCAACTGAGTTAGTGGTTTAAGTTTTTTCACAACACATTAATTTTTTTATTAAAGTTGACGGGACTTCGTTTATTGATGCTTATACGGTTGACTCTATTGCAGGTTGTATGTAAACTTGCAAAACACCTACCAAGCCAAGGCCGAGGCTGATTTTCTTGTTATGGAGCAAAGAGTCAGGAATTTACTCAAAAAAATCGGTAGGGATCCAGCCAGCATATCCAAGGCAAACATAAAGAACTTCTCAAAAAATGCAAGGAAGCTTGCTGTAAGGGCATTTCTTCTTTCCCCTTCCATTAGTTGAATGCTCATTCATCTAGAATTGCTTATCTGTGCTACGTGAACGGTGAATCTTCTTTCAGTTTGACAATTCGAAACACATTGTACTTCTTGCTATAGAAACCACCATATATCAATTTGTTCGACTCTGATGCAGAGAGATTCCTCTAATTTTTAAGTTTGTGATCCCGTCTGTTTTTCTCTTTTCACAAAGCTCTTTTTCGTCTCCAACCCTCTCCTCCAAGTGGTAAAATTTGGCTTCATTCCGAGGAGCCCATCTATAGAAAATACGCTAATTGTTAAATGGATTACCTTGCTTAGCATGTGCCTTCTAGGTCCTTCACTACGGCTACAAAGGTGGGATCCTGTCAGGCAGAGGGTGCTAGGTTGGAAGCTCACATTTCCTGTTCTTGCCCCGCCTATTGATTCAAGCAGTTGTCTGAAAGCGCTCAATGGCTCAGAAGAAAAGCTATATGCTTCACTAAGTGTCTTCAGCCTACTCTGTTGGAGGAATAATCTTAAAATCTCCTCCTCCTACATGCATGATTAATGATTTTGGTGGTTGATTTAGTTGTTATGTTAGTGATAATATATTACAATAATGATGCTTTATGTTTAAATATATATCAAGGTGATGACCGTTGGAACCAAATTTACAAGAAACTGTACTGACATGATGATGCATGTTTTGATCGTAAAGATAACAATAATTCCCGCCACTAATTGTCAGCAAACTCCATTTCAAATTTGAGATTGTTATTTCTGAATGGATGTTTTAGTTTCTAGGCATTACATTTTTTCTGTTAATTATGTCAGGTTTGCAGATATCGCCTCATTGAGGAGGAGTTCAACTCTCCTGTCCAATCAGAGTTACAGAAGTATCTGACAGATGAGGGTCATGGGTATGTAATTGCTTACTGTAGGTATATGGTTTTACATGGTCGAATCACTTTAAGTTGGCAAAATCATCTGTGATATAAATTGAAGTGGAAAGGGGCTTCTTGGGATCATTTAGGGTGTGTTTGGTATGACGGAAAATGTTTTCCAATTTTCTCATGTTTGGTTGGATACCTCCTTTCGAAAATTAAGGAAAACATTTTCTAAAACTTTCATCCAACTTTATATTACAATTTTTTTTGTTGAAAAAATCAATTTAAAGCTTATTTTTTTAATTTTTTTTTTTAACCCCCCTCCCTCCAGTCCCTTACCCCACCCTTACCCTCGACCCCGGCCTCCAGCCCCTCCCCATTTTTACCCCCCCCCCCAAACAAAATAATAATATTTTTTTTAAAAAAAAGTTTTATTTCAATTCAAAAATATTTTCTACTCTCTAGTAAAATGACAAGATATTTTCTCTACATATTTTTCATTCATAAATCAAACACTAAAAATCTTTTCCGCAAAGTAGTTTCTACTCACCAACCAAACATATGAAAATAAGTCAAAAATCTACTTGTTTTCCAAGAAAACATTTTTCATGGAAAACATTTTCCTTCATACCAAACACATCCTAAAGCTATTTGAACCCTCATGATCCTTTCATGATACTTAGATTGTTTTGTGATACCAAATAACAGGACTTTGCAAGAAGCCAACTCTGTTAAAGTACTTCCTGAAAAGTAAGTTTATCAAAGCTAAAGCCCCCTGCCATTTCGTGGTAGATTTCTTTTTCTGGATACATTTTCCCAGGGTTTCTAATGCAGAAACATATGCACTTCCAAATGTTGAAATATAGATTTTAAAGTCATAATTTAGGTTATCATGACCTTTCTGTTGAAGTAGGAGTATTTCGAGTTCTTTAAATGAATCTCTCTTCAAGTTGTCTGCGTACTTGACTTGATGAAGTGCACTATTTAGTCTAGAGGCCTCTATGTTATCAGCCAACTAGGGTTTGATTGAAAACTACTTTGCAAGTGATTCTCACTTTTTGTTAAGGAAGACAGAGAGCAGAAAAATAATAAGAAGTCATATGACTAAATTCCTAGTGATGCTGATCAAAGCGTAAGTGGAAGCTTGGTAGGAATAAAATAAGCACTGCCCTGTGGATGAGAAGTGGCTGATTCAAATTATATAAAGTCTTGTTTTGGTTAGATGACTATTTAATTAAGCAAGGATTAGGATGGTGCAGGGGCGGAGCTATAGTTTGACTTATGGCTTCTGCAGAAAAACTTTGGTCCAGACTTTGTATTTGAGTTTAAATACCCACTTAGTATATAAACAATTTATCAAGAATTCTGTGAACGTGCCTTTTGTAGACTTCAGAACCCACAAAGCTCAAAATCCTAGCTCTGCCCCTGGGATGGAATTGCTTCTGAATAGGGGTGGGCATTCGGTATTTCGGTTCGGTTTCGGGGTTTTTTTTTCCGGTTTTTCCGGTTTTCGGAAAATGTGTACCGAATACCGAACCGAAATATTTCGGTTCGGTTCGGTTTTTACTGTTTCGGTTCGGTTTTTATTAATTCGGTTCGGTTTTTTATTTCGGTTTTTTAATGGGCCTGCTTAGTGGGCTTTTTCAAATTTTAAACTTTATAATTTTTTGTTTGATTTTTCAACTTAATGGGCTAAAAAGTAAATATAGTGTAATATTTTTTTGTTTGATTTTTTAAAAGATTATTTAACATTAATAATTATTAATTAATATAATATAAATATAATATAAATTTAATATAATATTTCGGTTTAAACCGAAATACCGAATTCCAAAATAATACATACCGAAAACCGAACCGAAATACCGAAAAATACAAAAAAGTAAACCGAATACCGAACCGAAAACCAAAATCGAAATTTTTAAAAAATTCGGTTCGGTTCGGTGTTTTGGTTTTTCGGTGTTTATGCCCACCCCTACTTCTGAAGAGTTACTTTGTTTGTTTCTGTTGGTTACCTTACACTTTGTCTTAAATGTCTTTCGGAGATGGTGTATTTTCTAGTTCTTGCGGTAGTCATGCTGATAGTGCAAACTGCTGCACCACTTATTCATATTAATGGTACTAAGAAATGGTAAATCAATGGTTAATTGGGAAAAAAGTAAAAGAAAAGAGAGTTGTGAAATACTTTTATCGCTAGACCTAGAACTGCAGCCTACTTGGTCATTCAGGATGTTTGACAGGGAACTGACATTATGTTTTTCAGCCAAAAGATATTTGACAGTCCAATCTTTTGCTGGTCTTGGGCTGACTTGAAAAATATTAGTGATGTAATATTATTAAAGCTGAGAAATATTTGGGATGTAATATTGTTCAAGCTGAGAAATATATGCGATGTAATATTGTTCAAGCTCTGTTTGAAATGCTTTCCACCATAAAGTTAGCATGTGGAATGAGAAAAACACTGGCTACAGTTATAGTATTCAATGCTTAGTGTAATGATGATAGACACTCGGTCTTTGAAGCAATGTAGCCGTTGGGATGCTCTAAACTGGTTTGTTGTATTAACAATGGCTTTCTGATGTGTCTGTCAGTTCGTTTCCCATGAGTGTAAGGGGAAACATAAAGAAATGAATATGAAAAGAGTTTAAGAAGAGTCTGACTTGAGATATTAATTGTTGTATAAAGGAGGTCCAGAATTTAAATCTCTTCCCACCCTTCTTCTTTTTCTAAGTTTACGTTTCATATTGAATGTAATACATGTTGGCCAAAAAGGAATATTTCCTCATTATTTTCTTCTGTTAATAACCCTGAAACAAAGAAAATTTTAATCTTCTGCTATACTTAGTCCGCTGATAGTTGTCGACATGAAAACTTTCCAATTGCATTCATTGTGCAGTATATTTGTTTGTTCAATTAGTCGATTTTCTTGTAGACAACGAATATTCTGTGTGCTGAATGGATGCTCAAAGCTTATCTTCTTGTGAACTGTTACAATTTTGCATAAGAACTCTTTCAGTTGGAACTTTTTTCTACCCCTTTTTATGACAGTACTGCTGCGGGTCTTTATATTCTTCTTCGAGCAGCTGACCGGTTTGCTGTAAACTATAATAAATTTCCTGGTGAATTTGACAGGTAAAAGCTGATGTTTTCTCACCCAAACAATTTTTATCTTTTTGGAAAAGTTTATTATGGTTCACTAACCTTACAAAATATTTTGGTAGTGAGATGGATGAGGATATATCCCGGTTAAAAACTACGGCTGTTGGCCTACTCAATGACCTTGGTTGCAATAGCTCCACTGTATCAGAGGACCTTATTAACGAGATGTGTCGGTATGGTGCTTCTGAGCTTCATGTCGTGTCTGCCTTCGTCGGAGGAGTTGCATCACAAGAAGTGATCAAGGTTTGAATCTCCTCCAAATATTTTCATCTTGAATATTGTTTTTCATCAAAACTTCTAGTTTAATAGACATATAGCTATGTGCCATAGGAGCGATAATCTGAGGTCTATTATGTTGTGTTCACTGCAGCTCATCACGAGACAATTCATTCCCATGTCCGGGACATTTATCTTTAATGGGATTGATAACAATTCCCAGCTGTTGTTGCTATAGTCTCCGAATTTACAGGCATGTCCTTTCTCTCACCTTTAGGCTGCGGTTTTAGGTTCGTGGAACTGATAGTTTTTCGCTTTCCCTCCCCTTGGCAGATTGTGTTTTGTATGACAGATCTCAGTCTGTCTTTTCACAGCTCCAACTTTGCAAGTGAAAAGCACAGTTGCCATACTTATTTGATTAGCAGTAAATTTAGGATCAACGAAAGAGGGTTAACAAGAAAGTACTATTTCTAGTTTTGCACACAAACAATATTATTTTTAAGGGAGGAAAAATGTTACTTTCAGTTGTAAGTAAAGAGTTTAACTTCGATACACTAATACGTAGTTGATTGGGGGTTGTTTCATTTCGACCCACTAAAGAAACCAGAGTATAAAGAGTTGGTTATTTCGCCCCGACTTTCCCTTTCTTCATTTTCTTGGTTGATTATTCCCAAGGGAGGAGGAAACTCAGTAAGTACCATATGCTTGGCAATCCTTGGTATAGCTGAATATGATTTCGTGCTTAACACGGTAAACAAACAAATAGGTGGTCTTTCCAGTTAAGGTTAAACGAAAGCTCTCCCTCTCACATCTCGGTCACTTTTACCTTTTCGTTTATTTGTAATTAAAAAATAATAGAAAACCTTGACAGCTAAATCAGTTACAGACTTACAGTAATTGTCAATTCTGTGTTTAAATGTATGTTACAATGGTTTATGCTGAAATGATACTGGCATGATAATGCATATTGAGTTAAAATATCTTAATAAAAATATGTTAATTTTCTTAGTGACATTGTATCTTTCTCTCTATTTTGGTTTTCTATCGGGTGTTGAGTACCTTAATTGGGGCTCGACTAATTCTGATATAGAACACGTAAGGTCCATTTAAGGGGGAAGCGTCCCTTAGCATGATTTTTCTGTACTTAGAGTTCGAACCTAAGCCTTTAATCAAAGGTGAAGGAATCTTATTCATCCCATATATGATACGACCCTTGTTGGTCTCTTTCGTTTTGTAGTCTCTGCAATGCCTAAATTAATGGGAAATTGTACATGTCACTTTCTCTAAATTAATGGGCTAGTACCTAAATTTCTTGCAAGTTTTTCAAGTCTTCTGGATGCATTAGGCAAATACCAGAGACAATTATAAGTAAACTGGATATAGAAGAAATAACAAAGTTGAGAAAACTAATGTCACATCATATTTTTATTGGGAAAAAAATACAATTGTGAGTGTTAAGTCTAAAGACACAAGCCTACTTTCTGGATCTTATAGTACCATAGGGTTGAAATTCATAGGAAAAAAAGATGACAAGATAAAGAAGTAGTCAGAAAAGCTGAAAAAATTGCCCATTATACACTATTGACAATTTATATGGTTATCTCTGATTTATCATGTCATTAATTAGTCAATGTATTTAGACCTTTTTTCTTGCTCACATAGGAACTTTGACAATTTGAATGACTTAAATACTTGTAATATGATACGAAAATTGAAAAATAGATAAGTATTGAAACTTGGTGTGATATAACATCATTTTATACTAGTTAGTATACCACATAATTAGGTATTTTCATGTCTTAATTATTTATCTAAATTTTGATGGATAAAATTACCAGTATTTGAACAAGGTGGAAAATTTGAGATGTCTATTCGGAGAAGACGTTGTAACACTCGGCATAGTTTAGGTATGAGTTGATGCTCCTAAAGAGATACATGTGAAAATAGCGTCAAGCTAATATTCTGCCCATGAGCGTAATGATGTAATAAAGCTTGCATGAGTACTGTGAGGCCTACTAGTCGAACAAAGATGAATATTGGTCACTTGGTCATAGTTATTGGGGACCCTCGTGCGAAAGAGCTCTTCCTCAATTAATCAATACAT
The DNA here is from genome assembly GCA_022817965.1 of Solanum lycopersicoides. NCBI lineage: Eukaryota > Viridiplantae > Streptophyta > Magnoliopsida > Solanales > Solanaceae > Solanum > Solanum lycopersicoides. The sequence goes on from CM040628.1 coordinate 73,153,094, forward strand.
CAACGATAACATATTTAGTGTAATTCAATAAGTGAGACTAGAGAAGATGTTACGTACGCAACCTTAATCCTACCTTGTGAAGGTAGAGTAGTTGTTTCCTAGATGCTGAACATAATAGATAAGAGAACACTAACAATAACATATAATATGATAATCGAATCAAAAAAAAAAACAAGTAATAATAAAATTGAAAAACAAGATAATATATGAATAATAATACAAATATATTGTATCCAAAAAAACAACATGCAATTTTGTTTCATATCTAATATTCTAGTGGATTAATCGAATTATAACACGGATATACATTTAGCAATTAGTACTATCACTTAAAAGAATAATTTCAAGGTATATAAACTATATATTCTCGAAAATATTATTCCAATTATATGTACTTACATTACCTAATTATGAGCGTCATTAGGTGGAGAAGTAACTTTGTATAATGTTTGACTACAATTTACTTGGTATGGCCACAACTTTTCAAAATAATTTTTTTAAAGTGACCTAAAAAGAGTTGTTAGAGACATAATAATGTATGGATTACAATGATGTAACAATTTGATGATGTTATAAACGATCACATCTCAACTTTTTCCCACTCAATGTGTAATTGGTACATTGAAGTCATTTTTCTAATTTTTTTTTTCTAGAACATGAAAAGTGAATATTTTTCAAAATCAATCAATTAGAGAGTGTTTTTGATGAATTTTTGAGTACTAGAGTGATTAATAATGATGTTTAAGAGTGTTGAAATAATTAATATGAAGTAAAAATGTTAATATAGCTATGAAGAAAATAACTTCTTCGCCCATAAGTTAGAGCAGATGCGTATTCAGGATTTTAAGAAAGTAGATGTACTATTATGAAAAAGTGAATGTAAGATGAGTATTCAGGATTTTAAGAAAGTAGATGTACTATTATGAAAAAGTGAATGTAAGATCGTTGATCAATTAGACCTAATATATAACTATATACTGCATCGAATATATAACTATATACAATAGTTTTAATATACACATTTGGGTTAATGCTATATATAAAAATTTAGAAATTTTCAACACGATAGACTTGAAACCAATAATTTTTGTTTAAATTTTGTATATGTATTAAATATTTTTATTACACAGCAATAAATATTCGATTGTGAATTCAATTAGGAAGTCTATGTATATAAATTTAAACTCATCATAAAATTTATAAATTTTAAATCTTAAATTCACCGACGAAAAACATGAAACACACTCTCATTGTCAAACCTAAAAGTGGAAAAGGTGAAAAGGAATATTGACTCAAGAGAAACTAAAGAGATAAATTATGACTGATGATGAAGGAAAACAAATAATTAAATAACGCGTTTTTTTGTACTAATCAACTTTCTGGTAGTACTACTTTTCATCATATTTTCTTGCTTTTATTAATCAGGATCGTGATAGAGCAATGTGTACAATTTTTTATTTTAGTTTCGGATTTTAAATCTCCCTAAATACAGAATCATCTTTATTAGGGATTTCCTGAACTTAGATTTAGTTAAATTCTAAAGTCAATACCGAACAATAAATGAAAAATCAAATCTCATGTCCCATAAAAGGAACAGCCAAAAGAATTTCGTACAATAATATTTTCTTTTGAAAATGTATATTTTATCGTCAACTTATCTGAAAGATATCTATTTATCTATATATAAATATTCTTATATGCAAGATAATATAACTATGAAAACATAAATCAAGTTACGTACTGTAATATATAAAGATAACTTGATGATGGTACATAAATTTCTTACGCTGACGATATATATAAATTATTTTTATGGAAAGTCAACATAAAGATTATACAATGATGTTTGGTTTTACATGTATCATGAAAATGATTTTTTGTGCTTTTTTGGTTGTCAATGTAAAATGGGATTGTCTAAAGACTGCGCAAATGTTTATACATTATATTTTAATTCTATTGCATGAAGAAATAAATAAATAAAAAGTATAATAAGAAGACTAATGTATAGATGAGATAATAAAAGTTTTTTTTAAAGCCTTTTTAGGACTTTGTGTTGGTCCCATACATGAGGCATAATGATAAAAAGTGGTAAGTGGTTGGCTAATTAGTAGATATAGTATCAAAGCTTCAACAATAATGTCTTTGGTTCTCATTTTGTGTTTAATGAACTACTTTACCTTATAATGTTGTGGTGCTTGAAAAATATATAATGAATAAATATATTATAGTTTTTTTTTAATTATGATATCACGACTAGGGTTAGACTATCCAAAAGAGAAAAAATGTTTTGCACCCTCTAAAGATATTTACATTATGGACAAAGAAAATTTATTCATTTTATAAGGATTTTCCACGATCAATGACATGAATCATGGTTGCTGCAGATTCGCTTTCACTAAGCAATGAAACACGAGTGTCAATTGACACTCATTGAACAAAGGTTCCCCAACTAGACTGTGCGGTTGGATATTGATAGAATTGTAGTTAGAGATCATCAAGTACGAGTCATGAAAATATCCTAATAGAAAGCGCCCCCCTCCTTTCCCCCTCCTTTTCTCTTTTAATAGGCCTTCTGCAATATACATTAATTTGAGTCTCAAACCAGCTACCTGACACCGAGTGAGAAATCAAAACATGCATGCATGTGTGCTACCATTGTCTATTTCATGAGTTGTGAATATACATATGACCAACTTTGTTGTTCTCATTTATGTGTATCATTTTCAATAATCTCGATACATTATTTCTGTTCCTTTCTTTCTTTTTCACATTTTTGTTGTTTTATAAATATCTCTGTATATATATTACATTACTTAAATGATAATTACACGTAATACTATTTAATAAACATTGATTACTAGGAAGTACTTAAGATATATATAGCCAATTATAACATGTCTGATAGTTATATAATGTTCCTATCAATATTATTGTATAAAACATAAAAACAGAATAGTTCAGAATAAGCGAATTTCTATCCCTAAAAGATAATGTGCCTTATCACAATGTCGATATGTACATTTTATCAAACGATTGATCAAATATCATGTGACATTACAATTTATATTCATTATCACCTATATATTTATACAATTATATTATTTAAACGATAATTACATGTGACGTTATTATATGACACTACTTAACAAACATTGTTGTAATGTAATTGATTATAGGCTCTTTAATTTTCTACGAATCACTATTAATACATATATATAACACGTAAATAAAGTAGTTCAGAATAAGTGAATTTCATCCCCAAAAGACAAATGCCCTATAACATTGTTGGAGTACAAGTACATTTTGCCAAAGGATCAATTTTATGTGACATAACCATTTATATTTTCTATCATCAATATATTCTTATACAATTATATTATTTAAACAATAATTATTTGTGACACACTATTAAATAAATATTATTATAATCTAATTGATAATAATATCTTTAATATTCCATGGATCACTATCGATATATATACAATACTAAAATAAAGTAGTTCAGAATAAGCGAGTTTCCCATTGAAAAGGGAAAAAGCCAATAACATCCCTTATCTCATTGTTAAAATATGTACAAATTACCAAAGGATATTTTATGTAACTTAACAATATACTATATATATATATTCTTTACCATATATATATATATGTATATTTGGAAAAAACAAAAAAAACATAAAAAAGAAGAAGGTATAATAGGCTTTTAGGGAAAACAAGTTTGAAATTGTGTTATTGAATATATAGGAATTGCAACAAAATCTTCTTTTCTTTTTCAACCAAAGTGATATGTCCAAACTATATCTTTGTCATTGATAGTTATTACCTGTGTCCCATTTTATGTGACACTTTTTGTTTTTCGAGAGTCAAACATGTTAACTTTGACCGGACATTTGTGTATGGAATTTTCAATTTTTTTGAAATGAAATTTATATATTTGTAAACTACGTAAAGAGTACTATAAGTCACAATAATTGACAATTCAAAATGTTAAAAAAATCTATGAAAAATATACGATTAAAGACAGATTTGTTTGAATCTCGAAATGCGAAAAGTGCCACATAAAATGGAACGGAGGGAGTATGACTTATGGGGAAAAAATTGGATTTTAAATTATTAATAGAGTTGTAAACAAATTATAATACGTGTTTGGGAAGCTGACAAAAAAATGGTGTGACATGTCTTTTAGTTAGATTGATCCGAGCTATTTCCCTTTCGACGATAAAGTTTATCTTCCATCATTTAACTAGTCGATTTTGACTTCTCTTATCTTTGAGGTCATATCTAGTATTCAGAATTTAGTGAAATGATATCTCTTCGGCTCTTCCCAAAAAACATGATCTTTTATCGATGCACAAAAAAAATATTTTACTTTGAATGAAGAAGATATTGAAGAAATGTACATACGTAACATAAGAACTATTGATAGGAGCTTTGGTTTCACTATGCAAATAATAATATATTCTAAACATGGGATTTAGAAATTTCGTTTATATTAAAACATGAATCATAATAAGTTATATGCCCCTATTCAACATTATTTTAATATGTCACAATTGTATTTTATATGATTTTAATACTATACACTAATATACAGTGATACAAATAGTTATTGTTCACTATATGTGTGACTCCATACAAGGGAATAACAATAACCTATATAATTGAGGAGGATTTATATAATTCAATAATTAACAAAAAAATATTTTACTACCATATCCTCATATCTCATGTAGTTGAAAGAAAAAAAATAAAATACTACTTGGTTAGATTTCCGTATAATGAAAACCAAAAAAATATCAATATCTGCAGGGATGAGATTGTTTCATCCTTAACAAGAGGTCTCGAGTTCGAGCTTTGGATATGAAAAAAATCTTATTGAGAGTGTTATCTAGTAAAGCGTTACAGTATGTGATCCAGATTTAATCGAAACTCCACTCATCGAATCGAATGGGAAACCAAAAGAAAACCAAGAAAAGTGATTTTTTTTCTTTTTTCTTTTTGCTTAATTCAAAAGTTTTCTATTTAAAAATAGAGTGAGCAAAATAGCAAGTTGGTTGTGACAAGACATAGTTGGTTAATTAATTATTGACAAAACACAAATGAACATATCAAATGTGGAAAAAGAACTATTACGTTTGAAAGGTAAAAAGTCACCAAAAAACAAAGACAATAGGGAGTCAAACGTTTGGGAATTCACATGGAATACATCAAATTCAATATTAAGTAATCGCTCCGTTTTATTTTGTTTGTCATACTTTTTTTTTATTACATTTGATTTTTAAAAAAAGTTCTTTTTTTTTTTACGATTTTTAAATTTTAAACTCTTCACATGACATGATTATGATCACAAGATTCACATATCTTTAATTTAAAATCACAAAATTAGCACTACTAAAAAAAACTGAATGTAGCGTGGATGGAAAATTTCGTAGGTAAAGAGTAAAATTCATCGTTAATCTCACTTAGTGATGAATTAGCGATAGATTTTTATTAGCTACAATCAAAATAGCGATGGACGCGAAAAAGTTCATAGCTAATTCAATATTTTTTTAGTAGCTATTTAAAATGAGGACAAAAAAAATTAAGATGGAGAAAGTATAAAATAAATAATAACCATGTAATGTTATTCTTTAAATTCATGTACCCTTTAATGAGTATATTCAATAATTGAACTAATTAAATGATCTTGAATATATATCAAATGATTAAATGATTATTTTTTTTATCAACGTAATATTCAATTAGTATATAATAATACAATAGATGATCATTAAACATAGGAGTAGAAGAATACCATCCATTTTTCTCACCAGAATCATATTATATATATATATTTAAAAAAATTACTAGACTAGACATTGACACAAATCTTTAAAGATTTGCATCAAATTTTCATTTTCCTTTCACTAAGAAATTAAACAATATTACATAAATTTTATTCACGATTTTTTTTTTTTCCAGTACTATATATTTTACTCAAAATTTATCTTGAGTACTCGATGAAATTTTCTAGTACCTGAGTTAGAATTGACGTACAAATCTATTGGTATAGAGAGCGTTTTACCCTTTAATCGACTCGATCATGTCCATAGAGTCTCCCATGATCCAATGTTATCATCTAAGTAATTCATAGGGAAATTTTCTAAAGATTGTTGTGGTGGTGATATTGGTTGTGGTGTAGATTGGCCCATTTCCATACAAATTAGTGCCATGAGATTTGCTTGTTGACATTGCATGTTGACAATTTCAGCTTGTGCTTTAGCTAATTGTGCTTGAAGATCACTAACTTGCTTTTGTAATTGACAAATTGAACCAGCACAACCATATACTGGATCTCTTAGTCTTGCATTTGCTTCATATACCATGCTGCTTACAGCATCTGCCCTTTGAGATTCTGGTAATTCCTATATAAAAAAATAATAATTTATAAGTGATCGATGTTTTAATAGTGTGATCAAATAAAAAGACAGTCTGATGTATGAAGCACTTTTAGTTCACGTGGGGCTTAAGGAAAGACGGTATGCTAAGGGTTGTGATGTAGAGTTGTAGACTGTCTACTCGAATGCAAGTGTTAGTGATGTGACCTATAGGTGAATAAGTGTAAATAGTTTTGCTAAATTAATCGAGTTGTTGAAACAACTATAGTATATAGCAAGTAATATCCGTCGTTAATTCTATTTGACGATGGATTAGAGATGGTGTATCAAATAATTACATTTATCGTAGAGATATTTAGTGACAGGTTAACGATGAATTTAACGAAATAATTCTTGCTTTTGTAATAGTGAAGAATTTTGATCATTTTAACTCAAGAAGCCAATAGATATTATTTGGTATAGATATGATATTATGTAAACTTGAAAAATATAGGTTATCTATATTTCGATTGATCGTCTATATGAATAATCATTGACTGTATTACTTTTTAAAAACTTATCATGTCATGTCAAGTATCAGAAGTTTTCTATATTTACTTGAGATTCTAAAAAAAATTAAACTGCCTAATATGATTAAAAAATATAGAAAAAATGAAATATTGAGACATGAAAAAGAAAGAAAAGACTTTATTTTGATAATTATTATAAAAATAAATAAAGTAGATTGATGTGGTGGTTGTTTTTCATTATTATAGTCAATAGAGAAATAAATTCTTTACACTAAGAAGGGCAATATGATTGAGATATTTACTTGTCAATTTCTTATGTCTATTTCAACCATCAATTTTAAGCTAGGTATTGCATTTCAAATTTGCAACTAAAACCTACCTAAATGCTACAAAATGACAAATTTATCTACTTTTCATGCATTAAAATTTTACTAAATATTTAATTATTCCTAATTAATAACCACCACAAAAATAAAAGAAATATGTTTATAGTTTGACTCTAAAAAACTGATCATATAAGATTTTTTTTTAGTACAAATAAAAGTCAGGAATTTTAACGAAAGATTTCATTAAAGAAAAATGCATATACAATTAGAAGCTTCCCTTATTTTAAAGGGATTCAATCATTTATATATATTAATAAAATTTATTTATATTCTACTAAAAAATAAATATCAATATAAATCGAAACTCAAAAAAAAACAAAACTAAATACCTAAAAAGCAAGGCAAAATATATACTTTGGGAGGTAGTGTATTAATAACTGGTATGAACGGACCTAGTAACTTTTTATTTAAATCATATAGTATTTGTATAAACATATTTATTAAAAATGCTAAAGTATTCAAATGTGAACCTAGTAATTTGAGTTACATATTGTTACGGATCAGAATTCATAAACTTTAAATTCTGACTCTATCTCTTAGATATGAATATTAGTACTTTGAGTTATCAATTGCTGTTTAAAATTCATAAACATTAAATGCTAACGTACCATATATATCATCAATATCGATAAAAACTTATAATATATACCTGTAAAAACTTAATAATATTGCTAGCACCAAACACACGATGAGCCGTAGTGAACTTAATAGGATCATTTGGAGGAAAATAAGGTGCCAACACACATTTCTCAGCACAGCGCCGCCGTAATATTTTACAGGCGGCGCAAGGACTCACCACCACCACTGTCACTGACGGTGGTGGTGGTGAGTTAGGTGAAGATGAAGACGAAGGCGATACGGATCGAGATGAAGATGAAGATATTGTAGATTCCATTTTTTATTATTTTTTTCCAAATTTTTTGATCTTTGTAGAAATGTTTATAAAAGGAAAATAGTGTTTACTTGGTGTGTTCTAAGATGAAGTGAACAAAGGGTATATTTATAAGCCAAAGGAGAAAAATAAGTGGGAGTGTGATGATGTCATAAATTTGAAAAATGACATCACTAACCTTTTGGTCTTTTTTATTAAAAAAAAAACCTTTTTTTTTTCATTTAGTATTATGATATAATAATTTGAGACTAGGAAAAAGTGAAAATGAGTTTGTTGTTATTGTTTGTAATTTCTTTTGGTTTTTAGTTTTTTTGGTCGGAGAGGAAATCGTAATAGTTCAGTTATCTATATAAATATAAAAATTAATTTATTGTTAAGACATTTGATTTTCGTCTCGATATTTTTACTTGGTTTTTATTTTGTTGTGGTTGTGACCGGCTATCTTCTATTTTTACTAATACTAGTAAATACTCCATTCATCTCAAATTAATTACACAACATACACATTTACTAAGAAAATATTACTTATTAAGGATGAAATATTGACTATTTTATCTTTCTTTATGTCTTAAAATGTACTTCTACTGTTTATTTTTATTTGTCTATTATTTCAAATTCGTCACTTTTAACGTATAAAAAATAAATCTCTATTTTATTCTCAACATTAATTACTTCTTTCCTCAAATAATTTTTTAAGACCTAAGATTGTAAGTCAATTAATATTAATATTACTCATATTAATCATTATTTCTTATGAGATATGTAAATTCAAAGTGAACAAGTAAAAGTGAATGAAGGGAGTAATATGTCTTCGTCAAGTATTTAGGTATTTGTGATCTTTAAGAAAAATTACTATAAAGGATATAAAATATTAAAAATATTAATTCTATCTTAAAATTTTAAAATAATAAAAGATACAAATATAAATTAGGAAAAATAATTTGAAACGAACTACTTATAGAGAGTTCATTGTCTTTTTGGCCTTTGCATGTGAAAACTCCAAAACTAGGTTTGAATAGTTTAGCCGATTTCTCAGAATTATTTTAATATTAGTAATTAATCAATCAAGGATGTCAAATTAAGTCTTTAATTAAATAGTTGTCGTAAACCAACCTCATGCAAACAACTCGTATTTAATTAAGCCCAAAATTTATTTGTGACTTACTAATATTCTTGAAATAAAGATAACAATAATAAACATTTGAGGAGTAGGTTTAAGTACAATTTAAAATCCAATTGTTATTATTAACAATGTTACGCGATATAATTACAATAGATTATTGAGCGATAATTTAGAGATCAGTTTAAAAATTAAGTATTACTAATAATGTTATGTGAGACAATTGCAACACGATGAAGTATCGTAATTAACTTATATATCATACTGTATTATTTGATGCTATGAATAAGTTTTTATTCTAGTAAAATTATTTAAATATTTATTAATGTCTCTAAATAATATTTTAATTCCTATTTTTCAAAGAAAAGGAAAAAAAACTTCTTTTTTCATGAGTTTTTTTTTTTTAAAATATTATATGTTGAGAGTGTGGAAAAGTTATTGCATGGGAAGTCATCATTAAGGAATTAATTGAGAGTAAAAAATGGGGTAGTGCTTCCTAACGACCTATCTTTCCTTAGTCTAATATTTATTATTATTTTTCTAAGCAATTAAAAGTGTTTCACACCTAAAAGTTTGATATGTTGCCTTTCTAGAAAAATGCAAGTGAATTTAATCTATAGTGATTCGATGCATAAAATATTTTAAATTTATATTAAATTTAGAATGATATACATTTAAGAGGGTATAATGTACGACTTAGTATTTGACATGTCGTGATTCTACATGCATTATGAGAAGTTAAATTTTGAACGCATAATTTAAAGGTAAAATATTTGATTATCAATTACTCTATTCGTTTACTTTTACTTGTTCACTATATTAAAAATATATTCACTTATAATTGATCTATTGAGAGAATTTATTTTTTTCGAAAATACTTTGCTCTTTTAACATTAATTTATGACTTGTTCTTCAAATGAGCAATAAAAGAATTTTTCGAAATCATTAAATATCAATTTTATAATTTTCTTGTATATTCATATAAATCATTACTTTTTTTAATTAAAGATATGTTAATTTTAAACTGAACAAGTATTAAAAGCGATAAAAGATTCGCTATATGGTGATTTTCATCAAAAATTAACTTGTCAAGATATTTTTGATGGATTTTTCATTAAAAATCTCCTATAGACAACGAAAATCGACTGAACGTCCATCAAAATTTCACGTTATTTACTATACATAATGAAGATTTTTAATTTCAACTAGATAAAAAGAAAATGGAGAATTTTTTTTCTTCTTCCATTTCTCATTGGAAAAAGAATAAAATAAATAAATTCCTCCATCTTTCTTGGACTTGGAAGTCACAACTAAATTAAAAGAAAGTCAAGGGTGACTAATCTTTAACATAGAAAATAGGATCATCTTTTTGTTGTTGGTCTTGCAATTAAATTAAGCCACGTGTAACATAAATTCGACCGGTAAAATATATGTTATCTTGTTATTACGTCAAGATCTATCAGAAAACAATCGTTCTATTTCAATAAAAGTAAGAATAAGATCTACATATATCTTATCATAAAAGTAAGAATAAGATCTGTGTATATCTTATCTTAAAAGTAAGAAAAAAAATCTAGGTATATTTTATACTAATCAATATATTATTGTTGTTATTATTATTTTTTTTTGTATACCAAAAGGATCCAAATTTAAGTTGTTGGTATTTTGGGTTTCTATTATCAGTGAGACAAAAACAATAATTCCTACTACCTTAACCACCATTTCATTACGTGTCTTCAAAGTAGAAATAAAAAATGACAAAATAATATTCATACCACATTATTTTATATTTATATTATTTATTAAATTAATAAAGACAAAGGTCAGCTCGTTTGGCACATGCTTTAGGAAAAAAAAACTTCTTAATTTTAGCTTCTTTTTTCTTTTTGCCTGATTATGACCCTTTTTTTTTTAAAAAAAAAAGAATAATTTATGGGTAAAAAACCTAATTATTTATCCACTATCAATGTAATTTATATAGAAAAATATATTTTGATTTTACATAAACTTGTTCGAAATTAAAGTATATTAAATATTACATTCAGTATGTTTGATATTGATTTTATCATAAAAGCAATATGATTCATGTTTCTGTTCATCAAGATTCAAGCTCGAGATTTATTTACATATAATCAGTGGCGGATCTAGGATTTTAAGGTTATGGGTGCTCTGAAGTGAAAATATAAAAAATACGTGTTAACAATGAGATTCGAATCTTGGTAATAACACTAAAAGAGTCTTAAGTACCCATCCAAGAACCATTGGGCCAACTATATCATTTATTCATTGGGTGCTCTATGTTAATTTTATACAAATACCTATCAATTTCTACATAGATATATATATTTCGTAACGAAGTTAATTGGTGCTCGAGCATCCGGCGGACCCCAAATACCTATCAATTTCTACATAGATATATATATTTCGTAACGAAGTTAATTGGTGCTCGAGCATCCGGCGGACACCATGTGGGTCCGCCCCGGCATATAACATTATCCGCACATAAGCTCTAAGATTATATATATATATATATATATATATATATATGACATTATACATGCTTCATGCACAAATATTATATGGTACTAGAATTAAACTATTCAATTTCAAATTAATAAAAGAATAAAACAAAAGAATATTGTTGACTGATTTTTTTTCTTTTGTGATTTCACAAATAATTCAACGGTTTACACAGTTTGTTAGGTAAGAGTAATACTCATAGTAATTTAATGAGTTTCACGATTGTTTAAAAAAAAAAAACAATTTAATTTTCCTAATAATATGCATTATTTATTACGTTTAAAACAGATCCACTAGAGAGAAAAATAAAATCAATTTTAGACATTGTTACATATGTAGCTTCTATTGTATTATTCTTTCACGTTTGTTATGTTTTAATTTATACGAATATTTATCAGAAATAATTTCTTTATGAGAATAAAATTACGTACACGCTATCTTTGAAAATTTTCAAAAAAAAAAAGTATCACAGTATTTAAATTCATATAAAAAATTATGTAAAATGTGTTTGACCCTCGTACTTTGAATCCACTTAACTTTTGAAATAAACGTTATTATATCTTTGAACATATTGTTATAATTAACATGTTATCTTTGACAAAAAAAATAAAACATGTTATTAGCATAGCTAATACGTCCAAAAGTACACATCTAATTTTTAACTTTTCAAACCAATGATAGAAAAAAAAATATATCTACTAATTAAATAATCTTTTTTAAGCTTATAAATTTGTAATATATCTACTAATTAAATAATCTTTTTTAAACTTATAAATTTGTCAGTGGAAGCAGTTGGACTCAATTGCAAAACAAAAATTGTAGGATGTAAAATATATATATAAAAAAAGAAAAATTATTCTATATATTACGTGTGGACTTTGTTAAAGAGAAAATAATTTAATAGATGACAGTTGAGAAATATATTTTTAAAAAATATTTAAAGTCTTTTATTATAATTATATTTTAGATCATTAATTTTATTGAGTTAGTATCATATATTTTATAGGGATAACGGTCTGAAAAATATCCTAACTTAGGTCGAACTTATTATTGCGATACTAAACTTTCATGAGGACCTTACCTTCCTAAACTATTTAATACCGTATTTTAAATATATATATTTGTCAACGTGGACATAAAAAATAATACAAAATTATAAATGTCCACGTGTGCACATATATATCTTTAAAATATATTATTAAATAGTCCAGGGATAAAAAATACACTATTAAATAGTTTAGAGAGGTAATACGTCCTCATGAAAGTTTAGTATCGCAACAATAAGTTCGATCAAAATTTGAGTATTTTTCAGACCCTTAAACCTATTTTATATCTTTTGAAAGAGGAAGAGAGAATTGTCATATGACCTTGGAATGAAGCCATATAAATTTAATTAATCGAATTTTAATACGAATATCGGAAAAAAAGTCATATGAAGCACGTCATTGTGATATAGAGGAAATAGCACGTGTACATTTGAAAGGAAAATTAAGTAAAAATTAACATGTAGTGAAGGCAGTGATTTGATCCCTACTAATTTTGTTGACATGATGGCCTACACGTTGTGTTGAAATTAATTTTGTAGTTTTTGACCTTTCTTAGAATTTTTATTTTTCTAACGGTGATTAATATTTATATTGAAGTTTGATAAATATTATTTGTATTGAAGTTCGATAAATATTAACTGTATTGAAATTTAATTAAATTTGAATGTGTATATTATAAAGTCTGATGACACTTTTAATAGGTTTTCTTTTTTAATAATTCGAACCCAAAATTAATGATTCAAGATGAAAAATAATGTTGATGAGAATGATTCTAGGTCGAGTCGAATTTCGAAAACAAAAACTTATAACTTTCTTATAAAACTTGAACAATCTTCATCCCTTTATGCATCTGGACGAGAGTGGAAAATTAATAAAAATAATTCACATTGGATTAGGACGAAAATTTCAAATTTTTTATAAGACTTTAAATTTCTCTTTAAGACATTATTGATTTTAGATAATGAATTTTATCAATTTAAATTTTGAGTACTTCCTTCCAAATGCACAAATGTATCATTATTTTATAAATAATATGTATTTGAAATAATCATTTGTCGTGTTATATGATAGAGTATATTGAAATGTTATCTTCTATTTATTTCATTTTTCATAGTAATACTTTTAATTTGAGAATAAGTCTAAACTAAATTAATATATTTAGGTAACATTATGTTTTAAGAAATTTTTATTTTTAAGACAATTTTTTTTTCATGTTCCTATTTATACCCAATAATTTCAAATTTTTGCCATCGAGTTGTTTGAATCTATTTTGAAGGGGTTTTAATTAAAAATTATCAATTTATATGCGTATTTATTTTTAGTCGAGGACGTGTCAGAAATAATTTTTCTATCTGGAAAAAATAGGAATAAAATCTACATATATCTTATACTGTTCAAATTTCATTTATAGAAATATATTTAGTATTATAATGTTGTTGTTTTAATAATCTATATATCTATTTACGTTTATTTAATGATTAATTTTTTATAGCAATTCCAAATAAAGAGAGAGCAAAAGAAGGGATAATTATACAAATTATACAATTTCGTATTTAGATAACTATATCATCTCGATCATATTCTAAAATAATAATAGCGATAAAAGAATAAGGATGATAATAAAGTAAACCACTAATATCTTAATTAGTTCTAAATCTCATATTCTTTTATATATTCAAAGAAGTGAATTTTAGTTTTAGAGAACTATTTTTTTCTATAAAATATATAAAATATGAAAATCATTATTTTGTAAGCAACATGTGTATTTCAAAATAATCAATTGTCTTGTTATTTGATAAAGTGTATTAGAATATTATCTTCTATTTATGTCATTTTTCATAGTAATACTTTTAATTTGGGAATAAGTCTACACTTATACTAATATATCTAGGTAACATTATTTTTATAATATCATAAATATATATATGAACTATTAGTACAATATTAATGGCATATATAAATCAACAGTATAACGAAAAATAATATTAAACCTTTTTCGATAGCAAAGGGACAGATTATTATTGCATTGACCAAATTAAATGAATTTAATTTTCTTCATTTACTAGTCTTATATTGTACTTATATATTACTCCTTCTGTCCGGTATTTTTTGTCATGGTTACTATTTTTAGAGTCAAAATAAAAAAAATTTGACTAACATTTTAAAATGTATTTTTTTAATTATATTAATATGTAAAAAATTGTGATTTGTAGTACTTTTCATATAGTTTTAGAATATCTGATTTTTTTGTTTAAAATATCAAATTAATGTAATCTAATTTACCTTTAAAAATAAGTTAAATTGACTTTCGATAAGCGTAACATGATAAATAATTGGGCAACTTTCACATATAGCAAATAAAAAATTCATATTTGTATGTTATAGCAAAGTTTGCATAATTGCGCTCCATAGCAAACATATAACTGTATAATTCGCTATACATATACAATTGTATGATTTTCTGGCCTAAATTGTATAATTCGCTGGCATCACCATACATATACAATTGTATAATTCACTAGCCTAAATTGTATAATTCGCTGCAATTGTATAATTCGCTGGCAAATTTTGACAAACGTTTGCTATGGAGCACAATTAAATCAAACCCTAGCTACTCCATTTAGTTTAGGTTATTAGTTTGCTATTATATACAATTATCCCTAAATAATTTCGGACGGAGGGAATATAATTATTGTTTAATTTGCTAAATTATCTTGAAGTATATTAAACGTGGATAAGGGGAGAAGAATTTAGTGTAGGACATTGGGCTAAGACCAAACATTCTTTGACTATATAGTTATTATTATCACCATCAATTTAGCTCAATTTTACCTAAGTTTTGTACCTAATTAATGCTGTATACAGAGAGACTAATAAATATTCCATCATCATTATACTTGAAGAATATCGTTCTTTCCATCTAATTTTATATGAATTAGTTTAATTTTATATGGAGTTTAAAAAAATAAAAAGCTTTTATAATTTGTGGTTTAACACAAGTGTGACATATATAAGTGGCTATAAATTATTTTATTAAGGAAAAAATATATATTTTAAAGTTAAATTTTTATTTAATATAGAAATATATAACTGTGATTCTTTTTTAGACTGACGAAAAAGGAAAGTGAATCGTATAAATTGAGACAAAAAAAGTAGTAGCTTTTCCCTTCATTTTCAACTATCGTTTTAGCTAAAAAAATTATTACAAAAATAATTTTTCGAATTCAACGTTAGAAATTGATTATTATTTTAATTATACCTTTAATATTAAGAGCTATGCATAACATTTAATAGAAAAAATAATCGATCTTCATTAAAAATTTAATAAAATATATCTTAAATTTATGATTTTCGTAATTAGCGTGAAAAAGCTAAAATGATAATTAAAATGAGACGGAGAAAGTAATTGATAGTTCATTAGGTTTCTAGAGATTTCTTTCATGTCAAATACGTGTGCAATTGTCTAAGTTGTACTAATTATTGTACTTGACCTCAAATACAAGTAAGATGATAAAATTATAAACGATTTGGATTATGACTCAAATTTTAATTTATTTTTGTCCAATTTAACTTAAATAACTTAATATTATTTTAATGTATTAAAATTCAGTTTAATCCAGTCATTTAAAATTGTTAAATACGAGTGTAATATATGAAACAATTAATTAAAAATAATAGTGAATCCAATATAAAAGTTATGAACTCAACAGAATTGTCTCGATTTAATACTCGTAACAATTACCTCTTTTTTTTTTTTCAAATGTATTTAATTATCTTTATAAAAGTCTAATTATTTCTATTAATTTCGATTTAACATGTTAATTGCATATCAAAAACCTAATTAATCACAATATATATGTTTATTAAGCTTCGACTATATATTATTAAGTATTAACATGGACTTTTAGCATTTTTTTAATGATTACTATTGACTTATAACGATCAAATTAAGGCTTTTATCGATTATATTTTCCCTAACTCACTATAGTCCTTTTTCTTGTACTTGTGTACACATTTTCTCGAAAAAAATTTCTAAAAAATAGAGTCCAAGTTTTCAACTTGGTATAGTTAATTAATAGACGATAAATAACAAATCAGTAGCGGAATCAAATATCTTATCAAGGAATTTAATATATAAAGAAATATATACATAAAAGTCAAAGAAAGATCAATAACTATTACATATGTATAAAATAATTTTAACTATATATAAATAATATATTTTTTATCGAAAGAGACTTATTTCGATCCTATCTAACTCCGATCCTATTTTAAAAAAAAAGTCATGAAAAAAAAAAGAAAAAAAAAGGTCCACACGGCTTTGAGTTTAATTTTTAGCCAGTTTCCCATTGAGACCTCCGGCTTATATACTATTTAGCGATGAATTATTAACAAGTATTATTAATTTTGAACAATTTAGCGATGAAGTTGATAGCTAATTTTTTTTTAAATAGCAAATTAAGTGTTAGCTTAGAGTCATGTTAATTTATAGTTTTTTTTTCTTTTTTGATATTTTGATGATTTCATGTTGTGTACATTGACAATATAAATTTGTTTTATCTTAACAAATTAAGTTAATATATAATAAAAATTAAGAGTGCAACAATTATATGTAGTGT
This sequence comes from Solanum lycopersicoides, assembly GCA_022817965.1. Taxonomy (NCBI): domain Eukaryota; kingdom Viridiplantae; phylum Streptophyta; class Magnoliopsida; order Solanales; family Solanaceae; genus Solanum; species Solanum lycopersicoides. The sequence goes on from CM040628.1 coordinate 73,170,563, forward strand.
CAAAAAAAGAGATAGGTATGTTCATATGCTTTTTGAATATATCTGAATAATGATATTATAAATTTTAGATTAAAAAACTAAAAAAATCTATGTTCGATTCCACACTAAAAAATTGATAATTCAATTTTTGTACATCATTTTCTAAAAAAAAATGAGACGGAGAGAATATTATTTAATGATTCATGTGAAACTCCTCTACTACTCAAAAAAAATAAAAATTAATTTGAAATCATGAAACACAATTCTTTTTATTTTATTAAAAAAAAAGAACAAAATTGTTATGGTGGTGAAAATATGTGTACTTCAATTATTAATTAAGTTAAAGAAATATAAATTGTGAAACTTAGTTTTTTTTTGCTTTTAAACCAAAGACATGGTCATGAAATGTGTATTCAAACTTTATCCTAATTTAAGACTACCTTATAAGAATATTTGACTAAAATATTGGTTCTAGAAGTTTCTTTGTGGGAATTGAAGGATAATTTTATTTTTACATTGCCATATTTTTTTTCCTTTTTTAAGTCTAGTCATTCACTAAGAATATTGATTTTGAGTCTATTGATAAGATTGAGAATGATAGCCTAAGTTGAATACAATATAGTCAATACTCAATAACTAACCCTTCATTTCTAGCTTGCAACTACTAGTATTAGTTAGTGTCACATTCATACCAACAAAATAAAGAAAATAAATGGGGGTGGGTGGGGGTGGGGGTGGGGGTGGGGTGGGGGTAAGGGAGGAAGGGGTGGGGGTGGGTGGGTTGGAGAAGGGGGGGGAGAGGATTTTACATTGTTTTGAGAATCCCCACCAAAGAAAGACTTACCAAATTCTAAATGACCCCACCATAATCAATTTTATGAAATTAAATAATGATGTATTATGAAACTCTAACACTCAAGAATGTGACATTAATGTTAATCAGACAGGGTAATAATTATGAGAGATCAGAATTTAAAAATCTGAGGTATATATACATGCAAAATATGAGATGATTTCTTCACATAGCTAACAGATATTCAGTGAAATAGTTGAGGTACAATGCAAGATAATTCAGACGCGCTATCGACATAAAAATAGTGATATAATATGGGAGAGGGAATTTTAGGTCTAGAGCTTCAAAGAAGGGCAAAGAAATAGAAGAAGTCAATATTTAGTCTCACAAAAGTCTTGATATGCTAGTTGAGTTAGGTTTGGCTTGACCAAATACACAATATTTACCCATTAATAATTAACTCCTATCAATTTTCAATTTTTTAAAATTTAAAAGTTGATTTTTAAGTTTACCTAGCTAGTAGTACACATATGATTAGGGGTTATGATATAGTAGGTAGTTACTTTGTGTATTATGATAGTACTATTTTGTTACTAACATGATTCAATTATGACTGTTTGGTACAAAATTATGATTATGAATTACAAAATGATTTTCTAGAGGTAATAATTCCTACTCAAATAGTTGAGAAAAACATCAAGTCTTTGAAAAAGTTAAAACGATAAAACTTCTACAAATTATATTGAATTATCATCTACTATGTTTTAATCTCAAACTATACTGTTATGTAATGTGATACTTGAAACGAGAGTCTTTTGGAATTAACCTCTCTATTACCTCACGAGATAGGAGATGAAATTTACATACATTTTATCCTCTTCAAACTTGAGATCGACTATACTTTGTGACCCTCACATGGGCTGAGTTAATTGTGTGTTGATGAATATCTTTTTCCAAAAAAAAAGAAGTCACATCCATCATTAGCCATATCATGACCTTTAAAAGCAATTACCTAATTATATATAAAGACCAAAAATAATATTAAACCCTAAAGCAACAATAATATCAAACTTACATATTATAGACTGATAGTCTGATACTTACTAATAAATAAAAAGAGATTTTAAAATGTCTTATAGTATGAAGTAAAACCTTACATAATTAGACATAATTTACTATCTTATATACTATTATCATTTATACTTTCAAAATATTACGTATCTTATCATTAATTAAGAATTTTCTATCAGATATTGATGAAAATACACCTAAAATATATGTATTTTTACCAGCACATACACTAAAATAGGGAGAGAGACGAGAGAGACTCGTCATGTATACCCAGATACATGCAAATCACATTAGATACATGTATATCTATGTATATATGTATCCAGTGTGATTCACATGTATGTATGATACGTAGGATAACATATACATTGGAAAGTAGCGATCCAGATGGGAGAGAGGCGAGGGAGACAATCAAGATTTGTTATATATCTCAAATACATGTGAATTCATTTAAATACAGATATATAATTACACCTAATTTTAATTCCATGTATACCAAAATACATGTATTTGAACGTATCTAAACATATCTGGATGAGCCAAAATCTGGTAAAACACGTAATATTACAAACTAGAATGTGTCTTAGTGATTCACTCCTAAATTAGTAGGGTTTATATATAAAAAAAATTGCAGTATAGAAGGTGAATGATGTCTGTCGTATATTCATAAACAACTCGTTATCTAGATAGTATACAGAAACCTCCTATTAAAATATTTAATTTCAGTCACTATTTATATATATATATATATATATATATATATATATATATAAAATATATATATCATATCATATATCATTATAAGTGGGAAGCCACAAAAGTAAAAGTTGAAATACTATTTTACCCATATCTTAATTCAAAATGTTATAATATATCTAAGCAATTAAATATTAAATAATAATTACATAATATTATATTAAATACTAAAAATAAAAAAGTATTTTAAAACACATTTTAAAAATGTCTCTCCATTCTCCAACATAACTTTTGAGCTCTCTACAAAATTCTAGGTAAACTTTTGACTTATAAATATTATGTGTCTGAGGTAAAATTATTATTGGCAAATATATAAGCTAATTCGTATTTCATAACTAAGAAGAAAAAAGAAACTGATTTCATCAATTATACAAAATGTGCTTAAGCACAGAGATTGCAGATTAAGGTAGAAAGGTTGTATTGGAGTGTTCTCTCGTTTTTCGAAGGGTTTAGACTTAGTGGTGTCTTTCGTAGTAATACTCTTATTCTTGTACCGTCTTTCTTTTGCTTTCTACCACCAAATGTTTTTATGATATTTCGGTTATTGCACTTTTTTGTTGTTGTTATTGTTTTCATAATAGTTATTATAGTATTATGTTATATCCTCTTCATTGACATTTTTCTTTTTTATATTTACTCTAATTTTCTATATTGTATATGTATATGTTATGATATGTGAAGCAATGAATATGTAAATTATCTTTACTTTTGTCAGAAATAAGTATTATCTTATTTTGGAGAAAATTATGATGCATACTTCGTTATACATAATTTGTAAATTATAGGATTTGTCAGTGCAAATACTTCCCTCCCTCTCATGGTCCGTGCCTTTTGTTTTTCCTCTTTAAATTTGTAGTTTCCAAATATGAATAGCTTATTAATTCTATATTTATTTATTTTATCTATAATCTATATGAATAAAGTCTTGCGATATATTTTAGTTTTCTTCTATTTGTTGTGTTGTTTTTGTGGTTTTTTTTTTATCATTATCGTAAGTAAGTATGTTATTTGGCTCAAATTATTCATATCACTTTATTAGAAGTGTGTTACCAACTAAACAAAGTTAAAAGTTACAAATAGTAGCTTTAACGAAATTGATTTATTGATGGTAGCTTCAGAGTAATTGATTTTAAACATTACAATGTGTCTCTCATATGTTGTTTCTTGACGCACATTAAAAATATTACTTCACATGATTTATATAAAATTCTAATTGTTCTAAATTCACATGGAGCACACGTGCACTGCATGTGTCCAGAGACTAGTGTGTGTGTGTATATATATATAAACTACATTGATAAAAGGTAGTATGTGTGGGTGAAAACTAAAAAAGGCGCAAAAACACATAAAAGAGTTACCACTAAACGTTGGTATTATTGGCAACTAAAATCGCCACCACACCATAGAACAATTGTTGTTAAACGATAGTGTTAGTGGAAACTTAACCACCACTAATTGATTAAAGAATCTCTGCTAAACATAACTCAAAAACAACCACTGATTGATATAAGAGTCGTTGCTAAAGTAAGTATAGTTGCAAAAGAAATAAGCTATTAATTCTTATTATAGTCGCCGCTAAAAAGAATTAATGGAACAAAAATGTACCAAGAATTCACATAACAAACCTCGCTAAAAGTTCATATTCATATCACCAAAACCGCCACTAAATCATATGATAATTATCGCTACAAGATTGTATTAATGACTACTAAAATAACGACTAAATCATTAAACTATTGACGCTAAAAGACTGTATTTGTGGTATCTAAAATTTTTGCTGCTAAAAGTCCCTTTTAGTCACAATAGTTAAAAGTTTTAGCGACCACAATTTAAAGTTTTAAAGTCGCCAAAAAGACTTTTAGTGACAAAGTATAGTTGTCGCTAAAAGTTGTGAATTTTGTCGCTAAAAGTCTCTTTAGTGGCGACTTTAACCGCCGCTAAAAATTATAAACGTCGTCGCTAAAGCATCTTTTAATGGCGACTTTAACCGCCGCTACAAATTATAAATGTCGTCGCTAAATCATCTTTTAGCGGCGACTTTAACCGCTGCTAAAAGTTATAACAGTCGTCGTTAAAAGTATCTTTTAGCGGCGACTTTAACCGCTGCTACAAGTTATAAAAGTCGTCGTTAAAAGCATCTTTTAGCGGCAACTTTAACCGCCGCTAAAACTTATGACTGTCGTCGCTAAAAGTCACTTTTAGTTGCGATTTTACCCGCCGCTAAAACTTATGACTGTCGTCGCTAAGTCACTTTTTGGTGCGACTCTAACCGCCGCTAAAACTTTTGAATGTTGTCGCTAAAAGTCACTCTTAGTGGCGACTTTAACCGCCACTAAAACTTATGAATTTGGTCGCTAAAAGTCACTATTAGTGGCGACATTAACCGCCTCTAAAACTTATGAATTTGGTCGCTAAAGTCGCCACTAAAAGTCACTTTTAGCGACGACAGTCATAAGTTTTTTCAACGGTTAGAGTCGCCACTATTTGTGACTTTTAGCGAAAAAAGTTCATGTTTTAGTGGCGGTTAAGTCGCTACTTTTAGTGACAAAAATTAAAGGTTTAGCTGCGATTATAGTCGCCGCTAAAAGCCATTATTAGTAACAAAAATAAAGAGGTTTAGCGGCAGTTGTGGTCGCCACTAAATTATATAAATTAGCCACTAAAAGAAAGATAAGTGGAAACTAAAAACGCCACTAATTCCTATAAAGACACCGCAAAAAGTACATTTTAGTGGCATTAGAAATTGCCACTAAATCATGTAATATTCACAGCGAAAAATATGCGTTTGGGGCAATTATAATCGTCACTAAAATTTATATATATAAATTCAAAGTTGGATTACGAAAATGTCCTTCATCAATTTTTCCAATTAAAAAATATTTTGTTAATTTTTAAATTAAACTAGACCAAATGCATAATTAGATGTGACAACTTATCATTTTTCATTTCTTAATGAATTTAATTGTTAAACCTTTTAGCTTCTACCATTAAACACATTCATTCACAACCTTTCATGTACTTAATTTCTCCCTTTATAAATTGGATAAAAAATATTAATTCACTAGTTTCAAATATAATTTGTTTTCTTCAGTAACATAAAGAAGTTAAGAGGAAAATGACTTCTTGCCTATTTTTTTTGTCAATAACACAGCCAAATAAGATCTAAACGTCAAATGTTATTATGGTGTGTAACAATAACAATAACAATCATTTCGCTATAGCAACCAAAAATATGTCCGACATTATAAAGATACATTTATAATCTCAATCCTGAACATTCTTAAGGAAATAATAGCAATATTTGCTGCTTCACCTTAACTAAGATCATATGCATAACTTGGAAATAACATCACTTACTATATATACATACAAAATAAAATTCCATCTGATGCTTCAAACTCGCGCAACAACAGAGCAATGTAGAGGATGGAAGTAGTACCAAAATCGAGCACGACACCATCTGGACATATCAACTTGACCTTGTAACACTGCTGATCTAAATGCAGGTTCAGCATTTCAAGCGTAAGTCATTCTTCGAGCTAGAAGAGCACATTTTAGACATACTGCTTGAAGGAAAACTCGCGGTGAACATGTTTACCTGTTAAAGACACAACATGATACAATGGGGATTTGAGCAATTACAGTTTCTCAATTTTGAAGTGCAACTGGAGCAGTATAAAACCTCATACGCGAAAAACTCTAAGCTCAATATTTCCTTCTCAGACTGATGAATATTGAAAAGTGAAATTCGAGAGAAAAGATAAAGTACCTTTGTTCACCTACACTCTGCGGACAGATCACAGTTGAGCTGATATTTGTCTATTCAGTAGAGAATTTCGGCACTACTGACGAAAGAAAGAAAAAAGATGGTTAAGTTGAGATCAGATAATTAATGAAGTTAAGACTGTGCTTAGGCTTTTAGATGTTAAGTTATGGGGAGTAAAACTTTCTGTCTCGTGTGCGTTTGAACTCTCTCAGTAGAAATATCAAAAATCAAGAGTTGAACATGTGCATTACTCTAAAGTCTAAATCATCTCCTCTTTCCTCAACTCACGGGAAAAAGAAGCAATACGTTTCTTTGATAAGTTAGAAGAAAACCTGGATGTAGTCCATTCAAGTGAACGTTTTTAAGCCGGTGAACTTGGTAGAGCAATTGAATGTTAATCAAGGTTGAACTGTGCAATACAAAGAACTTGTGTTAGCCTCAGCTATAACAAGTCAAGCTAATAGAAAAAAAGAAGAAGAAAAATTCCGCAAAATTGAATTCTCAGTAAATTAACAAATGCATCAAGTAAGAATACATCATATTTTGAACAGGTTTATGCTGTCAGTTACTACTACTACTACAATATAAGCATCTCGGCAACTGAAACATGAGTAAGTCGTTTTTTGTTATCTAACCTTGAGTTTATTCCGAGTAGGATACACTTCCTTGCATTTCCCCTAGTTCTGAGGTCCCACTCGAGGATGAGTACTAATGGGAATAATTTGACGGGAACTTCATAATCTCCAAAGTTATCAGCTTACTGTCTATATCTTCGGCCAAATTTCTGAATATCCAAAACAAGAAACTGATGTTTTTAACTATTGTGCTAAAAATTCAAATACTGATAAAAGTGATGTTTTCGCTATTGTGATAAAGATCCAAATACTATGCACACCCGGCTGACATATCTACCAATGTAAATGGTAAAAGATTTGTAGTACATTAGCATTACTTTGTGCTATCAACCTTCTAGAGTAAATTATCAATTCTAACCTACACTCGGTTTCTTTTACAATGACTCAGAGCAAGTTTAAAGATTATATTAGTTGCAACATGTCACCATTTTGTCATCTAAAATTAGAATGAAAATGCTTCGCTCTACACAGTGGCAATAGATGATCCACACTGTTCAACACTACTAAGAAAAACAAGAAGAATTAACAAACAAGGAAAAGCAAGGTAAACAGAACAACGGAGATAGGAAACAAACTTTGTGTCTTGTATACCTCTGAATTCTATTAGAGCTATGCATTTACGAGTGAGCATGTGCATTACTCTAAACCTCCATTCTCCTTAGTCCAAGCGCTGAAAAACGGAAAGAACAAGAATACATGAAATGCTATCAACTTTCTGAAGCAAATAATTTCAATTCTTACATATATATCAGCTTCCGTTTTATCACCTTTTTTGCTGTCATCTAAAATTATATTCATCCTGATCCAAAGATCATTCCTCAGCTTCACAGTGGCAATAGACGCTTTGTGCTGCTCAAGGATTTAACAAAGGAAAAGAATTACTTAACAAGCAATAAAAGGGAAGTAAACAAAAGAATAAAGAATCTTAACTTACAATTTATCAGAGCACAATTTTTTAAAAATCATTACAGGTATTCCCAATCAATATTTATGGTGGGAATATGAGCAATTTTTGGCCAGTACTCCCCCTTGTCAAATTGTAGGAGTGGTTTGACCAATGGGCATTCCAAAATATATAGATTACAGATGGAAGGGGGCATCCCTTTTACTGGAAGAGATTTGAGATTAGGACAATTCGAAATACCCAACTCAGAGAGACGCGCTGAAGACCTTCGGTTGGTAGTGAATGGAGATCATGAAGGTCATATAGATATAGCTCAGAAAGAGAGGAGGGAAGCCCTTCTTCAAGCAGCGACTGAATTTGAGGTGAATTATAAGCATGTAGGTACTCAAGAGAGGTGAGACTTTTGAGAAGTTGGCTGCTTAATGTTTTCAGATTGGATATAGTAAGCCTTCGAATAGAGGAAGGCAACTCCCAGTTCTCACCAGTAAGAACCTCTTCATCGCTACCATCATGGTAAATGGTTAACCCTCTGAGACAGGGGAGTCTCTGTAAATGCCACTCCTTTCGCGCATTTACCAGTTTCTTACAATCATTGATCCAAAGGAATTGTAAATTGAAGGGCAATCCTCCTTCAGGAAAGGACTCTATTTCTGGACAATTATACAGAATTAGTTCCTTAAGAGATGGAAGGAGTTGTTGCATATGTTCTGGCAGCGACTTCAGCTTCTTGCAGTTGTAAATATACAATGATGTCATTATTGGAAAACTATAATGCACAGCGGAAGCATATTAAGAATCTTTAATGCTTACATGAATAATAGACAACAAATACCGTTTATGCTAGAACACATTAATCATGCTAGAACACATAAACAAATTAAAAGTTAATTCGATAAATACCTCTTGAAGCGTGAGCGGATACCTTCAAGCGAATCTCCTAGTTAAACGGATCTTCAAGCGAATCTACAAGATAGCTATGGTCTTCTACAGTGATCCCAAATCACATCCGAACTCTCTCAATACTTGGGTGGGCAAGTATCGAATAGAATACTAATCATCCATTTTCTAAGTTAGGAGAATCCCTATTTATAGAGATGTCTTCCTAATCCAAAAAGGACTAGAAAACCTAGTTTTTCTAGAAAACTAGAAAAACCCATATTATTCTTCCTTTTTGCATAGAAATAGGATTCTGAGTTCTAGTTAAATATGTGCACTATAGGGACCACAGAATTAATTACCGAGGCTTCCTATTATGGAAATAATTCCAAATAATTAATTTGAATTATTCTTACCATAATAAATTACAAATCATTCCACTAGAAATTCGTAATTGCACTCCTCTATTTCGTAATTCCCCATTAAACACTTATGTAATTCCCCATGTTAAGATTTCAGATATTAATCAATAAATTAAATTACTGACGAATTTAACTTAATGATTAATTTCCTTTAGAGCACTACTTAACTTATTTCATGTGTCGGATTCATAAATCCACTTGCAAGATTTGACACAATGAAAACTTATAAGTTTCTCAAAAAGGCATATCAATCAATCTCTATAACGAGACATGGATTCCATCAACTAACTTATTATTTCACCAATATATATTATTATCATCCAACTTACCAGGCATATTGACCCATCTCAGAATCTCACCTTTTAATAAATCAAAACGATAATTAATATATACAGATCATAATAGTTATATCAGGATTAAGAATATAAGTACATTTAATAGTTTAGAGAATATGTTTTTGTCAGTCAGTCTAAAATAACTATCTCTACTCGGTCCCGTTCAATACATACAAAATGTACTAGCACAAGAAGTTGGAACTATACCGTTCCCATAATCAGGACAAATTACATATAATCTTGTGCTACAATCGTACCCGATGGCATGTCCAATTTCCATCCTAGATTGTGAATCAAAACTTTATACTTATAAGAACCGATGATTTAATCCTCTGTGTATAAGCTAAAACTCTACACACTAAATCATCTACTATATAAGTAAATAGACACCATAAACGAATATATGATCTATTGAAATTGAGCAAATATTTATTCTCTAATAAATATTATTTCTTAACATATGGTTAATAGTATATATCCCAACAATCTCCCACTTAGACTTTTAACCATCACAATTGTTATAATGTACTATATCCAAATGCATGGTTAATAGTATATACCCTAACAATCTCCCACTTAGATGTTTAATCTTAAAAATTGTTAGAATACTATGTCAAAACACATGATTAATAGTATATACACTAACAATCTCCCACTTAGACTCTTAACTATGCATTTACAACTTTCGCAGGCATTCCTTTTTTCTTATCGAAAGAAAATTTACCAAGCTATTTTTTCATGCAATTTTCTGTAGTAGTGCTTCGTCGTAATAAATCAATTTTGTACTAGATCTTTAGAGACCTTATCATGAAACTCTCCAAGAGTGTACTTCTTTTCAGGAGCTCTATCATAAAAGTTCTCTCAAGCATACAAAACAACTCAATCTTCGTTATGATTCTCCCACTACAACTAAGTACTACTATTATAATCAAACTTTCATGTTCTTGAGTTTTAATATTTTCTTCAAAATCTTTCGATAATGAAATATTAACAACTTTTCATGAAGTGTTCTTTTAATTTGCTCAACATCACTCCAACTACTTGATATAGTAGTTTTCTTATGTCTAGTAACGTTTCTCCCACTACTTAAGTGCAATGGGACGTCAATTCTGACATACCCATTAGATGTTCTTGAGCGTATGAATTTTCAATCGACTTACTTGTTATTTCTTTGTTCAATTCCCGTAAAGATAATTTACTTCTAGGAACATGGTTTACTAAAATTATCCTTTTCTAGAAATCAGAAAGTTGTGTTAACAATTGACTTATTATAATAAACCTTGTTTCATTCTTTAGGATATCCAATTAACATACACATTCCGTTCTTAATTTCAATTTTTCTTATTCTCCCACTCAGCACATGTGCTGGACAATCCTATATCTGAACATGTCACATAGTAGACTTACGTCAAATCCAACTAGTTTTATAGTTGCTCAAGGTACTAATATGAAAGAAACTGAATTCAGAATGTAATATGTAATTTAGAACCTATTCCAAAAGAAACAAAATAACTAATAATAAGTCAATAATTAATCTCATCATCTTCATAAGCGTCTAATTCTTTTTTCTTCTACACCAATCTATTATAGAGTGTCTAGTGTAGACAATTGAAAGACAATTATTCTATAAGATAAGTGACTTATGAGCTAAGAGGTTTACGTCACTACAATCAGATTGTAGTGACTTTATATATTTTTCATGATGATACTTTAATGTGTTTTAAATATCTTTAGTTTATCAAGACATTTAGACTTATAAAATAACAAAAAATATATTCATATCACGAGTAATTTTCTTGAAAACTCAAAAACTCAAATTCACCTCTTGCCCATGTGCTCATTTATTACACAAATCAGAATAGATTAATTATAACTTATCACTACCTCTTAAATCCTTTTTAAGAGGAAAACTAAGGTCTCTTAGTCATTTTTCCTTCTAAACAAAACGTACATGTTGGTAGTGACTTCACTTTCAATGAACAGTTATGTCCATCCATTAACCAACCTCAAAATTCTATTCATAATAAATGACTTAGACCCTAATGTACAGATAAGTCTCATTCAATTTAAAAGATATTTTTCCTTATGAGACAGATTAGTATAATTTAATTCTCTCATACTTATAAAATAATCATGCATCAATATACCACAAGAAATAAAATATTTATCAAACTTCAATGGTAGAAGAGTTACAAAAATATATTATATACTCATCTCTTATCTGGTTAGAAACTGAAAAAATAATTTCTTCTAACATAAGGTACATACACAATGCATTCATTAAGTAATATCTTATCTCTACCAAGAGAAAATCTTAAGTAGCACTAAGTGGGTGTGTAAAGTCTATTGAGAATATGAGACACAATACTTTAAATAGATCATAATATTTCGATTAATCCCGAATAACGAAATTCAGGGCTCATTTATACATATATATCCATGCATCTCGAATAGCCAATCGTTGGGATTGGAGAACTACTCATGCAATACACATGTACAATGACCGATTATTCACTCCATAAACTTATACAAACCTAATTCAGTTGGAGAATCTACTGTTAGTTTAAGTCAAGTGAAAAATACTCTAGCTACATTGATCCAATCTTATATTACTCAGTTTAGGAGAGTTAATATAGATTATCAAAACTAGACAATTAAATACATAGTGACTTGTATCAATTTCATCCGTTAGGGAGGAAGGTCTAAGCCAGCACATAAAACTAATACTTCACTACTATTTAATCAATTATGACCCAAAAATCATATAACGATCCAAAAAAAAATTAATTTCTTACTAGGTCGTTCTTATAAATCTACCAAATTTCAGATCAATCAGAGTTCTTTTTTTTTCGAATTCCAAAACTATGATCAATTTGGTTGAAAACGTTGTTTGGTCATAATAGAATTTAAGATTTTCCCGCTCAGTAATTCTTATCATATATCATCATTTTGTGAAATAGATAAATGAATTAAGAATAAAGAACAAAATTCTAAAATTCCAAAAGGTAAGCATGTTTATGTATACATTGAATATTAAAATTCAAAACACGCCTTTTAGATATCTATGCATCTTGAACAATAAATTTTGATTAAAAAAATAACTACTCATGCAACACATATATATGGTGTCAGATATTCACTTCAACAAATTTAGAACAAAAGCCAACTCAGATGGAGAGTATATGTTAGTTTAAGTCAAGTGAATATCATTATCCCTAGATCCATTGATCCAATCAAATATTACTCAGTTTAGTAGAGTCAATACAGATAATCAAAACTAGAGATTAAACTTTAATGACTTGTATTAATTTCATCCGTTATGGAGGAAGGTCTAAGCCAACACATGAACTTAATACTTCACTAAAATTTAGTCATCAAGACCATATAGAACAAACTCTATCACCACTATATTATAGTCGAGTAATTTTTCGGTAAAATTAATTTTTCAAGATACAAAAATTATCTAAAATCATCATCTAAACGATCTCAAATTACCAAATCACTACATAACAATGAGTATTTTAAATTTGATAGTTTCTGATGAACCTACAGAATTTCTGATCAATTGGAGTTCAAAAACAATATTTATCTCCAAAATCTATGATCAAATTCATATTCAAACGATTTAAGAAAAAATGAATAGATCTACATCCTTATCATATATCAATTTATGTTAACTCATCATCTGTGATCATGTATCACATATAACATAAATAAAACCAATATAAAGGATGTCATTCATACTAAATCACATTTTAATTCCAAAGAACAACTTTAAAATCATTCTAACGACCTCAAAGAAAAATATAATCACATAGCAATGACTACTTTTTACTAGGCCTTTATTAATGAATTTACCAAATTTTAGGTCAATTGGAGTCTATAAAAATATTTATTTTCAAATCTATGACCAAATTCAAATTCAAGCGATTTAAGCATCTTTATGAATTAAAACAATATGACTTACATTTTTATATCAATTCATGTTAAATAACCATATGCAACCATGTTCCAAATTTAACATAAACATAATTGGTATAAAGAATGATCTTATCAAATATTCAAATCCAATTTTAATCTGACAAACTACCTAAACCCATCTAAACGATTTTTTATGGGACCATCAAATTTCAAGTCAATCAGAGATCATAAAATTCATGACCACCTAGACCAAATTTGAAAAAGTAATTATTTTAGGCATAGTTAAAGATTAAAATAACTTGATTCATATTTTTATTTTATTCTAATTATTTTCTCACGAGCATAAGGCCTACCAAGTGTCTTTCCTTTACCTAAGACACACAACACCTCCTTATATCAAAATTGTTCCTCCAATTAATACACTTGAGATTTCAAGATATTATGTTCTCTCTCTTTTAGACCGGTGAAACCCTTTAATATCTCTTCTCATGAATTAATTAAGTGTTACTAGTATTTAATGGTAAATCTCCATTTAAGTAAATAGATATTCACCACTAGTATTCACTTAGGACAATTTATACATGATACATTGAGAATATTCTAATGACTCAAAAAAATAATCACTTTTGTAGATCCTATTTATTTATCATAATTCTCAATTCATATATTACTATCTAAAATATTAAGAACTTCTACTAATTTCAAATAAACAACCACTTTAATGGTAACCGTTTATTAATTATAAAATTCGTAATATATATCTACAATTGAAATATTTCCGTGAAAAAAATTTCATGCCAATGAGTGTGAGAGAATTAGTTGATCCTTATGTGTCTCTAAGATGTGAATCAATCTAAAACAAAATTTAATGAAAAGTGCCTATGTGTACCAAAGGAGAAACCGATACAACACTTCATCCTTATTTTGTTAATTAATAATTATTAATTTTTGAAGTTTATCAAGAAACAATTAAGTTGCCTTAAAATTGCAGCAGCCTATGCCGACATAAGCCACATTATTTTTTTTTTCAATTAATTTTGCTAAATTGCTGACCGCCTACAAGCTTTAATTCTACGTGAATATAATTGCACACAATCAGCCAACAATTGTACGCAACACCACATACCCAGCAATATATTGCCTTCTGTAATTTAAGGAATATTGTACACCATTTTCTTTTTCTTCTCAAAATCGTACATTATACTACCATTATTAACTATCAACAATAAATTAAGTTGATCTTGACAATCCTTCAAGAATTCACAAAACACATAAAGTTATACATGGATTTAAGCTATGCTTTTCCAATAGCTTTTTTTTTTTTTTTAACGTGAATATGAATCGTATGCATAATCAAACATATACATATATCATCTAGGTTATTTATAATAGATATAAGCATGGCTCTGATACCAATTGTTGGAAAACTATAATGCACAGCGGAAGCATATTAAGGATCTTTAATGCTTACATGAATAATAGACAACAAATACCGTTTATGCTAGAACACATTAATCATGCTAGAACACATAAACAAATTAAAAGTTAATTCGATAAATACCTCTTGAAGCGTGAGCGGATACCTTCAAGCGAATCTCCTAGTTAAACGGATCTTCAAGCGAATCTACAAGATAGCTATGGTCTTCTACAGTGATCCCAAATCACATCCGAACTCTCTCAATACTTGGGTGGGCAAGTATCGAATAGAATACTAATCATCCCTTTTCTAAGTTAGGAGAATCCCTATTTATAGAGATGTCTTCCTAATCCAAAAAGGACTAGAAAACCTAGTTTTTCTAGAAAACTAGAAAAACCCATATTATTCTTCCTTTTTGCATAGAAATAGGATTCTGAGTTCTAGTTAAATATGTGCACTATAGGGACCACAGAATTAATTACCGAGGCTTCCTATTATGGAAATAATTCCAAATAATTAATTTGAATTATTCTTACCATAATAAATTACAAATCATTCCACTAGAAATTCGTAATTGCACTCCTCTATTTCGTAATTCCCCATTAAACACTTATGTAATTCCCCATGTTAAGATTTCAGATATTAATCAATAAATTAAATTACTGACGAATTTAACTTAATGATTAATTTCCTTTAGAGCACTACTTAACTTATTTCATGTGTCGGATTCATAAATCCACTTGCAAGATTTGACACAATGAAAACTTATAAGTTTCTCAAAAAGGCATATCAATCAATCTCTATAACGAGACATGGATTCCATCAACTAACTTATTATTTCACCAATATATATTATTATCATCCAACTTACCAGGCATATTGACCCATCTCAGAATCTCACCTTTTAATAAATCAAAACGACAATTAATATATACAGATCATAATAGTTATATCAGGATTAAGAATATAAGTACATTTAATAGTTTAGAGAATATGTTTTTGTCAGTCAGTCTAAAATAACTATCTCTACTCGGTCCCGTTCAATACATACAAAATGTACTAGCACAAGAAGTTGGAACTATACCGTTCCCATAATCAGGACAAATTACATATAATCTTGTGCTACAATCGTACCCGATGGCATGTCCAATTTCCATCCTAGATTGTGAATCAAAACTTTATACTTATAAGAACCGATGATTTAATCCTCTGTGTATAAGCTAAAACTCTACACACTAAATCATCTACTATATAAGTAAATAGACACCATAAACGAATATATGATCTATTGAAATTGAGCAAATATTTATTCTCTAATAAATATTATTTCTTAACATATGGTTAATAGTATATATCCCAACAGTCATCTGAGTCCCACATGCCACTGAAAGTTTTTCAAGATTATTACAATCTCTAATACTGAGTGTTTCAGTGCCAGTAGGAATCAAAAGCCTAGTAAGGTTGTTGCAACGATCTACACTCAATTCGCGTGCTGCTCTTGGGACAAACTCAGGTGAATCACATCCTTTTAAAGACAGTTCCTCGAGAAACATAGCATTCGTTGACGCCTCCAATTTCAGCTCCCCGCAATAAGATATTCTACCACATGTTGCAACCCTAAAATTGATAGAGATCCATACAAGTTATGCAGTTCACCCAAATCTTCCACTTGGCTCCCACTAACACATGGAGACTTTTCAACTTGCTTAGACATAGGGGTGTTGTCAAATAAGCTTCACTAATGTCAAGGTGACGCAAGTTGATCAAATTTTCCATATGCAGAGGTAGCTCCTCAAGCAAACCACAATGTGACAAGAGAAGTGTCTCTAAGTTGTACAGTTGACAAATTGAATCTGGCAACTTTTTTATCTCTGTCCAAGAAAGGTCCAAAAACCTTAGGTGCTTTAATTTGATAAACAAGTTATCTGGCAACTCCGCATTCTCATAATGAGACAATGATAGTGCCCTTAAAGATGTTAGGCTTGGCAATATGTCATGCAGCACCCTCTTGCTTAGAGGGTATGAAAGCTGCTGGATATTGATGGGAAGCAATGTCCTCAGCTGCTCCAATTTCCCGAGGGTTTTCAGCTTACCAAAATCACCTTGGCCCATTGAATAGGAAATGTGCCTACTTTGTTCCAACATAGGAGATCCTTGGTTCTCTTCCAACCTCATACACAGATTTGAAGATGCAAATTGGGCCAAATCATTGACGAGGTCATGCATTAAGAATTCCCCTGGATTCCATTCAGAAGACTCTCGGACCTTTTCAAACAATGATCTCGATCTCAACTCGAGAAAGTAATGGTTAGCTGAATGAAACTGTTGTACAAAACCATTAGCAATCCACAAGTGAATAACTTGGTCTTTGCGAAATTGATAATCTTTCGGATATATTGCACAAAAAGCAAAACACCGCTTCAATTGTGGACAAAGATCATTGTAGCTCAACATCAACGCTGGTAAGATTCCATTCGAACAACTTTGCAGCTCCCATATTTTACTTCTTAAAATGTCTCTCCAGTCATCCACCTCTGATTTGGAGCGTAAAATACCAGCAAGTGCCTTTAGAGCTAAAGGCAATCCTTTGCACTTGTGTGCAATTTGTATTCCAACCTCTTCAAGTTCTGGATCTTCCTCAGGATCCCTATTTTCTAAGGAATGTCGTTTGAATAGAGCCCAAGAGACTTCACTAGACAGAGTCCCCACATTGATTGCCCCACTACCCGTCATCAAGGCAACACTCTCCTTACGTGTCGTCACAATGATCTTACTTCCTACATCTCCTTGTACAAAAAGATTTCTCAAGTCATCCCATTCTTTATAGAAAACCAATTTGCTTTCGCAACTCCTTTCTTCCAACTTATCCTTTATGTTAGGAAAAAAATCATCACTCAAGGACAAGCTGAGGTGACTTATCTGCGTTTCGAAATTGACTATCGAGTGAAATCTCATAATGATTCTTTTCATAGAAAATCAATCAACTATGAAATTTTTATCTAAAAAGTAACCCAACCTATTTGTGAGAAATGGCAGATACTTATTTGTGTCAAAATATTTAAACCAAACAAACAAATTTTACTATAGTTAGGTGATTTAATTTTTTGGTGAAAATATGCAGTAATTACTCAATACAGTTAAGAAATGAGTATATGTACAAACACATCCTATATTTACTAATTTGGTGTAAATATCCGATGGAAATAAATTTTTATCCCATGGACACCGAATAAGGTTTTTACCACACCCTAATGTGGTGGGATCAGATCATAGAATATCCCACCTATTTATTTATGAAGTATAAGTATGTAATCGGTAATTGGTTATTGGCAAATAGGTCGGGGAATATTTGGCTATTTTCTCTTAATAATTTATATGGAGTTTAATAACGTAAAGTTAAATTTTGAATCTTGTGCTTTTAAATTAAATATAAGATGAATTATTTATTAATTTACGTGAATCTAATAGCTTTTGTTCAGATCCTACGCATATATAGCATATATATTAAGAATCTAATAAATATATGACCTCAAGTGAACCAAGTTATTATTATAGTATTAATTTGAGGTCGTTGTAGGAATTCGTAAACTTCAAATTTGTGTTTACTTTCTTGCTTCATAAAATTTTTGTACATTCTACCATTTGCAGATTTCACTTATAGAATTATACGAAATATATTATTATCGTTACTTATTATCGTCATTCAATTTATATATACTTCTCGATAAATTTTATTTTAAGCCCTCGATCTTATTGAGACGTCCTAGTTACATACCTATCTTCCTAAAATTTTGAAATCATCACGTGCATTTAAGAGCATGCCAACTAACATAAACATGTTTTCGATAATTAAAGTACGATTATCGAAAATGCATTGTGTTTATATCTGTCTGCTGCACAGGGACATCACTCCTCATACCATGGCATTTATTTTCACAAATTACATCATAGATCATGTGATGACATACTATATGGTTTTTTTTTTGTTTTTTTCAAATATATACAAAGTTTATGTGTTATTATGATAATTTCAAGTTAATGTATAACATTTTTTTTTATTTTAAAATAAGTGTTCGATTTAACTCATTTCATAGTCTTGAGAATGAACAGAGAAGTGATAGAACGTGTAGAGCCACATACTGGCAATATTGAGAATTTCTTTGAAGGTACTTGAGATTTAAAATATATGTATGAAAAGTAATTTTTTATCTATAAACTTCAGGGAATCTTAACAGATCAGTATGTTGGCTATCTGAATTTCTCACCTTATTGGTGAGAGTATGATTCCCCACATTATAATTCCCTCCCCATTTCCATTTCCCCTTCCGCTACCCCCAATTTGAAAAAAAAAATATCTCTAAACTTCATCAAATTTTCTATACATATATAAAAATATACACTTTGTTCAACTAACCGCTCTTCATTGCATGTAAGTTGTGGCTACGACTCTGGATTACTCTAGTGTGGCACATAGTTGTTCACATAGTGTCGGCTCCTTTGTTGCTAGCTATATCCTGCATGGTCGTCCCCCTCCCCTTGGCACGATGGATGTTCTGTAGCACATCATGATCACCTGACTATGGAGCGATTGAGCTATTCAAGCAAACGTTCTATAACACGACTATGGGGCGATTCAGTTATTCAAGCAAACGTTCTATAGCACATTATGAGCACTGAACTATGGGGCGATTGAGCTATTCAAGCAAACCACATGTATTACCTTATTCCAACATAGAGACGACAGAAGGGAGAAGGTTGTGAAGGTATTATTGGGGTAAAAAAACACAACAGTAATGTCAAAAGTTTAATTACTCAACTCTCATAGCAAGCTTGCTACACTAAAGGGACCAAAACAACATCAAAACCAAACTTAGATAGTTTTATAATTTAATTCAATGAAAATACACCACAATGAATACAAGATTTACAATCTGTGTTTTCTTGAGATATAAACAAAGACTACTAAAACTTACCAAAATTAAACATAACAATACATTTCAAGCTTTACTCTGTTGTGACTCTTTTAAAAGTGTATCCTGCTAGGTTGAGCCTTCTCCATCCTTGTTTCTCCATAAGGCTCATCGTTATCGATCCGTTTGTTGTGCCTAAACGCCGCGATGGCAACCATATACATGATAACAAGGAGGATCAATATGACTATGTTGATAACAGACACTTTTCTCCAACTCTTTTTAAGGCTAGCAAGTACACCAGCTTTGCAAGAGTCACAATTGTAACAGAGTTGTTCTTGATCATTGCTCCATTTAACACAATCTGGATCAGCTCCAACTAGTCCTCCTCCGGGAACCCAAACCGTCTCGTTCTGATAAACGTAGCCACATTCTGTAGGAGGCTTGCAGCAACCAGACTACATTGGACGAAAAATTGAAATTTTGTTAGGCGCGTTCAAATGAACTTCAAAGATGATATCGCACATTTATCAGAATCTGACATGCATCCACAGACATTTGTGAAGACTACATCAGATCAACATAGGTTTGAAGTTTGAACTATATCTACAAGCACACTACTCATTCTGAACCCACTGACTATAGATTATGGATTCGCCTCTAAGTACAGTAATAATTTCACCTATGTAGTAATTCAACACACAATATGTTGAAGCATGTACTTCAATCAAATAGTTTGGAGAAGTTTTGCAATTGGAGTTGATCTATTAGGGAAGCTACATGGATGCAACTGGTCGATGAAAAATTACACTATATATCGAAGATTAGAACTATATAGTTTTTACATTATATATAGGGATAATGCAAAAGTACCCCCTCAACCTATGCCCGAAATCTCAGAGACACACTTATATTATACTAAGGTCTTATTACCCCTTGAACTTATTTTATTAATAATTTTCCACCCCTTTTCGACCTACGTGACACTATCTTGTGGACCCAACGCTGGTTGACTTTTTTTTTCAAACTAGTGTCAATAGGCCGAAAAGGGGTAGAAAATTACTTATAAAATAAGTTCAGAGGGTAATAGGACCTTAGTATAGTATACGTGTGTCTCTGGGATTTCGAGCATCGATTGAAGAGGTATTTATGCATTTTTCCTTATATATATTAGATATTGAATTTTTCATGTGTTTATTTTTTTGTATTCTAAACTCTTTTAACGAAAATTTTGATTTCGCTACTCTAAACATATGCTTATTAATTATTGAAGTTCAAAAATAGGTCTAGAAATATCTAAGACACACATGGCCACATGACTATCCCATCAAGATATGTAAATAACTGGGGCCCTATTATTTTTGGTCTTTTAAAACATGTTTGGACCCTATCTTTTTCCAATCAAGTGTAGTCAAATTCATTCACATCATCATCAAAATAGTAAACATTTTTCTTTTTATTCATATTATAACAATGAAAGATGCTTTTTTTGAACATAAATTACTAGAAATTGATTGAAGTAATAAATTTTCTCTAGAAATAAAAAATCCATTATGGGAACAGTATGACTTGCACATGCATGCACTACAAATAATTTTCTTGACATGTTGATCCATGTTACATCACGAAGATAGTGTTCGTACAATTGTTTAAGCGATCTTTTGATCGAAGGTATTAGAGAAAACAATGCACAAACTTTGATAGTATTAGTTAAACACTTTATTTTAATATTATTTTTATACGTAATTCAGTATTATTCTTATACACACTACAAAACGAGTCCAGTGCATTTAAATCTAGTAGTACTAGGGTAGTACCACTTTTTAAAAAAATAAAAATTGCCCATATGGTCATTTGTTTTCCTAAATAGCAAATTTGCATAATTTAAGTCGACCACCTACTAATATTTTGGTCCTGTATTTAAACCTTATCAAAGAAGTGATCATAAATAAATTTTTTTTAAAATGGACCAATTAATTTATTTATTTTGGATGGTTCATAAATATGAAAGGACAAGTTATCTGCCAATTTAATTTAATTTTAGGTGTGAACTTATATTATGGGATAATATTAATGAGGATCCATATTTTGTCAGGGGAAATTAAAGGAGTAGGGCATGGAAGGTGTTATTGACCATCACTCTAATAATATACCTAATGGTATGATTTATGACCGATCAAAGAAAATGTTAAATGATTTTTTTATCTGAATAATTATTTTTGGTGTATAAAATTACAAGATATATATAAAATATGTATAAAGATGAAAAATAGTAGATATCCGATGAAATAGTAGCATGCACAATTTTAGGGCATAAAGTTACAAAATATATGTACTTGTGAAAAAATAACAAATTAAATACTCGGATAAAATAAGTAAAGCGTGTGCAAGTTAAGCCCAGATATCATGATCTTTTTTAATAATTATTGTGTATGCATTAGCTTGTGTATGATTTTTAAAAGATATTAGTTATCGTTTTACTAACTAGCATAGGTATATGGTGATTCTGTCAACCTAAGCTAGATCATATGAGAAACAATCAAATATATAATAATATTTATAATTTCGCTAAAACTTAAACGTAATATTTATAGTTCTTAATCCACTACATCGATAATTAAGTTACGAGGCGCAAAACATCAATGTTTTATTAAAAGAAAAAAGGGAAAGGAAGAAAATAGAAGAAATCTAAGTGGAAACAGAAGAAGTATATAGCAATAACAAAAGCTAGTCAAACCAAAAGGCAAAAGGGCCAAAAAAGTTTGTTTTTTTTTCCTTAATTGTTAATGAAAAATACATAAATTTAAAAAGGGTATTTTTATTTAATAAAAAGCAATAAAGCAAACAATAATAATAATCTGAATAATAGTCCAAAACAAGTAAACCTTTCTATTATCACATAAAACATGCATGGCTTATTGACAAAAATTATTCTATTTCTAATTATTATATATATATAAATTAGGCCAAAAATATTACTTTATTGTAAGCAAAATGTTCTACTATTTTAAAGTGTGGAGGAGGTATTATATATATATATATATATATATATATATATATATATATATATATTATTTTTGGTAGATGGTAAAAAAGAGAGAAAAAATCACTTAAATTGAAACGAAAAAACGAAGAGACATTCTTGTACTGTTGCTGTGGCATAACGTTTATTTTCCGTAAAAACAGATCTATATTGGCTTCCAAGGACTTTCCTAATCTTAATTCATAAGTTAAGTGGAAAAAAAGTTGTCACAAGTGTTAAATAATTTCAAATTCAAAAAAATAAAAAAATAAAAATTATCACTATTTTATGATACATCATATTTTATTTCCTCTAAAAGACTCCTATTTTATTGCTTTAGACATATAACTAATCTAATTAATTCAAATTTATATTGAATAAATTTTTTAATGCGTAAAATTTCATCTATCTGAATGTCTATATTCTTAATTTTTAGATGAATTCTTCCTGTTTATCTCAATACAATAGACAAAATTATACGATATTCATGTCTAAGTCATCCTATTTAATAAAATAGTTATAATACACACAAAAATAATCTTGATATTATTACCGTAATTCCCAACTTTCAAATCATTTCTTTTCAAAATCATGAGTTTAAGTTACTCACACGATGAAAAAAGTCATAAACTCATAAAAAAAAGAGTAAAAGCAAACAAGAGAAGTGGATGAACAAAGTTGTGCATTTTTTTTTATAATAATAAAGTCGAGATTTGCACAAACTAATAATTAGCAAAAAAAATAGAATTAAAATATTTCAAAGTCATTTTTTTTACAAAAAAAGATTATTCAATCGATTACTATCCTTTTTGAGTTACTCACACGATAAAAAAAAGTCATAAACTCATTAAAAAAAGAGTAAAGCAAACAAGAGAAGTGAATGAACAAAGTTGTGCATATTTTTCTTTTGGTACTAATAAAATCGAGATATGCACAAACTAATAATTAGCAAAAGAAATAGAGTCAACATATTTCAAAGTCTTTTTTTTTATTCAATCGATTACTATCCTTCATTATTCATTCTAAAAATTATGAATTCGTTCGAATAAAAGGAAAAAAAAAAGTCATATCTTTCTTATTTACTTAAGTTTATTCATAAATACAAAATCGAAAAAAAAATTAACCTCGATAAAAAAAAAAAAAAAGAAGAAGAGTTTTAGCTTTCACGTACCTCGATAGGACTAAGTTTCCTTAGATAAAACATCTCAACACTCTCCGGAACTCCATTATAAATCCTTCTCATCTTACCACAACTTTGCGAATCTCTTATACACGACCTTATCTTTTCCCAGTAGCTTTGACTCGAAACTCTTTGTTCCAACCAACCGGAATAATCTTGTAAATAATATTCGGAATAGACCCGATTCATAACGGGTCGACCCGATCCTTTATCAGTAACAGCATAAGCAAAGATAACAAATCCAATTAATGCAGCAATGATAAAGAACATTGCCCATAGATAAATGTACATTAAAAAAGTGTTTCTGTAACAAGAACCAGCAAATCCAGCTAAAGAAACCACCATTATTGAGACCCCAATTATTATTAATGGCCATTGAAGGAATTTTAAGCAATCTGTGTTGTTTGCTCTGCTGCTTAACCAGATTCCACCGCCTAAAATTGGGATGGATGATAAGAAAGTGAAGAAGTTTAGTAAACCTATTAAGTGATTACTGGTTCTCATGGTGAAATTTTTTGAGATTTTTTTGAAAACAGGGGAAAACAGAGTGATTTATGAAGAAGATGAAGAAGAAGGGGGTGGGGTGGGGGGGGGTGTTTGTTGCATTAAGTTAAAGACAAAGTGTATAGTGAAATGACTAAAGTACCCTTTGTTTTTATTAGTATTTTTTTTGAGTTCATACTCTGGATTCCGTGTTCAAAATTTATGATTGAATTTAGATCGCGCATTATAAAATCAGTTAGCGATGACAATACTTCATTCGTTTCAAAAAGAATGTTTCTATTTCCTTTTTAGTTTGTTTAAAAAGGAATGATTTATTTTGACATTAACTTTCCACGTGACATGTTTAAGACCATAAAATTTAAGGACATTTCGGTATATTTGACATAACTTTAATTTAGAACCACAAGATTAAAAAGTTTTTTTTTCTTTTTTTAAACTCCGTTTCAGGTCAAACTAGATTATTCTTTTTAAAACGAATGGAATAATTATTTTGAGATTTTTAAGTAAGGGTGAAGCGGTATTATTAAAGCAAAATGACATAGGTTTGGTTATTTTTGTTAGTATTGATATATGACATATATAGTTGAGAGGGTTTTGAGATGAGGATTAAGAATATTTTATATTGTTTATATTTATCTGTTTATTTTTGCTTTTATGTTTTGTTTTTAAAAAATAATATTAATATTAGTACTTTATAATAATTGGAATTTGATGTATCCTTGATTAAAGTTTTACACTCGTATAAATATTTAAGAATTTTTGAAATTATAAATTTTAAAAGTTGTCCTCTCTTTTTTTACACTATGTCATGTAAAAAGGGAAGTTAAATATTAAGTACCATAGTAAGAAAATAATATATAATCAAATTTCTTTATAACAATATTATTCAATAATAAACATAACATATGGACTATACTTTCACTAAATAAGACTCGAAAAGGATATGAAAACATCAACTTATTTCTATTTAGATAGTGATTTCTGATATTATCTTATTAATTATAAAAAAATATATAATTTATTTATTTTTCGAAAAAAATGTACATCAATGTTATCCTTATAAGTTATATCTTTTATTTGACGTTTAAGGTGAGAAAATTAAACTTGTTTGATTGAGTAAAGTGAAATGATTAATTTAAAGGAATGCTTGAATAATAATAATACTATCACTTGGTTAGCAATTTATGATGCCACTAATGTCCCATAATCTTATTTTGGCTATTTTATTAATATTAATTTTTATGTCGTTCAGTTGAGTTTATAAGAATAATGTTATAGTAATGCATGCTTTAGAAATTTGTATTGATAATGCTTGTATTAGTTATTTTAAAATAATTTTTTGTACAGTTTATCGTGTGATACAATATATTCAAAATAAAATATACAACAGAACTTCTATAAAAAAATTACAAAATACCTTTCACACTCTTTAGGTTTAGAAAATAAGAAATATTTTGACAGGAATTCAATAAATAGTTATGTCATCAATCAATCTAATATCAAATATGATCATGCGTGTCTGTGAGAGCAGTTTGTGCTAGCGTTTTGGCGCTCGCTTCGTCGCTCAGAATCATAAGTATCGTACTACTACTAGTGGTTCAGGTGAGCCAAATGAATCGAAAGATTCATGTTTGGTTCAGGAAGGGATTATGGAATTTTGGAAAGGAATGAAAAAGTAATCTACGTACGGTACATAGGAGGTTGGTCTTTCTCATCGTGGTGTATAGTACGAAAAATCTTTCGATACAAGATATGGCCGTTCACATGAAAGAAAAAAAGGAATCCTTTTTTATATACTTCACTTCAAAACAATCAATCAGGACTGGTGCCATTCGTGCTTCTTCTGACTATTGAAAGTGGAATTTCATTTGTTTCGAGAAATCTATCGATCAATGGGGGATGGGCTGCAGCATCTACCTATCAAAGCAAATGTATCCTTCTGACCAAACTAGTCAATACATTAGCTTCATCCTATCAAAATTTAAGCAAGCGTTCGATCATAAATTTTTTAAATATATTTTAATTTAATTTGGTTTAAAAAGTTAAAAGTTAAAATTGACTTGTGGATAGGAACATAAACAATATATTCGAGATGATGTATAAAGTATTTAAAGATTAAGCGCATGTTATTTGAAATTTATGAAGATTAAATTAATAATTAGTCTAAAATATTTTTTCAATTTTGAAACCCGATTTAGATTTGCAAATTTTATCTCTAAATATGAATTTTAAAATTATTAAAAATTATTTCTAAAAATTGACCAACCCCTCATAATTTTCAACTAATGTCATCACT
This sequence comes from Solanum lycopersicoides, assembly GCA_022817965.1. Classification (NCBI taxonomy): domain Eukaryota; kingdom Viridiplantae; phylum Streptophyta; class Magnoliopsida; order Solanales; family Solanaceae; genus Solanum; species Solanum lycopersicoides. The sequence continues at coordinate 73,197,350 of CM040628.1, forward strand.
TTATGTTTCAATAGATCTACTAATGTTGTCTCATGAGCTAGTTATAGATTTGATTTTATAATACATTAAAATATTTATTTTAGTTACATATGATCGATATAATTATTAATTAAGTTATTTTCTTTTATTTAAATTACAATTGAAAAAGGTTTCTTTCTCCTTTTAAGTTTACAAAACTTAATCACAAATTAAATAATTAAACTAACAAAAAATAGACCTCAATAATTGACTTAACAAATAAACCACACGTGACTTGCACGTGAAAAAACTCTTTTTCACACATTAGCAAGCATTAGAAAATAATTGTTTTGAATTTGACCTTAATGAAGAGTAAGATTCCATCATCTTAGATCTATAATTTTTAATAATTGTGCCATATAAATATTTTACATAACACAAAAAGTACTTTAAGTATAAAAATGACAAGGTCAATTTGTTGATTCTCTTAAATTTTATTTTAATTATTATTATAGTTTGAGTTCAACTTTTCGTAAAAATAAAATTTTTAGATGATTTATCGTCATATTTTTTAATTTTTAAAGTTAAAAGCTATTGATGGGAAGTAGTAGAAATTCAATAAGATAATTGAAATATATTACTCGATATTTGTACTAACAAAAGATTAGATATGTTCAGATAATTAAAACGTGATAAATATATTACTCAAATTCATTTTATAAAAAAAAAAAAAACTTTAACGTTGATTTTTCCTTCTTTTTTTACCCTCATTTTTTGCGTTGTTGGTGTTTTATTTTTTTTTGGCTATATTACCTTTATAATTTATTTTTTTTAAAGCATTCACATTTCTTTATAAAAGTTTCAAAAAAAAATTTAAGAGATAAATTAATAAAATTATTGATCAATTAATATAAAACAAAAGAAATTACACATGTTGTTGAATAGCGTATGCAAACAAAAGCTTACGTTAGTGGTCGGCAGTTGGATAGTGCACAGACCACCGCCCTTTTACTAACGTAGTATTCTAAATTTACGTGATACCGTTTAAATTTCGATAGTTTAATATTTAATTTTTAAAAATATTGATATAAACTTTTTATTTGTTAAAATAAAATTTACATATTTGGAAAATTATGCAAAAAAATAAATAAGAATTATAATCAATAATTTAAATTATTTAAAAAGATATGTAAAAATATTACGGTCAGTAAAATACATATTTGAATTTTGAAAATCAAAAAGTATTACGTAAATTTAAATGGAGGAAATAATAAATCTCAAATGATGTTAAATTTTTTTTTCCGATGATTACTTGAATAATAATAGAGGAAAAATAAGTCTATTATTTTACCTATTTTGCTTTCACTCATGTCTTGCGTATGTATATTAATAACATATTCTTTAATTGAGTATAAGTAAGTAAAAATATAGAATCAATAAAGGGAAACTTTCACATATAGCAAATAAAAAATTTATATTTGTATGCTATAGCAAAGTTTGCATAATTGCGCTCCATAGCAAACATAGAAACTGTATAATTCGCTATACATATACAGTTGAAGCGAATTGTATAAAACGAAGTGTATAAAACGAGAAAGAGAAAGACACTTGGGCAGAGACTTGTATAAAAACGAATTGTATAAAGCGAATTGTATAATTATAAGTGTATAGGACGAAAATATATGTACTTGCATGTGTATATACAATTTTCTCACGCTTTATACAAACAGAATCGCAATTTATACATTTCGTTTCTGTTTGTATAAGTGAGAAAGGCGAGGGTGGCGAGCGAGATTTGGGAGAGTGGCGAGCGAGATCTGGAAGAGGGGAGAAAGGGGAACAAAAATATATGTATTTATACAATTTTCTCTGCTTTATACAATTCGAAATAATTTTTATACACTTGTGTTTGTATAAAAAGTGAGGAAGCGAGGGAGAGATTGAAGGAGAGTGGCGAGCGAGATATTGGGAGAGAGGCGCCTGGCAATTATTTGCAAACGTTTGCTATGGAGCACAATTAAATCAAAGGGTAGCTATTATATTTATTTTATATTATTAGTTTGCTATTATATACAATTATCCCATCAATAAATCATATGAATTGTGGTTCAATTCCAAAATTAAATTCACAAAATTCAAATCGCGAATCTATTTATATCGTAATAAAAACTTCTAATATTTGGGCCTCTAGCCCAATACAAGAGATAAGAGATGCTGAAGTTTTTTTGGGCCGGAGTATTTGAAAAGCCCAATATACATGAAGGAAAAAATTCATGGGCCCTCGTGTTAAGAATACTCTTCTCGATTTACAAGAATGACTTAAGAGGTAGGTATTTTTGAACTTTTGATCTCGTTTATTCTACAAGTAAAACTCAAGTCAAACATATTTTGCGGTTGGACCATGATAGTTTGCCTACGAGAAAACAGAGGTCAGAGGTTCAAGATCACTCATTTTCAAAGTTATTAATGTAAATTCTTGCTCTTCTCGTCTATAAAATATGTCGTCTGAAATGATTACATGAAACCTACCATGTTATTAATAACCAAAATTTTATGATTTTCAAAATAATAGTGTCGTCCGAATCAACTTATGCTAGCTTTAGCTAAATTTATAAGATACGTGCTACCTTGTATATATCAAAATAAATATCGAATAACTCTGTTATCAAAGCTCAATGAAATATCATATAGTAGTTCTTGTTTTCTAATTTGAACTCGAAAGCTATGATCCTTAGATGCTTATTATCAAACTTTTATACCACGTCGTGGAATTCTAACAAGTCATATTAGTGATTAAAACTAAAACTCTAAAATTTAATTAGTTTTCCAATATAAATTGGTGTATATATATTTCTTCTCAACAAATTAAAAAAAGAAGAATATTACATAAAATTGAACTAAGAAAGTATACAAGTTACAACAACAATAATAATATATGTTTTTTTTATTGAATCTCGGGATAACCCGTAACCGCTATAGCCTCTATCATAACCTCTGTCCTTCGGATAAGCATTCTATAATGAATACTTTGTGAGTACTGAATAACCACCACGGTGTAATAGAACAATAATACATCTTATAAGTATTTTCTTTTTAAAGAATATATTTATTTATTTTCTTTATTTTGGATTGTTTGTTTGAATACCTACTAAATTTAAAATACAATTGTTCAAAGATTCCTTAAGCTTAATTTCAACGCCTTTGAATTAAAATTTGATTAGCACAGAATAGAGTAGATTACTATATATTAATTATATGTAGAAGGCATAACCACTAGCCAAAAAATCCAAAACAATTATTACTTCTTTAATTTTTGTATTTTAATTATTCATGGAGTCAATTAAGCACCTTCACTACTCAACTTAATTATCACATAAAAAGTTATTAGTAAAAAAATAATATTATTTGTCTCATTTTGTATAACAATATTCAACTAAATATAGTTTAAAAAAGCAGTTTTTTTTTTAGTAAAACTATGTTTAAATAATTAAGGAATGATATAATTCTTTTCGAACAAGTTAAAAATGGAGAATAGGATACATATAGTAGGACAAATGCAATAATATATGGCTATTATAAAGTTTTACTATCCATAAAAAATCAATCCTTTCATAAATATCTATCAATACTTAGACAATTTTTATAGTTATGAATAATTTTCTAGGCATTAAAATTATTGCTTATTTTAATTGCAACATATAAATATAGAGCCCGGAGCCTAAAGGGTATAAAATATTAACAAAAATTCCAAAACGGTATATAAAATTTTATATTAACCAAAACGGCAAAATCGTTGTAACAACAGCGATTTCCTCCGCAGCGATTTTGCAAAATGTGATTTATTTATTTTTTTAAAAAAAAATTCAACAAAATCGCTCCATAGGCAACGATTTTCTTGAATTTTATTTTATTTTATTTTTTAAAAATAAAATCGCTGCCTCATAAAAAAAAAATTTTTTTTTCTTAAATTTTGGAGCGTTTTATTAAAAAAATTTAAGATTTTTTTTTATTGGCAACGATTTACTTTTTTTTAAAAAGATTTTTTTTAATGAAAATCGCTGCCTATGCAGCGATTTCATTTTTTTTAAATTTTTATGAAAATTAAAAAAATAATAATAATTTTTTTCAAGAAAATCGCTGCCTAGGCAGCGATTTTGTTGAATTTTATTTTTTTAAAAGAAAATAATCACATTTTGCAAAATCACTGCAGTAGCAGCGATTTTGCTTTTTCCGGCGGAGGAAATCGATGTTGTTCCAGCGATTTACCATTTTGGTTAATATAAAATTTTGTATATCATTTTGAAATTTTTGTTAATATTTTATAATCTTTAGACTCCGGACTCTATAAATATATGATGAGATATTTATATCAGTAGTTTTAATTAAATTTTTGAATCTTTTTGTGTGTCTACTAATAATATGTGGAGTTTTTTCTTTCGTTAGGTAAATTAGTTTGAATAAGTTATAAAACCTCAATCATGTTCTAATTCATATGATTTGTATAACTAAAACAATGTAGGTAAGTGATTAATTTATCTATGTAATAAGCATTTGTAACTAAGCACAATTTTTTTAAAAAAAAATTGAACTGAAAAGATTTAATAGAAATAGTTTATTATATATATATGATTTTTTCAAACCATATCAAAGAGTTTTGTACTCAAACATTTATATGACTTATTTTATACCATATTTTTTTAAAAGAATTATCTTTTAAATTTCGTGTTAAATTAAGCTAACTCGTTTAAAGTTCGATATAGGAAATATGTACTAAGCAAATATCTTAATAGTTTATCATATATTCATATGATTTTTTCAAACCAATTCAAAGAGTTTTGTACTCAAACATCTACTTTCAAAAAGATTAGCCTAGTTTGACTTGGAACAAGTTTAAGAAAAGAAAGAAGACTTTTTAATCTTGTGGTTCTAAATTAAAGTTATGTCAAATGTACCAAAAGGTCCTTTAATCTTGTGGTTTTAAACATGCCACATGGAAAGTTAAAATTGAATTGTTGTCAAAAAGAAAAAGGGTCATTCTTTTTGAAATAAACTAAAAAGGAAATAGAGACATTCTTTTTTAAACGAAGGGAGTATATGACTTATTTTAGACCATATTTTTCTAAAAGAGTTATCTTTTAAATTCCGTGTTGAATTAAACTAACTCGTATAAAGTTAGATATAGGAAATATGTACTAAGTAAATATCTTAGTTTGAAAACAAATATGCAAATCAAAGTGGTTAAATAATGACAAAAATCCCTTAAAAAATTAAAGTAGTGTAATAGAAATCATAATCAAAACAGCACAAGTGTCCAAAAATGGAAATAAAAAAATTAATTGATGAAAAAACATCAAAATAGTACGAGAATTTGCAGAAAAAAAAGGCCCCCACATTCACACAAAACAGCATTTCATATTTTTAAAATCAAAATTTTATCCAAAGATCATAACGTATACTTTACACACACACACAAAAAAAAAAAAACTCTATTTTATCTAACAACACATGTGGTGAAATAGTAAAGATCATTCAAAATTTTAAATTTGAGTTTGGAATAATTAAAAAAAAAATTATTATCAAGGATTGATTTTTCTTTAAATAGCTTTATTAAATGGTATGAATTTAGACTAGTTCGATTTCTATATGAGTATCGAATATTAAATAGGAATAAAATTATCGTTTACTTTTATAATTAAATTAAAAATAACTGATGAATACATATGTTGACTATTCACGTAATGTAATATATGAATTTATAAATATTGACTAAAAAATTAAACAATAAATATGTTTGACTATATTATTTTTAGCTTCTTATATCATATTTTAATATACTATTCATATTTTCGCAAGACAAATAAGACTGTATACACATCGTCTTCTTTGGACCCTACTTTTGAATAATATTTATTGGTGTATTTTATTTTCAATATATTCAACGTCTTTATCTTCTAGAAATAAATAAGATTGTATACACACTGTCTTCTTTGGACTTCACTTGTGTTTGTGAAATATGTTATTGGTATATCTTATTTACAAGATAGATAAGATTGTTTACATATCGTCTTGTCTATAGCTTACTCATAAAATATGTTATTTGTATATCCTTTTTCAACATTTCCAACCTCTTTATGTTCGCAAAATAGATTAGACTGTATATACACCGTCGTCTTCTATGAACTCCACTTAATGAAATATATTATTGATATATCTTATTTTCAACATATCAAACCTCTCTACACTCATAAGATAGATACGATTGTATACACATCGTCTTCTCTAAATCCCATTTTATGAAATATATTTTTGTGATTTCTCTAAGTTTGCAAGATATATAAGATTGTATAAACACCATCTTCTTTGAACTCGTGTATAGTGAAATATATTATTTATGTATTTTATTTTCAACATATTCAACCTCTCTACGTTCACAAGCTAGACACCACATTTGTCTAGACTCCTCTTATACATGTGTTTGTTATTGTATCTTATTTTCGATATATTTGACCTTTTTACGTTAATAAGATAGATAAGACTGTATACACATCGTAGTTTTGTGGACCCCACTTGTAAAACATGTTGTTGTATCTTATTTTCAGAAGTTAGCAAGAAAAGTTTGAGCATATATCCTCTACACTCTCTTTTGTAGTCCACATTACACAGCTAAGAGCCAAACAAGTAGAGAGAAAGAAGCTAAAGTCAGAAAAAGATTAGGTACTCATCAACCAGAGCAGGTGACCTTGAATACTGTGCCATAAACACTAGTACTACTACTTTTTTTTTTTCTTCTAAATTCTTGTTTCTGTTATGAATGAATGGTGGAAAATTTAAATGTTCTAAATTCTAACTATATTTTCTTGGTAAGACCAAAACCCCAATTATACATTTTCTCTTTTTTTTTTTCTTCTTTTATGAGTTTTTCTTTTGTGGGGTTTTGAAAAGTTTCAAACTTTTGATTTTGTATATGATGGAGTGCTACAATGTCATGATGACAACTTTTTTTGAACTTTTTGGAATGTAGCATTATGTTTTTTTAAAAAAGGTAACTTTTTTTTTTTTTTTGGTTTAGAAGAAAGATTTAACAGTGTTTTGAGCTTGATGTCTCACTAAAGTTCTCAGCTTTACAGTTTTGCAGGGGGGTTTAGGTTAAAAGTAAATAAAAATGGAATCTTGATGAGTTTCAAGAACTCTTTCTGCTTATCTTTTTAAGCTTTTTTTTTAGTGTCATGTGTGTATATTCCCTTTTTAAAATAAAAATTGCATTGTTTGTTTGTTGGTTTTTGAGACATCTTGTTCTTCCTCTTCTGTTTTTCATTTTATTATTTCAGTTTTGAAGCATTCATGTTAAGCTTATCTGGATCTGTCTGATTTTAAAGATTTTGCAGAGAACCAAGGTGGGGTTTTTTTTTGACACTATTTTTCAGTAATTTTTGTTTTTTCTTCATATTTAGCTCTTGTTTGACTGTAGATTTTGAAGTTGAATGTTGAAAATTTGAGTTTTTGAGGTTGTGGTTTTTGGAAAATGAAGTGTTTGGATGTGCATATTAGTTGGAAAAAATCTGTAGTTATGGTCAAATGCTAGCTTAATTTGTTTCAAGAATCTATATTTGAAGAAGATGATAGTTAGTATACTGTAGCTGCCCCTTCATTCAGGCTAAAATGGAGGATAATTTATGTCTAGTTGAAGACTGCCTTAAATTGAGGAGCATATTTTTTTACCCTTTGGCCCTACTGTCCCATAGCCTCATTAAAATAGTCTTATATTTTGAATAGTTTGTGAACTAAGAAGGGTAAAAAATCTTATGCAACTTGTTCTATGTACTGTTCACTGTATGGTCCTTGTGACTGCAATTAAAATTTGTACCAAACTCACCTTATTTTTGTTGAACATTCAATGTGGCTAAGTGAACCAAGACCCCCTTTTCTTTTCTTTTAAGTTATTCCCATGTTACTATGATAAGTTTCTGTCCATCTATTTTTGAAGGGTCAATAGATAACTCGTAAAGTTGTTGTCATCTCTGCAATCGCGTATTGCGAAGGAGTTTTAGTGCATTTATTGTTTACTTACATTGGATTCCCTTAATTTCATTCTACTATATGAGTGGTGTTTAGCTTGAGTATAATGTTTATGTAATCTTGCAGTTTTTGTGGGTCAGAGGGCATTGAACAGGAAAAATCTTCTTACCACCAAGATTTTACTCTTGTGGGCCTAAAGGTTGTTGAGATATGCAGACCCCAAAAGCAAGGTAACTTCAGTTGGCATTTATGATTATTTAGTAAATCAAAAAATGGACTTATCCTGGCTGGAAGTCATGGAGTTGTTCTTGTAATGGTAATGAAATGGGGGCCCTTTTGAAGCTATAAGTTTTAATGGTGACATATACACTTTTATAACTACTTGTAGTTCATAGGGATAAAAATGACAGCTTTTGTTTTTTGATACTTTCTTGTAAAGTTACTCTTAAGGGTGTGTTGAAGGATAAGAATGGCAGGGTGAGTTTATGATTATAAATCTTGAATGTTGTAACTGAATAAAAAGGATGTGCTTTAAATGTGTTTTTTTCATTAAAGAATTCTTGAAAGTTGTAATCTTTTTGCCATTAAATATAGATAAGAATGATATAATGATTTTTCTATTTGTGGTTAAGTGATTTATGATAGTAGTAAATGTTGTGCAATTTTTTTTGTACTATTTGAACATTGCAAAGTAGTCTTAAACCAATATTCATGTTTCTTCATTTCAGTAGTTGTGTTCTGAACTTTTCTTTTCTTTTTTTCATTTGGATAACAGAAACAGTTCCTCTGAAGTGCCACAGAAGAAATCTCCGCGAGGCAATTCGTCAGAAGTGCCTCTAAAGATTTCTCCTCGGGCTGTTAGATCTCGAGAAGCGCCTCAAAAGATATCTCCTAGAGGTGTTCCTCAAGATGTGCGTCATACAATTTCTCAGAGAGTTGTGCGCCGCCTGAAGACGGGGGCATCGGATACTGATTCTGCATCTTCTCCTCATGTTAATGGTAGGTCACCAAAAGAGAGAAGGGCTAAAGTCGCCGAGCAGAAATTGCCGAAAAGTTTGGGGTCAGAGGTAAAATTCTCTTGGCTTAAACTGAATTTATTTGGAATAGCATCTTTATAATTTAGAGAATAGAATGGAAAGATGTTGGAAAGAAATGATTGTTTATGTTTGAATAATTGAGTGACAAAAAGGGCAATTGAGAGAAGGGGGAGGGGCTTAATCTCTACTGTGGTGACAGTTTTCATTGTGCCAAAATTGTCCTTGCTGTTAAGAATGAGAGATTATACATTTCTTTGATTTGATGCACTTGAGTCGGCGTTCTTTTGGAAACAACCTCTCTACCTACACGAGGTAGTGGTAAGGTATGTGTTCATTTTACCCTCCCCAGGCCCCACTTCTGGGATTTCTCGGGGTATGTTGTTGTTAATGAACTCGAGTCTAGGTTTTTTTGGAAACAACCTCTTTACCTACATATGGTAGGGGTAAGGTCTGCGTACGCTCTACCCCCACACTGGGTATGTTGTTGTTGTTGATGCACTCGAGTCTAGTTTTTTTTTGGAAACAAGAGATTATACATTTCTTTAATTTGATGCACTTGAGTCGGCGGTCTTTTGGAAACAACCTCTCTACCTGCATGAGGTAGTGGTAAGGTATGCGTTCATTTTACCCTCCTCTGGCCCCACTTTTGGGATTTCTCGGGGTATGTTGTTGTTGTCGATGAACTCGAGTCTAGGTTTTTTTGGAAACAGCCTCTCTACCTACATCTGGTAGGGGTAAGGTCTGCGTACACTCTACCCTACACTGGGTATGTTGTTGTTAGTGCAATAAACTTCTTCTGCTATGATATAAAGGTTTAGATTCGACAATACTGATGTGCAACTCCTACCATTTCGTTTCCTCTAGATGCTGTAGTTTCTTTTGTCTGTGTTTTATTAAAAAAACATTGCAAAAAAGGTTTGAAAATGCATTTCCAGTTCTGTTTGAATTGCCAGAACATAAGCATTGAGTCATTGACTATCAACTTTGTGCTCCAGGGCTGTGTCCATTTGCTTAGATGAATTTCGAATCATAATTCTCATTTGCCTCAGTGTCACCGATACCCTTTTGTGCCCTTATTAGGCTTCCCGATATCTTTAATACTTCACAGTTGATTTTAAGCGAGATTGCTTCAGTGTAATAGCCTTAAATTGATCCTTGATGGCCATCAAACTAAGTAAAACTATTAGATGTCATCTTTTCTTTATCCTTTTATTACAGATATCATAATATTGCTACTCTAGACCATGCTCACCAGTTCAAAATTCTGGATTTCTTTGAGCGTTATCGAAGCTTTTGTATGCTGCAACTTTTTCTTGATGTCGCTGTCCTCGTTTGATTTTGAAGGTTCAATTTGTGAATGTATTTACTTGTGGTTGACAATGAAGGTTTAACAGAAGTAATTTGTTACCATTCGTTATAAAAATCATCGTGAAGATTTGTTCTATCCTCTGCTGATAATGTGCTGCAAGTGTGACCATGTTCAACAATATGGTTTCATATAGTCGGATTGGCATTAACGTTAATCACATTTTATCTTGTTGTACTCGATCCTGTGTCGTTTTGTAGATTTTTTTACTTATATGTGCATCTATATCCTAAATCATTTTCTTTGTTATTTAAAGAAGAAGGGCTCAAGCAAGGTTACTGAATTGGAGTCCCAAATCACTCAGCTTAAAAAAGATCTCAAAGACAAGCTTAACTCCTCAGAAGCGTGCAAAAAGCAAACTGAGGTCGAGGCAAAGGAGTCAAAGGAACAGTGTGCAGTATTGTCCTCCGAACCAGACCAGTCCCCGAAACAGCTTGTGAATCAGCCTTCTTCTGAGATTTCATGTCCGACTGACCACCAAAAGTCTTCCGAGGATCTGACATTGCGTTCAGAACTAGAGACGATCCAGAAACGGCATTCAGCTGACTCAGCTTCATTAGCTTCTGCTTTGAATGAGATAAAGGAACTAAAGACTCAGCTGGAAACTGTTGCTATATCTGAGGCTACCAAAATCAAAGACGCAGAAGCAGCCCAAGCGGAACTCCAAAGCTTGAAACAGAACTTGTCGGATACACTTTTGCTTCTGGAAGACATGAAAAAAGAACTAAAGGATAGCAAAGATTCCGAAGCTCAGGCTCAAGCACTTGTTACTGAAACTCTTTTGCAACTGGAATCAGCAAAGAAGATTGTGGAGAGCCTAAGGTCTGATGGTAATAAAGTTGTGGAAGCATACAATGCTTTATCTTCCGAGTTGGATCAATCGAAAACACGTGCAAGTTCACTGGAAGACCTTGTTTGCAAACTCCAATCAGGTACTGGTAATGTTGGTCAAAGTGAAATTGTCGAAATTGATGAAAGTAAGGAAACAATTGAGGCAGAACTGTCTTCTCTGAAATCTGAAGTTCAACGCCTGAGGGCTGATCTGAAAGCAGCTGACATCAAATACAACGAAGAGAAAAATCGAAGCACACTTGAAATAAGAAGTGCCTATGAGTTGGTGGAGCAAATCAAGTCAATGTCGAAGCAAAGGGAAGATGAACTCCAGGGAGAATTACAAAACTTCAAAACACAAATAGAGGAGTTGAAGGCGAATTTGATGGACAAAGAAACTGAATTGCAAGGTATTTGTGAGGAGAATGAGAATCTTATCATGAAACTAGAGAACACGCGGTCTGGAAAAGGAGAAAATGTACTCGAAAAGGAGCTTCAAAGATCAAGACTTGATATCGAAACTCTGAAGGCAAATCTGATGGATAAGGAAACTGAACTACAGAATATTTTAGAGGAAAATGAGATACTGAAGTCGGAAACTGACAAAAAAGAAAGCAATAGAGGTAAAGTGAAGGATGAAGTTGCTGCTGAACTAGAGGCTGCAAACACTGCAGAACGAGAAGCTCTCATGAAGCTCGGCTACATGAATGAGGAGGTTGATAAGAGTAACCGACGGGTGGCTAGAGTAACCGAGCAATTGGATGCAGCTCAAGCTTCCAATGCAGAAATGGAAGCTGAACTAAGAAAGTTAAAGATTCAGTCAGACCAATGGAGGAAGGCTGCAGAAGTAGCAACCGCGATGCTATCAAATGGCAATAATGGGAAGTTCATGGAAAGAACTGGATCAATGGATAGTCCTTACAGTCCTTGCAAGATTAGCTCACCTTACTTTGAGGACATGGATGAAGATTTAATGAAGAGGAAAAATCCAAATATGCTTAAAAGGATCGGCGAGTTATGGAAGAAGCCACTGAAATAAGAAAAACTACGCGGAAAAGGTACTTATGTGATGATCCTTGAACTTAACCTCTTAGTTTATGTATTTGAAACAAAATCAACTGAACTTCTTACTTATTGTAATCATATAGAAGCTCTGCTCAGCCTAGAACTGAGTATAATGATTGTTCAATTCTGATACTCTTTCTTTCATGTTTTCTTGAGTATCTATCTATGCAGTTTGTTAATATGCTCTTTACTGAATTTGAGCTACTGTGATTTGTGTTGAATGGTTAGTTATTTTTTAGCATAATACATTGATAGACATCTATACTTTGCCCCAGCTGACAACTGAACACTCCAACTTTGAGAATGTACGTAAGACATCTCAACTTCTCTCCCGATGTGTCTTGTGGACACTTGATGTTGATGGGATATACATGTTGGAGGCGTTTAGATGATCAAATATGTAAGTTGGAGTGCTTAGTTGTCAGTTGAGGCCAACTTAAGATACTTCATCACCTTGAGAGTGCAAAGAATTCTTACACTTGATTCAATTGAATTTTCAGGTTATTAATTCCATTTATTATGAACGGTTAGTTCAAATTATTTTTCAGGGATTTTTGTAAGAAGCTTTTTTTTTTAGACCAAAAGCAACAAGTAGAGTATAATGAGACTAGACCTCACTGGTGGAATTATACTGAATATGTTGTCGTTGAGCTAAAATCACATTTCATGTTTAGCCTAAAATTTGTTTATTAGAAAAACCAATTGAATTTATTTGGAAGAGGTCTAAAGTAATGTAATTAATCCAAATAATATAAAAACTAATTAAGTGGCAAAAGCAGAGATTAATAATGAGTTTTCAGTATTCACGCAAGAAAATTAGATACATGTATTCATACCATATAATATTAATTCTATCTATATTTTCAAATTATTACATATTTTATAACTAATTAAAAGTGTCCTACTATGTAGATACACCTTGATACATGCATTTTTGCTATCACATATACTAAAACAGGGAGAGATGCGAGCGAGATGGGGAGGGAGACGAGCGAGATAGTCATATATATCCCAGATACATGCGATTCACATAGGAGAGTGGCGAGCGAGATGAGACCGAGGTGCGCGAGATTTGTCTATATATCTCAGGTAAATGTGAATCTACTTTGATACAATGTATCTAAAACAAATTACACCTAGTTTTAACCAAATATATGACAAGATACATATATTTGAACGCATCAAAATCTGATAAGATTTAAAATATTACAAATCCGATATATCTTAATACACTAAAATCCTTGATGACCAACAATCCAGCCCATAAGAAAAACTCATAAACAAAAGTAAAATTTCTAATCACAAGAAGAGAAGCCCAAAAGTTTCTCTTTATCTCATAGGATTCAAGGGTTCTTTAATATTTATTTATAAGAAAAATTATTGATGGCTTGTTTGATCGCCTCATTTAATTAATATTCGTCTCGTATGTTATTTTTTATAATAATAAAATTTCAGATCATTTTAGGTAAAAGTGTACTTATTTTTCTGCTTTTGCATTTATTTATGCATAATAAAATATTACTCAATTTAAAAAATGTGTTTCTATCATATATGATTAAACGAATATACACATAAACAAATTAAAAGAATACTAAATGAGTTTGTTAGAATATCAACCTTTTTAAATTAAATTTCACAACAGAACTCAAAATTCATGGATCAAAACACAATACAAGAATCTCTGTTTAATTTTAATTTTATTATTTTAAAATTCTTTTTGAAAATAAGTTATAATTTGCAATTGTTAATTGAGGTACTTTTTCATCATGCCTGACAAAAATATAATTAACTAAATCAATAAAATATGGAATATCAAATAATTTAAACTTAAAAAGTATTAGTACTATTTTTTTCTTCTTCTAAAATAGGTGTTATCTTTCGAAAAAAATAATGTTCATAAAGAAATCAATAAATATATATAATATGTAGTTTATTAAATTATTGTTATTCAATAAATATTTTTTGAAAATCGAACGTCAGTAAAAAGACAAAAGTATAAGGATAGAGTTAATAAAGATAGGATATATATATATATAACTTTGTCATTTATCTTAGCTTCAATTTATATCTATGTTTTCTAATTTTAATTTTAGCATGTACGAATTTAGATAAGTAAATACGCACATAACACATTCTAACATAATACAATATTGAATATCACATAAAATATGAAATTACCCGACAAAATACTTAATATATTATTTTTTATCTTAAAATTTTAAAATAATACTTATTTCGAAATGAAACCAATAATATGTAAGTATTAAAAAACACAAACTAACCATTCTTTGGAATGTAGTGTTATTGCTAACGGCTCATTTGTATTTATGTGTTTATATTAATTGAGTTTTTTTCATCAAACTGACCATGACAGAACTACATGTGGCACGTGACCAACAGCTTTTGTCACGTGTATATTTAATTGTTCGTAAAATATAGAGGTCGAGAATTATGATGAGAAGATTAATAGATAATTATGTGTTTTTATTTTGATATTAGTAGTAATAATAATAATAATATTTCTGAAGTATTTTTAAAATCTTATTATTTTCGGCATGTTTATGTCTAGTTTTCTGCTTTTATTATTTATTGTTTCTTGTGCTTCCGTATTTTATTGCTTTTATTGTATTTGTTTCATATATTATTGCTTTTATTGTGTTTGTTTTATAATTAAATCTATATGTTTAAGTTTGATTCTTAATTATTGAGATATCAATCGTTAAATGTATTCATTTTTTCTTGTTACAATCACTTAATAAGTCCGAATAATCAAGATTCATAATAATATTATTAAAATATCTATTTAA
The DNA here is from genome assembly GCA_022817965.1 of Solanum lycopersicoides. Lineage (NCBI taxonomy): Eukaryota > Viridiplantae > Streptophyta > Magnoliopsida > Solanales > Solanaceae > Solanum > Solanum lycopersicoides. Next base: position 73,212,430 of record CM040628.1, read on the forward strand.
GATTTTCTATAAAAAATATAGTTCTTTAATTCTATATTTATTCACCACTACATTATCACCTATCGTCAAGTCTGAATAAATATGAATAATCAAGATTCATAATAAATATTATTAAAATGTCTATTTAAGATTTTCTATTAAGAAAAATGATAGTTCTTCAATTATATATATATTTGTTTCACCATTACCATCATCACCTATCGTCGCTAACTATCTCCTCTGTCAACTACCACCAACCCCAACCCCAATCCAACCATAACGTAAGAATAAGATCGAGGAACATAGTGTCGGACAATTATGTCATCATCGGAATTTCCACTTACTATTTTCAGTCACAACCATCATATTTATCAATTCTTATAAGCTATTGCTACTATTACTAATCATCATATAGTAACAGAATCATCACCACACTAGTTACGATCATTAATCATCACTATATAACAGTTATCATAGTGCTATCTTTTATCACCATCAATCACCATTATTAATCGCTATTATCTTATAACGATGCCCATAATTATCACAAGCATTCAACATCAACACTATCAATTATCATAAAATTAAATTCGATACTTCATATTTATATACACATTTTTAAATAAATTAAAATTCAATTCAATCTGCTCACTTTACGTAACGAAGGGACCCTTGTTGAAATTGGGAATTATACCTTACTTGAAGAAGGAGAAATTTAAGGTAGGCCCAAAAATCCACTAAGGAGAATGATGATAGAATAATTCATGCAGCAATTTTGTATGCCACGTGTCCTAATATTACAAACACGTAGGGTCTACATTTGCCGACCACCCACTAACTAATGTTTTCACTCATTTTTTCATTTTTTTTAATATAATGTTCGATATTTATATCAGAAACAATCAAATTTAAATTCATGAAGAGCATTTTTATAATTTTCAAAGTCTCAAACTTGGAATTAATGGTTAAAGTGAGTATAGTAGCAAGAAAATAAGTTAGTTGATTTTTAAAAATATATTTTTTTAAAAATATCTATATATATAATTTAGATAAATAATATGAAAAATGAGTTTGGACGAAAGATATAGGTAGAGATGAAGATAAAATATGATATAGAATAGAAAAAACAAAATAAATGTGAAATATCACTTAAAATTGTCAATATATATATTATTTGAACATGGAACACTAATTAGTAATTAGAAAAACATAATTATAAGTAATAACATATGATTAGCTAAAAATACTAAACCAATTATATTGTAGTATTATACCTTGAAACTTTAGAATTAAGTGATGAGACAATAGATAGACAAATTTAACTAACCACTAATTATTAGTCAAACACATGTCAAGGAATTGCCTAACATTTATTTTTTCCATGTTTAACAAAAAAGCAACCAACATGATAGTGATACTTAGAATTTGATTTCACATTTTTGTGTCTATATTTATATTAAATTTTTTTGAAAAGTTCATATTAAAGGGTACTTAATATCATTTTTAAAAAAATGATGACATACTCAACAGTCAATAGAATTCGAATTCGAAATCTCTAATTAAGAATAAAATAATATTATTATTCCACTACAACTTTTAATCGATAGATATATCTTGTAAATTTGAGATAATTTCAGAAACCTCACTCAAAGTTTTACTCTATATCACAAAATAAAGAAGGTAAATATAATATCGTAAATTAAGAGAAAAGTGAGTGTTATTGAGCGAAATAAAAAGGGAGGTTTATGAAATTATTATACAAATTACTATTTATTGATTAATTAGGACTAAAAAGAGGGTCATGGTTTAATTTCCTAGTCATACACTTGATTTGTACTATGATTATCCCATGGATATATTGTTATTAATTAGTACATTACCTAACGTGTGGACAAATTATGATTATAGTTTGTCTTTTAACATAATTTTAGTCATACATGTGATTTTTGAAATCATAAATATGATTAATTGAGATTTATATAGTTTACTAATTAGTCTTAAGACACATGCAATATTAGGTTACTTTCTTGTGATGTGAACACAAGTAGTATTAATTAATTAAAGATGATATGATGATTTTGTTTGAAAAAAAAGGGGTAAAATTTTCAATGCATCCAATTAGATCAATCAATTACAAATGAAGCTTGTCAAATAAGGTTGGAATATTTATATAATACAAGACTTTGAGTTGAAACAATCTACCATGATTTGCTCCTTCAACAAACTATATATTTTGAATAGAAATGACTATTTAGAATCGCAATGGGGCGATGCGAATTTTGTCTTAGAGTGGGTTGAAAATGCTAGACAATATTATGCAGAACGAAACAAAACAGGACAAAGTGGATAGGACATGATAAATCTATTTTTCTTGGGGTAAGCTCAACTCGCTCTCACCTGCCCCGCACATGTACGATTGCACCCTAACTAGGAAAAACTCGTTGAACTTAAATAGTACACGTTGGATGCTAATCTCGTCTCTCCCACCACAATTCAGGTTCATCGTGACAAATCCACTCTTGGAATTTGAATGTTGGTCAATCCTTTCTCATTATATTTGCGATAAATCAGAACGTCTTGACCAACTAATCAAACTATCGTATAGACAAAAATAAAAATTTAATTAAGACATTCTCAAAGGCCAATGAGCTCAAAGCTCAAAGCACAAAGCAAATACTTTATTTGATTTTCTTTTAATGTGTGATTAGAACCTTCTGCCTAATCTGAACATACTACATGACATTTATTTTTTTTACACTATAGTTTTTACAACTAATTTTATCAAAAGTGGAAAATAGAAATGCAAATCCATGCAGATTCTTTTCTTTGTTAGTACTCTCCTTCTATTATTTAATTTTATTTTTATATTTGCAAATATGAGGCTCAGTTTTCTAAACATTCTCACAAGCAGTCCCCACATTTTTACTTTTTTTTTTGTCAGTATTAATGTTTTATTTTGACTGATAGGCAAAATATTTGACCAGTCAACTTATTATAAAACTTGACTAATCCCTATGGTATAGTGACTTCATCATCCACTATTTGTCTCACTTTAATTTGTCTTATAAGTAATACAACCATCACTAAAAGTGGAGGATTGTTAATTTAAAAATAAATAATAAAAAATCATCAAGATTAATTTTTGAGATTTTCCTAAGATATTATGGAAATATTCTCAATTAATTTATTGAAATAAGTTAATGATAGGTCAATTGTGAGTTGATGAGTTGATTAAGATGAGGAAGAATTACACCTTGTTTAGATGGTTGAGTATTATATTTGTATTGATAGTTTAAAATACTGATTTGATTGTTATTTTAAGTTTCATTGTAATGTATCCTTTGAATTCATCGTTAGGTAACAACGAAAAAATCAGTTTTTTGTAACGATTGATTTGGTGTACTCACGTCGTTAATTTAATATTTTCTTCTCATTTTATCTTTATTTATTATTTAATAATTTATTTTATCATTGACCATACATTTTCATTGTAGCTATGTCCCGTAGTTACAGTTTCTTATAGTTTATCATTCAAATTATAAATATACGATATTATGTAATGATGAGAAACGATACAATCTATCCAAGCATTACATTTATCAAAACAATACAGTACAATAAAATACATTATGACAATAATAACAACCATCCAAAACAAAGTATTAGGTTATGTTTAATATGAATCAAAAAATATTTTTCAACAATTCAAATAATACAATCTTTATTAAAGATTCTTTATATCGAGAATTCAAAATCTAAATATGTTATTTTGGAGAAATAACATCACAATTCTTTGGTAGTTTGAATAATGTAATAATTGATAAATAGTGAGTCATGCATTTTTCAATGTGTCAAGTCTTCATATTTTCTTAAATTCAAAGTTTGAGTTCTCATGCACCTTTAGAATACTTTTTCTACACAGTTTCCCATATTTATTTTATCCTAATTGTTTTATTATTATTAGTCTTAAAATAGAGTAGGAACAAAAATATTTAGCCATTTGCATAGGATCCAAAGATAAATCAAAGAAAGTGGTGGAATCAATAATTGATTGATTGATCTTTTGATGAAATGATGAATTGTATCATTATGTTATTTGAGAGATAATGACTAGTTAGAATTTTTTTGGTTGTTGTAGTTAGACGATAAATATTACTTTTTTTCGTCTTAAATTATTTATGATAATTTTAAAATAACATATATATTAAATTATTTATTAGAATTTTAAGATTAATTAGTTATATTTCTCACTTTGTTTGTAGTAGTAATAGTTCTTGAAGACCGTCAACGCTTTAGTAGAATAAATATTTAGTAAAGAGAAACTATCTTTTATTCACTTTTACTTGTTTTCTATACTAAAAATAGATCGATGTCTATTCATTTATTTTTGTCTCATTTTAAAAATCAACATAATTTATCAGTTTATATTTTTCTTTACCCTTATTATTAAGTACTAATTACTTCCAATTTATTTTCTAACGGATAACATATATAAGCCCATTTTCATAAAACACAACACAAATGAGTCAAAATCTTAATAAATGATATAAATATATTTTTTTCTTTTGGCTTATTCTCAAAATTCGATAGCATATCTGAGTGTTTTTTCCTAAAGAAAATGCTATAAATAATTTGATACAGAAAAAAAATACTATTTCCTATTTATAACATTGATTTTCTACCACTCCAAGAATCTAGGTTCTAAATTAGGTAATATTGAAAAAGAGAGGAAAAGGAAAGTTAATTTGGCTAAGTATTAGCCCTCTCTTTATTTGCTTTTAATTTGTAAATTAATTATTCTCTTATTGTATATTAGTGGATTGCATGTGCTCTTCATTTGCTATCTTAATGGATAAGAAAATCATTAAAATTAATTCATTTTATAAGTTCCCTTCAACAACCACCATTAACATTTCCATTAACCTTAATTAATTGTCATGTAAATCTTCTTCTTAGATTTATATATAATAGCATAATTAATTCAACTACTAAATTTTATATTAACAAAACCACCTCCACTTTATTGTCATTAATTGTGGAAAAAAAAATCTCCTTATTTTGCACTCCATTTTTTTTATTTCTCGATGGTTGATACCTATATTAAAGTCGAGTAATCTGAATTTATATTTAATAAGGTCCATCAAAGATATTAAGTTCGACTAATTTAAATTTGTATTTAGTAAGCTCTGTTAAAGAAAAAGTTTTTTAATCATATTTTTTATTCCACGATTCAAGTTAAAGATATGTAATTAATTACGCAGAAATCTTATCCATTCAATCATAGCTGCATTTCATAATTTTTTTAGTATTTATATTAATTCAAACTATATCACGTAAATTAAAAATAAAAATTATTTTCGTTCGATGTAGTACCAAATTACCAAAAATATTCACATAAAAAAAGTAATAAAAGAAAACTTTGAGAAAAAGAAATGTCCATATAAGATAAGTATGCATAATTTGAAGATGAAGTAGTGCTTCAAACTGAAGTAGGACAGTAAATAATTATTGTACTAGCATCCTCCGTTTCAAAATAAATGTCATCTTTATAAAAATAACGTTTATTAAAAAATTAATAAATATATATAAAAGGTGAAACATAAGGGTATAGTTAAAAAAAAATATGTACGACTAGTTTTTAGCTTGAATTTCTAAAGTTGAATTTATTTCGAGATAAAAAAAAAACGAAATACTTATTTTGAGAGGAAGAAAATATATAATTTTCCTTTCGGATTTTTTTTTTTTTTCTTCATATAACTTTTTGTAATTTCGTTTTCTTCAAGCACAAACTTGTATAATGCAAGGTGGCATTACATAGAGAGTGAACTTTGTTTGTAAACAATGAGTGGGCAAACATAATAGAACAAATGAATTATGTATGTAGTGTTATAATGACAACACCTTGTACCATAAAAAAATATTCTAGTGGAATTTAAGTATTCGATTCATTTTTAGTCTAACGATTTCGAATTTGAATTTTACAGAAATAACTACAATATAATGATATTAAGTTCATCAAAATTCAGTATTTAGATATAAAATATTTATTAAAATTATAATAAATAATAGGTTCAATAACAATAATAAAAATCTAAAAAATTAAATATTAATTAAATTTAAGTTTTAAATTCGCCTTCAGAGTTATAAGTATGATATTGCCTTCAATAATGGAAAGCATATTGCTTCTCAAAGTGAGACTTGTTAGCTTAGTTTAACTTCAAATTAGTTAGATTTAAAATAGATATTTTCTGGATATGAAATTATGTTTAGTATAAAGTGTTTTATTTTTTAAGATTATTTTTTTCTGTAAATTTAAATTAATCATATCACAAATTGCATATGGATATTAAGTGTGCAAAAATAAAACAAAGATTGTTTTAATTTATCCAATAAATAGTCGTGTATAATCATTTGGAATTGCTTATAATTCTTGTCCTTAAATTTTCTATGGTTGAGTTGTTACCTACCAATTATAATTAAAAAGTTTGAGTAGCATTAAATTAGTGAATTGTTTGAATATTTGTTTAAATTATGGTGGGAAACTTTTTCTCTTTATTTATAAAGTATGAATTTAAATTAATTGATATTTCAAAATTAAGTGTGAAGCTAATAATTGATATGAGATTGACCAGATTTAATAATAATGGCTCAAAATCTATATTTTATATTTGATTACGACTTCAATAACAAACACTTAATATCACTTTTTTTTAAACTTAAAATTTATAAAGTTTGAATTCTAATTCCGCGTCGATATCTAATGTAAATTGCCTGGCCAAATGTGGCCATCTTTGCCTATTTTCATGATCATTATTTGTCCTTTTCAATTACCAATATTTAAGTACAAACATTATCAACATTATATTGTTTTCCATGGACCCAATTATTTAGTCAACAATCTTTTCTTTTTCTAACTTTTTTTTAGTACCGTTATGATAAGACGTAAGTTATCGATTCAAATTTAATTATAGTTCGACGATTTTAAGGTTTTACCCTAGAAAATAAATACAAATCAAAATTCATTTCAAGGTAAAAACTAAGTAATTTACTTTTATATTATTTGAAATTGGACTGATTTTATTAATCATTGAACTATTAATTCAATATCATCGAGATTTTTTCTAATAATTTTTATCGAAATTTCAATCTGAGGGTAATTTTAAATCATGTTGACAAAAGTTGAAGAAAAATCCAGATTTTTTTTTCTTTTAAAGCGACATGTGGAATCTGTTTATTTAACACACACAAAAAAAAGGACAAATACAAAATAATGTTATTTATTTTTAAATTAACAACCCCAAAAAATAGATTGGTTTTTTAAATTCTTTTTACCTTTTGGGTGAATTTTTATATTAACAACACCAAAAAATAGAATTCTTTGCTTTTTAATTATTTTTACCTTTTTGAGTGATCAATTGTTTAGAGCCAAAATGTTATTCCATTTTTCTGAGAAAAATAATTATAATAATACCAATTTTATTTTCTTTAATTACTTTTTAATTTAAAAAAAGAATTCTTGATTTTTAGGCCTTTTTAAACTTTATGATCATCATCATATCAATTAAATAACAAAATATACTTTCCTTGATTTGGTAAATAATTGATTTGAATTATTAAATAAAAGTCTTTGGACTGAGAGATTTAATAATATAATAAGTGAACTTAGATGTAATTCTAAAAATTGTAGTAGAATGATAAGTATCGTTTCAAAAAGTTTTGGGGTTTGAAATATGAAACAATAGATTATAAATCACCTAGATTTGCAATAAGTTATAAAATTTATACAGTAACTGAACATCATAATTTTCGATTTTACTTGAAAGAAAAATTTAAATTATAATTTAAGAAATTTTGTAAAATAAAATAAAATAAAAGAACATTTATTACTAGTATATTTCATTATCTCAAAAGGGGATAATTGATAAAAATTTCACAATAGATATTATCGAGCCCAAAAACTAGTGTATGTCAAGCTATAAAGGGTATCGTGATACAACCTGAGGATCTGAGGTAGAGGAAAAAATATGAAGTATGTTATTGTTTAATCTAATTTTTATGAAAACTTTAACAATATATGAACTGATTATAATATGAGTATTTTTATTTATAAAATCTTAGCTTATAAATATAAAAGAAAATACATTTATCATATTCTATCTTCAATTTTTCGTTTGCTTTTCAAATTCTATAATTAAATATCGAATACCGAATAAAAAACGAAAAAAATGCATAATAATCCAAAACTATATACAGCCAAAATTTGTATGATATATAGAGAAGTGAAGTGCAAGAAACCTTTGTTGTTAGCATGTAAATTAAATTTTGCTGTTAAAATTATTCTTAGCCTAACAGAAAAATGACATGAGAAAACATAAGGTCATGGCTCATGAGCTTTCAAAACAGGAATCGTGATGCGATGATTGAAATTTTTCTACTTTAAATTAAACGTTTCGAAATCGGGTCTAACCTTTAGCCATGCATTTCTCTTTTATTAATAGTATCACTTCAAGTTTGGTATATAAAAATTTAAATTTAATCAAATTTTAATACGAATATCATAAATCGAAATTGGTGTATGAAAGGGATCTCTATAGTGCTTAAGTGGGGAGCAAAGAATTGGGCAAATATATATAGAGGGCCCCACTATATGTACAGTACATTTTCACACATGAATGGGTCCCACAAACAGATGGAAATCTTTCTCCTAATTGAATGAATAATAATGGAAAATTTAAGCGAAAGTTTCGAGTTTAAGTCTTAGATATAATTTTTTTTAATAGGGAATATTTTTCTCTAAATAAGACTTTACGTAATATAAATTCAAATATTATTGGATTTAAATATGAATATTATATACTGAATAAAAAACAAAAAATAACATGAAAATATTTATACAATTACATATTACCAAGTAAATAGTAGCAAATCTATCCTTACATACAAATTAAACTATATTAATCTTGTAAAAAAAAATCTATTCTAGCTCCTCCCTATTTTGGTTAAAGAGTTGATATTATTATTTCATAAATCGAAAATTTAATTTTAAATATATGCTTGATATTCTGAAATATTAAGTATTATATATAAATTTAAATTTAATTAAGCTTTGATAAGAAACCAAACGAAAATTCTTGTTACTCTCACTAGAAATTTCCATTATCTTTTTTTTGTTTGTATTACTATTAACTTTATGTGTGCGCTAAAATGCCTTTAATAGATGCACACATTTCTCGTACATCCTCTTGTTATCATTACATCATTCGCTTTTTCTCTCTCCCGCATCACAATCCATATTGTTACGACTGACATGAACTATACACCCCACCCCCACCCCCACCCCCACCCCCACCCCACCCACTCACCGTCTTTCCATCCTTTTATTTTCTTCTATATATACACATGAAGGTTTTTTTCTTTTCTTAATGCTTTCTCTCTATTCATATCTTCCAATCTCCATACTTTTCTTCAACTTTTATACATTAATTTTGGTTTCAAAATATATCCAGAAACTGAAAAATAAAAATATAAATTGAGTTGCTAGCTACACACAGCTGATTAATGTGTATAATGGATCATCAGCAGCAGGTAAATATAATAGTAATAGTATTTTTTATTCTTTTGGTTATTTTTATTGACTTTTTCTGTTTTTTTCCGTAAGTAAATTGCTCGCGATTGTTCAATTATTTAATTTTTAGTTATAGAAAAAAAAAAAGAGATGTAATAAAGTAGTTTTGTTGTTTTGGGATCTTCTATTCTTTGATTTTTCTTTTTTCTTACTCTTTTTGTGTGTTCATGTTTTTTTTGCACAATTTTTCATTTTTTTTCCCTTTTGGAAACAAAAAAACTAGTTGATTGATTTTTTTTGCTTAAAATACAAGAGAATATTTTTGAAAAATAAAAAAAGAAAGGAAATCTAGAGAGTGTACTTTTTAGGTTTAGCAAATTTGGTACATAAATAACATTTAGGTTTAGCAAATTTTATCAATGATTTTAAGCAACGTTTTTTAGGTACTTTGAATTTTATTTACTTTAATCAATGAGACTATGAATTAATTCGGTGTATTTGTGAAAATTTATCATAAATTTAATAGTTTTACAATTTTTTTAATTATCTGGACTTGAAACGAATAATGTGAGTGATTGAGTTAAGTTCTAATCTAAAAGAACAACTCAAAGCATCATCATACATCCCACGTTCCCACTAGGTTCGTAAAAGGCCGCACCCCAATGGGTGTGATGCATTAGCAGTGCTTTCATAACTCGAACTCCTCGTGAATTGATGATAATTTTGTGTTTGCTTTTAATAAGGCATGCCCCACAGTTAAGTTCTAAATCTTACGTTTTCTTAATTTGTGCCCTCCAGGATATATCTTCGCAAACACTAGAAAGCATGTTGGTTTGCACTAAACCAGATCAAGATCAAAAGAAGCCAAGGCCAGCAGAGCAACAACCTCAGAAATGTCCAAGATGTGACTCTGGCAACACAAAATTCTGTTACTACAACAATTACAGTCTCACTCAACCGCGATACTTCTGCAAATCTTGCAGAAGGTACTGGACTAAAGGAGGTACGCTCAGAAATGTTCCAGTTGGTGGTGGTTGTAGAAAAAACAAAAAAATATCATCAGCAAAGCGATCAAGTCAAGATAACATTAGCCATAACATCAATAATCCAACACCTTCTTATGATTCCTCAACTGATTTGAGCCTAGCATTCGCTAGGCTCCAGAAACAAACAAATGCACATTTGGAGATCGATCAGGATCAAGATCAGGATAACAATTGCAACAACAACAACAACAACAACATGTCAATGATGTACAATACTAGCAACAATAACACTAGTACTACCTTTCTAGATGCACTAAGAGGTGGATTTCTCGAAAATCCCCTAAATCATCATGGATTGTTTCATCACAACATGTATAATTACGCGAACATGGGGCAATTAGTAGAGAATGGAGAAATGGGATTGAGTTATGATCAAGATCAAATGAGTATTGGTACAAGTACTACAATAATGACACCGATAATGAAGCAAGAGATGTGCAACATGGCACGATCAGCAGAAGGTCATGACCTGAATAACAATAACAATAACAACAACAACAACGTCTTGTGGGGATTTCCATGGCAACAAATGAATGGAGATCATCATGTTAACAACATGAATACAAATGATTTTGAATATTCAACAAACAAACAAAGTTGGAATGGATTTGGAGGTTCTTCTAATTGGCATGGACTTATTAATAGCCCTTTAATGTAGATGTTTAATTAGAAGAAGAAGAAGAAGGAAAAAGGTAGTATTTTGATTATTAGTTCTTAGATTAGACAGTTTTTTTTATTTTTAATTTAAATATCTAAGAATATTATGTTTAGATGTTATTAATCCCTATGTTGTTTTTGCCTCTTTTTTTTTTTGGTTTCATTGGCTGTGTATCTTTTTAGTTTGTTGGTCTAATATTGAATGACAAATTAATGAAACTTAATTATTTTTGTTTTCTTATATTCTATTGGATTTTTCTTTTTACCCTTTTTAAATGACAATATTTCATTTTTAGTTTTTGTTTTAAGAAAAAACAAAATTCCTTTTAACTTTAAACTTAGGCTTATTGGAATAATAATATACAATAACTTTAGGGGTTAATCTGTTATAAAATCTGAGATTAACTTTATCATATATTTTAGATAATTTTAGTTATATGATCGAAAAATAATATGACTTTAAATCATCAAACAACCCCTTATATCTATAAAGATGTCAACATATATTTAAGATCATAAATTTTGAGATACATTAAGTATATAATAAAAATGTGCTACTTTTTTATTATTAAAATCTTATTCAATTAAACACTAATATATATATATATGTTACATGACATATTTCTAAAAACGACGTGATTAGATTTATTTATTTTAATTTTCAATACTCAAACTCGAAATTTTCAAATTTATATTCAATTGATGACTCAGAGTTTGGATTTATGAACACTACGTTTGACATACAAGCTCGTATTATTGTATTTTGTCTGCAAATGAAAATGAAATATAAATATTAAAATGAATATTAGCTTGTTTTCAAGATATTCTATCATGATTATTTATTATTTTAAGGTAAGATCCGATGATTATTTATAACTGAAAGGGAATATTATGGAGGAATAATTAAATAATAATTAAAAGACACAATTTTCGTAATAGATTTTCCTCTATTTGCCAGACCAAATCTTACTTCAAGATTTTGGCGTGACAGGTTTTATAATATTTTATTTTATACTATATGTTATATTGTACTAATTTTTCTTTATGTCTGATATTGACAATTGGGAGTTTTGCTTTTGGACAACTTGATATATTTTTTTAATGCCAAATATATCCCTCAGATTTTATCGTTTTCCGCACCTTACCCACCCCCCAACAGCCCCACCCCTATCGAGGGCGGAGGTAGGGAGAGCGAAATCTTCTTTGTCGAAAAATTGTTATCATATTTTTCTTTATATCTTACTTTGAATATGTATTTTTTTTTGAATCACATTAAAAATTGATTTCATCTGAAGCATCGGATTAATGATCACCCATGAGTAGCGTACCACAAAAGCTAGCTTTTGATAATTTTATTGACGCATATCACAATATGACTCTTCGTCTATTTTTTATCACAGATTTCTGTTTATCGAAGTTTGAACAAAGGAAGCAAAAAAGAAATTCTTAATCTACAGAAAAAATTGTTTAATCCTATTATTTGAACTCGTAAAATATAACACACTCGAAATATGGGACTCTATCAAAACAATCTTTCCATCCTAACAAAATAGAATAAGATTAGTACCTATAGAAGGATATACATATGTATATACCACTTACCTAGGATATGTAAAATATGTAATTTTAATTTTGATGTGAGACATTAATTTTGAACTTATTATATTATTCCTTCGACTTTAAGTTTGTTTAAAATATCATGTCATTGAATATTTAGCTAGGATGTCTTAGAAGCTTGTACCTTAAAATAAAGTGGATTTTGAACTTATAAAACTAATACTAATAAAATAAAAGAGTATTTTTCACATATAGCAAATATAAAAATCATATTTGTATGTTATAGTTATACTTTGCATAATTGCGCTTCATAGCAAACATAAATATGTATATTTCGCTATATATATACAAAATAAAATAGTTGTATAATTCGCTATACATATACAAAGAAACCAGTTGTATAATTCGCTATACATATACAAAAGAAACCAGTTGTATACAAAAGATTAATTGTATAATTTGTGTATGTATAAAAAGAGAAAGAGAGAAAGACAACAAAATTGGGCAGAAAATATTTGTATTGCATAATTATAAGTGTATAAGATGAAGATATATGTATTTGCATGTGTATATACAATTTTCTCTCGCTTTATACAAACAGAAATGCAATTTATACATTTCGTTTCCGTTTGTATAAGCGAGAGAGGCGAGCGAGATCTGGGAGAGTGGCGAGCGAGATATGGAGAGTGGCGAGCGAGATCTGGAAAAGGGGAGAGAGAGGAACGAAAATATATGTATATATATAATTTTCTCTCGCTTTATACAAACACAAACGCATTGTATACATTTGTGTTTGTATAAATGCGAGAGGGAGGGAGGGAGAGAGGAAGAGTGGCGAGCGAGAGATTGAGGGAGAGAGGCGAGTAACAAACAATTTGCTACAGGGCACAATTAAATCAAAGTGTGGTTATAACATTTAATTTGAATTATTAGTTTGTCATTATATATAATTTTTCCTAAAATGAACTTGTTTAATTAATATAATTCGATTAATTGTTCAACATATCTAATAGAACTTAAAAACTAATCCAATTAAAATTTTAATGCTTATGTAAATGGTTATAGATAATTTCATCTATCTATCTATCTATCTATATATATATATATATCTATATCTATATCTCTATATATATATATATAATATAAAGAAATATCTTTTATTAAATCAATTCAACGGAAATATGTATGATAAAAAATAATTTTCAATAAAATAATAGAAACTAGGAAGTTTTCTATTTTTACCCTACGAAAATATAACTATTTTACTCAAATAAAATATCTATAAAAATTTGATGACGAAATCATAACTTCTAGCCTAAGAACCCCTTTTAATTAAGTTTTATCTCAGTAAAACTCTCTCTCTCATATATGCATATAGGAAAAATGGAGACAATGAGCAATGGTGGAAGTCCAATATCAAATGAGAAAGAGAATGTTGTAATTAATGATGACTCGAAGTTTGAGAAATAGAAGTTGATTTAAAATTTAAAAGTTATTTGTATTTTATAGCGAACTAAGGTGATAATTTGATTCACATTTAAATAATTACGAATGCTTATTGAATATCTTAATTCATAAAGAGTATTTGAGCAAAGCTTATTAGCTTCATATAAATTCATAAATTACCTTATAAACTCGCTTATGAATAGATGAGATCATTTCATTCTTATTCATAAATTTCAAAAGTTTATAAAAGAGATCGTTTCATTCTTATTTATAAATTAAAATTTTTTACTCATTTCCCCTTCAATTATGGGTAAGTTTACACTTGAAGTAAAAGAAATGATACAAATATAGTTATCCATATTCATAAGTCATAGCTTAGACATATTCACATGAAAACAATCATAACAAATGCAAGCAAGTGGTAATATCATGCTTTATAGAGTATAAATTTGTTATTTCAATCCATCATACATATTATTATTCATTTTTGAATGAATTTGATACCTTATAAAATCAAAGAAAACATATTATTCATTATTTTTTATGTCAAGAGCATAGACTTATTTAGTTAAGATGGAAAAAACATTGTATATATCGAGTAATATTACATTATAAAGTTTGTCTACTTGAACATAACAACCAAATGAGAAAAAAATACTTGTTTGATCTTTGATCGATGTTCTATGTTCTTACTTATAAGGTAATGCAATTTTAAAATAGGGATAATTATCAATATATATCAATCATTTAGTTTATCAAAAACAGTCGAAGTATATACTACATCTACACTTAGTTATGTATAACATGTATATATTATGTATATTATATGTATATATCAGTATAGTGTGTATACTTTATCAGCTTTTAATAAACTAGATAGCCGAACAATATATATGATACGTTTGTCTAGATTGTGATAGATTTATCAACTTCAACTTGAAGTATATATTACATATATACTTAATTGTATTTTTCTTGCCACGTATCCTTAATAAGTACCTTTTTTATATCATTTTAATTGTCACGATTTTATTTTTTAGAATCTAAATGGTGACGGAGTTGAGAGAATATTTTGAAGGGACTGTTTTTGTTATTTTCTCTTCAATCTCTAGCCATTTGTAAGAACAAAACTCAAATAGTTTAGCGTGAGATATGAGGTATCATAATTATTATATTTATCTTAGTTTGATTAAAGATTTTAAAATCGTTCTGAGATTATTTATCTTACTATTTATATCTTCGTGATGAAATATATTTTATTTTCTAGCTAATGAAAATTTTTATGGATGATAATTAATCGCAAATAACTTATAAGATAATGCCACCAAATAGATTTGTCTCTTTCTCATTGGATAAAGAATCATAGGTAGAGCTTATTTTCCCCAATTTCTTCTCTTTCAGTGATAAACTCAAAAAGGCATTTTCCGGCGAAGTGAACTGATAAAAATGGCAAACGGAGAAGGTGAAGTGGTGTGTGTTACCGGAGGCAGCGGTTTTATTGGTTCATGGCTTGTTAGTTCTCTACTTGACCGTGGCTACACTGTTAACGCTACTGTGAAAGATCTCAGTTAGTTGCCTCTTCGTTTGATCAATTTCTAGTTCGGATTAAGTTTTTTTCCCCCTAATTTTGTTGATTTTTGTTTGTTTTTTTAGATGATGAGAAGGAGACGAAGCATTTACTTGGTTTAGAAGGAGCTGAATCTCGTCTTCGTCTTTATCAAATTGATTTGCTTGATTACGATTCAATTGTTTCTGCGATTACTGGTGCTGTTGGTGTTTTTCATCTTGCTTCTCCTTGCATTATTGATGAAGTTAAAGATCCTGAGGTGGGTTCGAGAACCCTCTTTGTTTTTATTTTTTTACTACTACTTTTGGTGCTATGCGGACTGAGAATTTGAACTTTATTTGTGGATAACGATATAGGGTGATAGTATATTTGGCCTATTTTTAATACAAATATAGTGTTTGAACTAAAGCTACATCGAACCGGTGGACTTCTAGTCTGGCTTCTGCTATTGCTCATTTACTTGTTCTTCATATTGATTTGTAGTTTTGGTATTAATTTGCTATTCTTTCTGTTATCTACATGGGGTTGTGGTCGTGTGAATGGTAGAATGATCTTCTGTCACCAGCAATCAAAGGCACTAGTAATGTACTTACAGCATCAAAGGAGCTCGGTGTTAAGCGTGTGGTAGTGACTTCATCTGTATCGTCCATCACCCCAAATCCTAACTGGCCAGCTGATCGTATCATGAATGAGGATTGCTGGACTGATATTGAGTACTGCAAACAGAATGGGGTACATACATTTCACCTATCTTCTTTATCAGAATTATATGTTTCCCTCCATCCATGTATTGTGTGAGTTGCTTAAAATGAGGTTATGTTTAGTTGTTCTTGAGTGAAAAGAAAATAACAAGAACTCAAATTAGAGAAGTTCGGTTGATTCATGAATATCAAGTTGTTGTTAAGGTATGCCATTATTTTGACTAAGCTACCCGATATGAACAATAAGAGGCTTTGTGTGCTACAAATAAGAGAATTGCTTAAGCCTTTAAGCGTCTTGGAGTAAAATGAGAGTCTACTCTTGAGAATATTCAGAGGCAACGATGATATCATGGATTGTCAAAGATGTGAAGCTTGGGTGGTAGTTTATAAAGAAGACAGTAAAAACTCCTTTGGTGCGCATATGGGCAATATGGAGGAATGGAACTTACGTGCTTTTGAAGAGTGAAAATAATCTTGTAAAAATAAATGGAACTTTATGGTTCCTTTGCACTTTGAAGCATATGCTATGTTCCAATCATTCTACGAATAGGCGTTTCGTGGAGAATAATGCTTGTGTAAAATGCTCTACTCTGGTTTATGTCTTGTATGTGGGATATCCTCGTCAAATGAATGAACTATTAGCTTCATAAAAAGAAAATATTGCTATGCATACCATTGATTAACCTTAAACCCTTTGTGCTATTGACTTAACTATAAAATAACAAAGTAGACACAACAGCATCTTGAAAGCCATGGAAGATGAAGAAAAAATTACCCCTTTGTATGCCTTATGGTTAATATCTTATTTGGTACTGATTAAATTAACTAAGTCTTTAATTCTTAATCAGTTAGTTAGGCTAAAATATCTAAAAGAAAATAGAAGCAAAAGCTCGACTAAATCTGGACTTGCTTGGCTTTTGCCTAGACAAAACACATTTCGTAAAAAAGACTAGCCTACTTCCTTCTTTTGATTTCTGCTGAATTTTTTTGTAAATTTAGCATTTCTAATCAGCTCCCTTCAAATGTGATGTCCACTGGTTCCTTAAATGACATTGATGTCAATCTCATGGTTTAGGTATGGTATCCTTTGTCAAAAACACTTGCTGAAAAAGATGCTTGGAAAATTGCCAAGGAAAAAGATTTGGATATTGTTGTGGTGAATCCAGGAACTGTAATGGGCCCTATTATCCCACCAAGCATTAATTCTAGCATGCAAATGATTCTTCGTCTTCTTCAAGGTAACATTGAGTAATGAGTTCCGTTTTCCTCGTGTCTGCAAGGAGAGCCCTAGGATGGGGATAGATTGTTGTTCCTATTTTTCTTCTATTCAATTTCAATTCTTGTTGAAAGAATCAGTTCATTAAGTTATATTGCCACCTACTGATCTCTGCTGAACCTCTCTCTCAGAATCATATTTTCTAAATTTTTAAATATCTTTGTTGGATATTTAGTTATGAAATTTTGTTGCTGATGTCCTCAACATGCCTTGTCACTTTGTTTATACTCAGGCTGCACCGATACATATAAAGATTTCTTTATGGGATTAGTCCATGTTAAGGATGTGGCATTGGCTCATATTCTTGTGTATGAAAACAAATCAGCAAAAGGAAGGCACATGTGTGTTGAAGCCATAACTCACTATGGGGACTTCGCAGCTAAGGTTGCAGAGCTCTACCCTGAATATAACATTCCTAGGTAATACTCTTCTAATCTGACTTTTTCATGCGTAGTATACTTAAAAGAGTGAGTAATTTGTATATCCTAGAGGTGCACTCTTCTAGTCTAGTATTACCGAACATGTACTAGACTATCATGAAGAAAATGTATAGATTATACAGAATTCTTCTCAGCAAGACTATCATTAACGGGGGATTTCTCTCAAATGATCTTATTAGAGTTTGAATACCGTCTCCATGTCTTGCATAACTTACTCTTATTGCTTATTGCCAGTTTTCTATTTCTTTTTCCTCCTTAGGAATGCCAAAGTAAATAAAACTAGCAAAATCCTGTGTCCTTGATGTCTAACACCCAAGTAATTCTTCGGTATCTGATCTTCTCATTCCTGCTTCTTCTCTTTCACATTATCTTTATATTTGACGACTCAAACTATTACAGATACCCTTTTATCAATTTGTGTTTGTAGTAGTATACAATGTAATAGTTATATTCTCTGCTGTGTTTTGCTCGTTCGGATCAGGTTGCCAAAAGATACTCAACCTGGACTATTAAGAGCCAATGATGGAGCTAAGAAGTTGATGGATTTGGGACTGGAATTTATTGAAATGGAGCAAATAATTAGGGACGCCGTTGAGAGTTTGAAGATCAAGGGATATATTTCTTAAATGTCCATACTTGCTGTGTAGATAAACTATGTTATCGATCCTCCTCAGCGCCTTATTATGTGAAACAGACACACTTCAGGTTCAACTTGATAAGAACTTTCTAATAGAATTATGTTATTTTCTCTTTGGTTTCTTGTTTTCACAGTTTCCTGTAAGCATTACATCTAACTGATGGACATTTTTCGATACCATGTAGCAACGAGCTACTAATGAATGACTATGTTGAAGTTTCAAATGTAGAGTTCGATACTTTCCATTTCATGATTGTATTTCAGGTCTAACACATCTGTTGGAATTTTTTTTAATATCTCAAAAATAAAGTTATGTCTTTGAGATATATTCCTACATTTGATTAGAATTTATGGCTTTCATTATAAGAAGTTGACATTTACCAAAACTTTGATATTTTTCTTTCTTGAGTAAAATTGTTTGACTATTTTCTAAGTTACTTTTCAATTGATCAAAGCATATATTTGTGTATTAATCCTATTCATTAACAATGATTTTTCTTTAATTAGGTAAAATAGTTCTTTGGCTGTTGAAGTTTTTTAGAAAAAGGTTTTTCCTTTTGGGTAAAGATACAAAATGCACATCAATCTGTTTTCCTCTTACTTGTTGGTTTTTTTAATCTTGATTTGATTTTTACTCGTAATTTTATATAAGAACAATTTTTTTAAATATATCTATACTGATTAAAATATCTTAAAGGATAATGTCAAACATATCTCAAGCTATTAAAATTTTTCGTTATTTTTAATATTTTACAACTAATATCTTTATGCACTGATTTCATATCTTAGTATGAAGGACAAAATCAACAAACTCTTTTTTCATTTTTTTTAGAAATTCGTAAAAGTCATAAAAATGAAATTAAAAAAAAACTCTACCATTAGACCACTTATTCTCTTTTGACCTAATATTTTCAATTTTTTTTGTACCATGACATTGAAGAATTCTACCATCAGACAACTTATACCCTTCGACCTATATTTTTTTTAATTTATGTGAAACTAATCGAAAGACATCTTTTAGTTTTTATAAAAAAGAAAAAGAATTTTCGTTGATTTATTTTATAAGAAAATAAAAGTAGTAGTTTTACTAACTTTATATGAAATTGACCTACAAGGTATGTTAATTTTTTTTTTTTTTTTGGTATATACATAATCTTTCAATTTTTTTTTTATATTAGTAAGATTTCTTATTAAGAGCAATCCCTCAAATATGAACTATCAACATATTCAAAACTTGTTGCATACCTTAATCGATATAGGGTTTGGTTAATGTCATTTTTGTGGTGCATTGGTCGGTTTGATGTCTTAGATTCAAGTTTTAGATAGAAAGAAAATTTTGTTAGGAGCGTTACTTTCGAATGGGCTCTGCAGTATAATATGAATTTGATTGGACTATATAAACATCAAGTGAGAAATCAAAAAAAGAAAAAAATGTCATTTTCATTTTTGTGATTTTGCGGAGTATGATATACTGAAGCAAGATTTATCGTATTCGGAAAAAATAGAAGGTGGTTTATAACTTAGCCAACAAAACAGAGACATTAGAGCTAACACCAAGCTCTCTCTCACACATGCAAAACACACACAGAAAAGAGTAAAACAAGTGAACAACCACAACCATGGCGTCCACCATTGTTAGGTCACCGAAGCTCACCCTCTCCCTTTCTACTCCTGAATCAACCACCTCAAATCTACCATCTCTAAACCAGAGTTTCTTCACTCCGTTACCTAAACGACGTCGTTGTATCTCGATCTACGCATGTAGCGCTGGTGACCAGAGTAACAGTGCATTTGGAGGTGAAATTAAGAAAGGACAAGCGATTGAGCTGAATAAAGTCAATGATGAGAATCCTTATGAATTTAATGCTAAGGATTCACCTAATCCCTTGCCTAGTAAGTTGCGGTTATTTGTAATATGGATTGATTTAGTTTTTTTTTATTTTATTTTGTGATATGTGTTGTATTGATTGTTTTGTGTTGAAAAATTGAAATTGGTGAATTTCAGGGCCATTAACTTCGGCTGATTTGAACAATATGGCTCCTCAAGGTTCTCGTCTTCGGGTTGCTTATCAGGTATGAGTGGGTGGTTTTTTTGTTTGTACTAGTTGACTAACAGAGGTAGTGGTGGATGTAGAGTTCAGTCGTCTGAATCAGCAGTGCTGATCCTGAGCATAAATTTATGTGTAAAAATATAAGTAGTAGGTCTGAACACTTGATTTTAAAAGTGTAATGGGTTCAATACTAAGGATTTAAGTATTGAACCCATAAAGTTTAATCTTTAATCCACCCATAAAAAGAGGCAGATCCATCATTGATGGAGTGGGAGTTTTGGGCTCGGATTTTTTTTTTGCTCTCACTAGTTTCAAAATTTGTATGTGTGTCTGCTAATGAGGTTGCTTGTATTCCTCTTGTTGAGGGTTTCTGATTGGTTGGTTTTATTGTGTTTTCAGGGTGTGCGTGGTGCTTATAGTGAATCAGCTGCAGAGAAAGCATACCCCAACTGTGAAGCAGTTCCGTGCGAACAATTTGATACTGCTTTTGAAGTGAGTTCTCCTTTATATTCTAGAATGATTAGTCCTGGATTTGTTTGTCTTGATGAAGTATGCATTTCTTTTAATCCGTGTAGGAGTGGATGACAGTTAAATCATGAAGAACCATATCCATTACTGATTGCTTCATTTTGTTAAATAAGTATTTCTTACCTTTCAAAAGAAAAAGTAAAAAGTTAGCACTATCTGTATGAGTTATAGAATTATAATAGGACGGGTGAAGTGGAGGAGTGTTATAAGGTTATTGGCAATAGGAAGTTCCAACAAAATGACAGGTTTTGTGAATGGATTTGAGACGAGCAATGTTATATGAGAGTGAAAATTAGATCTCTAGACCCAACATGTTATGTAGTTGAAATCAAATGTTGCAATAGATGTGTCACTGGGTATGTTGTATTAGAAATGATCAGACCTTACAGATGGTGCAAGTAGCAGGCAAAAAGGATAAAATAAATTAAGGTTGACTGCAATGATTTGTCCATGTCATATGTAGAGCCCATATATACCTGGTTTGTATGTGTGTCAATATGATGACATAATGTGTTGAAGGGGAAAATTACTTTATCCAAAAAAAAGAAAAAGAAAAAAAAGAAATGGGTAAGTAAAATAACATGAGGCATCTGTCTAAAAAGATCTATAATCTCTTAGAATCATGCGGATTAAGTTAAGAATAGAATAAAATGGAAGCAAAAAAGACTCAGTTGCTATAGCACTTACTTTGGTTATTCTGGTTTTCAAACGTCTCTTCTTCTTTTCTTCAGGCTAGTGACATGTATGTTCGTGTGGGAATAACTTTGACTTTTGGAAAATGCATCCTTTTAGAGATCTTCTAATTTCTTATAAGATAAAAGTATTTACTAAACTGTATGTTCTAGCCATGTTGGGTTGCATTAGTCTAAACCTGTGCTTGTAGGCGGTAACATAGCGCTTGGTAGAATAGTTGAGGAGAGGGCAAGTTTGTTAGTACCACATTGTCAGGAAAAGGGGACTGATTGCTTAGTATTTGAAATGAAGTTGACCTGAATAGAGGGAATAGATGCAAAGTTTGATGCAAAGGATTCATAAGTCTGACATCAACTAATTTGGATTGAGGTATAGTTAGTTGATTGAAAGATTGTTTCGGAAGTGTAAGTATATCGATCTCATATGTGGCGTTAACCATGAACTACACATTTGATGTTCTAATTTTACTTAAAAGCAAGGAGTAGTATGGACCTTGCAAATAGTTGTTAAATATCCTTATTCTAAAGGAAGAGCTTAAGAAATTGTTTTTTATAGGTAAGATCTTAAGAAATAGCTACGGTTAAATTATTATATTATCTTTAATAGTGCATTCCTTTATGACGAGTTTCAAATCCTGTTACTTGTGTTGACATTTATTCCAATCAGAGGCAAAGGTTCATACTTTTTAACATCTTGAAGGTACTCACTGTCTGAACTGTTCCTTGCATAAGACATTGTTATTATGTCCATGCCATGAATGTTTAAATTCTAGTTATTAACAAAAAAGGCTACTTATCACAAATAAAAGGTTTAGACTGTCTTACCATTTGTTAATACTGTTGACCGACTTTTGTCGTGAAGCAATTTCACTTTAACAATAACTTGCTAGATTCCTAATATTTGCCTTAGTCATAGATTATGGGCTCTTTTTCTATTTTCCTTTAATAAATAAATAAATACTGGGGGTCAACAGTTCAATTATAAGCTAATAAATGATTTTGCGTTATTGTCAATATGGATATGAATGGATCGGTTAGTTAAACCTAGAATGTACCTGTGTAAGAAGTTTCTGATGTTTAAGAACAAGCTGCCCAAGCTGGGAAAATGCTTATTGCCTTGGAATGTATGTGAAAAATTCTGTTATACACGTCCTGTAGTTTTTTTTTGTTCACCTATATACTTCATCAGACGCCACCCCCTGTGTTCATAATACGTCTCTATAATTGAGTTCGTCCGTACCTATCTCTAGCTTTCTTATGCTTTCTGAATGCCTCTATTTTGGGGCTTGGCTTAGATCATGAACCTGATATTGATTTCTTATTGGAAATATCTAGAGTCAGTCAAGTGGTGTTGATGAAATATATATACTTTTGAAACTAGGAGAGGAAACACTCTCAGCCATTTATCAATTTGTGATAATATTTGCTTGGCATATCTATCTTGGGTTGGAATTTGGTTGGTTGTAGCATGCAGGAATGGAAATACTAGTGCATGGGCAGAATATATGGTCGTAATCCCAACATTTTGTGGATTGAATACCTTATTTGTTTCTAAAATCTAACACAATGATTTGCGACTTAAAGCAACAGAAGTTATCTGATCGGAAGAAGGGTACCACTTCCCCTTTAGGTTGTGTCAGGTCCAAGCAGCTTTAACTGATCTCTTTAATGTAACGGATCTCAAAATGTATACTGCAGGCCTTCAGCTAGCTTAGCTTTTCTCTTCAAATTGTTTCAGTCAGTCTTGGTGAATTAATTCGGTGAGGCGAGACATAATAGCTCGGGCCACAAATGATTGTTGAACTAAAATATTGTGTGATTTAATTTTTTTTTGAAGGTTAAGGACGACGCTAAAGATTCTTTTTTTTTAATCAAGTAGGTCACTAAAGATATTTTTTTTATCAAGTAGGTCACTATAGATATTTTTTTGATCAAGTAGGTAACTATAGATTCTTAGCAGTAAGTTTCAATTGTAGCAGGAAGTTAGTTTCAATGTCCTTTGCACTTATGTATACAAATATCATGATTTCACTTTCCTTTGTTGATTGATAGGCTGTTGAAAGGTGGCTTGTTGATAGAGCAGTTTTACCAATAGAAAACTCTTTAGGGGGGAGTATCCACAGGAATTATGACCTTTTGCTGAGACATCGTTTACATATAGTTGGAGAAGTCAAACTAGCAGTTCGACACTGTTTGCTGGCTAACAACGGCGTCAAAATCGAAGACCTGAAAAGAGTTCTTAGCCATCCGCAGGCATGCTTCTTTTGTTTTCTAATAATTTATATGGTTTGAAACACATATTTACACAAAACCTGGTTATACTTCAGGCTCTTGCTCAGTGTGAGAACACATTAACGAAGTTGGGATTGGTCAGAGAAGCCGTAGATGATACTGCTGGTGCAGCCAAGGTTAGACGAGATATTCTGACTGTTCCATTTTGTGAGATTCACAATTTGCGTGGTAGATTAAAATGGATTCAACAAATTATCTTTAGACTTTAAAATCAATATACGTTTTTGTTTGACTGTTTCTGCAGTATATAGCTTTCAGCAAACTCAAAGATGCAGGAGCAGTTGCAAGTTTAGCTGCATCTAGAATCTATGGTTTGAATGTGCTTGCACAAGACATTCAGGTTTACAAAAATCTGATGTAACTAGCTGGTTGTCGAATTATCAATTCATTTGTCAGTTTTTCATATGTATGTACTATGTATATTTCAGGATGATTCTGATAATGTCACCCGCTTCCTTATGCTGGCTAGGGAGCCCATTATTCCTCGTACTGATAAACCATTCAAGGTTAGTCCTGCATTTAAATACTTTTTGGCAGTACAGCAAAACTGTAACTAAATTGGTATAAGTTTTTCTTGGATGTCTTCAAAGTTGTTGTCACCTAATTCTGTGGTTTGTGCTTATCAATTGATCATGACAGTCAAGTGTAGTCTTTTCACTTGATGAAGGTCCGGGGGTGCTTTTCAAGGCACTAGCTGTTTTTGCCATGCGGAATATTAACCTTACCAAGGTTAGTTCAACTTTGCTGAAAATTTGCTGGTTATTTCTCACGTCACACTATTAGATATGCAAACTAAACCTTTTGATTTCAACTCCAAATCTTGGCTCAGATTGAGAGTCGTCCACTGCAAAAGCAGGCTTTGAAGGTGCTTGAGGATAGTGCAGATGGATTTCCAAAGTATGTACCATACAACTCTTCTCTTTGCATTCACAATTTCAGAGAATTAATACACTCTTGATAATATGTAATCAAGGATGTGAGTGTGAACTTAGTGGTTAATGAAGTGTGTTGAGAACCATGAGGTAGATTCAAATCAGCAGAAGCAAAATCCCTAGGTGATCTCTTTCTATCTATCATAGCCTTTGGTCGATAGAATTACTCGGTACTTGTACTGGTCGGGGGGTAATAGATATCTTATTAGTCGAGGTGATATATATACACACATTCACAACAATAACATATCCAATATATTTCCACAAGTGGGGTCTGGAAAATGGGAAGATGGGGGTGTTTGCAGATCTTGCCCCTCACTTTTGTGGGGTATAAGGCTGTTTCTGAAAGACCCTTAGCTCAAGAAAATTGTTTTTTAGAAAATGGTTTGAAACAAATGTAAGAGTCAAGCACCCAAGGGTGTGGCCTGGTGGTCAATGAAGTTGGTTGAGCATCATCCTGAGGTCTCAAGTTCAATTTCCAGCAGAGACAAAATAGTAGTGATTTGTTCCCATTTGTTGTAGCCTTGTTTGACAGATTTACTTGGTACCTTGATACTGTTTTGGTGGTAGGTGTAGGTATCCCGTCGAATTAGTCAAGGTGCACGCAAGCTGTCCGGACTCCGGATACTACAGTTATCAATAAAATAAAAAATGCAAGAGTAAAGAAGTATGATTAAATATTGAAGAAAGAGAAGTACTGACAATAATAAATATTGAAGATAACCGAAGTAAAGGAAACAATAGTAGTAATAAAACTGAAGCATAAGATAATGCTAGCATAGTAGTAATAGTGCAGTAAGGGAACAAATAGATGCTCCAGATCTCTACCACTGTGAACAGAGAAAATGCTCTACTGCCTACTTATTGTCTATTCTAATCCTCAATCTCCACCGTCTCCTATTTGATGTTATTTCCTTGATGAGCTAAAGCCTAAAGATGAGCCGTGCCCTCTCTAATCACCTCTCCCCAATTCTTCCTCGGTCTTTTCTTAACCTTTCCAAACCTATCATTGCCAACCTCCAGCATCTCCTCATTGGGGCATCTGTGCTCCTCCTCTTCACATGCCTAAACTATTTCAACCTTGCTTCATGCATCTTGTCTACCACGACGGCTACTCCCACCTTGCTCCATATATCTTCGTTCCTAATCTTGTATTTTCTAGTATGTCTGCATATCCATCTAAGCATTCTCATTTCTGCTACCATCATCTGTTGAACATACGAGTTCTGGACTGACCAACACTCCACCTTGTACAACATAGTCTGTCTAATAATCACTCTATAAAATCTATCTTTTAGTATCAGTGACACATTCTTGTCACATAGGACACCGTATGCGAGCCTCGATTTCGTCCACTCCACTCCATAACTATGTGCAAGCAACATCCTCGTCGTTCTCCCATTTTCTCGTACGATAGACCCAAGATACTTGAAGCTTCCTTTCTTGGGGATGAGTTGTGTATCAATCCTCACTTTCCTATTTGTCTTCTCGGATGCGAAACTGAATTTGCACTCGATGTACTCTTTTTTTAGTCTTGCTTAACATGAGGCCTTAGAATCTAGGGCCTATCTCCATATCTCCTGTCTATCGTTAACTCCGTGTCGTGTTTTATTGATCAATACTATGTCACTGCGAATAACATACACCATATACATATACCACAAATTATGTATAAGTGCATCGTTCTTACCAAGTATCATCTTATACTCAGAAAAACAGTTTGTCATAATGTCATGCGTGTGCAGGTACTTCCCTTACCTTTTCTATGTTGATTTCGAAGCATCAATGGCTGATCAAAGGGCTCAAAATGCTCTGGGCCATCTAAAGGTACTTTTTAGGCATATTTGATATTTTAGTATTTATTGGTCTTTCATACAGGGAGGAGCAAAGTAAGACGACTCACAAGGGTTGTCATAGTGGTATAGTTGAGCACAGAATGAGAATTGTTTTGTCCTTGCAGGAATTTGCTACCTTTTTGCGAGTTTTAGGAAGTTACCCTTCGGATAGTGGAATAGCTTGACATTACAAGGTATCACTTGTGTATTTAAGAATTTTTCTCATAGATTCCTTGTAGATTTTCCTTGCTCTTAGCAAAAAATAATAATATTTGTTTGCTCAAGGGTCTTATTTGCCTGTGGCCTGAGGTATGAATGTTACTGTCTTCCCCCCTTTCGTGTGGAAGTAAATTATTGTCAATATGGAAAAGTGGAGAATGGGACTAGGAGGACAGAAAATCCTCATATTAAGGATAACTGAAAGAGGAGACAGATATTCTAGAAAGTAGCAGACTTTTTGTCTCTTAGTTGAGACCGAGCCATCGATGAAAAGAGCACGAATCAGACAACTTGCAAGGGATCTTTACCCGACTCTATAGAATCATAAATTAAGCAGTCTCTTTTCCACACGACACTGAACTTGTACTCCATGAACTTCACAATTGGGTTTAAACAGGCTTTAGGGTTGATAAACATTTTTTTCTGTTAAAATGACTTAAATGCCTTGACAGTTAAGAAGTACTTTCTCTAAGAAAAGGAAACAGCCTCTCTACCTCCAAGGTAGGGATAAGGTCAGCGTACACACTACCTCTCCATATATCACTTTGCGGGAGTACACCTGGTATGTTGTTGTTTCTCAAAGAAAAAGGAATAATGCCAGAAATGGAGGTAGAAGTTCTATTTTGGGAAGGGTAATTAGGGATACAATAGTAAAAATTTTGGTCAAACTAGATGTGCTTATAAGCCGAAAAGTTATAATTTGGCAGGGTACTTGTGGCTTTTAAGCTCATTTTGGCTTATTAACACATTTACTGTTTTACCAAAAACGTAGATAAGTCTTAAGTGCCAAGGTTGTGCCATACACCCTGTAAGATATACCAGTTGTGGTGATCAGAGATGATTAGCAATGAAAATCTCAGAAATGGTTTTGAGATGTTCTAATTCATTCTAGTATCCTCCTCCTTATCTGGATGGATGTAGGACTGGTTGTTACTTTGCGAAGCTCTTATAGGTGGAATTTCCTAAGAAACCAACTTAGGATTTCGATCAAGCTGTATTTAGCATCTCTAGACACTACCATATGGTTTCTGTGACTTCCAGTAAAGTGGTCCTCTTGGTGAGCTTTATTCCCCTCCTCTCCTCTCCTCTTGTATGTTTTTCCCGGACCTCCCCCTCATCCAACCACCCCAAAAAAACTTAAGGTTACTAAGGTTAATTGATATTGCAGGCAAACACACCTGAAGACGCTCTTATGAAAGATGCACGATGGTGAAATTGGTGGTTCCACTCTCCGATGACTGAAATTCCATTATAGATACCATGCAACACTACGATTTGATACGTGTAATTACTAAGTTCATCTTCTTTTCCTGTGTTCTTTATTTTCTCTCCCAGATTTGTTCTCTTGGGTTCACTAGTCCTGGAGCATACTGCTACTGAAGGAGTGAAATGTAGATGATCTGAGTGATGATACATGTTCTGTAGAATCTTTTGCCTTTTTATTGTTTACTCATGAAGAACAGTGATGATTCTTTATTGCATTTGGCAACTTTGCAATAAATTTAAATTTTAGATCCGTCTCCTTCAAGCAGAGCTTACGCCCAATTGCTTAATGGAAAAAAGTTTGATATCTCATTGAATTTGAATTTGCGCATTGCATGACTCATTTTTGTTAGTAACTCGATTCTTTTTCATTCACAAAAACTCATACTCGAGATACTCGATACTTCTAATTAGGGTTGTGTATCGGCCAGTTCGATTTGGTTTTGAAGTTTATCGGATTGATTTATTGGTTATCGGTTTGTAGAGATGCTAAACCATTATAGAATCATTAAGATATTGTCTTATCGGTTATTGATTTATCGGTTTTTGATCGTTATCGGTTTAACCGTTAAGATTTGATACAAAAGAAAAAACATTAAAAATAATTTGGAAATAAGGCGATAAAACAAATAAATCATGCACTTGAGTTCACAAGTTACTTCGTGTTCAAAAGCAAACACTTTTACATTGTAGAATAACCAAGTGTTTGGGACAACCAAAAAACATAAAATTAGGAAATTAAACTCTAAGTCGAGGACTTTATATACAAAATGGTATAAATATAATTATTTAATTTACTATTGGGTTATCGGTTAATAAGAAAAAATTTCAAGCTGTTAAGAACTGATAACCCGATAACAAAAAAAATCAAAATCGTTATCAAAACCACTAAATCAATAACCCAATGCTATAAACCAATAACTATTTTATCGATTCGACTTATCAATATCGATTCGGTTTTAAACAGTCCTACTTCTAATTAAAGGATATATCGTTATTCTACAATTTGTACATATGTTTGAAATGTGCTATTCCACATTTGATCCAACAAAGACTAGTCATCATAAACTAACGTGCAAGATAACACTAGAGATAGCGTTTGCTTTTTAAGTCCTAAAAATGCACTCACCTTTGAATTATTTTTTCTTTTAAAAAGGTAACATCTTACTTTCGAATTTCCACTACACTTATGCTTCGTATAAAACAAGAAAGAGACTCAATAAAGCAAAAATAAAATAAAATATCATGATCAAATCCTAGAATAATTCGTTAATATATGAGCATAAAGTGTAAGTTACTTGACATAGCGAGTGATCAAGAGAATAAAATATAACCGAAGTAGGATAGGATGGTCAAAGAAATCATAAATATCACTTATGATTTTAATTTTTTTTAAAAAAAATTATTTTCCTAGATGAAATATAAAAATATTTTAAAAATATTTTTTATCATATCGAACCATTAATTTTACTTTGACTATTTTATAATGACAAAGAAAGTAGCTTATATTACACTTTCATGTTTATTCTTTTTTTCATTTTTACAATTTCATCCCCTTCTTCTTCTCCTCACTAAAAAAAATAAATAATAATTTAAAACCAAAACAGAATTTATTTCCATTTCCATGGCAGTTACGTGTTGTTCCCTTCAGTGATGGCTCTGCACAGAAAAAAAAAATCAAACTGAAATTCCATAATCGGTGCCGCCATTAATACTAAACGAAAAAAAAATATAATTCCTAGAAAAAAAAGAAGTTGTGTGTATTTTTCGTGTGATAAGATCTGAGGAGATTTGAATTTATTTTTTTCGGTGTATGTAAAATGGAGTACATAGACAATTTGCCTCCAATGGATCTGATGCGTTCGGAGAAGATGACTTTTGTTCAACTTATTATTCCTGTTGAATCTGCTCATCCTGCTATTACTTACCTTGGACAACTTGGCCTTCTTCAGTTTCGCGATGTACAGATCTATCCCTTTCTCCTTGTTTATTATTAGCGCAACAATTTTTTTTATATATGTATATTTTATGGTGTTATGATTAACGGAGATTCAGCCCTTTGTTGCTTCGAAACATATTTATATTAAGTGATGTTGTAGCAGTTTTTGGTAGTGTTAATAGAGAGCCATTGATTTGTTTTGTGTCCGGTTGAGAGGGGACTTGTGATGTCGGTGCAATTTAGTGATAAAAAAATGATCTTTATAAGAAAATTGTGATTTTGAGAATTGATATTAACGAGTTATTTTGAGCTTAAGGTGTTGTGATCGCAGTGGGAAATGAGTTGAGTTTGAATTAGTTTTTGATCACATTTTGATTTGTAGTGGATAGATCATTAGCTACTAGATCTGGTTCATTTTGTGATTAATTATCTTTTCATATTTTTCATGCTCGAACACTCCAACAATGCTGCAGCATCCGTGTCGAATTCATAAAAAATGCTCTATTGTTGAAGAGTTTAGCACGCACCTGATGACATTTTTAAAGACTCGGAGCGACATAGTTTTTTAGAGTTGTCTTTACTACAATGTCAGATTTGTTTTGGATGACAATTTTTCAGTGGACAGTTTTAGATAGTTTGATAGAGAAACTTGAATGGCTTAACTAATTTGAATTTTTCAGTGGACAGTTTTAGAATGAAAGGCACCATGAATACATATTCTAAATTAATAGAAGCTTATGTAATCTATAGGCAGGCTTCTTTTTTCTTATGCTTATGAATACATGAATTGGCGATGCTTATGTTGTTGGTAGAAGGCAGGCTTCTTTTTTCTTTTGTTGTAGTATTTGAAAGATAGATTCCACTTTAAATCTGGGTGTCCTAGTGAAACAGAGTCCAGTTCACTTCTATCGAGATGGTTTGTTGTTAAAAAATTGCTTGACCAAGAAAAGTATATGATAATAGTTTGATCTTGAAGGGCCAAAATGAAGCAGTGTTCGAATAAAAAACAACTATGCCTCAATCCCAAACAAGTGTATTTAAATAAAGCAGACTTTAATGTCATTGTACTGATTTGTCTTTATGCAGCTTTGTACTGATATTTTTGAGAATGAAAGCTTTTGTACTGATTGTATTGATGTTTTAAAGGAAAGATTTTTGTTGTGGCCAATTGATGGTGGCCTTACTTAACGTGAATGTTTTGTATATAATACAAATGTTTGTAATTATTTTCTGCTTCACCTTCTTTGATAGTGTTAGGTGGGAATGTACTCACTATCTAAATTTTTCTTTTGACAGTTAAATGCTGATAAAAGTCCTTTCCAAAGAACATTTGTAAACCAGGTATACACTAACTGTATATGCAACATCTTTATTTCGAGGATTCTAGATGTGATTACCTCACTGAAATGCTTTTCCATCATTAACTTAATTTGTTGAATTATCACTTTTAGCTTGTGTTTTTGACAAATCATAATTAACTTTTTTTCTGGAAACTGTCCCGTGAGAGTTGATGGAAGTCCATTCCTTTAGTCAAGATAAGAAGTAATTTTGTCCAATTTCAGCTTGTAATGGTAATGTGAAGTTACTCGAGGTTAGTAATTGTACTTGTTGAAGTGTGTGAGTAAAAGCTTAAACTATGAAAAGGATCACACTTTTAAATACTTAATTATATTATGTCTAAACCTGCCCCTCACATGTGGACCTGATTCCTTTCATTGGTCTCACACATGTAAATTTTCCCCATTTTTTATAATGGCTGGTAGTGAGGAGATTGATTAGACTGGGTATGTTGTTGTTAGGTGGTAGTGAGATTTGAATTCAGAATTTCTGCCTACTGTGATACCATCTTGAAATATGTACCATCTCATTTACAAACTCAAAACAATAAAGAGCACACTTTTAATTACTTAATTATATTGTGTCTCAACAGTACCATACAGTGATATAGAGGTTTATTATAAGATATTGGAAGTGTTGGCGGTAAATAACTTTTCTGCTGTTATTTATCTTCTGATTGATCTGATTTAAAAGATAGCATTCCATATATTCCTAGGTTGATGCTAGTGTGGTGATTGGTAATTCATAGTTTAAAGCAACCTTAGTTTACATGAAACATCTGATTGCTAAACACCGTACGAGCTTTCATCTCTTTGGTTGCATGCTAAAATTTAGACCGAAGCTTACCTTGAATTCTCTATGTCTAACACATAGTTGGCCCCATCTCCGCCGGCAACTTCATATCTAGGGCTAACTGCTAAGATATAAACTAAGACAAGGATAAGAGCAACTACATTGATTCTCTTGTATTACTCTTTTCTCCCATGCTTTAAATTTTTGATATTTTTTTATCAACTAGTTAAAGATTATCTTGAACAATTTCTAGTGGGAATACTACTTAAAGGAACTCTACTGATTGACTTTCCTTCCGGATTTACTTATCGGGAATGACTACTAAGTTGCCAAAAAAACATGATACATCTGTGTTCTGTTGGCAAAGAGGAGGTCAATAACTTGGACTCAACATTTAGCGTTTAATTTTGTTAAATTATGTATGTAGTATTGAACTACTACTCGTTTTTATAAACTAAGAACTTCATTACTAAACAACAAGTTGACATCAAAAGCATATGCAAAATTTTGTGGCCAGTAATTTATATTTATCTTCTCACTGTAATCATGGATGATTTTTCATAGGTAAAAAGATGTGCAGAGATGTCAAGGAAACTGCGATTTTTCAAAGATCAGATACAAAAAGCTGGGATGCTGCCTTCTCCGCGTCCTGCTTCACAACCTGATATTGAACTTGAAGAACTCGAGGTGTCTTTATAGTATTTTTCTTCTTGCTGACAGATGAATTCCCTACTATATCGTCCAAATAGGGTTTATGCGTATTTGTTTTCTTGTATACTTCTCGCTCCAAGTAAAAGCTAATGCAGACTTATTTTGAATTTCAGATACAACTTGCAGAGCACGAACACGAGTTAATTGAAATGAATGGCAATAGCGATAAGCTAAGGCAATCATACAATGAGCTGCTTGAGTTTAAGATGGTATTGCAGAAGGTACAGTTTGACTTCTCTTTCTTACTATATCATTAATGAGCACTGGTTCACATTTGATAAATTGGTCCATGCTAGACTTGTCCTGTTTGTCTGAATATTTCATCAATATGCTTACGTTTGTCATGCATTTGCTTCTCATATGTATATGTCATGGTATTGGTTTTCATTAATATCCATCTATTATGTTTCTTCTGTCCTTGCACTAAACCAATTTAGTCATGATTACTGGGTGAATGCTTTTACAGTAACAAAATCATGCATGTGTCAACCATTACTTGGTTTTCTTGGATGCGAACGTAAAGATATCGAATAAATTCAAGGTATACTAAAGACGTGAAAACTACATTGGAGCACTCAAAGGGAGAACTTATGAATGAATTCTTATGTTATTCTTCCATAGTGGTGTCTTTTCATTTCGGAATGCTTTATCTCTGATCAATGCATTTATGCGCCAAGTTTTTAATGGCTTCTCAGATGACAGAGTTGGTTGAGAAATTGATTCTTTAGTACTTGATCTGTTGTTATTAATCCTGACATTGGTGGTTGCCAATTATTATTCCTCCATGCATTTGAGAATTCAGACCAACTGAATGAACTTTATGGTCATATTTGTTCTAGTAAATTGTAGCTATTGGACCAAAGTCATCCTTTTTTTTGGTCAAGAAATACTTTCCCTTTCAGAGCTATTTTTCTCATTTCTGCTAACTGTAACTCTGGAAACTTTAGGCTAGTGACTTCCTTGTCTCAAGTAGAAGTCATACAACAGCTCAGGAAACAGAATTAAGTGAAAACGTGTACTCCAATGATAACTATACAGATACAGCATCGTTGCTTGAGCAGGTACTTTATTCTTCTTGCTATTAGACTGATACTTTGCAAGATAATTATTGTTTGTATCTGCCATGCATCTGAGACAATATTTTTTCCAATCTTCAGGAGATGCAACCAGAACTTTCAAATCAATCTGGAGTAAGATTTATTAGTGGCATTATCTGCAAGTCCAAAGTTCTACAATTTGAGAGAATGCTATTTCGTGCAACGAGGGGCAATATGCTTTTCCACCAGGGAGTTGCTGATGAGGAAATCTTGGATCCTTCTTCAAATGAAATGGTTACGTTCTTTCTTCTAAATTGCTCTTCCGTGAATTCCAGTAAATGGTTTTCTACACTGTTGCACTAAGAATTATTTTCCCAATTAAGGAAACTCTCGATGAATTATATTCCTATTTATGCTGTATGGCTTCTTCAATACTCTAATGCGCATTCATATTCTTATTTGTTTTCTCCTTGCTTACAAAATGTCTTAGTTGATAGTTCAGTATGTGATTAACACCCAATTTTTGCTTCTGCAGGTTGAGAAAATAGTCTTCGTTGTGTTCTTTTCAGGTGAGCAAGCGAGAACAAAAATACTGAAAATTTGTGAGGCGTTTGGTGCCAATTGCTATCCTGTCCCTGAAGACATGACCAAGAGGAGGCAAATAACTCGAGAAGTATGTCAAAATTTAATGCGATCTTTTCTGATTACTGGAAAGGGAGTTTCATAGACATCATTGTTGAACAAACTTGTTTTACTGCACATCAGTCAGTGTACTTTGGGATATACTGCTAGCCGGTCATGGAAACAATTTTTTTTTCTTCTTTCTGTCTAGTATGGTTTGTGTTATTTTATATATGAGGTCATGTTGTGCTTGGAAAAAAGTAATCATGGAAAGAGGGCCTATATATTGTTTTTTCAATCTCTAGCAATAGCTTCATGTGATGTAGCTTTCACATTGCGCCAGTTCATTGAGTATTGCTTCAGTAGATCTCTTTTGTGTACTGTTCGTATGTATATTGGCTCGATTGTAATCATTTTCAGTTGCCTGGCCATAAAGTATAAGACTGACCATTGAGATGAACATCTTGACTGCAGGTTGTGTCGAGGCTATCTGAATTAGAGACAACTCTGGATGTTGGATTACGTCATCGAGATAAAGCTTTGACGTCTATTGGATTTCACCTCACAAAATGGATGAACATGGTAAGAGTGAAGACAAGAGCATAAACTGACATTCTTATAATGTAGTTAAATTAGTGGCATGTCAGAGCAAATCTTCCAGTGAGCCTGAAGTACAAGTTGAATTCAAACTCTTTTTTTCTAGGTTAGAAGGGAAAAGGCTGTTTATGACACATTAAATATGCTGAATTTTGATGTCACAAAGAAGTGTCTAGTTGGAGAGGGCTGGTGTCCAATATTTGCAAAGATTAAGGTACTCGTCTTTGATGTTATTTATGTTAGCGGTTACTTATTCACTGTTTCCATATCCATTCTTTATAATAGTATTGCCATGTACTTGCTTTTGACACCTTAGATACAAGAGGCTTTGCAACGTGCGACAATGGATAGCAACTCACAAGTGGGAATTATATTTCATGTGATGGATACTGTAGACTCACCTCCAACATACTTCAGGACAAACTGTTTCACAAATGCATATCAAGAAATTGTAGATGCTTATGGGTAAGTGAATGTGTAGTAGCATTTAGTTATCTAAGAAACTGATCTACAATGTAATGAGTTAGATAATGCTGTTAGGTCATGGGGATAGAGTGTATGTTGATGATATTATTCTTTCCATGAGTCCTTTTCAAAACTAGTTGCAGCAACTGCCTTAATTTGATTTATGTTTGTCTATATTATTCAGTCATCATGGGTCACCTCATCTTCTTTAAAGTGTCATTGATTTTCATGATAAAGAGTATGTGTGCTTCATGGAGTCTTTGTTCCTTGTTTTCCTTTAGTTCATATAGAGACTTTGTTTGCAGTATGGTGTTTATTATTCCTGTAGTTTTCTATAGGCAAAATGTGATCTACTTAAAACGTTAAACCTGATAGTCCAGCTTTCTTCCTTTTTATTGTTTTTTTACGTGTAATGCTGTCAAATTGGGATGCTTCAGCTCTTCAAATAAATGTTCCATTTACATACTATGAAAAGTATGTAAAGTTATATACTATGAAAAGTCAATATCCATCTCTGATACTACTTTTCTGTCCCTTTTGGCTAAGATCAAGTGTAGAATCTATATTGATTTTTATCAAATTGAATATCCACGACTTCTGTTGCTTCGGCAAAACAAAGCACTTACTACTGTCTACATTGACAGTGTTGCTAAATACCAGGAGGTAAATCCTGCTGTCTACACCATTGTTACATTCCCTTTCCTTTTCGCGGTGATGTTTGGAGATTGGGGTCATGGAATTTGCTTGTTGTTGGGAGCATTAGTTCTTATTTCTAAGGAAAGCAAGCTCAGTTCTCAGGTATGTTGTCCTCCTCTCTCTCAAAGTACTTAACATCAGCAGTTATGCAATTTTATAATCCTTTTGTAATCAAATAAAATTTTCTCACAGAAATTGGGCAGCTTTATGGAGATGCTTTTTGGCGGTCGCTATGTCCTCCTGTTAATGTCAATATTTTCCATTTACTGTGGCTTGATATATAATGAATTCTTCTCTGTTCCATTTCATATTTTTGGTGGCTCTGCATACAGATGCCGAGATGCTTCATGCAGGTATGGAATTATAAACTTGTTAAATTTCCATATAGAATTACTTAGATTTGTGATTTGTCAAAGTAATGATAATGTAATCTCTTATGTGCTTCTGATCAAGATTGTGATTTGCATTTTTAAGCTCCCTCTCCCTGGCCTGGCCTTTAGAATTCAAAACCAAACTACATCAAATATCGGTTTTTTTTATCAGTTTGGTTTGTTTTTTCAACAAACCATGAACACCCGTAATTACGTACTAATGGTTAAGATTGGCTAAGTTTTTATTAGATTTCAACATGATTTCCCATTGCTTTCCTGTCAAGTATAGGAAGCTGTAGTAATACAATCGAACAGTCACTATCCCCTCCATATTTCTTGGACATATTCAGATACTGCTCTTCCAAATAATGATCTTGATGGTTCTCTTGCCATTCATCTACATTGGCACCTGACTGTTGCCTCCCCATTATTGAATGCATGTAGAGCTTGAATTAGTAATTTAATGCTCAGTTTCTGGCCAGCCTTTTTATGTTTGGAGTTTTAGCTGGAATTTGACGTTTGTTTTTGCAGTGATGCACAAACAGTGGGGTTAATAAAATACAGCGATCCTTATCCTTTTGGTGTGGATCCAAGCTGGAGAGGTAGCCGTTCGGAGCTTCCTTTCTTGAACTCCCTTAAGATGAAGATGTCTATTTTGTTGGGTGTGGTGCAGATGAATCTTGGAATCATATTAAGTTACTTCAATGCACGTTTCTTCAACAGCTCACTTGATATTAAGTGCGTATTCCTTTTTCTTCTGTGTCATTGATGGTTTTCTTGTTGAGGGTATTTATTTTGTTATTGATTTGTTATCAGGTATCAGTTTGTGCCACAAGTGATCTTTCTCAACAGCCTTTTTGGATACCTGTCTCTCCTCGTTGTTGTTAAATGGTGCACTGGATCTCAGGCAGATCTCTACCATGTTATGATTTATATGTTCCTAAGTCCTTTCGAGGCTCTTGGTGAAAACCAGTTGTTTTGGGGCCAGAGTGTGCTTCAGGTATGTGCCATTGCATCTTTTTCTGTATGTATCTTCTGCTCTTAGAGTTCATTTGAGTTACAGAAGTGATAAGGTAATACTGTAATACCACTAGATTACACGGTAGGATATGATGCAAATAAATGGACTATGGATAAGATTGTATACACTAGTAATCCCATGTTTGGTACATGGATTTTAGATGTATGTGACGAGAATGTTCTTGGCCTAGACTGTACCTTCTCAAAAAAAAAAAAAATGTTCTCGGCCTAAATGCATTAAATAACTAATGAGGAATAAGGACTAATTTGAAATGAAGAATCAGTAGAGGAGACGCTTGGAGCATTTCACCATAGAGTTTCTTTTTTCTTATTTCATCATTCTTTCTTGTATTATTCATGAATTCTTGTATTCATGCTAGAATCATGAGTTGCTAAACTTATTAGTTCTAGGTTTAAAAGGATTACAAAAAATAGAAAGCAAAGAAAGGTTGGTGGCAGTATGTGTGTGGAAGAGGGGGAAATAATCTATGGAGTAAAAACACCCTTCAACCCCTATCTGGTAACTTTCGTCGCTTCTCCCCTATCGGATAAGCTTATGCAGGATGAAAGGTGTGGTTTTTAACAATTCCATCCTTTATCAAACTCTACCAGACAGCAGAACAATGGGTCATCTTTGTATCTCTAATCCCCCATCCCATAGGCCATAAATGGAATAAACCCTTTATCTCTGTTTCCTTGTTCTAACAATTATTATTGCAACTTGCAGGTAATATTGCTGCTTTTGGCACTTGTTGCTGTTCCATGGATGCTATTCCCAAAACCTTTTATTTTGAAGAGACTTCACACTGAGGTAGTACGTTTGTTTGCCTTTTTCCTTTTCTCATTCTTCACAATGAATGGAATACTGCAATATCTTTATGATTCAGAGAAAAGCATAAAGGAATGGATAATCAAATTTAATGGAAAGGGGCACAAAGACCAGAGAGAACTCTTTGTAGAGAGGTTGGGTATTTAGGGGTGTTAAAACAAGTGAGTCAACAAACTGGTCATGTACTCATGTTACAGTCCTCCCAAAAGTTACTTGCGCAAGACTGGTTTGGTTAATTTTGGCTAGATAATAATTTGGTTAATCATCAAAACCAGTACTTTTTTTTTCTTTTAGAGAGAAAGAGAGGGTGAATAAGTATAAAGAGGAATGAACTAACCATACAAAACAAATTTAGTTCTATTTTTGACAGTTTTCTTATGGTTATTTGGGCTACCTTTATTGTGATTCTTAGAGATTTCAAGGCGGAACTTATGGCCTTCTTGGAACCTCCGAGGTGGATATTTACGAGGAACCGGACTCAGCCAGGCAACACCACCATGAGGAATTTAATTTTAGTGAGGTGTTTGTGCATCAAATGATACATTCTATTGAGTTTGTTTTGGGTGCTGTCTCTAACACTGCATCATACCTTCGTCTGTGGGCTTTGAGGTGAATCCTTCATTTACTTGCTTATTCATCATCAACAGCAAACTTGTTTTGTGTTTAAAATTTTTTTACATTTCTTTGATGTTGATGCAGTTTGGCTCATTCTGAACTGTCTACTGTCTTCTACGAGAAAGTTCTCCTCCTTGCTTGGGGGTAAGATTTCATGACTATTATCTGTCTTCTTGTTCATATTTTTCTTGTTTTGACATTGCTCAGTGTCTTCACATGGGTGTTCATAGTAGTGAACTTCAAATCTTATTCCTTTCGAAATGTCTGTTAAATTCATGTGGTTTCTGATTTTTTTCTAGCAATGGTAAGTATTTGAAGTTAGAACAAGTATTCCCTTGAAACCAGCTCTGATTTGGTTAGCAACATTCGATCCAAATTGTTTCTGGTCTTTTGCTTAAGTATTTTGCGAAGATTATATGCTCTACTGTATTCATTGAAGGAAGACATAGATGACAGGTCAAATTAACATTACGACTATATGCCGAAAAGTGGAAGCATGAAAAATGAACAATGTGTCATTTGTACCATTAGTAAAGCTATCACCATGGTTTCTGCTCAAGATCTAAATTCATATGTGCTCCCATGTTCCATTACAGATCATAGGGCTTAACTTGTAAAACTGCTTTGGTCTCACTAAACTCCACTCTCCAACTTTAATATATCTCCTTCAATTTTGCCTTTTAAAAGCTCTTTCAAAAAATATTATTCCACTCGGAGTCGATTACAGAATTATCTTTAGACAATATGCACCCTCCTACATTGTGCCATGATTTCTGGTGCTTATAAATTTTTCTGTTGCATGATGCCTGAACTGATGTCTTAAGGTTTTTTATGGGGCAGGGATTACACCATGTCTTGGTCAAGGACTCAAGGGCAATTGATTACGTCGTTTTAACATTTTGCCCTTGACAACATCATAGCTATCAATTTTATCCGAAAAGCTAATTACTTAATAATTGCAGGTACGATAGCCTGGTCATACGGCTCATTGGCCTGTCCGTTTTTGCCTTTGCAACAACATTTATACTACTCATGATGGAGACTCTTAGTGCATTCCTTCATGCATTGCGTCTTCATTGGGTAGAATTTCAAAACAAGTTCTACCATGGCGATGGCTATAAGTTCAATCCATTTTCTTTTGCTTCATTAGCAGACGACGATGATTAGTACATAACCCTTTTCTTTTCCTTCTTTCTGAGGAAATTCTGCAGAGAAGAAGAGTTACCATATAACAGGGAAAAAAAAAGCCTGTCACAGAGGATTTTGAAAAAGGACACAATTTTGGCTGACTACTATTGCTCACTTTCTTTTGATGAAGCAGCTGGTTTTAGCATAGAGTTGTAAAGTTGTGGCACACATAATATTTCACCTTATAGTTAGCTGTTTAAAGAAGAGATTTGTAAATTTTTTCTTCATAGATTATTTTACATATTTTCCCAAACACATAAATGAGTCAATTATTTGTAAAGAGGGAAATCATTATAGTAGCATTTATCTAAAATGTGTCATTCTTTTTGTTGAGGCAAATTTTACACAATCAGCAAATATATGATTCCTTGTATACATTTTGTGGGTTTTTTAGTCTTATAAATTGTTACATAACCCTTTCTTCAAGTGTATTGCTCCTCATCCTTAAATCTCTTTGGAATCACCAATTTTTTTTTGAGTGTCAAACAATTTAAGTTTGATCCAGATTTGTTAATCGAATTTTCAATTTTGTAAAATGAAACTTATATAAGTCACAATAATTAAAAATAAGAAATACTCTAGCGCGATTTGATTCATACTATAGTATAGCCACTAGGTGTCCCACTAAGCAAGTGGATAGGTGGTGGAGATAGTCCACTTTAGATATTTCGATCTTTGAAACTTGTTTGATATCAGAGATAACTAATCTTGAAAATAATTTAAAGATGAATTTATTTTATATTTAATTGGATAAAATCATAGGATATACCTAAATTATATATATTTTTGAAGATAAAATTGTTGTTAGCTGATTAAAAGATGAACACGATAAGACGAATACATAATATATAATACATTCTTGTAATTCATCATACAATAGATTTTTGTAATCTCACTAATATATTCTTATCGATTCTTTCTCGACTCTATGCATAGCTAGATTTTAATACACTAAATTGTCCTTTTTAACTCCATTCGTTTAAAAAAAAAATCTCCTTTCCTTTTTAGTCTGTTTCAAAAAGAATTACCTCTTTCTTTTATTTAGTAACAATTTTCCACGTCGCATGTTTAAGGTCACAAAATTAAAGAACAATTTTATACATTTGACATAACTTTAATTTAGAAGATCACATTATCAAAAGTCTTATTTATTTTCTTAAACTTCATGTCAAGTCAAACTAGACCATTCTTTGTGAAACTTCACGGAGAGGAAGTATTTATTTATTAATTTTTGATTCACCTATTGGTAACTCGAAGTATTATCAAATTGTGTGAGAGCATAAAATAAAAAAAATTGGTAACAAAAATCTAGGTGTCTCTTATAGCTGTGAAGTGTCAATCATCCAGGTGCTTCCCATACTGTTACACCCTTTGCTGTTTCACAAAAAATTGT
This sequence comes from Solanum lycopersicoides, assembly GCA_022817965.1. Lineage (NCBI taxonomy): Eukaryota > Viridiplantae > Streptophyta > Magnoliopsida > Solanales > Solanaceae > Solanum > Solanum lycopersicoides. The sequence continues at coordinate 73,254,725 of CM040628.1, forward strand.
CATCATGCTTTTACTTTACTCTCTACTTCAGTTTCTATAGTTCATCATCAAGATTGATTAAAGAGGTGTAGCAAATGGAGAAGCTGAAAAAGGGTGATTTGATGGAGTTTTATAAAAGAGAAATTGGGGTTTCTAAGCCTAGAATTTTTTCTAGAAGAATTTCTGCTTCTGAGGTTTGATTTTTTTTTTAACCTAATTATTCTTGTAGCTAAATACATATTTCTTTGGATTTGTGATATTAGGTTTGATTCTTTTTTGTTTTAAAAAAATCCCTTTTTGGGTTTGAACTTGTTGTGGGGTGTGAAAAAGTATGAATTTTGATTAGTTTGGAGCTATTTTATGATATTGGGTTTGATTCTTTTTTTGTTTGAAAAAAAATCCCTTTTTGGGTTTGAACTTGTTGTGGGGTGTGAAAAAGTATGAATTTTGATTAGTTTGGAGCTATTTTGTGATGAATTGTTAATGGTCTTGTAATGAATGGATAGAGTTTGATTAAATTTGTGGTCAAGGATTACTTGAACTGTACTGATGTACTTACTACTCTACTACTACAACAACATACACAGTATAATCTCACAAGTGGGTTTTGGGGAGAGTAGAGGCTACACAGACCTTACCACTATTTTGAAACTTGGGAGGTAGAGAAGTTGTTTGTGACTCAGTTAATGATGTATTGCACTCTCATTCCCAATTTATGTGATGTGTTTGATTGGGTATGAATGTTAAGAATAAAAGTAAAAGGGTGGTTTTTGAAACTCGTAGATTAAAACAATTCATAGATATTATAATCTTACGAGGGTAAGGTAAGAAGTTTGGAATTAAAAAGGAAGGGAAAGAATGTCACGTGCGATGAGGAAACAAAAGTTATACATAGGATTATCGTAGCTGACTCAACTAGCTCGGATTGAGGCTAACTGATATAATCGTGTATCAGTTTACTCAAGAAGCTCTTAAAAACACAAGCACGGAGTTATTGTACCTGGTAAGGTCTGGTCATTTAGTGGATTTAAAGTCTAACAATCATGATAGAAGGGCAATATCAGCGTGAATACAAAATGGTCGTAAATAATAACAAGAATATGATGTAGGAAAGCGTAAAGGGTCGTATTGATTGACAGTGATAAGCTTCGTTAGCTTGTTATAACATCACCAGTGGCATTTATAATCTGTTGCTACTTGTTATAACATCGCCAGTGGCATTTATAATCTGTTGCTACTTATTTTCCTTAGTCATACTCCAATATGCAGATGTTTCCACACAAGGTACGACGGTAATTAAAAATCTATGTGGAGTTCTATTTTTCTATATCTAAGATGTTTGACTATTCATGTACCCTAGAATTATAGAATCTGATGTATTATGAGCCACTGAAAGCATTCCTTTTGTGATCTTGTGGGGCAGGCTATGGTCAAGCGTCTTGATTTATATGGCAAGTTAACCGGTCATGAAGGATGTGTAAACACAATAGACTTCAATGCCACTGGTGATGTTCTTGTCTCGGGCTCTGATGACAGAAGAGTAATACTATGGGATTGGGCAACGGCAACCTCAAAATTTTCTTATCCATCAGGTCACATGGACAATATATTCCAGACCAAGTTCATGCCCTTCACGGATGATCGTAAAATAATAACTGCATCTGCTGATGGCCAGGTGATGTTCTTCCGTCTTATGCGCTATAATATATGGTATATGGGAGACAAAAAGATGCAGAGTAAATGTTTTATTGAAGAGGTCTACTATCTGTTACTGTTGTAATTTCTACTTGATGGAGGAGTTCTCTTGTTGATATATAACCAAATTCTTGGATTCAATATCGAAGAACTCGTACAAGTGTCAATAAATTGTGGACCTAAATAAAAGGAGGGGTCATGCATTCTGAAGATATTCAATAGTTACCTGCTGTCTACATTACGGCATTCTCTTTGCTTCTTTTGGCTATCCTCTCAACTACATAAACCATGACTTGTGCACTCTATTCTGAACACTTGGTTGTTTATAATTTTCTTCCATTAATATCAGTATTAGTTGATCTACTCCCTAAACATAGTAACTGTCTTGAATAGTTCTGGCAGTAGTCTTTAGTGACATTTTCTTTTGTCCTCATATTAATTAATACCCATATTTTATCTGCAGTTTCTGTATATTAATCAATAGTTTAGACCTGCTGATTTGGTAGTTGAGAGTTGTCTAACTTATTCTTCCATAATACTAGTAGTTGTAGTATTATTCTTGTACTTGTTTGTTCTTCGATTTCTGGTACTATCTATTGTTTCTTTTACTTCGGTTTCTGTTACTATTTGTTGTTTCTTGTACTTAGATTATGGTATTATTATGTTGTAGTAATTGTTCCTTTCTTCAGAATGCTTTGTCATGCTATCTTTAGTATTTTGTCGTGGCTTCTTCACTTCTGTTATTTCTTTTCCCCAACTGCTTTGATGTGCCTGTCCTTGAGCTGAGAGGTAGTGGTAAGACCTCCGTATACACTACCCTTCCCATTCCTTAGACCCCACTTGTGGGATTGCACTGAGCATGTTGTTGTTATTGTAGTTGGCCCGCACTCTCTCTTCTGTGGATACGCTATCCCTTCCAGCTATGGGAGGGGGAAAGGGAAGTGAAATCTACTCATTGATTTTATATTAGATTAGCAGCCGTACTATGATCGTTCGGGAGACTTAGACCTGCCGAGTTTGCCGCTTCATACTCCTAATTTGTCAAAGGCCAAAGAAGATGATTGTGGCTGACTCGTATATGCTTATTTTTGATGTATTGCAAACATTGCTGCAGGTGAGGCTTGGTTTAGTGCTGGAGAATGGTCGGGTAGAAACAAAAAAAGTAGGTAAGCACCAAGGTCGTGTACATAAGCTTGCTGTGGAACCAGGAAGTCCCTACATACTTTATAGCTGCGGTGAAGATGGTTTTGTTCAACACGTAGGTTGCCACGTGCGGTACCTTGTTACATTGTTCTCTTTTCCCATGTTAATTTTCCATGACTTGCATTATTTTGCAGTATGATCTGCGAAGTAATTCTTCCTCAAAGCTTTTACGTTGCTCTTCATTCACGGAAAACAATAAGCAGTCGGGCAGCATAAGGTTGAATGCCATAGTGATAGACCCAAGAAATCCAAATTATTTTGCTGTAGGAGGTTCCGATGAATATGCCCGTGTATATGACATCAGAATGTACCAGCTGGATGCAAGAACCAGTTCCGATAGGCCAATCGACACATTTTGTCCCCATCACCTGATTAAGACACATGATGTTCACATTACAGCACTGGCTTACTCAAACACAAGTGAGATGCTGGTCTCGTACAATGACGAACTGATATACTTGTTTCAGAAGAACATGGGGTTGGGTCCAGTTCCTTCGTCGTTGCAAGGTGAAGATTTGAACAAGCTAGAAAAGCCACAAGTTTATTCAGGGCACAGAAATTCACAAACAGTTAAAGGAGTCAGTTTCTTTGGTCCCACCGATGAATATGTGCTTACCGGGTCTGATTGTGGGCATATATTTATCTGGAAGAAAAAGGACGCAAAGCTTGTCCGCGTGATGGTTGGTGATCGACACATTGTAAATCAGCTGAAGCCCCATCCTTGTATCCCTGTTCTTGCTACATGTGGAATCGAAAAGACCATAAAGCTTTGGGCTCCAACATCTAAGGATGTTACTCCTTTGCCTCCTGATGTTCAAGAGGTGCAAATCTTATTAGTTCTCTTAGAAATTTTCATGTTTGAATATCTATAGTTAAGGTTTGTTCATGTCGTCTATAGGGACAGAGCCAAGTAAGGTCCGAGGGGGGTCGGAAAATTACACTGTTTATACATGGTTAAATTTTCTTTTATGTAGATAGTAGATGTTGAATCTTCTTTGGCGTCTTCTTTTGCTTACTTTTCTTCATGCTTTTCAACCTCTTTAGTAAAAATCCTGGCTTCACCACCGGTTGTCTAATATCTAACCCTTTGTCTGGATGTCAGCAGATAATGGAAGCTAATAGGCGTGGTCGAGAGGACCATTCACGGGTAACACTCACCCCGGACATGATAATGCATGTTTTACGTCTGCACAGGAGGCAAGCACTGGCTTATATTGAGAGACGAGAGAATTTGGGTGATGTCGACAGTGATGACGATGATGATGACGAAGGAGGAGGCGCTTACGTGTTGGGGTTTTCAGATGGCGAGGAGGGGGAAAATTCCGAATGCAGTATTAGCTAGTCATCATACTTCTCATACCTGCCAGCGCGATTTTCTTCGTTCCCTTTTGCTGAGGCCATTTTTACATGATGGTGCTTTCTTCCAATTCTCAACAAACATGGTTAATAAGGTGAGTGGTTTCATCTGTAGCCACTTACCAAATTGAATAGTTTCAATCTGTAAATTCTTCTACTCTATATGCTGACATGTAAGAAAGTAAGGTTTAATCTTTTTGACTATTTGTTCCTTTTTATATTTTCTAACTAACCCTAAGGGGCTGTTTGGTTACTGAGTTATATAGGTATTAGCTATGCAGGGTTTACTTATACAGATATTAGTTATGCAAGGTTTAGTTATGCAAGTATTAGCTATGCAGGATTTAGTTATACAGATATTAGTTATGCAGGGTTCAGAGATTACAATACATGAATTATTAAGTATTGAATATTAAACTTGTTGTAAATTATTAATATATTTATTTACAAAATAATAATACATACTAATAAAATGTGAAATATATTGAATAATATATAATGCTAATATTTGATTAGCATATGTACCGTTAAAAAATATATAATCAATTTCTAATATTAAAAAAATATTTATATTTGCATAAATCAATCAAAACGTAAGTATATAAAAAGAAATGAAAATAATCTATATATAATAAGAAATAAAAACAACACATGTTGATAGGAAATAATAAAGTTTTCAATTAAAAAAAATTAAAAGAAATAAAAATGGTCTAAATATAAAAAAGAAATAAAAAACAATAAATTTATATATAGGAAAATAATAAAGTTTTTAATTAAAAAAAATTAAAAGAAATAAAAATGGTCTAAATATAAAAAAGAAATAAAAAACAATAAATTTATATATAGGAAAATAATAAAGTTTTTAATTAAAAATAATAAAATAAAATAATAGAGTAAATATGTAATTTATTTAATACATGTATAATTAATACCCAAATAACTTATTCTACATTATACCCTGCATAACTTTATACATGGATTCCCTCATAAGTTATGTTGGTATTAATTATGTAGAACTATAAAAATGCAATCAAACATGGTATAAGTTATGTTGGCTTTTCTACCTAAACAATTTCTACCAAACATTGTATGACTTAATACATTGTTTTATACATGAATAAGAGACAAGTTATACCGTAACCAAATGGCCCCTAAGTGTTTAGTTACGATGCCTAAAAAGCCCCATTTCTTTCTTGGTTCGATAAGCGAACCCGAAGTTAGATTAGCGGAATGCAACTTCTTGACCAATGAGCTTCGAAAAAACGTGTAAAGCACACTAACCTAACTCAATAATGGACTTTTTATGGAGATTCAAGTTCGCGAAATGCTTTTATCATGCTTAACCTTACACAACTCATGTATCATTTAAATTCGAACAAAAGAAATAGTAAAATTTCACATTAATTCAATATACATATTTGTTCCCTTTATAAAGAATGGAATAACTAAGGAAATAGTACATTACATAATCAAAGACAAAAATAACATATATCTAAGATTATTATTAAAACCATATACAACCCTAGACATAATAAAAGTAAAAGTAGCCACCATACATCTTTGTCCATAAATATATCCTCAACATTAAGAGCAGGGGCGGACCCACAGAAGGTCGTGAACCCACTTCGTTGAAAAATAACGCCGTATATATATGTATATTTGATCAGTTTTTAAAATTTTAAATGAATATATTAACTTTTGACCCACTAACACAAATGTGACCCTTGGCCCAGTGGTGAAAAGGGTTTGAGTACAACCTAAAACTGTGAATGCTGTTGCATGATACACAGAAACAAATACTCCACAAAACTTGAATGGCAAAGCAATGTAAAAATCATCTGAACCAAAATTTTGAGACAAATATTGGATTTGATGAATCTTTGATTGATTTCTCTGCTTCTTTGCATACATCTGAATGATTAAGATCGAATAACTCTTTTGCACTCATGTTGTTATTGTCCTTCATTGTCCATAAACGTGGATGAACACTATACTTTATACGCTTCAAAAAATATTATTATTCATTGTCAGCATGTCACGTGGAAAGTTCAAATTTAGAAGTTGTCAAAAGAAGAAGGAAAGAGACAAACAAATATGAAACAAAGGGAATATATTGTATCATATATAAGAGCAAGAGTTAATGCTCAAAAACACATAATTATATGGGTTTATCAAATTTTATCATTAACTATTTATCAAAACAATATCTCTAACTATAAACTATTCACTTTTTCTAGGTATAGGGCACAAGCACCCCCTACACTATGACCGATATTTCAGAGACATACCTAATGCCATATTACCCCCTGAACCCTTTTTTTAAAAAAAAATTTATACACCTTTTTTGTAATATATATTAGGAAAGATTATTAGATTACAGAAACAAAGAAATTTGGGACACAGTTGAAGTGACCTCTGTAGTGTGAACAAGATAAGAAAAGCAAGACTGAGATAATTTAGAAATGTGAAAAAGAGGTGTAAGAGGTTGACAGTAATAAATATAATTCTTATTAACTCCAACAAAATACATAGATAATAAAAATGCAACAAATCTTGCAACTTACATTACATATTTGTTCCCCTTAAATAGAAAGGAATAATAAAGAAAATAGTAAACATAATCAAATACATTATAACATACATCTAAGACTATTAACCCCATATACCACCCTAGACACATTAAAAGAAAAACTAACCACCACACATCTTTGTCCATAAATATATTCTCCACATTAAGAGCTTGTACACAACCTAAAACTGTGAATGCTGTTGAATAATACACAGAAATAATGATTGTACAGAACTTGATTGGCAAAGCAATGTAGAAATCATCAGAATCAAATTTTGAGAGTAGTACTGATAACACAGTTCCCATTGTGAAGACTGAATCATAAAGTGCTGAACCTATGAAAAACATCAACATCCATAACTCTGAGTATTGTGGTTTTGATAAAAGAATGGGTAGACCAGATTTGTCATCAAACCCTCCTGGGATTGTAAAAACCGCGGCGAAGTTGATTGTGCATAGAAGTGTTGATAGAATGAGAGCTGGATTTGCTAAATCTTTGATTGCTTTTTCTGCTTCTATGCATACATTTGAATGATTTTTATCAAATAACTCTTTTGGAGTCATGTTTTCATCATCCTTCATTGTCCATAAACGTGGATGAACACAATATTTCACACGCTTCACAAAAAAAATTATTCTATCGTAAGATTTAGCGATTCTGGATGTAATGATATTCTTGCGGCAAAGATAAATCTATGCCACTAAATGCAATATCTAGTTGTAGTGAGCTAAGTGACGGTGAAGGTGTATTTTGTCTGATTTTAACTTGGCATGAGAAGTCTAAGAAAATAGAGAAGAGTTTTGAATGTTATAATGGTTATAAACTAGAACATATTTAGAATGTAATAACATGCGTGTCATTTAATCGTGTGGTCTTAAATATGTCACATGAAAAATTGGAACTAAAAAGTTGTCAAAGAAAGGTAAGAGAAACAAATTGAAACGGAGTGACTATGTTTTAGGCATTATATATGTTCTTTTAACTTGGCTTCAACTGACATCTATGTCCTCCAACTTTAGGTGTGGACAAGTAGATACTTATAGAACAAGTAGATACGCACGTCCTACGTGGCATAATACATGTATGATAACACATATGACATAATATTGTCATGTAGGATGCCACATAGGACGAATGTGTTTATTTATTCAATTTTATACAAGTCTATGTTTGACACTCAAAGTTGCACGGCATAGAACTCTGTTGAAGTCAAGTTAAAATGCATATTTATGTATTGTGCCTATACTTTATCATACAATTATATGTAAGAGCAAGACTTAATCATTAGAAACACGCCTAATGTATCTCGATTTATCAAATTTCATACTTGAACTATGCGAGTTTTCTACTTAAACTATCTATCACCAACTTATTATCAAAACATATCTCAATATGCAACTCTCACATTGTTCACTTTTTCTACCTGAACTATGATACAACTATGTTGATATATCAGATAGAAAAAGCAAACAATTAATAGTTAAGACGTGTTTGGATATTAATTCAGATAGAAAACTCATAACCATGAAACTCGAAAAATCGTACCATTCATATGCTAAGAGCAAGTTAGAAAAATACCTTAAACCATAGTACACCCCATGCCATGAGTATCAATGTTTTATAACCCCTTGTTGTTTTTTCAATTGGTAGTTCCTCTGTAGAAAATTTGAATGGTGATCCAACACTTGCTGCAAAATGCAATATGGTCTTTCCATGATGATCAGTATCAATAAGCAACCTATTTATGTGTGATACATTTTTTATAATGTAATCAAATATGAACCTATTTTTTTGTTCTACTACAATATGTAGTATATTTTTTCCATCTTTATCTATGGTTTCTATTGTTTGAGGGTAATTTTGTATAATTTCCATGATTATCTCATTAATACCAAGTTTTGTTGCTTGTATTAGTGGATTTTCCACATAATTATTTGCATAGAAATTCCAATCTTCTTCCTTAATCAATAATCTTGCTAATGTTAATGCAAGAAAATGCTTTTGCTTTTCATCATCCATTACTCCCAACCATGCATTATCTACAAAGCCAATGATCAAAAACATATCTCAATATATTATTATATTACGCAAGAATTAGTAATACAGAAAAAAAAAACTTCAGGACGCTAGACATTTATATAGCAAACAATTATATTATTGGTACAAAATAATTGTCACAATTTATTTTTTTATTTGTTGTAATGTACCATCTTTGTATGTAGATACCTTACCTAATATGAAATTAACAAATGAAGATCTTTTTCTTTTAATAAGAACATGATCAATTGTAGTACTCTCTGGATCCTCCAAATTGTAATTAGGTTTTGCCTCTTCATACATTGTTGGTATGCCTGTTCCATTCTCAAGAAAAGAAACAAATTAACTTTGACTTATAGTCTGTTCGATCAAATTTTAAAAAATATATTTTTGAATAACACTTCTCAAAAGTCTCTTATTTCTTTCTCAAAATCAAATGATATCACGTATATCAAGATAAATAGCGTGATAGTTATGAAAATGTATATATAAAATAATATCACATATATCGAGACAGATAGCGTAATAATTATGAAAAAATACTTACAGAAATATATAATGGTTTCAAGGACTTGCATAGGAAGAAAAGGGGCAGTCCCCATTTGTTGGAGTGTATAAATTGATCCACTCTTAAAAGACAAATGTTTTGTGGCCAATATATTTAATGCACTCCAACCCTTATCATCATGTTTTTTTGCTAATTCTGGATACATTTTCAACAATTGTATTGCAAAGTCTGGTCCTCATGCAAAAATATTAAAATCATAAGGTTAAAAATTGTATCGAAGTCAGATTCATGAAGTTAAATTGAAATAGTATATCACTTACAATAACACTCATGAGTTACGGCTGCATGAAGTACGGTGCTTCCATCTTTCCTCGTCATAGTAAATTCATCACACAAATTATTATCAGCTAGAAAAGTAAACACTTCTTTTTCTCCATGCGCGGCCGCAACATAAATTGGCGTCTCTCCCTTACTATTCCTCTCCAATAAAATTTCTCTATCCAAACTCACCATAACCTTCACAATTTCTAATCGTCCAAACCTAGCAGCTTCGTGCAAAGCCGTATTCCCATCCTTATTTAAAATCTTCAAATCTTCACGGCTTATTGGTCGTTCCTCGATAAGTAATTTTAGCGCGTTCACATTGCCATGAATAGCGATAAAATGAAGAATCGTATCACCACGATTATCGATTGGTAAAACTACTTCTTCTCTCCAAAAATCGCGTAAAAGTTCGATAGAATTTGGATCATTACACTTAGTTGCAGTGTAAGCTGTAGATTCACGATGACTTATTGAATTGGTGCGATTTGTTCCCATTATAGATAACTTGTTAGTAGTAAAATATTGTAATGAGGAATTAATAAAATAGTATATTTGGGTTAAATATAAATAAGTAGTCATTGTGGAATAAAATATTAATTTTTTTACAAGTAAACATTCAGAATATTATTTGCTTTAAATATTAATATCTTATCTTTGAAATTTGGAATAAATATTAAAGTATAGTGCAAGACAACTCCCTCCGTGTGATACACATGTCCTACTAGCAGTAGCGAAGTCAGAATTTTCAATAAGATGTTCAAAAACAGACACACGAAGTAGTTGAAGGAGATTCGACATCTACTATATATGTCTAAAAAAATTATTTTAACCATATATAAACAATATTCCTCCTTTTAAAAAAAGAATGACTCTATTTCCTTTTTAATTTGTTTCAAAAAGAATGACCCCTTTCCTTTTTTGGCAACACTTTAACTTTAACTTTAACTTTCCACGTGGCATGTTTGAGACCACAAGATTAAATAGCATTTTGGTAAATTTGACATAACTTTAATTTAAAATTACAAGATTAAAAAGTCCTTCTTTTCTTAAACTCCGTTCCAAGTCAAATTAGGTCATTTATTTTAAACGGAGGGAGTAATTTTTCATCAAAAAAAAAGATTCGAATGAACCGTGACTATAAGGTGGCTAGGGGAGCCACTAAGGCCCTTCAATATTAAAATTCCCGCAAGTTGAGTTTGGAGAGGCTAGGCAAATTCAACTATATCTTATTATCAGAAAGACTATTTTCGATAAACTCAAAAAATTACTTATTTTATATATTGTATGTTGTTTTTATAAAAAGATATTAGATTTTGCACCTCTTTCAATATGTGATCAAGTTTATTTGCATAAATAACGCAAATTTTATCATAAATATGTAAAACTAGATCCAATATATGTAGTATTATTTTTTTTTGGCTCAATTCATATGATAAGTTGAAATTCGGAAAGTTATTCAAATTTTTTAAGTTGTTAGTTATGTTGTAGTTTCTATTACTTTTTACATAATTTTCAAATGATATATATTACTTCTTATGTTTCAATTTACGTGGCATATATAAAATTTCAAAAGTCAATCAAATTTTCATGTCTATAAAATATTTTAAATTGTTAATTGTTTTAGCTTATAGTTTTTTTTCGTCATTTTCAAATGACATATGTTACTATTTCTTTCCAAATTTATGTGGCACTAACAGAATTTTTTTAAGAGTCATTCGAATTTTTTATCTATTTAAATATTTTAAGTTATTCATTATCTTGAGTTTTTGCCACAAGTTTTTTTTATTATTTTTAGAATAATGGTGTCTATTTTTCACATTTGAATTATATTTCCAAAAATATATGTAGACATTGACAACTAATTATTATTGGTGCAAATTTAAGATTATTATTAGATTAAGAGAATTTATAAAAATGTTAACTTGTAAAGGCTAGTGTAATCAAACTAAGTCGCACTATAAAAGTGTGAAAGAGAGTGGTTGGGATAAATTGAGGAGGTGTGTGTTTATTTTTGAGAAACGGTTCGAATTTATGTCAAGATTATGTTCTACTACAAAAAATATTTCATCTTGTTAGGAGATATTTATCTCGTAACTAAGAAGACTGATAAAATAATATAGAGAGAGGAAGAAAGACATGTATAATATTGATTAACTTATAGATCACTTACATGACAACGTCCTATTAAAGGTTCTATGAAGATATTTGGAGAGAAAAAATGTACATGTAACATCATTAAAGACAAAAACATAACGATATTGACGACAAGACCAAATAATTAAAGACAGTTGGATGAGACTTATAGCAATTTCAAGTAGTGATCGGATTACACTAGGGAGTAGGAATCTAACCCTTGGTCTCTTTTTATTTGTTTTGATGATCGATTAAATAACTCAATATCATATTTAACGAAAAGTCTCATGATACATATGGTATTTGAACGTGTAGAGATAAATCTTACCGTCTAAATTAAATTTCAGGTTGAACATGTAATTACAAGGGTATAAATGGACTTTCTTTTTTTAAAATATTTACTCTAGCTCATGTAACTTGAACCTTTTCCTTTAAATATTATTTCTATTAGGATTCTATAAATCTTTTTGTTGAATTAGAGGTTACACATAGTATAAAATATTAGTATATATATTATATAATATACCACGTTTGCTTATTTCAATATTATATAGTATAAAAAATTGAAATGTCAACTACTACTTGGTAGGTTCTTAAATAAAAAAAAAAATAAAAAATTACGCGTTAGGTGACTTAATTTTTTAGGCATTAAAACTCTCAAAATAAATTGAAATTTCCACAACCAAAAAATATAAAAAATACTTTCACTGATTTAATATTTTGCACAATCATTTCCAAAAAACAAGTAAAATATTTACAATTATATATCCAAGCTAAACAAATTGAAAGAAAACAAAATAAACCCCACTAAAAATTTGGATCAATGAACACTCCTATTTGAATTTAATAATAAAGAAAACTAAATCCTCACATAAACTTTTACTCTATCAATATTAAAATAAAATTTGTTCGTTCAATTAATAACAACAAGATATTTAGTATAATTTTACAAGTAAAATATAAAAAAGATAAAATATATGTAATCGTACAATCTACATTACAAATATATAAAACTTATTTTCAATGGATAACGCATATCGAATCAAATATGAAAACAAAAAATATCGTGTTTAGTAAACATTTCCTTCCTTTCAATGTAATCAACCTAACTTTTTTTAAGTCTATTTAAACCATCTTTTTTATTTATTTATTTTCATTTCAAGCTTTCATAACATCACAAAACTAACAATATATTTCTCATATACCTAGTTTATGACCATAAAATTGATTATATTTAAATATTCTTAAAATTTCGTACTAAATCAAAATAAACTAAATAAATTAACCCGATTAAGTTGACCATACTACGTTTCTAGATTCCAAATATAAAAAATATTAAAATGGCAACTACTAATTAATAAAGTAGGTGATTGAAAATAATACTAATATTTTTTTTTTAATTTGGTCGGTGAACGCGTACCAAATAAAAAAAAAGAGGCAAAAATAAAATAAAATAAACTAGAAGAGGAAATAATGGGAATTTGTAAAACATCATATCCAATAAATAGTCCATTGTATGAAGAGGATTTGGATTCAAAATTGAATATAGAAATTGAAGAAATTAGGGTTTTGAATATGTCTTGCCCAGCATCTTTGCCTGTGAAAGAAACTTTTTTCATCTCACATGGCTCTCCTACACTTTCCATTGATGAATCTTTGCCTGCAAGAAATTTTTTGAAAAGTTTCAAACAAAAATTTTTGATTAATCAAAAACCTAATTCAATTTTAGTGATTTCTGCCCATTGGGAGACTTCAGAACCAACTGTTAATTCTATTCGAGGAAGAAATGATACTATTCATGATTTCTATGGATTTCCCAAATCCATGTATCAGGTTAGTGTTTTTTTTTTTGTTGATAATATTTAGATGATATATAATTATACATACTTTATATAGTTGCATAGTTGCTTGGCTTGATATGATCTCTAAATCCCTATATACAACACAGAGGCAGAGTCAGGATTAGGAGTTTGGGGGTTCTAAATTTTTAGGACATAGATTATGTATACCTTTTAAGCAGAGGCGGAGTCAGGATTAAGAGTTTGGGGGTTGTAAATTTTGTGATAGAAGATTGATAGTGGATTTGAACTTACAATACTAGTGTGAAAGGCATTTTTACCGCCCGTTGCTCACCACTGAGTTGTCAATCAATTGTTAGGGGATTCATAAGTTAATATACATATGTATTTATTTGATTTTCTAATATAAATACAGAGTCTACGGAGAAGTTAGTGGGTTCGGACCCCCACCTAGCTCCACCTCTGTATCTAAGATGTAGGGGTTAAAAAGGATTATCTAACAGATTGATTGTAGCTGAAATCATCTTTGATTTGCATGTCTCGTGCCTTGATTTCTTGTGTCTTGATTAAGTTTCGTTGGTTAGTGGAGCTGGATGGTTTTGTGACATGTTGAAGTAAGTTTCTATAGTTAGAGTTTCGAGATCCTACGTTCTTTGATACTCCCTCCATTTCATAATGAATAACCTAGTTTAACTTGGCACGGAGTTTAAGAAAATAAAGAAAACTTTTGATCATGTGGTCCTAAATTAAAGTTGTGTCAAATGTACAAAATTTTCCTTTAATCTTTTGGCCTTAAACATGTCACGTGGAAAGTTATTACCAAAAAAAGAAAGAGGTCATTCTTTTTGAAACATACTAAAAAGAAAAGGAGGTCATTCTTTTCGAAACGGAGGGAGTATTTATTACGACCTGTTTGTGGTTGAGTTTAGAGATTCTTGTTTCCTTTAGCCTAACCGTTAGGAAATAAAATGAAGCAACTTTTTTGGGTGTACTTTGTCTATTATGCTACAAAACGTTGATAGAGTGCGAGGTCGATTAGTTTGTTGCATTATTTTTGTAATCGTGCTAGTAGGATACATTTTTTTTTTCAAAGCACATAACTAGGACTTACATCCCTTTTAAGAAGTTCCCTACTTTTCTTGTAACTGCGTGATAGGCATGAAATGGTAACTCCATCTAATCTGGTTGCGAGTTAAAAACTTACGAATTCCTTATGCAATTTCTCTCATTTTCAATTTTCAGCTCAAGTACCCTGCACCAGGATCTCCAGAATTGGCAAAAAGGGTGAAAGATGTTCTCATGGCCTCTGGGTTCCCGATAGTGCACGAGGACAAAAAACGTGGTCTGGATCATGGTGCATGGGTCCCGCTCATGCTCATGTATCCAGAAGCGGACATTCCAGTCTGCCAACTTTCGGTTCAACCTAATAGGGATGGTACTTATCATTACAACTTGGGAAAAGCATTGGCTTCCCTCAAGGATGAAGGTGTCCTCATTATTGGTTCTGGATCTGCCACTCACAACTTAAGGGCTCTCGGTCCATCCAAGAATGTTTCTTCGTGGGCTCTAGAGTTTGATAACTGGCTTAAGGACGCCCTTCTTAGCGGAAGGTACATTCTTATTATCCACTTTTTGTGTCTATGCTTAGCTGGTGAATCGAAGACTTAAGGTTTTTAAAACCTCATTTAATTCAAGTCTGTCATAGTTCGATAAAAGTACTACGTTTAAAGAAGCACTACAAAGGTCAGTTAAAACGATAGTGTCTTTCTATATGTACTTGAATGATGTAGAATGTGAATACAAAAACGGTAACCTACTTCTCACGAGGCTCAACCTTAACCCTACTTAACGTAGAATATGAATGTTACTTCAAAATCATCTTTGGAATGTCCAACAGAGATAATCAGGTTTTATTTATCCATCGTGAAGCTTACGGAGACATGCTTTAGTTATTCTTTCTCCTTTTCTTTATGTTCCATGATTCTTGCCTTTTCAAATTTCGTTAGTACTGTACTAATAGTACAAGTTCAAGGTTGCAAGCATAAGGATTCTCAAGTAAATAAGAAGTTTCGTATTCTCCTGCTTATACCGGAGTGATTTTATTCATTATTGCGCTAATTATATGTTATTTTTGAGTAATATACTCTGTTATGCATATTTGTTATGCTTCAGAAATACGATAATGTCATAATGATAACTGGAAACAGTCTTGGTCTACATTGTTAAATGAAATGTACTATAATACAATTTTCGTTTTTCTCTTTTAGTACATATGTAGTGAATTTTTTAACACATATACAAGGTTCGAGTCAAAGCTACTAGGTTTTTCCGAACCTTAGTATTCAAGCCTACGTCCGCGCATTCAGGCGTTGTAATTAGTATATAAGTAACTTTGAGAGTTGCAGCTGATGTAGTAGCTATTCTGTGTAGGCATCAAGATGTCAATAACTATGACATGAAGGCACCGCATGCAAAAGTTGCTCACCCATGGCCCGAGCACATCTATCCGTTACATGTAGCACTTGGTGCTGCTGGTGAAGGCGTTAACGGAGAACTTATTCACCACAGCTGGGATCTTGGTGCACTATCTTACGCTTCCTACAGGTTTCCTAGCCTAAATAGGTCTTCATAGATGAATGTTTGTGTGTATTTATGATTTCTGATTGTGTTATATGTTGTATAAACTTCTCAAAAGTGAATTTGTTATTATATAGAATAAAATATAAAGACTTTGATGGATATACATGCTTCTTATTTCTTAAAAAATTATACACTTAACAAGTAGTACATCATTTACTTGGCACATTATTTTGTTTGTTTTCCATATTTTTGTACTTGTAAAAGGATGCAACAACTAGGAAATAAATGAAGTTTACTGATCCCAGGGTACAACAAAGCCAGAATACATTGTCCATTCTCCCATCATTGATGTTATCAGGCAACCATCCTGTTTCTCTTTGAACAACATCAATCAACACATTCCCTAGATAAAACGCGATACCAATAAACAACGAAACCATTGCAGTTGATGTGTTCTTCAAGGATGTTGGAAATTCTTGATAGTAAAACGCGATATGTCCTGGAAAATGGAATCCTTCTCCAATTCCATTTAGTGCTAGTTGTGGTAGTAGCCAGAAGACAGACATTGGGACGATAGCATCCTTTTGTCCTTGGAGATGGTGTGATTTAGCTACTCTTAGTCGTCTAGACTCAACCAACGCGGACACAGCCATGCATGCTATAGTTAGTGCATGGCCTATGCCAACGCGTTGAAGAGGTGTGAGAGTAAACTTTGTGTACTTAGCTAGGAAGGGGTTTAGTATTCGGTCAATGATAGATATGGCTATACAAGTGAATAACAATATGAAGACTAACATAGAACCAGCTGGGATCTCGAAATGAGGTCCAATATGGCGATCCATTTTGAGAGCCTGTAGCGTTAACAAGCTCAACTGCATTACCAGTTGTGTCGATATTAGTAAACCACTAGCCCATAGAGGGAAAAGTTTGATCAAACTTTTCAAATCTTCTACTTGCTGCACTGTGCATAATCTCCATGGATTACTAATCGATCCGTCTGGTTTAGTATCTCCCTCTGTTATAAAAGCTGCACAATTCAAGAACCTGTACAACCAGATTTGTTTGTATATCAGCTAATCATATATATAAACAGAGTAAACAGGGGGAAAGAGACGTTTTAGACGTTTACTTGAAGGATTTCGTAGGAATTTGAGAAGTTGTTAGGTGATCATGATAGTAGTGTTGAGTTTGTTCCGAAAGAGGGACTCTCCATTTCTGTGTTGCAGCTACTACCACGCGTGCTAAGTTGACAAAAGGGCTGCCTCCTTGTACCTTAACATGGCGATAGAAACGTTTACCAGCAAGGAAAATTGCTAAGCCAAGGATGTTACAAGCCATAGATATACCAAAACCCCATGCCCAGCTGATATTGTCTTCTACATAGACGATGAACGCGGTGCTTAAAGCCCAGCACAAGTAAAAGATGAAGATGTACCAATCAAAGAACATTGTTTGATGTTTTGGCTTATCAAATTGATAAGCTCCCATGGGTGCAACTGTAAAACGCGTACCCCCGACCCCTATAGATGCTAGTGCCAGAGCCACATACAAAAATACATATTGGTTTGTTGTAGGGCTTGTGCAGAGACTGGATCCATCAACACAAGCTAGAGGTCTTAATGCATCAATTACTGCTGTCAACAGTAGAAGGAATATACCCTGCAAATACAAAACAAGAAATCAAAAATATGGTTCTTGTATCCTTACTAAACTTAACAAAAACACACATGAAGTATCACTGTTCGTACCTGAACTATTACCAACTATTTATCAAAACAGACATCGAAGGTTGACTAGACCAAATGCTTGAATACAATCGCCAAAAGGTACATGACAACTTAATTTGCCTATATAAGTCCGTCCACATGACAACTGACTCATTAATTTCGAGGTGTGTTTTGATAAATAGTTGGTGATAGTTTAGGTAAGAAACCAAATACATGATAGTTCAGATATGAAACTCGTAAAAACATGATACTTCAGATGTGTTTTTGACGGTTACTAACAAGAGAGTTTGGTTTTCTATACCAGAGCAGAAATAAGTGAAGAAATCCAAATGACAGAAAAACAGCCAAGATAAGAGTCAGCAATGATCCCACCAACAATGGGAAAAATTGTTGTCAATCCATTGACAACATTGAAAACTTTAGCAGCAGCAATGCTCTTCATGTTGAACTCATTTATCAGAAAAACAATCAGATTGCTAGTCCACCCTCCGGCCGCGAGCGATAACCCCGCCATGGTTGCTAAATTTAGCAATCGAAAAATCAAGATTTAAAGTTTATGAGTTGCTACATCGATATTAAGTTAAACATACAATAATAACTGAGTCCACAGTCACATGTTACATTGTGGATAGTTAAAATGAATATGCATACGATTATTTTCTTTACTGATTGACTTTAAATCTTGAATTCGACTCTTAACATAAACGTACCGATAATAAATGGAAATGTTATCCAACCACCATTTTTTCTGGTAGAAGAGGACTGCATTGCTACTTCATCAACATGAATTACTGAGTTCTCCATTGCTAATTAAGTTGCAAGTCAAGTTGAAATAAGAGACATATTATATAGTTTTTACTTGCTATGGTTTCTTATTATTTTTTATTTATTTAAATATATTGAAGGATTTTTTTTTTTTTAGAATATATTATTTGGGGAACATGGCTCTTATCATATTGTTTCTGGATCTAACTAATTGCACAGAAATTCATAAGCTATGAATATACTCTCTATACTATAACATGTTTCTCTTTCCGAGAGTCAATCAAACTATTGAAAAGAAAAATATTGAAAATATCCCTAAACTTAGTGTAAATTATTAGTATCGTTTTTGAACTATTGACAACCTTAAAAATATTTTTATACTTGACTAACTAAATTTAGATACACCCCCAATCATCAACATGACATAGCGAATTTTCTCAAACTTTTGTAGGAGAATGACTCTTAATAAAAACTCGAGAGAATTGTTGGAAACACCTCTAAATTTGATGAGAATTTAGGATTGTATTTCGCTCATGTTGCAAGATCGAGGGTGTATGTTAAGTTCTGTTAGTCAAGAAAAAAAAGTGTTTTTAAGACTATCAATAATTCAAGAATGTAATTAATAATTCGCGTCGAGTTTAGTGATGTTTTCAATACTTCTCTTTATTTTAAAATATTTTTTTTATCACGAGAAAAGTTGTCACTTGTAGCAGTACTTATCGTATAAATATTACATTAATTTTAATATAAATACTGAATTAATTTTATCTAATTTAGCTTTGAAAATGAACTTTCATGAGGGAAAACATAATAACTAATTTGATACTGAGAAATTATTTCTGTATGTCACATATATTTTAGTTTTATGACCTTTTTATAAATAAAAAAAATTATACATAAAAAATCTAAAAAATGTCATTTTCTTATATTCAATTTGTAAACGATTAAGAGATCTTACTTCCTCTTATTTATTTTTAGAGCAAGTTGAATTTAATTAAATAAAGTCCACATAGATTAAACATTAGGCGTACCTAAAGTCTGAATAAATAAAAGGAGTTGAATACGAAAAATACTATAGTATATAAACGTGTGTGTACTCAATAATATTTGGAGGACTTAGAATTAAACTATACAAAAATAAATAAAAAGTCATCTTATAGTATTTACTAATTTCTTCCTAGTTAATGATTGGACAATGATGAAACAATATCAAGTTGGCTATTTTGAAGAATATTTATTAGAAAATTAATAAGTCATTTTCTATGTTTGTTGTTAGAAAATACTTTATTACTTCCATCTATTTCATTTTACGTGGCATTTTTCATTTTTCAAGAGTCAAATAGTTTAACTTTGATCAGACATTTGCGTATGGAGTGAAATTTATATATTTGTAAACTATGTAAAGAATATTATAAGTCACAATAATTGATAATTTAAAATGTTAAAAGGATCTATGAAAAACTTATGGTCAAAGATAGACTTGTTTGAATCTCAAAATGCGAAAATTGTCACATAAAATGAAACGGAGGGAGTATATATATTTCTTGATCGGATAGGAGGTAAGCTCGAACTTTACTTAATCATATACAAATCTTAGTTTAGTTCAATATCTATAATATTTCTACTATTTTAAAGAAAGCTTTTATATTTTTTTCTACAAAATTCAATATTTTTCTAAATAAAAATAAATTATAAATCTATTTTTCCACAAATTACAATTGGTTTTGCAAAAAAAAAAAAAAAAAAAAATCTAAAAGAAAAATTGTCAATTGTCACTAACAATGGCATAAATCAATTCTTAAACAATATATTATCAACAGAGCCGTGGAGTACTCATTCATCCTTAACCAAGAGGTCTCGGTTCAATTTCCCTTGATACATATGTTGGGAAATTCGGGTAATTTCCCTACAAAACGGAACAACTTTAGTGAAATAAACCGGTTCAAATGAACTGAACCGGACAGAACACTAACAAAGATACCCGACAAGTAATATCGAATATTAACTGAAAAGAAGAGAAAAGAGACCGAACAATTTTAATAATGGAGTTCAGCCGCGAAAGTTTAATCTCCGAGCACCGCTCAAAGCAGCCTGCTTTTATTAGATAGAGAGAAGAGATTACAAATGGTGTATTTTACAATGAAGGAGGAGGGGTTCTTTTATAACCCCAAATTCTCCTTCACAATACATAAAACTCCGATGTGGGACTAAATAATTAGCCAAAGAGTCAACAAATCTCCACCTTGGCTTAATATCCAGTCCCACCAAATACAAATCTTCTCAAACAAACAAATAATAAAAGCAGTTTTCACGTTGCTTCCAAATTTGCGCCGTGAGGCGCCAACTTCAAATGTGCAGGATATTGACCAAGTCTAAACAGTGTTCAAACTTGGCCTTTGTAACCACCTTGGTCAGCATATCTGCGGGATTCTCCGTAGTATGAATCTTCAACAGAAGTATCTCCTCTTCTTCGAGAATTTCCCTCACAAAGTGATAGCGAACATCAATGTGCTTCGTCCGTGCATGAAAGACTTGATTCTTTGCTAAATGAATAGCACTCTGACTGTCAGAATAAACCTCAAGTTGTTTCTGACCAACTCCCAAGTCTTTAAGCAACCCATGAAGCCAAATCGCCTCCTTTACAGCCTCTGTAATCGCCATATACTCTGCCTCTGTCGTAGACAAAGCCACCGTTGACTGTAAAGTAGACTTCCAACTAACTGGCGCTTTTGCTAAAGTGAACAAATAGCCAGTTGTAGATCGTCGCTTATCCAAATCACCTGCATAGTCAGAATCACAGTATCCAACTATGCATTGACCAAGTGATTTATCCTGCTCGAATACCAATCCAATATCTACGGTATTTTGCAGATACCGTAGAATCCATTTCACAGCTTGCCAATGACCCTGGCCTGGATCATGCATGTACCTGCTAACAACACTAACAGCCTGTGAAATATCTGGTCTCGTACACACCATTGCATACATCAAGCTTCCAACTGCATTTGCATATGGGACTTTCGCCATGTATTCTCGCTCTTCATCAGTCGTCGGAGATAACCGGCTACTCAGTTTCAAATGAGGAGCAAGTGGGGTACTCACGTGTTTTGTATCTTCGTGCATACCGAAACGTCTTAGTACCTTCTTCAAATACTGCTTCTGTGACAGCCAAAGCTTGCCTCTCTCTCTGTCCCTGTTTATCTCCATGCCGAGAATCTTCTTGGCTTCCCCCAAATCCTTCATCTCGAACTCTTTACTCAACTGAGCCTTCAGTTTGTCAATCTCAGTTTGGCTCTTTGCTGCAATCAGCATATCATCAACATATAAGAGTAAGTAGATGTAGGAACCGTCTTGAAGCCTGCGCAAATACACACAATGATCGTATTTGCTTCTCTTGTACTTCTGACCCTTCATGAAACTATCAAATCGTTTGTACCACTGTCTCGGAGATTGTTTCAGTCCGTACAATGATTTGACAAGTTTGCAAACCCAATTCTCTTTATCAGCAACCTTATTTCCTTCTGGCTGAGTCATATAGATTTCCTCCTTCAAATCACCGTGTAGGAACGCGGTCTTCACATCAAGTTGAGCTAGCTCCAAATTCAACTGCGCTACCAAGGCCAACATAATTCTAATGGAGGAATGTTTAACAACTGGAGAAAATACCTCATTATAATCAATTCCCTCCCTTTGAGCGTAGCCTTTAGCTACCAACCTTGCCTTGTAGCGAACATCGTCTTTATCGGGAAATCCTTCTTTCTTTGCAAATACCCATTTGCATCCAATTGCCTTCTTGCCTATCGGTAGTTGTGTCAACTTCCACGTCATGTTCTTCTTGAGGGATTGCATTTCCTCTTCCATTGCACCTGCCCAATTGCCACTTTCTGAACTTCGTATGGCCTCTGGGTAGGTGGATGAAACATCTTCATCTGAAACTGGAAGTGCATAAGCTACCATGTCAGTGAAACGAGCGGGCTTTTGGATCGCTCGTCTCTGTCTTCTAACTGCAATTGGCTCCGATTGCTGTAGAGGTTCTTGGGTAGGAACCTCTTCCTCATCTGACTCTTCTTCTGCCGTAGGAGAGTCACTCGTGGTGCTCCGTGCTGGGATCACCACTGTCTCCTCAAACTCCACCTGCTTCGGAGTACACGCCACCTGTTCAGGAGTACTCTCAGCATCTTCTGGATTTACCTTCTTTAACATGGCAGATTCATCAAAGGTAACATCTCTGCTTATAATTGTTTTCTTTGCCTCGAGACACCACAGACGGTATCCCTTCACTCCAGCATTGAATCCCATGAACAAAGCCTTCTTTGCCCGTGGATCCAACTTTGATTCAATCACATGATAATATGCAACAGAACCAAAAACGTGCAAAGTATCATAATCAGTTGCAGGTTTTCCAGACCATACCTCTAATGGAGTTTTGCCATCAATAGCAGATGATGGCAAACGATTGACGAGATGTTGAGCATATGTTATCGCCTCAGCCCAAAATTTTCTGCCTAACCCAGCATTAGACAGCATACAACGAACTTTCTCCACAAGTGTCCTGTTCATACGCTCTGACACCCCATTCTGTTGCGGTGTTTTCCTGACGGTGAAGTGCCGAACTATGCCACAGTCTTGGCATACCTTAAGGAACGGATCACTCTTGTATTCTCCACCATTGTCTGTTCGGAGAACCTTGATCTTCCTTCCCGTCTGGTTTTCAACTTGAACTTTCCACTTAAGGAAAATTCCAAGTACATCATCTTTGTTCTTCATAGAAAACACCCAAACTCTCCTGGAAAAATCATCAACAAAAGTTACAAAATAATGCCTTCCTCCAAGAGACGGAGTCTTGGCAGGTCCCCATACATCTGAATGCACATAATCCAGAATACCCTTGGTATTATGAATTGCAGTGCCAAACTTCACTCTTCGTTGTTTTCCAAGAACACAATGTTCACAAAACTCAAGTTTGCAAGTCTTCGTACCTTTCAACAATCCTTGCTTGGCAAGAATTTGCAAAGATTTTTCACCAGCATGTCCCAACCGCATATGCCACAGCTTCGTTGCCTCAGTATCTTTCTTGGTGCAAGAAGTTACTGTTGTTACTGTCCCGACCACTGTACTACCTTGATAGTAATACAGATTGTTCTTTCTCACACCCTTCAACATCACCAACGCTCC
Organism: Solanum lycopersicoides; assembly: GCA_022817965.1. NCBI lineage: Eukaryota > Viridiplantae > Streptophyta > Magnoliopsida > Solanales > Solanaceae > Solanum > Solanum lycopersicoides. The sequence continues at coordinate 73,278,576 of CM040628.1, forward strand.
AGAAGTTGCTTTAAGAACTCCATCTCGCATCGTTATAACTAGGCCTTTAGATTCTAAAGCCCCCAATGAGATGAGATTCTTCTTCAACTTTGGCACGTACCGCACATCTCGCAAGATTCTGGTGGATCCATCATGATTCTGCAGTTTGATTGAACCTATTCCGGTTGTTTTACATGAATTATCATTACCCATGTAAACAACTCCGCCATCGAGATCCTGAAATTCAAAGAACCACTCCCGAATGGGACACATATGATAGGTACAACCTGAATCCAATATCCACTCATCTGCATGTGATGTTGTAGGAGCGACCACTAAAGAGATATCTGATTCCGCATCGCTTTTGCATTCTGCAACATTGGCGTCTTGCGGAGCCTTCCCTTTCTTCTTCAACTTTGGACAGTCTTTCCTCCAGTGCCCTTTCTCATGACAGAAAGCACACTCATCTTTGGCAATGTCTCGACCTTTTGATTTGGACCTTCCTCTTCTCCCTTTTGTCTGGTTTTGATGACGACCTCTTGCCACCAATACTTCTTCTGATGTTGTTGCCTTTGTTTTCATCTTATCCTGCTTTCTCAGTTCATGACTATATAAAGCAGAACAAACAGCATCTAACGACACATTCTCCTTCCCGTGAAGTAACGTTGTCTCCAAATGTTCAAATTCATCGGGAAGAGATGATAACAACATCAAAGCCAGATCTTCATCATCGAATATGACATCTAAATTAAGCAAGTCTGCTACTAATTGATTAAACATAGTGATATGTTCATTCATAGTAGTACCTTGTTTGTAATCAAATCGGAACAACCTTTTCTTCATTAGGAGCTTGTTCTGTCCACTCTTTTTCAGAAACTTGTCCTCCAATGCCTTCCACAATTTGTATGCAGAAGTCTCATTCTTGAAAGCATACTTTTGCTCCCTGGATAGACACGATCGAATTGTTCCGCATGCCAACCGATTAATGATTTTCCAATCTTTATCTTCAACTCCTTCTAGTTTGACTTCTTCAATAGCAATATCAAGACCCTGCTGGAAAAGGGAGTCCAAAACCTCCCCTTGCCACATACCGAAATGGCCCGTACCATCGAATATTTCAACCGCCAACTTCAAAGTAGACATCGGGAATCTTGACCATGATGACGAGGCACCCGATGTCTTCGGTGGAATATTTGCAACAGACTCCATTTCTTGATCTTTATTTGCCATTACAGACTAAAAAAAAATATTGGATATTACAACAAAATTCAAATAATCGAAGGCTTCTACTGAGACAAAGTAATTCCTTTCTGGTGTGGAAGATCAGGCGAAACTGCAACCACAGAGCATACTCAGACAGAACTCTGACTTAGAAAAAACTTTCGACGCAAAAGGACCAAAATAATTCTTTTCTGATGTGGAAGATCAGACTCAGCTGCAACCACAGAGCATACTCAGACAGAACCTTGGCTCTGATACCACTTGTTGGGAAATTCGGGTAATTTCCCTACAAAACGGAACAACTTTAGTGAAATAAACCGGTTCAAATGAACTGAACCGGACAGAACACTAACAAAGATACCCGACAAGTAATATCGAATATTAACTGAAAAGAAGAGAAAAGAGACCGAACAATTTTAATAATGGAGTTCAGCCGCGAAAGTTTAATCTCCGAGCACCGCTCAAAGCAGCCTGCTTTTATTAGATAGAGAGAAGAGATTACAAATGGTGTATTTTACAATGAAGGAGGAGGGGTTCTTTTATAACCCCAAATTCTCCTTCACAATACATAAAACTCCGATGTGGGACTAAATAATTAGCCAAAGAGTCAACAACATAATCATCTCAGTTACGGAGTCGTCTTTTAAATCTTATAGTCTTAAAACTTGTTACATTCTATCACGTAGAAATGTATATGAAAAACTTAAAACTTGTTACATTCTATCACATAGAATGTTAGATGAAAAACTTACTATTCTTCAAAGAGCTTATCAACACTTGTAACTAAAGAACCACAATACTTATATCATGATGAATACATATACATGTTTCTTTGAGATATAAACAATGAGTATCATTTACTAGGCGCGATATTTGATTTATTATCGATATTTTTATACTTGTAGAAGGAAGCACACACGACGTAATATATGAAGTTAGCTGATCCAAGGATGCAACAAAGCCAGAAGACGTTATCCATTCTCCCCTCGTTGATATTGTCTGGTAACCATCCTGATAGTAGTTGAACTAGATCAATCAAAGCGTTCCCCAAATAGTACGCGATACCAATAAACAATGCAACCATTGCAGTCGATGTACTCTTCAAAGATGTTGGAAATTCTTGATAATAAAACGCGATATGTCCTGGAAAATGAAATCCTTCTCCAATTCCATTTAGAGCTAGTTGTGGCACTAGCCAAAACACTGACATTGGAACAATGTCATTGTTTTGGCCTATGAGTTTGTGTGATCTAGCAAACCTCAATCGTCTAGACTCAACCAATGCGGAAGCAGCCATGCTAATAACAGTTATAACATGGCCTATTCCGATACGTTGAAGAGGGGTGAGAGTAAAGCTAGTGTACTTAGCTAGAAAAGGATACAAAAATCTATCAATGATGAATATAGCTATACATGTGAATAGCAAAATGAAGACGGACATAGAACCAGCTGGGATCTCGAAATGAGGTCCAATATGGCGATCCATTTTGAGAGCTTGAAGTATTAACAAGCTCGTCTGTATGACTAACTGAGTCGATATAAGAAAACCACTAGCCCATAGAGGGAAAAGCTTGATCAAGCTTTTCAAATCTTCGACTTGCTGCACTGTGCATAGTCCCCAGGGGTTACTAATCGATCCGTCTGGTTTAGTATCTCCCTCAGTAATAAACGCAGCACAATTCAAGAACCTGTACACGAAGACTCGATTACTTGAAGCAGAGGAAGCAGAGGAAACAGGGGAAAAAAAGCAGAGGAAACAGGGGAAAAAAGACGTTTACTTGAAGGATTTCGTAGGAATTTGAGAAGTTGTTAGGTGATCGTGATAGTAGTGTTGAGTTTGTTCCGAGAGAGGGACTCTCCATTTCTGAATGGCAGCAACTATAACACGAGCTAAGTTGACGAAAGGGCTACCACCTTGTTCCTTAACATCGCGATAAAAACGTTTCCCAATGAGGAACATTGCCAAGCCAAGGATGTTAAATGCCATAGAGATACCATAACCCCATGACCAACTAACATTGTCCTCTACATAAACAATAACTGTGGTGCTAATGGCAAAGGACGTGTAGAACGCGAATATGTACCAATCGAAGAAAATTGCTTGATGTTTTGGTTTATCAAATTGATTAGCTCCCATGGGTGCTATTGTATAACGTGTACCCGCGATACCTAGTGATGCTAATGCCAGAGCCATGTATAATACCGCGTATTGGTGTGTTGACGGGCTCGTGCAGAGATTAGATCCATCATCACATGGTGGAGGTCTTAGTACATCAATTGCTGATGTTAACAATAGAAGCAATATACCCTGCAAGTCCAATTGAAGAAATCAATATAGGGTTCTTGGTTATTTAATTTCCTACTAAGTTGCTCTGACTCTTTACTTTCAGTGTTGCACTCGTGTCAAACATGACAAGGGTGTGGTATCCGTACCGAATCTTAAAATTCAGATTATGAAGGATCCGACCTCTAAATTTTAACATATGTTATCGGATACCAGCACCAGAGTTCGAGCAACTTAGTATGAAACTAATGAGGGAGAGTTTGTTCCTTTACCAATGCAGAGATAAGAGATGAAAACCAAATGACAGAAAAACAGCCAAGAAAAGAGTCAGCTAAGATTCCACCAACAATGGGGAAAAGTGTGGTGCATCCATTGATCACATTGTAAACTTTAGCTGCTTTGATACTCTTCATGTTGAATTCATCTATCAAATAAACAATCAGGTTGCTTGTCCACCCTCCGGATGCAAGCGATAAGCCCGCCATGGTTGCTGACATTATCAATCAAAACGTTCAAGAATAATGTTAATGAATGTCGTAGTGAGAGTAGGGAAAACAAGTTTCATAAGTGACATTCTAAGTTCATTGTCTCGTCGATCATGCCAAAAGATATAGCTGATAGCAAAGACACAGTTTCATTTCATGACTAACCCCACAAAATAAGTAGAAAGTTTGATCATGACTCTGACTCAGACCACCCCAGTCACCTCGTGGATTTTGTCATAGACATGATGGTGTTGCCCAATACCAAACCTCAAAAATCACTTATTTTCCGAAAAATAACACATTACAAAATCTTGAATTCGACTCTGAATCAAAGGACGAACAAACGTACCTATAATGAAGGGGAAGGTTATCCAACCACCGTTCTTTCGACGCGTGGAAGACTTCATTATTGTTGCTTCATCAACATCTCTTACTGAACTCTCCATGGCTAGATGCAAGTCAACTTGAAAGTAGAGATGATATTTGTGTCTATACTTTGTTATGGGGATTTTTGAAGTTTTAATAATAAACATGATTAGGATTATGTTTTTATTTTAAAAGGGTCGATTGGTCACTTTTCGGTCATGTCTTTGATAAAATATTCTTTTATCTTAAAGTTTTTCTTGTGCTATTTTTTAATTATAGAGACTATAGCACTCACTCTGTTTCAATTTATGTAACAATGTAATTTGATGCGAGTTTTAAGATATATGAAAAGACTATGTAATGTCTAAAATTATATTTAGAAAGAAAATGTATAGTATAAATTGGGATAGAAAAAACAGTAATTTGTGAATAAATAAAAGGATAGTGAAGAGTCATTTTTCTTATGTAAATAAAATATTTTTTTCTTCAGAGATTCTATCGAAAATAATTTCTTTAAAATACTATAATTTTGTTTATGAAAAGTCAACCTGTTTGTCTTTTGCGAAGAAAGTCAACAATATTGTCCAATTCTCAATTACAAATCATACTAGAACACATATTGTCTTTCTTTATAATAATAATAATAATATAATACAACATAGTCTATAAAATGATTAGAGAAATTAAAGCACCAAATATATTTTATATATATTGGTATAAATACAGTTCACCTAAAATAAGAATAAACAAAGGATAGTGAATACGAAATGCTATCAAATGTCAATCAAGTTGCATAATATTTTGTTTATTTTTTGTATTATGATGTCTGAATTAATTTATACGTATTTAAATTAATTTTATGGAGTACAAACATAAAGTTACTCTGTTCATTTAGACTAGAAGAAATAAAAAAACATCACCTACTAATATTTTTATCAAATTGCAAAGTATTTTACTAACATAAAGGAAATTAGTCATAATCCTAAACATATTTTAGTACTTTATTCTTAAACAATAATTAGAAGAAATCAAGTAGGATATTTTCCAACTAATCCAAGTTTATTAAATGCTGACACCTACCCTAATGATCTGAATTTTTGTATAAGAAAATTCTAGATAATTTAACCATATTCTAAATATATTTCTAAGCAACAATGAGAAAATAATAACATATCAACTTTGGTTCACTTACTAATTAATGAGATTAATTCTTGTAATTATTGACCATGCCAACGGATGATTTTACACAGAATTTTGCACAATCAATAATAGCTTAATATTCCCAATAGTATATTAAAAAAAACGTAGAGTTACAATTTTATTGATTAAAATAGTTTGATAAAAAAAAATTAGGATTTTTCATGTTTGGTTGGAGGTATTAGGTAGTATTTGGCTTATTTATTCCACCAATTTTTTGCTATAGTAATGAATAAGTTATCTGCTATACATGGTGAAATAATTTATTCTGAAATAACTTGTTTCAAATCAAACGATCCTAGTTTTAAATCTCTAACATGTTGGGCTTGTCTGCGCAGGCCATACACACCTAGTATTAATATAAATCTCGACAACTTAGGAATATCAAAATTCAAAAATTCGTACGTTTTAAATTGTAACTCTACTCTCGAAAGTTATTGAATACAAATTATAATTTACAAATATATGCATGTTGACTCTTCAACTACAGTGGCAAAATAATCTTTAACTAATCTGATTTTAAATAATTTCATTCGCCCAAAATAATCATGATTCTTGTTGTAGGTATTTATTCCTTTTTCATTCATTTTATCTTCCTAATTGGTCCATCCTTCGTAAAATTAAATGATAAGGATGGAGCCAATCGAAATCGATATAAAAGATACTGTAATTTTTCGATAAAGAATCATTGATTAAGACCCCTTAAATATATGTGACTACACTACTTTTGGGAGGAAATCTTAGGGTAAGTATTTGAAAGTTTTGGCTCGATAAATGTTTGAGATCACAAGTACAAATTGTTTAAATCATTTTGTTAAAAAAAAATTGGCTCAATAAATGTGTATGAGAAAATCGATCGATCTTTTTAATAGGTTGATTTTGATTTTTATCAAAACATAATAAATATCTAATTTGAAACTGACTTTTGGGTTTAATTCTTTTTATCTTTTTATGAAGATCTAATTTTTGAGGTTAGTTTTTGAAAAGGCATGTCTCTAAGAGGGTGGTTCAGGTAGTAGTTGAGGAATTGAGATGTGTACTTAATTTGTAATCAATTTAATTTGAAATATATGTTTTTTTTAAAATTTATATGAACAATAGCTAAGTTTAAAAGTATACAAATAATCAAGGTAAGATCACTTCTTAGCAAAGTAATATCCACAAAGACACCTTCAAGAGATAAGATCAGAGTTATCTCTTTGTTTCTTATTTAGGTATTTTGGAATGACATGTTTTAATTTAGTTTATGAAAAGATAAAGAAAAATGTATTTGTATATGGATCACTAATGAAAATAATTGGTTATTACATCTGTTTATATGATGATATTGATAAATAAATTGATAATTTATGTTATGTTCAACTTAAAAGGAATCAAAACATATCGGTTACATATTGAGAATTTAGGATTTGGACAAAGTTAGTAGTTGATTTATGTAGCACTTGGGAAAAGTTAATTAGTATTGATATAATACGGAAAAAATGGATGGAATATTCGTCAAACATGTTGGTACTCAAAGCAATCGTGTGGATCAGATATTGATTTAATGACTTATCCAATGGTTTGGACAATAAAATTTACCAATTTCTTAAAACTAATTTATTGCAAAACTAAAAATAAATATCTTATCTTTTTGCAAAAGTAAAAATAGATATCTTATCTAATCCAAAAGTATGTTTAAAATGTAGTATTTTTGTTTTCATATTAAGATATAACTTTTAGTTTCACAATTGACATATGTGAGTAGTGTTACTTAAAATAGTATGCATTGTTTTAAAATAATAAAATATTAATCATGTGTTGCAATACACTACCTTAGATATCTTGTTGTAAAAAATTTATTGACAAACATGAACTTTTGAGTATTTCAATTCAAAGATCTAAAAAATTAGAAAAAAAATTGTCAAAGTTATATTCTCCCATAGTTGAAATGAAAATTGAAGGAAACAAGTTTTGTTTCTCGTCCCAGTATTTCGCAACACTTCAGGTTTACTTATTTTGGTAGGTCTCGACTTCTTCACTATGATCTTTCCAGTAATTTATATAGAAGCTATTTTTACGTGAAAACCCTCTTAAATCAAAGAAAAGAAGATGAGATCATACATAATCAAGAAAAAAAATCATTAATAATAAGAAGGTTATAAAAATTCTCCAAATTTTTTACGTGAAAACCCTTCAAATCATTTGAATTTTAAGAACCAAATCTTGAGTCTTCAACCACAAGATCATAGTATGGTATTTTTAAGGCTGTCAATAATTCACGTCAGATTTAAAAATGTTTTCAATATTTCTCAATTTTTTTTTATTTAAGTGGAAGCATCATTAGCTCAAGACTTTGCTTTCAAATATTCTCAGAATTTGCAGACAAATGATTAATGTTTTTTTTTTATCAGTGGGTTTTCAAATTGTTTTGCCCATTAATGATTAAAATCTCTGAATGCTTGCATTCAACGTTCCAGAGAAATCATAAAATAATTTTGCAATCGCACTATGATTTTCTTTTTAAATAATCATACACTTTTTCGGATTTATTTTACTTGTCATATTTTTATGCTATGTATTTCTTAAGAAATATTAATTAAAAAGGTAATTTAATTATATCATCTTTAATTTTTATTTGATTTCAATTTAATATTACTTTTCTTGTCACAATAATCTTAATTTAAATATATTAATTCAAATTCACATAATATGTGTAATAAAGAAGCAAGGTTGTGATTCTTTTGAGAAATGGAAGTGATAAAGAAAATGAATATCGAATTTAACTCAACCTTATTTATCATCAAGTATTTTGTATATGTATAGAACTCGAGTGATATTATAAAAGCGTAGGCGATATATGCGTGGTAAAAGATTAAATTAAGCAATCAAATAATTACAGAGCGGATTTTCAAACAGACTCTGAAAGAACAAGATAACAAGAATCAAACCAAACAAATACACATACTTGCCATAGAGATTGAACATTTTTACATGTACAAAAAACAAGTATATATAACTCGAACTCCAAATCAATTAAAATTCTGAATCCGTCACTGCATACTCGATCGAGCCATGCTTGCTAGAATCACTTTTTGAAAGCATTAGATGCACCATGATCAACCATTTTGTTCCCAACTTTTCTCTTGTAAAACCACACACATAGCAAATAATACCCAAAATTCACCACTCCAACCACAGCAAACACCCAATAAAACTTGTCAATTCTCCCCTGATTTATGTCATTAGGTAACCAACTCGTCGTCCTCCGAACAAGATCAATCAACGCGGTGCTCACATAAAATGAAATCGCGATGACTAACCATGTTAGGGCAGTTGAAACACTCTTCAACGACGTTGGAAATTCTTGATAGTACAATGATACTTGTCCTGGAAAATGAAATGCCTCACCTATTCCAATAAGAACTAAATGTGGCACGAGCCACAAGACAGAAATCCTGAATCCATCTCTGTCTCTGACTTGATTAAGTCTTTTAGACTCTACTAAAGCTGCAACTCCCAAGCCAATAAAAGTAAGCACATGCCCAACTCCTATTCGCTTGAAAGGCGTAACATTGTGGCCAATCAATTTTTCCCACGCGGGGAACAGAAACCTATCGAATATTGTTAGAAAAATCGCGGTGGTAACTAATACAATGACGGGGATTGAACCAGCTGGAATTTGAAAATGAGGTCCTAAATGTCTGTCCATGGCTAAGGCTTGAAGCACAGACAAACTAATTAGGACCGCGATTGGAGTCGATAGAAATATGCTAGATGAACACAATGGCAGAGTTCTCATTAGACTTTTAAAGTCTTCTACTTCACTTACAGTACAGAGTATCCATGGTTTCGCGATTGAATCGTCCTGTTTAACATCTCCTTCACATTTTAACGCTGCACGATTCAAAAACCTGCATCACAAGTGAAGAGATCGATACATATTTATGTAAAAATTTAATTTGAAAGGACATGGCATTGACTCAATTCGCCTATTTTTCACCTCTGTAATGATAACAAAGAAAAAAACATAGGTCAACAAACTCAACTGAACTATTGTTCTTTCGTTAGTTTCACATTTCAACTATCAGTTATTCCCACATGACACCACAAACTATCAGTTGTTTCCTTTTCCTACCTGAACGATGGTCATAGTTCAGATAGGAAAAAGGAACAACTGGTAGTTAAAGTGTGAAACTAGCGAAAAAGTAACAGTTCAGATGTGTTTTTGATTATTAACTCGAAAGATAAAGTGAACTCACCCAAAACTTCTTGAAGGTGCATGATCAACATTGGCATGTGGTCCATAATACCAATTATTACTCTCATCTAAAATTGCAAGTTTCCTTTTTCTAATAGTTGCCACAATCACATGAGCCAAACTAGTAAAAGGACTAACTTCAAGTTTAGCATAATGGTAAAATTTACTTCCACATAAGAAAACAACTAAACCAACAAAATTGGCAGCTACACATACAAAATACCCAAATTTCCAGCTCACATTGTCTTCTATGTACACAATAACAGTTGCTCCAATAACTGTTCCAGTGTACATGGTGAAGAAGAACCAATTGAAGAACATGTTTTGATACTTTGAGTCGCGAAATTGGTTCGCGCCAATTGTAGCTATGTTGGTTCTCATTCCACCTAATCCGATGGAGGCTAACGCGATTCCTCCGTATAAGAAGGCAAATTGAAGTTTTGTTGGTGACATACAAATGCCTGAACCATTTGTGCATAGTTGTTGAGGTCTCAATGTGTCAATTGTTGATGTTAAAGCTAAGAGAACTATGCCCTGTATGAGTTAAAAGTTAGATGATCACAACTAATTTCATGATGCATTATAAAAAAGGGCATTTTTGTAAAATTAGAGTTAATTTGTTCGATAGTCATTCAACTTTCAGTTTATTATTGCATCAAAACTATAAAGTCATACCTTTTGTGATACAAAAAAATCGAACTATGTCTATATATCATAGGAGAAAAAACACAAAACTCCAAAAATCGATAAATTCGACCCTCGAAAAAGGGGCATTTTTTTTGTAAAATTAAAAGTTAATTTTGTTTGATAGTTATTCAACTTTCAGTTTATTGCTCCAAAACTATAAAATTATACTTTTGTGACACAAAAATAATTGAACTATGTCTATTTATATCATACGAAAAGGTGAAAAAAAATGATCTCCCCACCACCACCACCATCAAAAAATAGATTTGATGTATGAATAATCTACCCAACCACTTACCCCCAACCGAGGAAAGTATGATGCACAAAACAATTCCTGTAAACAAGATACATAAAAAGGTCGTCTTCCGAGTATAATTTTAAATTCATAGGTGCACCTTCCTCTAGAGGAAAAAATGTATGAAATGGGAATTAATCCCCTAAAAGTAAATAACTCAAACACTCAATCAGGTGCACCACTTAAACTAGTCACTGACCGCACTCAAAAAAGACATGATGTATACAATTTATCCTAATATAAGTCAATAATTAAAATGAAAGAAAAATGTATGAAGTGGGAACTAATCGCCTAAAAGTAAATTAACTCATCAGTCAATACTCAACCAAGTGCACCACTTAAATTAGTCACTAACCACACTCAAGAAGAGACGTGAGGTAAACAATTTATCCTGATATAAGTCGATAAAACTGGAAAAAAATGTATGAAATAGGTATTGATCGCGTAAACTAAATAACTCAACACTCAACCAAGTGCACCACTTAAATTAGTCAGTTACCGCACTCAAAAAGAGACGTGATGTAAACAGTTTATCCTAACGTAAGTCGATAAAGTTAGAAAAGGAAAAGTAGGGGATCGAATTACATACCAGTAGAGAGATTAAACAAGAACTCCATACAATAGAGAAACAACCAAAGAATGAATCAGCAAGAATAGCAGCAACAACAGGAACAAAATTGACAGAGCCATTCATAATATTAGAAACTTGAGCAGCATCAATACTATTCATGCCAAATTCCTCTATTAAGTAAACTGTCAAGTTATTCATCCAACCTGCTGCTGCTATGTTCAATCCCGCAGTCGTTGCTACGAATAAATTCAAAAACATAATTAAGTAAAATGAAATAACAGTAACGTTCTCTATAACAGATTAAACTTTTTAAGAAGTTCGAGAAAAAGAAACCTATTATAAAAGGGAATGTAATCCATCCTCCTCGTTTTCCGTGTCCAGCTGAACTTTTCAAGATTTGTGATTCTCCATCCATATTTTAAAGAGAAAAAAATGTGAGATGATTTTTTATAAATGCTCTGTTTCAGTTTATATAGAGAGCTTATATAGAATATATAGAAAGCTTGAAAGGTTTGGTTTTGTCATTTTTTTATATTTTCACAAACAATCTTTGTTTTCAAGCAATAAACCATTTATTTCGTACATTTTTACTTGTCTTACTTAAAATAAATATTTGTTTTTATTTGTTTAGTATGAAAAATTAAAAAATAATTGGAGCAACTCATTAGGTGTTGTGATACTTGGAAGGCATCGATGTTAGAGTTTTGAGTTTTTTTTTCCTTCTTAAGTGAATAAATAAAAATCTAAGGTTTTGGATCGTTTTTCTTTCGTATGTGGATAAATTTAAGCTCAATTTGAACTAGCTCACTTTTGTCCATAAGACGATAATATAGTGCATATGTAAGACTTTCTTTTAGATCTTATTTTTGAAGAATAGTAATAGTTTAATCAACAGTCATATAAAGAGAAAAGTGAGAGAGGACAGATTTTTGCACAAAGCCTAGTAACCGATTTCCCGCTTCATTTTTTGTCTTATTGAGCTGATTTTCGGGCAGCTTGTTCCTCTCAACTTAATCTTTGATTCGGAACTAAGAAAGGACAATTTGGAGTCTCGTAGCTTCGGATTTTAGCTAGTGAACAATAGTTGCATTTATGTTGTTAGAATATGAATAGGTTTATACAATCCTATTAGAATAGGAATAGTTTATACAATACTATTAAAATAGGAATAGGTTTATATAATCCTATTAGAATAGAAATAGGACTACTAAATAGTATCCTATTTGGTAAATGATTGTATTCTATGCCCTATAAATAGGGTCTCATGTAATAATGTAGATACAATAACAATTCAATATTATTTTTTCCCTATATTTCTCACATGGTATCAGAGCAGGGGCCGTCTCACCCGATGTTGGGATCCCCGAAATCAAAAATTGCCCACGCACCAGATGCTAAGCACTGGGCGTGAGGTGGGGTGTTAAAGAATGACAAAAGTCCCACATCGGTGGTTAATGAGATGGGTGGACTCCTTAATAAGGCTTGGGCAATCCTCCTCCCTTTGAGCTAGCTTTTGGGGTGTGAGTTAGGCCTAAGACCTAATTTTACATGTTAAAGAATGACAAAAGTCCCACATCGGTGGTTAATGAGATGGGTGGACTCCTTAATAAGGCTTGGGCAATCCTCCTCCCTTTGAGCTAGCTTTTGGGGTGTGAGTTAGGCCTAAGACCTAATTTTACATGGTATCAGAGCCTCTACGATCTTGGTAAACAATCAAAGAGCTTCCGCTGTCGGCGGGCGGCTATTACTCATATATGCTGCCCGTCCAGCCATATGATTATGTTAGCAAAAGTTGGGTCACCGTGTATCTTTCTAGTGACTATTTTCCTATATTTAATTTTGTAGCACCGTCCCATCATTCCGGTGACTACTTTTTCATATTTAATTTTGTAGCACCGTCCCATCTTTTCGGTGACTACCTTTTTTTTTGCATATCTGATTTGCGTAGCACCGTGCATCTCCCGGACTACTTTTCATATTGAATTTGTGTAGTACTGTGGATTTTTTTTCCGAACTATTTTCTCATATCTGAGTTGCATAACATCATGTGTCTTTTCAGTAACTTAGATTTGATTTGCATAGTTCCATTTGTCTTTCCGGTGACTCCTCAAATCTGATTTGCGTAGGGTTGTGCCATCATTCCAATCCTACCTATATAATTTCTCTTTTTCATTAGGGTCGTGCCATCATTCCGACCCTACCCATATTATTTCTCTTTTTTTGTCAATGGGGTCGTTCCAACTATCCTATATAATTTCTATTTTCTAGTTGGGTCGTGACATCATTCCGACCCTACCTATATAATTTTATTTCTTAGATTGTGACCATTTTTAGCCATCAATCTAATACTACGGCATATAAGCATGTTCCAATAATTATTTTGGTGACTTTCTTATTTAATATTAACTCGTCTATTGATGCCAACATGATCCATATACTTTATATTAGATTTGAGCACTTCGTTGCTCAGGGGGAGTTTAGTAGCCTTGTATGTCGATTGTGTTGTGTCATCGATTGTGCAGATCACTCTATGGTCTAGAACAATTTTTTCTCAAGCTTGGGTTGGGAAGTTCAACACCAATATTATGAATCAAATTCATTATTTCATGCGAAGATTAAGCACATTGAGATTTACTGGCATTATGCATCAAATCCATCAAATCCAGTATTTAATGAGAAGACAAGCACATTAAGATTGACCGTCAATTTTGTGAAGTCTGCAAATATCTCACCAAGCCCCTCATCGGTCCCCGTGTTAATTACATTTGTAACAAGCTAGATGCATGAATTGTACGCACTAGCTTGAGGGGGAGTGTTAGAATATGAATAGGTTTATACAATCCTATTAGAATAGGAATAGTTTATACAATACTATTAAAATAGGAATAGGTTTATATAATCCTATTAGAATAGAAATAGGACTACTAAATAGTATCCTATTTGGTAAATGATTGTATTCTATGCCCTATAAATAGGGTCTCATGTAATAATGTAGATACAATAACAATTCAATATTATTTTTTCCCTATATTTCTCACATATGTGATTTTGCTCCTTTTATTTCTCTAGCTTTTGGTGTTATCTTGTAATTATGTTCCTCACTGTTTGACGCTTTGTTGGTGGCCATTTTGGAGAGCACTTTGTAACTATAGTTAGTTATAGTGGAGCTTTGACTTTGTGTTTTTTACTCTTCACACCGAAGAGATTTTCTGCGTTATACTTGGTGTCTCGTGTTTTGATTTATTTTTCTTGTTTTGATTGTTTTGTTTGCTACCCCAAACAGTGTTTGTTCTTGCATTAGTTTGTCTTCTCTTGATTCAAATAGAAGAAAAAGTTGACTTGAGCTTTCTTCCGCTATTACTCTATCGTACACATTACTTATGCTTGTCTTTCCCAACAATCGATTTGTTATCCTCTCACTGCACAGAATGAAAGCTGTTTATTGCTCTATGAAATCATCCTCGTGTAATATGCTATTATTAATTATAGTTATATTCAATATTAAAATTATTATTTATTTATTGATTCTGAAAATATATATCAAGTTAATACTAGATCGATAAATTAATAGAGAATAAATGTATAGTATAGGTAGCTAATGGAGGAAATATCTTTAACTATCTTGATTTTTTAAAATATTTTAATTTCATTTGCCCAAAATAATCATGATTCTTGGTGAAGGCACTTATTCATTTTCATTAGCTTTCTCTTCCTTGGTCCACCCTTAATAAAAATAATTGAAAAGGTGGGAGGCAATGGAAACCAACAATATAAATAAAATAATATATATATATATATATATATATATATATATATATATATATATATATATATATAGCATAATCTTTTAATAAAAAGATGTATATTGATACTTCTTGAATACATATGGCTCCATCACTTGTTGGGGGAAGCCTTAGGATAAGTAGTTAAAAGTTTTGCCTAGATAAATGTTTGAAATCGCAAGTACTAACGGTTTAAATTATTTTATTAAAAGTTTTGGCTCGATAAATATAATTATAAAAAAATTAGTTGTTATTGATTTTTTTATTAAAAATTATTTAATTTTAAATTAACCTTTTGGAGTCGAACTTATGAGTTTTAAATTCATATACTTATAAATTACAGAATCCTTTATAAATAATACTTACATATTTAATGAATTTTTAAGATAAATATAAAATTTAAATTTTAAAAATTGAGTTTAATTGAATTCATGATCCAAAATACTATAGCTCTACTCTAGTTTTTTTAAATAGAAGAGTGAATGCATGTGAAATGTTAGCAAACCATCACATCATAATGTTAAATAAGAACTTGTATTATCAATTATTGATGAGATCCTATTAGCAATTTTGAAGTTGATTCACATTGCAATAGGATAATCATCTAAGTGGGATAATATAAATATACTAAATGGACTCAATAAATAGAAAAAAGGAGTAGGTGGGGAGTAGAGGAGGAGGTAAAATTTAGGTTACAAACACAATTAAATATTAAGTTTAAAATTCAGTTACTAATATTTAAAGTTATTATTTTAAAATTTAGAATTATGAATGAAAATTTTGATTTTGCCTTCAATAGGTGGGATGGGAAAAAATTGAATTGGTAATTTTTTGCGAAAATTACGACCATTAACATGAATTTGATCGACATTTTTTCTAGTCAATTAGATATAATTAATGTTTTTCAATAAAAAAAATTATTAAAAATAATTTTTTTATCTTATAAAAATAAAAATAAGATCCACGTACATTCTATATTTTATTATTTCTCTGCTCCTATTTATAAGAATTTGGTAATTGAGTGGAATCCACTAATCATTCATATATAGATAGTGGTGCAATATTATATAATTTGATGGAATGTTATAATGATATAAATTATTTTTGGTATTAGCATTTTTATAAATAGTATATATTCAGTTTGTAAGGCTAAGATTTATGTTCTCCTTTTGTGTGATTATTGATTTTTGGTATATATACCAATTGAGATTACATTTGAAAGTGTGGTTAATAACAAAAGTTTCTAAATAATTTATGTCATCAGCTAGTAATCAAAAAGGGGAATCAAATTATGTGGAAAAATTAAAGAAAATCCTATGGTTAACGTTAAATTACCTTTTCTTTTGATCTTTCATTTATTTATAAAAAAATTAAGATCTTTTTTAAATTGCTGGCTCAGTGAAAAGATATATTTTTAGTGCAGGGGTGTGAGAGATTGATAATAGTGGACTTATCGATGACATGACCTTAGATAAAAGGATATGAAGATCGAGGATTATGATAGATGATTAGTAGGTAGTGGAGTGTTGTCTGATTTTTCATATCAATATATATATATATTCTCTCCAACTATATATCTTATTCTACAATTTACTTTTTTTTTATGTGTTATCACTATAACAAAAACAACTTTAAGCGGCATCAAATATTGACATTATTAAAGAGTGCTAAATTCTTTATCGGCATTAGTTAAATGTCATTAGAACCAATGTCGCTAAAGGCTTTAGGAACATATACAAAAAAACGCTAACTACCGCTAAAAATACATTTTTAACAATTAAAAATTAATTTTCGCTAATAATTATTTTTGATATAATGTTTGTGTTATCTCACCAGATCTCACTAATAAAATCATATTAAATATATTTTTGTATTACATACTCAATGAATTGGGGTCTGTAAAAGAAAAAAAAGATCCTCCATGAATTTATTTGCATTCAACCTTAGGTAAAAAAATCCCATGATCTAACCAAATAACTTTTTTTTTCTTTTCTTATTATCTTATCCTATTTATTTAATTATTTCATTTTGTACCTTTGTTAAAAAAAACTATTAAATTGCACTACAACTTTCATTATGCTTCCATTTTGAGCAACAATGGAAAGATTAGTCTTTAATTGCTTTGATTAACCTACTGGAAGATGCTTTAATTAGAGGATATAGAAAAATATTTAATAGTTTTATTGATAGTGGCGTTCGAATTCATAATATGTAAAAAATATTTTCAACGTTATTTATTATCATTATATTGTTAAGAGTTCACAAGTTAATTTTCTAATAAAAATACAGAATCTACGAAAAAGCTTGTGGGTTCGTCCGAACTCTCAAACCCCATCTAACTCTGTTTCTGTGTTCAAATAAATTCTTTTCCCCCAAATATAAATTTGTATGGTGTCATAATATTTCACAAATTATATTTCTTGTTCAGTTGTTCTTAAAGAAGTTATGTCCCACTAGACATAAGTTTGAATTATTAAGACAAAAACTAAAGACCAACTCATATAAAAAAAATTGTGCAATTAAATACATGTATAAGGTGTTAAATATACGAGTTGAACTGAATTTAATAGATTAAAATGTTTTAAGTTAATAAATAAATGATAAAAAATAATTAACATATATAACACTCATGCTATTATTGAAATCAAATTTTAAAATTTACTAGTTTAATTTCCAAACACCACTTAGAGATACTTTTCTCATTCCAAGTTGTATATTACACTCTTCCCTTTTTGGTTTATCACAAAAGCATCATCTTAATAATCTCTTTGCCCTAATCTCTTTTTTTTTTTTTTTTTGATGCCTAACAACTTGTTTGGATGATGGTAATATATTGTATCGTATTATATTGTTATTTTAAATAAAATATTTATTTTGATTGTTACTTAATTTTTTTTTATCATATTGTTAGATTTATTGTTATAAAACAACAAAAAATATATTTGATGTGATCGATTTGAGGATTAGGGCAAATGGAATGTTAAAGTTGGTCTCTTAGGTGAATAAAGAATAGTAAACTTTAAATCGATCATCTAATTGATACTTTTATCTTATTTCAGATATTTTCTTTATCAATCATATATTTTCTAGTATGTCGGTATATGTATCTCACCGTTCTTATTTCTTTCATCTTCTTAGCATGAGAACTAAATTTCCTAAGCGTCTCATTATTTTCTCAACTTCTTTACGTACGCTTGAATGGTTTCTCTCAAATAATTCTTTTGAAGTGAGGCCTTCAGAATTCTTCAGGCTCCACAAATGTGGATGGATGTAATACTTTATTTTACGCGCTTCAAAAATAATTTAATTGAATTTGTATTGAGTAAATACTTCAACTCTGAGTGTGCATGTTTAAACACCTTAATTTTTCTCCATTGTATCAACTGAACACTTCAACTTACAAAATGATCATCAAGACACCTTCAAAATTTACGTTTTATGCCACTCATATGTCCAATAGATAGGAAAAAAATGCAAAATTTGAGTACAAGTAAGAAAAAAAATCGTAAATAAATGATATGTGCACACGTGTGTATTTGTGTGTGTATATTTGATCAATTGCATTAGGTCTTAATTGATTCGTCAGGATCGTTTAGTTATTAGTTAGAGTTATGCATATATTAGTTAGTTATAAAGATATTAGTTATGACATACGTGATGCATATATTAATTATGCACATGATCCCAAAAATTTATAAGAGAACATGTCATATTTTTGCTTTAAGTTCAAAGTTAAAATTACTGGTCAACCAAAAGGAATGAAAGATGAAATTGAATTGACAAATCTGATTTATACAAAGAAAAAAGAAAAAAAATTGGCACTTGAATGGGTCATCAATTTGGGCCAAAGTAATGGACTATTTTGTGCTGGTTAGACTAAATGGGCTGTGTCCAAACTAAGCCCATATTCAAATCCATTAAAATCTAAGTGGATTGAGCGGGTCAAACGGGTTTGGGCTTTGGACAAAAGTTGCCAACCCTAGTATAGAATAGTGCAGGATTGAAGTTATAGTGTGGAGTACATTCTTGTAAACTTCATGCATGTCGAGTCGGTCCACATGAACGATCCATGAGTCATGACCTATATTCAAAGTCTAACATTATGGATATTGATGTTTTCATAGGTGTAACTCTTTATGATTCCGTATTCACCATGAGAACTTTGTTATCAATAGTGAAGTTTTACACCATTTTTTTGTTTCCTATTCAATGTTCGGATTTCACATTGAATTTCGATTAAATTCGAATCACGCACTGCAGGGCCCATTTGGAGGTGGCACTCCCAACATAATTTTCTCCATACCAGAGCTCAAACCCGAGACCTTTGATTAAGGATGAGACACTCCCACCAGTGCACCATAACCCATGTTGGTCACCATTTTTTCTATGTATTACACCATAACATTTACTATTTTGAGTTGCGTTTATGCCTTTTGGAATTATTTGGTAGCTGGTAAGAGTTATGCATGTATTACTAAGTGTCATGACACTTTCTCTTTTGCTTAGTAGATTCATCCCTCATATAATGTTAAATTGAAGATTAAATAACGTAATAAATCATATGATTATGAAGTATTATATAATATATGTAGTTGAGTCTTAAGAATGAGCTTACCATGTGAAAATGAGATAAGAGAAATATCACATATACCTAATATGATTATTTATTTTTGTAGCAAATAAATCCTATATCGTAGATCCATATCGATCATTCACAAAAATTTATACATTACTCTTTCATGAATTATATATTCATTTTTTTTTATCATAGTATTAATATTATTTTACACAAATATATATTAAGAATTTCTATATACAGGTGCAACGCACATATCAAAAGACTAATAATAAAATCAGTAAAAAAAATAAAGAAATGAAAAAGGGAGAACTAATTTCATACTTTGATAAGTGGTAATCAAATAATTCATTTGTTAGTTTGGGTGCCACGTCATATATTTATCTTTCTCTCTATATATACAATGATATACGTATATACAATGATATGCTAACGGAGAGGAGCTTGCTATTCCCTCTTCTTATATAGTAATATACATATTTATATTTATATATACATAGTTTTGATCAAAGTGTATAGGTTCCACAAGATCCTCTCCGTCCTTAGTAAATTCGTCTTAATTTAGCAATATGAGTTTGTCGTATAATGATAGAATTGTTTCACCTTTAACCAGATGTCTTCCGTTTCAGCTTTGAGTATGAAGAAAATCCTATTGAGAGCGTCACTCACGAATGGACCATGTAGCATGTGATCCAGATTTTGTCGGGGGCTCAATGTAGACTCCAAATGGAAAATCATAAAAATAAATTTTTTAAAAACCGCCTCTGGTTCAAACTAAAATGAAGATTAAATGACACAAAGAAGCAGTAAAAGTAAACATAAGTAATTTAATTACCGTCAAACTTATTAATAAATATAACACGTCAAATTTATAATAAACATAACAGCGTTACTCTCATACGTTTAAATTTATCATAAAAAATTATAGATATCTAATGATACTTCACAATAATATAACTTAAGACTTTGCTTATCTTAACAATATAAATAAATAATAATTTAGGGATAATTTTTTATGAATAAAAAAACAAACAAAAAAAATTTAATCAAACTTTTTTAATGAAATATTATTTTAGTTAGTAGGAAGTTTCCACAACATAACCCACACTATATCTCCGTCAATCAGACTCAACGTGAATGACTTTCAACCGTCCGATCAATTCCTTAATCACTTACGTGTCACTCATCCGTGCAAAGCCACTACTCCATCACTTTCGACCCGACCCGTTTTTCATGCAAATAATTAGGTGACCCGAAATCCAATTACTCAAAAAATAGCGACCCTTTTTCACTCTCTCTCTCATCAAAAACTCCAAAAAGCAGCTCTGTGTGGTTCTCTCATTTTCTCTCTCTATCGTTTGTATCATTGGCGTCTCATCCGTGTAGCGATTTTGCCCTTCTTTCTCTTCTTCTATTGATCCAGTTCATCACTGTAAGTACATCATCAAACTCTAGTTTTTTGTGTGTATTTTTTGGGATTTTTTAATCAGATCTCTAATTGTTTTTTAGTCGATTTGTGTTTGTGATTTTGTTTTTTGGGGTTTTGGAGATATGGGTTTTTGATTTTGAATTATGGGTTGGGGTAAAGTTGAAATCTTTTTTGATTTTGAGGGAAAAAAAGAGATTTTTTTGTGGGTTGGTGTGTTTGCATTGGATCGATGGGTTTGATTGATTAGAGAAATGAAGGAAATTGAAAAAAGTTTTTTTTTTTTTTTTTGTGGGTATAAGAGTTTGACTTTGTTGTTTTTAGTTTTGACTTTGATATATGTGTATTATTTTTGGTTGTTTATGGATTTGGTAGAGGTGTTTGTATGTGAGGTGAATTTTTGTTTTGACTGACTTGAGGAATTAGTTTGCGAGTGAAGGGGTTGTATGATTTGAATGGTTTTGTTTTGAATTAATATATTGGGTTTTGAAGGTAACCATGAGTGACCAAGGAGAAAAGACCTGTCCTCTCTGTGCTGAGGAGATGGATATGACAGATCAGCAGTTGAGGCCTTGCAAGTGTGGCTATCAGGTTTGTAAATCTTCAAGTTCTAGAATAATATTCTTATGATTTTGACCATGTTTTGCTTGAGTAAATTGAAACCATGCTGTTTTTGTGGAACTGGGTCATTAGAAGACTAGTCATTGTTATTGGCATGTTGTTTCCATCAAGACATACTTATTAGGGGTGGAGTGGAGTTGCTTTGCTGGTAGTCTGGTGATAGCTCTTTATTATTAGACATCTAATTTTGTCTTGAAAGTGATAGGAGAGTGGAAATGTGTCTAGACCTTAAGCGTATATTCCACTGTGTGGTTATTAATGGAACTGCAAAATTAAGAAAATTGTTAAGAGTTATTTGTGTAATCTAAGAAGAAAAACTGTAAATACAAATCACAATTATATGGAGAAAAGGATTGGAAAAGAACTACCATAGCAGCAGCAGTTTTGGTTAATGCAACTTCCTTTTAGTGCCTGCGCTGAAGTGTCCGTTAGGCAAGGTGAAATAATTTCTTTTAGCACCTACCTTCAGACCTTAAGTGCTCTCAAAGGAGTCCATGATAACAACTCTATCTGTAATTTTCAAAACATTTTTGTGAAGTTGTCTTAATGGTTATTGGAGCTCAGCCTTATAATGTCACTTCTGAAAAAGTTCTTTTATGCAATCCTGGCTTTCTTTAATGAGAATTGTATAAATCAACCTTGGGAGCTGCCTTGGAGGGGTTTGAGAGGTAGGGGTGAAAAATGGATTAATCACGCCACAGGTTTCTACTGTGCATATGCTCTGCTAGGCTGATATTTTCATCTCTAGAGTACTTCTGCGTGTAAGTTTCATATTCATTTATCTCTTTTAGTTTTGTAATCCACATGCTTTAGGTGGAATTTTTTGTGCATATCCACTCTCAATTGGGCTAGAGAGGTTGCTAGAGGGGGGGGGGAGGGAGGGGTTTGGTGCCTGATAGAGTACTTGCTTGTCCTTATTTGAACTCTATTATGCATTTAATTCTTGAATACCTACTTAGATGTTCCTATTGGATATGCTTTTTTTTGGGTAGTTTTTCTATGTAGAAACATCCAGTTTTTCAGTTTTCATTTCCTTTTATCTTGAGAGCCTAAATAAATGATAAGAATGCCCACAGCCCTCCTGCCAAGTTGGCTGGGTTTAATGTTTTCCTTTTCATGGTAAGTTTTGGATTAATTACATAAAAGAACCTTGTCTATGTAAAAATTTAAACAAACCACGAAGCTAACTGTTGTTTGACACACTTTTCTTCTTATTTTAACCATAAAAAGGGCATCTTTCCCTATTTATGAATAATTTAATGGTAAGCTTACCATTTTACCTTTAGTGTGATATCTATTGTCACAAATGTTTATGGATTGTTTTGGATCACAAGTTTTTTTTTTTCTTTCTTAAATTTCACACTCAATCAAACAATTACATAAATTGGTAACTGTGATAGAGGGAATAGTAGCTTAAAAGCATGTGATAGTCTAGACAAAAGGAAGCTATACAATATACGGAAGACCTATGCATAAGAGAAAAATCATATCTGACTAGAACTTACAAAACAAATTGTGTATTGCTACATAACATAAAGGTTATCAATATACAAAATATGAATGCTTAGGAATAACTGGTGTCTGGGGGTGTCAAAGAGAAGTTGGGAACTTGTAATAGTTTCTTGGGAACCATAGTATAAACATCAATGAAGTTGCATCCAAGGGCATGGTGGTAGTCGATAAAACTGGAATCAAGACCATGGTAGAGCTAGGTATCAACAAAAAAGATTAGAGGATTTCTGTCAGTTTGACTAAACCTTCAGGTTAAGTTACTAGGTTGTACCTGTACTAGTGGGAGGATGCAAATATTCAATCGGATAGTCTGCAAGATAGTCAGGTACCATTTTTATTTTTAAAACCTACAATGCATTTGTTTTTTGCTTGGTTAAAAGAACACAAATTTTGTGCAGGGATTGGTGGATACTTTTGATAACTTCAATCTAGCTGGTTGAATAGATTAGAAACTCAGTTATTTTGGAAAATATCACATAACATTTTGTTCTTCTGATGGAATTTGAACCAACACCATCTTATATTTGGCTCATCCATTTGATTTTATCCCCAGGAGAAAAAGACTCATCCATTAACATTTGGGAAATTTGCACCACTATGCATGTCTAGGCTACTTATTCACTTTTTAGGAGTATGACTCATGTCTAGTCTCTTTTATCACCGAGATAAACTTGCAGCTATTGTGCCCAACGGTGGTGTATGTTGCCACCAGTTGTGTAACAGACATTTGGATTTCCCTTTAAAGCACAAGCTAGGAAGACATTTTCTTCTCTATGCTAATGCTTCTGAGAGTTATATGCTTGCTTATAGTTGATGCATACGGTGTATTGTAACCTGGTACTGTTTGTATGTTCTTCGGTAGTGATGTAGAAATCTTTGTTTTTGGTGCAGAGAGTTGTAAGCTGAAGCTATATCTTAAATGATTCATATATGTTCTTTGTAGTATCAACTTATAGTTAAAATTTAAGGTGACTCAATTTTTTATTATTTTTTGATCAAGTGTGTTGGGCCACTCAATTAATGCCTGATAAGAGCAAGATAGCCACTCAATTTATCCCCCTAATTGCTGGTTATTCAACACAATTATGAGATTGTAATAGCAGTCTCTTTTTCGTTTTTTGATAACTAGATTGTTACAACAGTCTTCCTTTCTTTTGATAACCGGATTGTAACAACAGTCTTCCTTTCTTTTGATAACCAGATTGTAACAACAGTCTCTTCATTTATTTACCATCTCAAATTACTCAAACTTAGTGTTTGTAAAGGTTATCTTGGATTAGTCATTAGTGTTACCATCCTAAAAAAAAAAGAGATTATCTTGGATTCGCAGAGCATAATAATGATAGGAAATTGAAGAGGCTTAGCACCATTATCATGATACATTTTATTATTTGTTTACGTTAGATTATTCATAGTTTCCTTGTCTTCTTCATGTTCTAAGAGAAATAAAGAGAAGTATTCTTAATGCATTGAGTTTTGAATGAGCAACATGGTTATGAAGGGTATAAATACCGTTCAACATTGCAGGGTTGATATTGTCTGTCAACAATTTTGTTTAGAGCTTCTGACTTTTATATTAGTTTAACATAAATAGATTTATGTTCACTTTTGGCACCCATTTCACTGTAGGTATGCGTATGGTGTTGGCATCACATAATGGAAATGGCTGAGAAGGATGAGACAGAAGGGCGGTGTCCTGCATGCCGCAGTCCATATAATAAGGAAAAGATTGTTGGCACGGCAGCAAATTGTGAAAAGTAAAATATGAATTAATATTTTTGTTCTCAAGGACAAACTCCATTAACAGATTAGTAGGATCTAAAATTTCTGCATTCTTCATAGTTTCTTGGTCATCTAACAGGATGGTGGGCTCGGAGAAGAAATTGACATCTCGAAAGGGTAAAAGTAAAACAGCTGATTCGAGAAAGCAACTTAGCAGTGTGCGCGTTGTTCAAAGGAATCTTGTCTACATTGTTGGTTTGCCTCTCAGTTTAGCTGATGAAGATGTACGTACACTTCAATTTTGGAATCTTTAATACGTCCCTTTAAGATATTCTTCGTTTCAGTCATTTTAAACTTTTTACGTAGGGATGTCCTAGTCCTAGATGCTCGACACCTCTCTATTTATAATTTATCTAATAAAATGATACAAATTTATCCCCATCAAAGCAGCTTCTGCAGCGGAAGGAATATTTCGCTCAGTATGGGAAGGTTCTGAAGGTGTCTATGTCTCGAACAGCTGCTGGTTCCATTCAACAGTTCACAAATAATACATGCAGTGTGTAAGTATGCTTCTTGATTTAAATTCGTACTGGCTCTCAAGATGCTTCATGTAAAGCAGTAATATTAAGATGCTGTGAAAGTGCCATAGGAAAGAATAGTCGAGGATTTCTAAGCCTCACAAACAAGCATTTCTTCGTCATAGGGTTATATATGAAGATGCTCTTAACATGCTGTCCAAAAGAATTTTGCGAGGCTCATTTCACAAAAATAACAGCAATCTATGCCCTGAGTTGTGTTCTTTCACCAAAAAAAGATGAATGTGTTGAGTTATCTGTGTTCAAAACGTGTTTCTAATCCTGGAAAACCCTCTTTGTACATCATTCTATGTGATTTCTTATGTTTAAATTGTGTCCAATCATACGTCATGTTTATGACTACAATGATATTCATGTGTTTACCTTTGGGCTTAGGTCATGTAAGTTAATATACACATCTCTCTTCTGCTTCATAGGATTTTTGGCAAGTATTTTAGCGGTACAGTCTTGAAGAGTGTACTTCTCCTTCCCTGGTGTTTCAAAGGGATAAATGTGAAGATAATTTGGATTACCTTTTTTTTTTTATAAAAGAAATTTGTGTATGAGCTTTCGGTTTCCCCAATGCCCACTTCTTTGGATCCTCTAGTTTCGTGGTACTGTGCCACCCTGCTGGCAATTCCCCAATTTAGCAAAGAATACAATACAGCCAGCCCCTTCCCATACTGTCCTTTTTGCTACTTGTACGTCGAAGTTCTTATTTCTCTCTCTGAGAAAGCTTGCAATAAGACATGTTTCAAGCAGTTCCCCTTGGAAGTATTCAACATTTTTTTTTCCAGGATTTGCCTTTTTATGACTGTTGGACTTCATGATATTAGGAGTTGACATTTAGCTAGTTTGACCATAGATTCCCAAATATTTCTAGGAAACCAGATTTGAGTGAAGTTTGGATTGAAGATTCAGAATGTGTTTGGCTATAGTTTTTGGAAACATATTTCACTTTTTTTTTTGAATAACATAAACCTGACTTATACACAAAAATTATAAAAAACTAGCAAAGATACCCATAAGCATGGCACAAAATTATCATTTTTATAATGAACTTAGATTATACATTATCCTAAAATATAACACGATATTCTAATAAAAACTACTAATTACACGATTCACTGGGTATGTTGTATGCTAATAACACAAGTAACTACTACAATTCGTCAAATTACAATTAGATATGAAGATTCAGTAGTGAAAAAATAAATAGTAACGAAAGCACTAACTAGCTATGCTTTACTATAATCTTCCCACATTCTACGAACAATCTCTTCGCAGCGTGCATGCATTTCCTGATCAGATGACCAAAAAAGGGTAGATTGGAATCAGTTGGGGTCATTAATAGATGGGCTTTTTTATAAATATAAAAGTTTGGGGTAAGTTTTAAAATTTAAAAGATTTTGCCAAAAAATTGGCCCAAAACACAAATTTTAGTAGATTTTGGAATTTGGTTTTTAAAATTCACTAAAAGTAGACAAATTCAATGGGCCAACCTGGTCCTTAAAGTCCTCAAAAAGTGTTCTTTTTTTTTTTTACATTCAAAAGAAAACCAGTTAGCTATTAAATTTATAAACAAAAAGTCATTTATCTATTTAGCTATCTTTTTCTAATGTTTCTGCTGGGTACAGATATATTACCTATTCAAAGGAGGAGGAAGCAGTCCGTTGTATTCAGGCTGTACATGGATTTAATTTGGACGGTCGACCTCTAAGGTGTGTGTCTTATCTTTTACGATTTGCAGCGTAGGTTGTTATTTTTTAGTAATCATTTTTATTTTATTGCTGGCAGAGCGTGCTTTGGAACAACAAAATACTGTCATGCTTGGTTGAGGAGTGTGGTATGATTTCCCAATTACGTATATTTCCATCAGAACATTGATTAGGGCCCATCTTTTGTTTTTTCTGGAACCACAGTAGATTTAATGTCTCTAAAGGAAGAAATATCTTTTGGTCCAGCCCTGCACCAATCCTGATTGTTTATACTTGCATGAGATTGGATCGCAAGAAGATAGCTTTACTAAGGATGAAGTAATATCGGCTTACACAAGGTACCGAGATTTATTTAGTTGGTGGTTTGATTGTTATTGTGGTATTTAAGACTTAAGAGCATGGTTTTTGGAACCAGTCTCTTTAAAGTGTTCTAGAATTTTCATCATTGGAATATCAAGTCCTTAAAGTTTAGTATGACTGAGGAAAGAGCAACCATACTTTTGCATCTACTTTGTCTCAATTTTATTTTTGTAAAAACACTAGGTAGTTAGTAAGTCAATGCTACTTCTAAAAAATCTAATAAACAGGTGCATTTCCAGGCTGTTGCAGGATATGCTTCAACTCTTACTCTGTACACTGATCAGTTGAAAGCAGTTTTTTTCAGTGGTCTTGTAATATGATACTATTGTATATAGCTGTGTGTGGACTAGTGGGACAACCTTGTATTGTCACTCTTCGTGTTATCTGTTCGTTGTATATGGACATTCATTGGATAAATAATTAACTTACATAGTTATTTTAAAGGAGTAGGGTTCAACAAATTACTGGTGCCATTACTAGTATGCAACGGAGATCAGGGAGTGTTTTACCACCACCGGCAGACGATTACTGCAATAACAGCTCTGTTTCTGCAGGGAAACCTTTTAGTAAAACTGCTACAAATGTAAGATTTTCTCGTTTGTGTTTTTTGTTTTTATCATGTCTTTTTCATTTTCCCCTTTCGCACTTCCTACCGTTTTGGGAAATAGGGAATGAAAAATCTCTATTTGGAGGTCGAATGGGGAAGTCAGCATCTCAAGAAGAGGGATATGAGGCTCTATTCTTATGATCTACCTCTCGACATTTCCTTACTTACGATTACATTATCGAGATTTTAGGTAGAAAATTGCTGAAGTCTTAAATTTTTTCAATTCTGACTGGAAATGATGCCAGAAGTGTGCCCGTCTTCCCATACTGAATATCTGAAATTTTTATCTTGTCATATGCCTTGCAGAATTCAGCAACCAATGCGAGAGGCTCTCCACCAAATAGCAGCCCTGGTAGATCAGCTGCTCTTCCTGCTGGCGCTTTGTGGTATGCAATTAGGAGACTTACTGTTCTCAGTTATATATGGTTCATAAAATTTCACAATACAATATATATTTTTGTTTTTTCTAGGGGAACGCGTGCATTAAATAACCAACTGCCACTAGCCAGTGCACCAAGTTCTAATGGATTGCCGCCTGCCAGTGCACCAAGTTCTAATGGACTGCCGCCTGCCAGTTCACCAAGTTCTAATGGACTGCCACCTGCACCAAGTTCCAATGGACTGCCGGCTGCCAGTGCACCAAGTTCTAGTGGACCTCTTAAGCAGAAGGCTGAAATATGTAGTCCACTTACATGCTCCACAGTTGTTGTCAATAATAGTCAGGTCTTGTCATTGCCTGCCGAAGCAGGAAAGAAAGCTATTCATAGCAAAGAAAGTGGGATTAGTCAAGAGAAATGTAAAATAGACATGTTAGAACCTGTTAAACAGTCTGTAGGAGCAGATGATGCAACCTATAGTTTTGAAAAACCCGATATCGCCATACGTCCTGCTTCTTCATTTATGAACAGCCAGTTAGATATCACCCCGTCTTTGAAGGACACAGATATACATTTGATCACATCATCCAGTGCTACAAATACCTTTGATCTTCCTTTAATGTCCAATGGACCTAGTTTACCAAAAGATCGCTATGATGCCACAGATGTTGAGCAGAATGTATGCTCAGATTTTTCATCATTTAGCATTGATAAACAACAAAAGTCACATGCTACCTATGAGAAATCAGGGGAGCTGTCGCCTTCTCAGACGAATGGGAAGTCTGTGGTTTCTGCAGATGGTGTTTTTATCTCAAGACAAACGTCTGATTTGGGACTGGAAACACAGGATCAAGGAATACAAGACACAACTCCTGAAATGGAGGATGATTTGCTATCTTTCAATGCACAGAGACATAGGGACCCTGAAGTTATTTTGGAGAAAAGCCACTCATCAAGTCCTTCCATCTCTTTACACTCTTCAGGACAGCTCAAGGGTTATTCTTCGCAGTTTGCCAATGGGGTTGGACCCATTAGAGCAAACTTGCAAACATTTGATCAGAGAGCTGATTCAGTATTACAGCCTTCTAGTATTGGAGAACTTTCTAATGGATACCGTGAAAATCCATTCAGTTGTGCGGGTAAATATTTGGGAAGCACTGATGACACTTATTATTTGTCTAGCGAAAGTAAGAGGATGCACATGAATAGGTTTGAAGGTGAAACTGCAACTGCGGATCATAGTTCTGCTGCAGATAGGGGAGAGAACAATATAATATCTAATATTTTGTCTATGGATTTTGATCCATGGAATGAGTCATTAGCCTCTCAGAACTTGGTTAAGTTGTTGGGAGAAACTGATAAACAACAAGGGTCTAGAGTATCAAACTCAAGAAAAGTACAGAGCAGCAATCAGTCAAGGTTCTCTTTTGCAAGGGAGGAAGAACCCATGAATACATCAGCTGATTCTCGACCATCTTTAAGTTACATTGACAGAAATTATAGTCATCGCCCTCTTGATCAAGATTTTCAAAATAGAAGTTATCAGCTTGATGGTTTTGGTACTCGCAATGGTTTCTCTCTATTTAATAATCAGGAATCTAATGGTTTTGCCGACAATTATTCTCACCTCTCCTCTAATAAGCAATCAGGTTAGTGTATCACTTGTTCTTTCTAATTCTATCCCCCTTATCTGTCTGTTCCTTTTAGCGTTTCGGATTTAGTTTTGAGTGCAATTATCCAGAAGGAACAGAAGGTTTGAAGTGCCTAACTTACTGATTTTCTGGTTAATTCTCCAGTGTCGAGATCTCAGATGACTGCGCCTCCAGGGTTTTCAGCACCAAATAGGGCCCCACCCCCAGGCTTTGCATATGAGAAAATGGAACATAATTTTGCTTCTCTCTCTGGTCGGTAATTTTGAACTGTTGGTTTGATTTCTCTACATTATTGGACGTAATCTTGGATGCATCTCAAATCAGTTATTTTGCAGGTACCCACATGCTTGATACCACCTCCTTACTGCGCAATGAATATCCATCAATTGGCGATGTCAACAATGGGGACATTGAGTTTATGGATCCTGCAATTTTGGCAGTTGGTAAAGGCAGGGTTCAAAATGGCCTTAATGGCTCAAGTCTAGACATGTCTCCAAGTTTTCCTCCACAGCCAAGTGGTTTTGAAAATGAGGCAAGACTTCAGTTTCTCATGCAAAGATCTCTCTCTATGCATCAGAATCAGAGATACACTGATAATGGGGATAACTTTTTCAATGATGCTTATGGAATTTCTTCGAGGGTTGTGGAGCAAACTCTGGCCAACAATCTTTCCCCATTTTCACAACTCAATCTTCCCCAGGGTAGGAACTCTGTGATGTCAAATGGCCAGTGGGATGGCTGGAATGGGGTCCCAAGCGTAAATGACATGGGCATGGCTGAACTCCTCCGAAATGAAAGGCTGGGCTATAACAAGCTCTTTAATGGGTATGAGGAACCAAAGTTCCGCATGTCCAATTCAGGCGAACTGTATAACAGAACATTCGGGATATAGATATGCGTCTGGGAATTGTTCAGCTCGTTGAGCAGTTGTGGGAAAAACATTGAATTAGAAAAATCATGTGTGACTAGCAGACGTGCTTGAGATGATCAAAGATGCAATGATGCTGAAATGGTGGTAATAACTCAAGGATAGCTGTGAGGGAATATGATCGATTTGCCTTTCTAGAAGGAATCTTGATCATGACTGTCTGAATACTTGCTTTCTGATTGGTGAAGGATGAAATCCTCGAAAACAGGATGTCCAGAAACCAACAGGTTAGTGTTTTTCTACCAACTTCTCAATAGTATGCTTATCTGGAGGTTCTATATGTATATCGTAGCACAGGCAAATTCATAAAATAGAAGTTCTTTATCACAACAGACACACACACTGAGAAAACAATAAGTAAATGGAGTATCTGATTAAGAAGAAACCTTTCACAAATTTTACTACTAATAGCTGATATTATGCTTGAAATGATGCAACTACCTTGCTTTTAATATAAGATACGCGTGGAATCATTTTGTTCCTCGTCTTTCATTCAGCCCTTCTACTGACATGAGGTCTGAAAGCTATTGTTTTCCAAGTTTTGTGAGTGATGTGATTCCTGTTCGACTACATCTTTGCGTTTGCATTAATGCCTGTTTGTTTATGACGACATTTTCAGGAGAAAGCTGCTGAGTTCTTCGGGGCTCCACAGTTGTTTAGACAGGAAACCTTGCGTGATTGAGTTGGCAGGCGACGTGGGAATGGAGAATCAGGTTATCACACACATACATTACTTGGAGGCGTTGAGACACACAGCTCACTTTTCTGAGCTTGCCTGCAATAATGCAAATAGTAAAAGCTGATACAAGTTATAGAAATATACATCTGTTTATACCAAACTTTCTCCCAATTATTCTGGGGAAAAAAAAATGAAATTTCTGCATGAACAAGATTAGTTGTGTTGTGTTGTTGCCTGATATCTTGTTTCTTGACTAAACTGGGTGCGATAAAACTATGTTGTGCTTCTTTTGATTATCTTCATTGTGTGCAAGTAGAGCCGTCAAAATTGGCTTGACCCGTCTCAATATATCCAGACACTTAAAGATAAAATAATTCTTTAATTTGCAATCAAACCAACCATGTCATGATAGGATTATGACTCTACTTATCAATTCCCTAGTTAATTTGAGTCAAATCCATATCCTATTTAAATGATACTTTATCAAGACCATTATATCTATGTGTTTATTAAATGAAAAATATTATCATTGTTTACTGAAAATTATGCTATTATACATAAAATTTTATCCTTTTATTTTGTGGGGCCAAAGACATTTGTTCTTTCAATGAGAAAAATAAAATAAAATAATAGTGTATTTTGTAGGTTAAGATGTGGAAACTATTAAAAAACAGTGGAATAATGGAAAACAGATGGCTTTACTATTAACAAATAGTAGATGTCTTCATCTTCACTTGTTTCTTTGGACATTCTATGGCTAATTTTTTGGTCTCCCTAAAGGCCATCCCTACTTAGTCTAACACCCCACCACCCCCTTTTAAATTAGGATTAATAAATGATAATATTAATTAATCTCTTCTTTTTTATGTTTAAGAGATGTTAATTTGATTTGTATAATATACAAGTAAAAGATGTTAATAGAAGTTTATATAATATTAGATTGCGAGAGATGTAAGTAAACGATATGGATAGTGACGGTTTGTATAGTTGATTTTTTTGTTTGTTTAGAATTGG
The DNA here is from genome assembly GCA_022817965.1 of Solanum lycopersicoides. Classification (NCBI taxonomy): domain Eukaryota; kingdom Viridiplantae; phylum Streptophyta; class Magnoliopsida; order Solanales; family Solanaceae; genus Solanum; species Solanum lycopersicoides. Next base: position 73,311,450 of record CM040628.1, read on the forward strand.
GGTATAATATTTAGTTGTAGTTGCTAATTTTATATTAGTGATAGCTGAAAATGAAAAGACTACATATTATATAACAGGAAGATGGAAGGCATACAATATTTTGATTTCAACTTAAAAAAAAGGTCAATACATATATAGATTATATTAGCTTTTGAGTTTCATGTCTGAACTATTGTTCAACCTATAGTAAGCAAAATATACCTCGCGTGTACACTTTCTTTTCTTTCAAGATTATGTCACGTGGAATAATAATTTCAATGTGGTAAATTTTAATGAATCTGTACTAAGTTAAACGTTAAATTAAAGGTTAAAACTATCATCATGCAAATAAATTTATTCCAATCGCGACATCAACCATCAAGTTCTCCACCGTTGTTATATATGTTAAGTGAACGAAGATTTTATAGACAAAACACAACACTAACAATGGAGTAATAGTTCAGATATAAAACTATTTAAACTAAATGACCAAATTTTGGAGTACAAATGAGACTATTCTCCTCATCCCCCTCCACACACCTCAACAATGGGGTGTCTAATTTAGTGCCACAAATTTTAATATTAATCTATTAGAGGTAGAAGAAAAAAAATCTAAATTGTAAGGCCCACACCAACAAACATAAAAAACCCTAGCCCTTAGCAATACAAAATCTGACCCAAATCCAACACAAAGTGACAAAAAGGACCCATGGATATAAGCAATTAAAATCCACCAAACTTATGGACCTACCATGTGTATGAAAAGCCATATATAGGTCATAGGTCTTTGTCCTCCTACTATTAATTCAATCATCATAGATGTGTAGCAAAAAAAAAAAGGGTCTATGTATGAGGAATATAACATAGGACAAAAGAACTTCTTCTCAAACCTAAGTGGAGTAAATTAAGAAATTGAAAAATAACATAAAGGAAAGAGCAATTTGATAATGTGAGAATAGTAACCAACGGAGTCGTAGTGGAGTGACAAGTATTCCTTTATTCAAACAAAGATCTCGCCTTTGAGTCCCTCTGGGGTCTGAGTATGGAGTTAGCTTTGTTAGGGAACGTTTTACCACCAGTATGGGACTTTTCGATGCAAATACAGATTTAGTTGAACTCTAATGTGAGTATCGAACGCGAAATTTAAAAAAAGGAAGATAATGTGAGAATAGTGTAAAGTATATATGCATTGCATTTCATATGTAATGTTGATAAATGACCATATTTTTATGGTACATGTTAGGAGGATCTTTTTACTTTGAACCACTTGTAATGTACTTTGCTACTAATATTTATTTGCTCCTTTAATTCAAATCATACACTATTTGTCATGCTGAAAAAGTAATTTATACCTACTATTGTACAAATCAATTAATACATGAAAGATGTTGATGATAACAAGTAAATTCTGAGAAAATAAATGCATAAATACCTTTGAATTATATTGTTTTTATGTGTTATCGATTTGTGAAGATCGAAAGCTACAACTGTTTTACTTTTAAAAGGGATAGAGATAAAATTTGCGTAGTTATTGATATGTGTATGATGGTGAAAGAAGGTTGTTAAAGAAAAGAGAATTATTCACTGTGTTTCGAACCTTAAACTACTTACCTTGATGAATTTCTTGATTAAAGAAAAACTTGTTTTCAAAGATATGAATCAAACATAATAAAATAAAATAATTTAATTTTAAAAAAACCTAACTCATAATCGCTAGTAAAAAACACAAAAATGAAATAAGTATACATAGATGAGAAAATAATTAAAATTTAAGTTGAAGATAAACTTACAACTTTAATTTATTTAAGGCCTCGTTTGTCAAAATAGTTTACTTAAAATTATATTTTAAAATATTATTTTTAAAAATAATTGTTTAAAAAGAAAATAAGAAGACAAGAATTGGGATAATGGAAAAAGGCAGATTTATTATGTTCCCTTCAATCATTTGTATTATATTAAAATTTTATGATAAAAATACGTGTCATCTCCCTCTCCAATTCTTTTTCTTTTTTCTATCTTTTTCTTTTTTTCAGAAATTAGTTTGGGTTGTTGACAATATACTTTTGAAATGTCCTATCTAATATGTACAACTTTTTACCTAGTGTAATTATTATTTTTGCATGCATATATTATACAATATGCTTTGGATACCTTGCTAAAGAAAAGTACAAACACTAAAATAAAATAAAATTAGGCTTAAAATGAGAATATATATCACATTATATAGTCACAAAATTTGTTTGCTAGGTCATAATAAGAATTTAACTTTAAACTTGAGTTAAAAGGGTCTATCAGATATAACGTTTTTATCTTTTTAAAAATAAGAATAAGATTGTGTACATATGATCCTTTTCAAATCTTTCGATACGTGATTATCTGTTGGATATGCTATTCTTATTATTAGATATTTTCTCCTTTTTTATAAGCATGTGTTTGGTACGAAAAAAAATATTTTTAATTTTTTTTATGTTTGATTGGTAATAAAATAATGTTTCTTAAGAAAAACAAGTTCCTCAAAAATGAGGAAATGATTTTAATCCGTAATAAAAGCAAGGAGAAAAAGTTCCGTATATGACATTCTAAGTTTTTTGTCTTTTTATTCCACAGACCCAATACCCCCAACCCCGAACCATCACTCTCCGTCCCATCTCAACATCATAGTCTTTTGATAAGTTACATATAAATATTTTTTGGATGATATTTTTTGCTTAATTATCAAATACTAAAAAATAAGTAAGAAATTCACTTACTATTTTTAATTAAAAAAAACATTTTTGATCAAAAACATTTTCTATCATACCAAACACATGAAGTGAACAGTTTCTGAGAACAATAAGTTTTAGGTTGAACACACGAATCACTAAAATTGTAGTGGACTGGTACATTACTCCATTGTTAATCAGATATTTTACGTTCGGATCATCTGGATGTAATTTCTCTAGTAGAGTGTTTTACGTTCCTAAGCGAAAATTTTCTATACAAATATGATTTAATCAAATAACAAACTCTAAATACAAGTGGAAAAAATAATAAAAGAAAGACACAATCATGTACAACTGAGCGATTTATGAGATGGATGAAATCCTCGACTCTTAGGTTTTGAAATAGAGTTCTGAGAATAGAAAAGCTTCTCGAGGAGCGCTTTCTCTTTAATAGATCCTATATATTACAAATTTAAATTAATAAGGTCAGTATATTCGGAATATATATACTCGATAATTAATAATATATAAAAAACATGTGGCATTTGTGTTTGAAAAGATACTAAACATGTCAAGACAATGAAAGTAGTCCCTAGGAAAATAGGGTACTATTATGTTGTCATTTCATAGACAATTAAAGTAGGTCATATAATGAGGAAAGTGGGACACTTACTTGAGATTTTTTCCTTTGTGAGTGAATATTTGCTCAATTTTTTTTTTAAAATTTAAACTTATTTGCAATAATAAACTTTTTTTTTCTCTTTGTTTATAATAAGCAATGAAAAGACTCAACCAAGGAAAAACAAGCTAGAAGCATTTATTAATGGAAGATTGACAACTATCAATAATTGCCTAAAAAGACAAATACCATGATGTGAAACTAGGAAAAATAATGGTGTGATTGTTCAATATGTAATAATAATTTTGATAGCCAAAAACAATTATATTTTCAAATTGCTATTTAAGTGTGTGTGGGGTGGGGTGGGGTGGGGGGATTAGGTCCCAACATAAATGATTGTGTTGCTCTACTCTGGTAATGGTAAATAATCGTTTGATTCGCAGACTAAATTATTCGAAGATTATAGTCTTGAGATTATAATTTTTTGATTAATTTATCCCACCTGAAAGATGAGATAAAATAATCCCAAGTTTGATGGAATAAGGTGGGAAATCAAGTCCTTCGGAATGACTTAATTGGTTTGGAGGGTGGTCATCCACACGGATGATCCGGGATCGACCCCCCTCACTGATACTTTCTGAGTCAAGCTTGATGCATAGGGCCTGCCTAGTGCAGCATATATCCCCTTGTGTGGTTTGCAGACTATTACACAGTGGGGGTTTAACCGTGGGGGTTTAACCGGTGTCACCCAAAGAGCAGAGGTTATAGCGTGGGGGTTTAACCGTGGGGGTTTAACCGGTGCTCACCCAAAGAGCAGAGGTTATAGCGTGGGGGTATAACCGGTGCTCACCCAAAGAGCAGAGGTTATAGCGGGTATGCATTTATCTTGGGATACGCATCACGATACTATACAAATGTATATAGACTATCGTCAATTGAACAAGGTCACTATGTATAGTTGAGCTTCTTTTGCTTCCAAAATCACAACAATAAGCAATGAAAAACCCAAAATGTGATGGAAATTTGAATCTTCACATTCCAATTCTTACAAGTTGTGACTTAAAATCAACATGTAAATGAATTGATAACAAACAATTCTTACAAATGGAATCAGTTTTGAGTTATATATGTAAATGATTTAATAGTAATACATGTTATGGAGGTGGTAGTTGTGGCCTGATCTGGTAATAGTATTGAGTTGTATTCGTTGATGGTGACGAATATGAAGCAAACGAAAGATTGAGAGTGTTCGCGCTGTTGGGACCAGACATTTGAGAGGCCGATGCAGTGGTAGCCGGAGTTGAGAATCCTGATGATGCTGCAGCAGAGAACATTGACATTGGCGTTGTTCCGGCCTGACTATGCATTTGCATTGCCCAGTTTGGGTGTCTGTGGGAGGTACCTACGTCTATTCTCTTCCCGGATACTCTTTCCTGCAAAGTCCATTTAGTTGCTTAGCTCGAGCATCGAGTAGCAGATACTAAGTAACATGTTATAACAAGCTAAACTCTAGTGATGAAGCACTGTCAGTATATATAACTTAACCCGTACAGTAAAATAAGATTAGTACTTCGTATTTTTACCATCCGAAAACAAAAAGGCATATCCACATCTTATTTTGCCCACCCCATCCCTAGGAGGATCAATAGTGTTCCTACTCATCCTCCAGTGTGACTCGAACCCTCAACCAACGGGAATTAATACCGGAAACTGCAGAAAACTATAAAAACAGGATGAACATTTTTGTACCTCATAGTTGGGAATTAAATTGGAATATACTCCATTCCACAAGTGAGCTTGTTCAGATGTTGCTGCAGGTAACGTCTTGTAATGTGAACTACCGACTATCGCTGAACCAGATTTGTCCATCTACGGAATCAAGAAAACACGATGGGAAACCGATTATCATATCAATCTAGGAGATGAAATCATGTTGCTTCGACTCTTCAAACATGTTAGACAGTCCGTGATAGATCCTCCAAAGTAGTGTATTTTTAGAGGATCTGACACGGGTGAGGCAATATTTTTGAAGAGCGAGCAACGTAGATATAACGAAACATAAGGAGGAATTCATAATTGCAAAGTAGAAGACCATCAAATTCAATCTGCTGCAGCATTTCTATATAAACTACTCTGTTTTTTTTTACCTGTGATTTCGATGCCTCTTGCATATCATAAGAATGATACTGGAAACTCGAACACCTTTCAATTTCCTTCGGAGAAGAAGTTGCGATCCCCAAGTTTAAATCAAGATCCTGCTGGCTACCTGCATAATACGCATACTATAAATGAAACAACGACAACATTGAGTGACATTATCTATGAATACAGCAGGCGTTTACAAACGAACCTTCACTCTGAGGGTTCGAGCTTGTTTCCCCTTCATATGTACTTGGCTCGAAGTTGGTAACAGCCTCCCGTCCATTACATTTGATTGCGGCCTTGTCATACGCCCTAATTTGCATAAAGATACCGGTTGGTCGATTATTGTTGAGATATTAAGGGTAGTAAATTCATATCAAGAAAGTAAAATTCATGATTATTAGGACCTTGCTGCTTCTACTTCACTGTCGAATAGTCCAAGATATATATACCTGCAATGTAAGCAGTGGAATCCCCACCATGAATATTATAGTCCCACTGATTTGGTCTTCAAATACGCATTCTTAAGATACATGATGCTCGGATCCTCCAAAAAATGCTGCCCACAACTATATCAGATCCTTCAAACATAACACACTTTTGGAGGATCCGAAGCAGGTACAATGGCATTTTGGGTGGATACGATCAAAAACATGAAATAGAGACTATTACTACAACGATATCAATGAAAAAAAGCATCTACTTCTTAAACATTGTTAATGAATAAAGTTTCTACTTCAATGAAGTAAAGTATCTTACTTTTTACCAAGGAATTGCCCCATTCGAGCCTCCCATCTCCCACATTTATGCAACGTTACTCCTCGATATTTCGAGCTCCCTCTCGAGAAACCAGTACTCTGGCGTCGTAGCACGTGAACGAATTCCTCCTTACTCAAGTTCTTCATCTACATTAGTTCACAAACAATACGAAATCCATGTTTAAAAACATTGAGCTTAAACATGTTTAAGTACTAATGAACACAAATTTTTAACATTACTAACCTGCTTCATATCTTCCTCATAATCACTAAGGTTAAAGTTTATATCAGCATCAACACCGCGAAACTTAATCGCAGCTCTATCATACGCTCTGATACCACGAAAAAAAATCGAAAAACTTCATCAGAAATGATATGACAAACTATCTACATAAAAAAAAATTAATTCCTTTACCTTGCAGCTGCATGAGCAGTGTCAAATCCACCTAAAAACACAAACCAACAACAAAAATTCCCAAAATAGAATTAGCATTAGGCATAATCAAAACTCTCTAAAAAATCACAATCAATGAATTTAATTACATATTACATACCCAAATATACTTGTTTTCCACAATCCCTAAACAAAGTAAATTTAACCAAATTACTCAAATAATATAACAAAAAAAAATTAAAAAAATTAAAATAAAAAGTAAACACAAACCATATATGTGATTCCCATCTACCAGTTCTTCTATAAAAAGTAACACCTCTATACTGTGAACTTCTGGACCTAGGTCCCCTCCTGCTCTTTTTAACTGGCTGTTGTTGTTGCTGCTGCTGCTGTAAGTGTCCCATTTGCTGTACCTCTCGGAAACTAACAGTATTGGGTGGATCCACTGACGGATCCACCCAATCAGGTCTCTGAGAGGTGTGGGTCCGATGCAACTCAGCATTGTTATCCATAGGAAACAACTGCTGAGTTACGAAATCGGACCGATTCTCATCGTATCCTTCTTCATCATCATTGTTACTACAGCTCCGTCTAGTTTCACCTCCACCTCCACCACCACTACCACCAACTTTAAGTATATCGAAATTGAAAGCGAACATATCGCCGGCGGCGCGTGTGGAGCACGTCTCGTCATCTCCGGCACTACTACTAGCCTCTACATTCCTAGCCGATGAATTGGAACTTCCCGATTCATCGGCTAACGAATGTTTCCCATCATAAATTGCACTTAGATTGAGATCCAACATCATTCTTTTTAACAATTTCAAAATTCTCACTTTTTAATTAAATTTTTTGTTTTTTTTGTCAAGCTTAATTTTATATATGTTCAAAATTGAATCATGAAAAATCGAGAACACAAATTGAACAAACTCAACAAAAACAGAGTAATGAAAGTGAGAAGCTCAACAAAAACAGAGCAGTGAAAGTGATTCTTACATATTTTGTTTTGTAAATTGAGAAAAATAAATAAATAAATAGAGAGAAGTAGAAGAAAGAGTGATTGTTAAGATATATGAAGTGGTGTATATATATATATATAGGTGAAAAAATGGAGGAAAAGTGAAGCTATAGAAGAAGAGGAATAATGGTGGACTGTATAAAAAATGTATAAAATCAATGAAATATTTATTTTTGTATGTATTTGTTGAATTATTTTATTTTTAGAAAGATTAAAAAGGGCAGATATATTAAGAGTTGCGTTTAGTATAAGGTATAATATATAATAATCTCAAACATTAAAAATAAAATTGTTTTATTGGATGTATTAGATAATATTTAAATTATATTATAGAATAATTTATTATCATGAATAATTAATTTTGAGATAATTTATTTCCGATCTAACGAGAATAGTGTTATATTGAAAGAGTATTTTGTTTGTTTTATTTAAAGAAAGTACAGAGAGAGAAAGAGGAAAGATGGGACGTGTGACTGTGAATGACATTTGGGTGGCTAATTCCTATTTTTGGGAAAAAACTAATATATATTTATTTTATTTTTTATTTTATCTCTATTCAAAAAATGGAAGGGTTGTACTAATTACCGGAATAGCCGGTTCTCTCTTGTTGTTCTCACCGTTTTCTTTTATACGAGTTAGTGTGATTTGACACGAAATTTAAAATTTTTTTGTTTTTTGATATTTAATATGTGATAGAAATATGTATGATTTGTGGTCTAATATTAAAGATTATATAAATATTTTAAAATTAAATAATTGATAAATATGAAAATATACTATTTTCGAGGACAAACTAAATAATGGTGTTATATAAATTGGAAAAAGAAAATATTCTTTTTCTTATCTTTTTTAGTAAATGTTTGTCAATTTATTGGTGGGGTAGGTTTTTTTGATATAAATAGTTTGTCATTAAAATAATAGTTAATCAATATACTCCGTATACTTATATTTTTTTTAATAAAGAACGAAATAGAGAAAAAAAATACGAGATAAAATTATAAGATATAAAATGAACCTTATTAATAAGGTAAAATTTTAGATAGTTAATTGGCGAAATATATAATATACATAATTTATGCATAATAATGTTTATATTAATTTTTATATCTAATTAAAGGTTGAAATTATTTTTTGTCAACAGTTAACTAAGATTAAATATTTTCCATTCTTTTTATATTTTTGAAATTTAAATATGTGATGACTTCGTGAATAATGATTTTCCTCCGACCATACCTTTGAGTGCCTTTCTCTATGAGATTTATACATTTTTAACGCTAGGTTAAATTTAATTTCATTCTTCTATATATATAATATATAATATATGATATACTATATTAATTATATGGTGATTATATAGTTTTTATCGATAGCTTATAATTTCATCTAGTGTTTCGTTTAAAATAACGAAAAGTGTAATAGTATAATACATTAAATTATAAAAATAAAAAGTTAGCTATTAAAATAAAATTTAATTTAAGTCTGATTTCAATACTTAATATTTTTACTCAATAATAGAGTTAAAACTTTAGAAGAGAGTAATAAATTTCACATTAATTTCTACAAAATGAATATTTGATCCGATAGATTAATTATTATTTTTTAAAAAGAAAAAGACTGAGCTGTACATTTTGCAGCTTTAAATTAAACGTTGATTATCACGTGTTTATTGACATTTTCTTTTATTTTATTTTATTGTATTGTATTCTTTTGTCTTTACTTTTACCTTGTTTCTTTCAGACTGTGAAAGCTCCATTTTGCTTGTATTTCACATGCATAAATATTTATTTTGGTTGATTGATTGGCCCTTTGAAATGTTTTTTAAGAAAAATATATATATAAATATGAAATTATAGAGTATAGTTTTTTTTATTTCACGTGAAATAATTTTTTGTATCGAATTCTGAATGTAAAATCAGTAAAATTGTTTTGAATAAATATTGTTATATATTTATAATTTGATTTTTGACATGATATATATTATAATATGAGTTATTTGAGTAAGAAAATAGTTATATTTACCTCTTTATCTTGTACTTAGATATATCCCTTTTTTTTTTAATCTCAAATTATCTTTCCCAATTTTTAAAAGTAATTGTTTTAAATTATTGTTTGTTATTTTAGAAGTTCCAAGTCCAAAATAATCACATATTTAATTTCATTTTGTCTTAATAGTTGTTGTATTTAAAAATTATAAATATTTAATGAAAAGAAATTATTGTCTTACAATTTAAAAAACGGATAAAATAGTAAATATTTTTCTTGATTAATACTATTTTTTAGAAGAGTATAAAAAAATAAGATAAATAATTTGACATGAGAGATAATTTTTTTCCTTTTTGATCCTATCATAATTATAATTTGCTCATTTTCGACTACATTACTTTATGAATTAATATCTAAATTTATGTTGAGTTGTTGATTATACACTTCCTATTTCACTTTTATTTATTAATTTTAATTTTGCACACTTTTATAAAAGAAATAATACTAACTAATATGAGTATTCCACACGCAACAAATTTTTAACATGGAAAAGGATTCACATTTGTCAAATTTTGTCGTTGCCGACCATACATTTTGTCACCAATATTAGATAATTGTTACGTATGATTTTATTGTCTGTTATATTATATAATATATTTAAATAAATATAATATTAAAATTCTGTTGTATCATTTCATTGTATGTTATATTATATTATATATTTAAAGAAATATAATATTGGAATTGTATCATTCTTATCATTATATAATGCTATAAATCAATAATATAAAAAAGTAAATTTATAAAAAAAAATAGAATTTGAAAAGGATAAAATAAAATTATTTAATAATTATTTAAAACAAAATGAAAGGAGAAAAAAGAGAAAATTAATAGATATGAGATCACGATTTATGATTCAGCCTCTAAAGCTAGTTTGAAATAAGGAGACAATTATCCAAATTCATATATATATTATATATAAAAAAAGAGATCAGTAGACTCATTCCTTATCGATGTGGAAGACTTAATCACCCCCTTCAGACCAGGGTTGGAAGCTTGGTGCGCAGGGGCAGAACCTTTCGGTAAAAAATTATGCGGTATATATTAAGTAAATTTTATGTATTATGTGAATATATATATATTTTGAACCCCCTCATTAACAAGGAAAATGAGTTAGTTCAGCTACAGTTTCCCTTGCAACTATGTGAGACGTCCAGGGTTTAACAATTATGATTAATCAATCTGATTGATTCTGATACTATGATAGATATAAAATTATGATATAAATCAATCTTAATCGTAGTTTATAAAGATATGATTATTCAAATCCATACCAGAAAACAAAAAACTCATCCTACTTATGAAAATTATAAAAGTCAAATGTAATTATTTTTATGCAACATGTAGACATGGAGTAGATGTGAATACTAACCCCCACCCCCCACCCCCACACACCCCACACACCCAAATAAAGTAAAATTTTACAACATGTGCTAATTTATCTCCTCAAATTATAGAACCTATACTTTATAAATATAAATTCACATGTGCTTTAATTTCTGGAGGTGTAGGTGGGCATGCTAGGTTATTTCTTTGGTACTCAAGTGTATATTCACAAAGATATGGGCATGTTTGGTAGTATGAAAAAGTTCAATGATGACATATAAGTTCGATCTGACAAAATCGGGAAAAGAGTTCGAAATATATTTGAAATTTGACTGAAATTTCTGTAACAATCTCAAACTTTGAGCAGGGCCTATTATTCTCTTGCACAATTTAATAGTTAATTTTAAAGATATATATGTATTCATGTGGACAAGTTACTATATTTATACTGATGCAATATATGCTCTAGTTTTTGAACGACAGGAGCACCAATGTCCCAAAAATATGACGGAAGGTATCTGCATACCATTTTTAATAGTTCAAAAATAAATTTATCATAATCTTTCTTAATTAAATATTTACTTTATTTATGTGTCGTAATTGATGTGTTGATAGTTTTAGAAAATGATTACTACTAAAAGTAAAATTAAAAAAATAACTAACTTTTCCTTAAATTTATGATAAATATTTTTAATAAAGACTATAAGTATACCATCGACATAGGGGGTAACCTAACGTGAAATTAATAAGGCACCTACTTATTTGTTTTCCAGTACGTAAAGTCTTTCTCATGTGCAATTATTATTATTAATACTAATATATAATAATATGGAAACTTAAATGTTTGTCCCAAACTATATTTCTATTAAGATTGGATAACATATCACCATTCTAATTTCTAGCAATGTTAAAATTCATTTGAAGTAATATAATATGATAAATTTAGATTCGCGTATTATATAGAGCTAATTTTATTTGAATGAAACTTCCAATATAATAGTATGAAATTGAAATTGAAATTTTCGATTAAAAATAAAGGAATTTCAATTATTCTATCACAATTCATAGTATGAAAATTACAGATTACTAATTACATAATCGTATAGCTATAAACATGTCATAAAATAATTAAGATCGTAGGTTAAAAATACATTTTTCATGTTTAATAAGAATTATTTTTCTTAATTTCTTAAATTAAATGCTCAATTAAACAAAACCGCATAAATCATACTTCTTTCGTATCATTTTATATGGCACTCTTTTCTTTTTAATCAGTCGCAATAAAATGTTATCTTACAATAATTAGAAACAATTTAACGTTAAAATACTATCTTTTATCATTAATGAAATGATTTTCAACCACACAATATCTAAGAATTGTTTTTTACTACAAATTAAAAAAAAATTCCTTTTTCTTAAATATCATGTCAAAAACATAAAATAAGACGGAAGAAAATAATATTTGTAAAGTTTGTATATTTTATAGTAATACCAATAATAATGACCTATATAATGAAGGGTTGAAATAATAGTTTTTTTTTGGACATGTAGCCCCATGTTCATAAAACATAAGCCTAAATTCAAACCTTTTTTTTTTCCATTAATAAATGTCTTCCTATTATAAAACAATAATATATCCTAGGACAACAAGTTACCACGTTGCTTGACCTTAAAAACAACAAAAAAATTGTCACAAGTTTCAACAGATTTGGATTTCATGGACCAATAAAATCTTATCTACTATATTACTCATTGTTTCATTTTTTTAAAAAAATAATAATATTTTTTTGGGGGGAGGGGGTCAAGAGGGAGGGTATTACAAAAATATGAAAATTAATCATCATTCATAAAGTAAAAATTCACGTAGTTAATCAACTGAACTATTAATTAACTCGAAATATCACTGAATTATTAATTAACTCGAAATATCACTATATCAAATTTAAAATGGATGAAAAATATGAAATACCTACTAGCTGTCAATCATAACTAAGATAGTGTTGCTTTCACCTTTTTCTTTCCTTTTGTTGGATGCAATCCATTTATTTTTATGTGTCCTAAAGTTCTATCTTAGCTTAAAGGATTAAAAAGAGCTAGGGACCATGAATTTGGACCAAGATATAATGATATTACCTCTTGATATATTATTTCTTTTTAGCATATTTATCACATGTTTATATATATCTTTGTACAAGAAAAATATCTCACCTAAAGATTACGACAATATCAATAACATGTTTTGATTTTATAAATGGAGTTTAAAAAGAATAGAGTGTACCAGCAGATTCTATTTCTGTTTTGTATAAGATAGAAATATTGTTTTCGATAGATTCTCAACTTAAGAAAAATATTGAAATTTAATAAATACGACATCATAAGCAGAAAGGTTATGAGTAAGAGGTCATATTCAGATTTTGATGACTACACCAACTTGAAAGGTATTAATATATCCGATTGAGAGATTTCTGTAATTATAAACTTTAAGGAATTCGAAAAATATATGAGCATCTTCAAAGTCAGAGCCCAACAGTGGTGAAATTGTTGATATTATCCCATTTATATTCCCAAAATTGTTTCACATATTTATTTATTTTATTGTACTTTCAATATCTTTTTCCTCTTATCAAAAGATGATGAACATTGGTTTACTACTTACTTTTAACCTAATAGAAGTATTTAATTCATAAATTAAGGAGATGCTTATTAGTAAATTATCTTAAAAAATAAATTAATTACATTACCAAGAGAAAATAGTAATAAGTTATCTACCCCTAACCTTAGAAACCCTCTCCTAGTAATTAACTCCTTATAATTAGCACCACATCTTGACTAACTTTAATTTTTGATAAAACACCTCAAAATCCCTCTAAAATTTTGATACTAATTATTAATTGCATACTTAAGAAGAAGATATTTTTATTTTTTTAAAAAATATATCATAAAATAAATTAAAGAAATAAAAAATATATATTGACTTAAAGCATTGATCATGCACAATCACCATCACCACACACAATGACCCTTCATTTTCAATCTTAATGGCACCACCTAAGACATGACATGTCCATCACCTTTATTAATTCCCTTGATTTAATTTGTTAAATCAAAACAATAGTAAATTGTGGGGGCAAAGAATTCTTAATTATCATAAAGGCAATAATAAATGTTTTTTCCGTTTTAATTTATTTATTTATTTTGATTTGTCATAAATTTTAAAAACTAATTTTTTTTCTAATTTTATTGACTTAAATTAAATATATGTCAAATTTATTAAAATATTCATTAATATTATGTTTTTAAACATATCAGGTAAAAATTAATATTAAAGAATTGTTATGACTTATATATGAGTCGATCCTTTTAAAACGGACTGAAAAAGGAAAGTAAAAACAAAATGAAAGGAGGGAGTAATAAATAAATTAAGTTTTAACTTTGATTTTTTTTAAATTTTTAATGAAATAATTTATGAGTACGCAAATATCTAAATAATATTTAAATTTTAAATTTTATAAATCTTCTCTTTTGAAAAAATATTATTTTAAATTAAATGATGTTATATAAAATAAGAGGAAGAAAGTTTGTAATACAAAGTACAAAATATCATGATTTTTGTTGGTACTTCCTATTAAGGCAAATATCTTACGTTAAACAATTGTTTTTCCCAAATTTAAATTTTCCAAATTTGGTAAATCTTTTGACTTGTCACCTCTTGTCCCCCACACATATTACTATTTCCACAAGCTTCACGACACCTTTTGATTATGACTCGTGACCACCGGCTACACCTGGTTGTCGGTGGTTCCAACCATTTTTATAATTTTCGTTTCGTTATTTATATTGAAATTCGATTTACTTCGTTTGCGTCGAAAAGTTTCATATCAAAGGTTAAAGTATGAGACTTTTTGATTAAGGTAACTTTGTATTCAGAGAGATTCAAGTTCGAGACCTTTAATTAAAAATGAAGAAGTGCTTGTTAGTCTATCACAATCTTTATCTGTGCTTCTAACCATATTGTTAAAGATATCTTTCATTGGCTATTTTAACCAATCATCACCCGACACGTGTTTTTTTACCTATACATATATATTTCTAAATTATAGTTACATATCTTCTATAAGCAATTGTATCTTGTATTCTAATGATATTTTTTTTTTCTATTGAATTTTCTCAAAGAGTAGGTCGATGATTTTGTCCACAAATTTTAAATTTAGAGTGATAAATATGCTAACTTGCTATAAAATTCAACGCAAATTTAAATTTAGTTCAACTCCAATCTGAATTGAATACCAAACACTTTTAATATTTTAGAATTAATTCTTTATAATCGTAATAAAATAGGATCGTGGAGGATACTACTATCTTAAAAATAGTTAAGTTATTTTCAATATATTCTCAATTCAAGACGTGTTATCAAACATCAAATAAATTTAACTATTTAACAAATAATAACAAAGCCTAACATATGTCATAATAAATATATCGAATAACAAATACGAATTATTCATTGAATATAATTCTTCACTAATTTATGTTTATGATAAGAAGAAAAAAAGAATGATAATGACAACACTATAATGAATTTAAGATAGCATGCTAATCACTTTTTTTTTCAAATTAAAAGAGGAAGAAGTGAAAAAGAAACATTGTACAACTTTTCATTATTTGACCTAGCCATGATATTTAGTTGTTCCTAAGAAAAGATGCCTAGTTGTGGTTATAATCCAATTGGAAAATTTAGGAGAAAATAAGTGGTCACCACCCTATAAATATATTTACTAGTCTATATCATTAAAGGCAAATAGAAAAATATTCTTTTAACTAAAATAAGCGAATTTGATATGTCGGTAAAAAATAATTCTTAAAAAGTATATGTATATAATCTAAGATAAAAACTATAGGAGCTTGGGATGTGGGCTACATGGTAGGGGTTCAAAAATAAGATGTGTTGGTGGGTGATGAGGACTCAATCAATGTGAAATGCAACTCGTGAAAATTATTTTTCCTACTTTCACTAGAAAAAAGATATTTTTAAGGAACTTATTTTTCTAAAAATTATTGTTAAAAATATTTTTGATCAATCAGATACCGGTGAATTTTTTAAAAGTATTTTTTTAAAAATATTTTTCTCTTTATCGAACACATCCAAAGCTAATTGTGTTTCAATATGAATATCAAATATATCGAAAACGCTTCGCATCTTTTAAAAGATCTATTTGGCTACCTAATTTATTTATTTTTTGTTTTTCAGCTGGTGTATGATATCCACATTGAAATCTGATTAAATCTGAATTCACATCAAAATTAATAAAATCCTATATTGAAGAGTAAACTCACTTCTTAACAAAGACATATTATGTCCAAAAGGACTCGAATCCTATATAAAAGGTACATGGTTTATTTGGCTACCTAACTTCACTTTGCATCAACCAACGACATTAAAGCTACATGGTCTATTTTGTATTTTTCTTTTTCATGATAGTGATCTTACTAAATAAGTAATAATAATAATAATAAAAGATGAAATGACAAAAAAAATGAGAAATTTTGATAAGATTGAAATTTTGTACCTTTAGTTAATGAAAGTGAATAATCACTATTATTGCAACTTCATTTCTTGGTCGGATGGTTAGAAAAAGATGAAATGGTAATGATGGTTCACCAATTTTAATTTTTTTTTAGACTATAGTTTTTGTCGGCAAGGAGGGTATAATAAGTAAATAAATTATTTATATTATTACTATATCACTACTAACATATTCAGCATATTTAAGTGTATATATATTTTATCTATATTTTAGAAGTAAATATACTCAATTATCAAATTAAATAATTTAATTTTAAAAAATGAAAAATAATAACTTGTAATATTTTAGATATGATTGAATAAAATAATGTGTATGAAAAATACATCTCTCTTAGTATTTATTGATTTAATATAAATATTTAACACATTAGTTATGTTGAAAGAGTAACCAGCTCATGGCACGATAAAATCAACCCATAAAATTATAATCTGATTATTCATTAAGACTTGACACTATATAAAATGAGATGATATTATTACAATAAATATAAATAGCGATAATTAAATTAATTTCACTAAAAACAACTTAGTACAAGTCTACAACCTAAGGAAGGACAAGTTGTCCACAATTATGTATAAAGTAATATTCTTGATTGTAGTATAACTTAATTCGTACTATATAATATATATTGTATATTATAAAATATTTAAATAATTAAAATAAAGAAAACTTCGATTAAGGTTAAAAGGGAACTCCAATTTTATCATGAATTTGAAACATTGATCGAAAAGATTAGTTTAATCAATCATAATCTCAAATTAAATTTTGTTAATACAAATTTTATTATGTTTTACTGAATTCAAAATTTGTTAATATTTATATTTTTATTTAAATTTATTTATTTAATTTAACTTGATATGAAATTTAAGAAAATAATATATTTCTTAAATCTTACCATATTAAGCTAAAGATGAAATGTACCAATATAATTTTTTAGTTTTGTACATTGAAATATATCACATTAAAACATAAAACTAAAAAATCATTAAAAAAAAAAGATATAAAAAATATGTTTTTTTAAATAGACATAAAAATATAAACCTTTGCCACTAATGATTGTAATAGGGTAGTTAGTGCCAAGTATATTAACTAATATTAAATTAAATATTTTGAGTTCAAATTCTGAAAATAAAATTATTTTCTAAATTGAAAATTTGCGATGTATATTTAGATTAGCCACTATCAAAATAAATATCAAATAATAATGAAAAATCAAAAACAAATCATATGAACCAGTTATATACTTACACTATATCTATCTTTTTTTTTCTTTTTTTTTTTAATCTTACTTGATTTTGAAGATTATATTTTACACAACTTTTTTTCTTCAAAATTATACATTGAGTATGTGATCATTTTTTATTATTTTTTTTGTCTTATGAGAAAATGATGATGGATAATTTAACACTATAAGTTCTCTAAAATCTCACATATATCTCTACAACTAACCAAATCATTTTTATTCTTTGTAAATACACATGCTAAGGAATATTTCTTCTTTTCCAAGGTTCTTACAAAAAAACTATTATTATATAGATTTACACATGGTATTAAATTATATTTAAGAATACCACTACATTTAAGTAGTGCCTAAAAGATAGATCGATATACATATGCAATGCCAACCTATAAGATATATGCAATTTGTCTCCTCTTAATGGACAAAAACATATAATATAATCATCATTCAACATGAATTGTCGTAGAATGATCAGATATTTCCTCACATTTATCACTAGATATCTCAAATTTGAGTTTTACAAATAAAATATATCTTAAAAACGTTGTCTTTTGAAATAAATTCTCTAATACATAAATTTGAATTAATCGAACTTCAGTATCGATATCAAATCGTATCGGGAAATGGGAAAAAAGCTACATATATGCAATTTGTCTCCTCTTAATTAATGGACAAAAACTTATAATATAATCATCAACATGAATTCATGGAATGATCGGATATTTCCTCACATATATTCATTATTAGAGATCTCGAATTTGAGTTTTTTATATAAAATATATCTTATTAAAAACGTTCCCTCTAGAAATAAGTTCTTAAATATATATTAATCTAAATTAGCTGAACTTCAATATTAATATCGAACGTGCAGGGTAAGGGGGGAAAAGCTACATATAATGTAATGAACAACTTGGTGCCAATAGCCAGAAAATATCTTATACTACAATCAATTTGGATGAAAAAATTGAAATAATTCATCTTTAATTTATTACTATATATATATATATATATATATATATATATATATATATATATATATATATATATATATATATTAAAAGTGGACTTCAGAATAATTTAAAGTTGCTAGCCTTTTTCTTTGCATTATGTGACTTAAAAGCTAAAATATATACGAGTTGTAGAGAGTAATTAACTTAGGTGCAAAGCAATTTGTTTCTTATTTAATTGCTAAAAATGTAAAGTTGCACTTAGATCACTTTAAGCAGAAAACATTTGCATATTCTTTCTTTTGTTTTAATAGTAGTTATTTTAAGTTAACGAGAGTTTTGACGTAATTAGTAAAGTAAAGTTATATACTTAGAAAATTATATATTTTGAGTTGTAAAGAGTAGGAATGATCAAATAAAATTTTGTATAATAAATTTTTATACTCAACTTTTTCCTAAAACTCTAAATATAACGAAAGCTTAGTATACGAAACGATATTTGTTTAATAGTAGCCAAGTGATCTTGTTTAATAGATGCTACAAGTAGCCAAGTTGTCATGTGATTAAACATAGGAAAAGTCAAAAGAAAAGAATAAAAAAAAAATGTGTCCTTTTAATGTTTAATTTAATCTTTTGATTCTATATTTCCTATATGTCCTCGAAGTTTTATCAACTTTTTTCTAAATATACTCTATTTAAGGTATTCATGTATCTTACTTATCGTTATTGTTTTTTTATTTATTATTTAAAAATTAATATACTAGCTATAGTACTATTTTATTCGTTATTATTTTGTATTTGTTTTGTTTGGATATTTTAAAAATATCCTATTTTATATAAATTTCACTTGTAAAATTATATAAAATATATTATTATTATTATTATCATTATTATTTTTATATAAATTTCACCCTGTAAAATTATATTAAATATATTATTATTATTATTATTATTATTATTATTATTATTATGATATGTGTTATAAATAATGTTACCAACATTGTAAGCCATGTGGCCAACTTGACACAATATATTGACATTATTTTATTTTATGTTTGTTTGTACTTTCTATATAAAAAATAAAACTTTCCATCTCTTTTTCCTAAGTGTGATTTATATTTCCTGTAGTGGTAAGTGGTTATCTATTTTCTAGGTTTCATCGAACTATCAAATAATTTATATATAATTTCATGTACTGCCACATAATATAATATAATATACTTTTATTTAAAAAAAGAATAAAATCAAAAGGTACCATAATGTGACCATTATATTAACCTAAAATAATTTGATCACAAAGAAAATTCAAAGATTCCTTTAGAGGGACACAAATTGTATAGATGCGGAGTTAAAAATTTATTTCAAAAATTTCAAATGTAAATCAAAAGTTATTGAGTTTGACTGAATCCATCTGACTTCGTTCACTACAGTAAAAAAAATATTCACTGACAATAGATTTTTTTTTAGCGACAATTAAGTTAATATTATTATAATAAAAATTGTCAAAGTCTTCAACATTATTTATATAAAAGGTTGGCTACGAATATCTATATATTATTGCCGTTAAAAATATAATATAACGATAATTTTATTATTACAGTTAAATTCTTTATTTGCAGTGATTGCCCCTATGATTTATATGACTTCAATTTTGTCACCATTATGAATTTTTCGGATAATCAACCAATGTGATTTGTACATACATTATGTTAGCAAATCATATATGACTCAACGGGAATAAAAAATATATTTTGTCATATATGATGTATGTTTTTATAAATTTATATTAATAAAAAGATTAAAGTTTTATTAATTGAATTTACTCTTTTAGGAGATTTCTTGATGCTAATTCATGACATGAGCAAGATGTTTCGATTTTTTCGATGAGGTATATTTTTTCGAACTCTTATTAATTAAAATAATACGTCATGACTTTCACTAGATATATATTTTTAAATTTGATAATCAATTTTTTTGATACTTTTCAACAAGCAAACTCCAAGATTTTGGACTTGACTTAATATTTTTGAGAAAATCAAAATTGATTTTTTGACCAATCCATTTGACATTAGTTATTTGTTGAAGTCGTAGGTAATCTATGTATTATTACGGCCATCTTTTTTGAAAAATTGATGTTAGTTATAAATATTATAAAAGGATTAAAACCATAACTTGGTAAGACGAAAAAGAATAAAATATTGCAAATTAAATTTATTCTTATTTGTACATGAAATGGTCGGTTATTTGTAAATTAGACGCATTTAATAAGATTGAGATAGACTGATAAATACTATTTCATTTTCAATTCGAGGTTTTGAGTTCGAGTTTTTTTGGGCGGATTGGTTTTGTTAGGCAAAGTTTTATCCCCATTGTGAGATTTGTTGATATAAATTTAAATTTAATCAAATTTTAATATAAATATCAGACACCAGATAAAAATCAAATAAATAAATTTGAGACAATTTAGTTTGTGTTATTTTTTTTCTTGTTTCGACGAGTATAATGTGGGTAAAAGGTCAAAAAAGCACAAAAACATTGCTTCAAGCTTTAACAACTCTTGTCATTTGTTTGACTTTAAAAAGTTGTACTGTGACCGCTTTTTGATTTCGAGAGTTAAATAGCTTGAAAAATTGCATACGAAATTTTAATTTTTTTTAATAAAATTTATATAAAAAATTGTATATGAATTTTTAAAATTTTTTTAAATGAAATTTATATATCTATAAACTATGTAAAATAACTATAAGTCATAATAATTGATAATTCAAAATGTTTAAAAGATTTATAAAAAACTTATAATCAAATATACACTTATTTGAATCTCGAATCTAAAAAATGTCACATAAAATAGAACGAAAGGAGTACAAAAGGAAAAAAGATCTTCATCTAATGTATTCTTGAAGAATATACAACCTCTAAAAGCTAATGGTACGAGAGTGTATAAGAACAATACGTTCCTATTTTGTTGAGATCAGAAAATACTAAATTTTTTTAAGAATATTCTTTTATCCGTCTTTTATTTAATGTATAAAAAGTTGATCCGTCTCTAACTATGCTTATTCATATATTGAAAACTTTTTGTATTACTAATAACATGATATTGTAGTTATACACCCTAATAGAATGACTAAATATCCTACTAAACAAATGATTAAATTATATATATAGTTTCTAAATATTATTCTCCTGTCAAGTGATATAATAAACAAAAAATAGAAACAAGTCAATTATATGAAAAAGAAATAGAATTGTTTACTATAAACGGATGGGAAGCGTCCACGTCTCCTCATCAAACCTCGTATATATTTTATTTATTTATTTATTTATTTATTTTATTTTATTTTATTTTATTTTATTTTATCATACCATATATTATAACCTCCTTGCCGACAAAACCATAGTATTAGTCTACTTGTAAAATAATTGTTTTAAGAAACGAAAATTACTCCGCTTGTCTCAATTTGTTTGTATTGTTCTTTTTTAAACTCGTTCAAATAATAATATCTATTGTCTTTTTTAATAATATTTTAATTTTTCATATGACATATTTTAAGATCATAAAACTAAAGTCCATTTTAATACATTTTATACATTTCTATTTTAACATTATAAGATAAATTATAAATTATAATCAGATAAACAAATTAAAATAAAAAAACAATAATATAAAATAACAATTGTTTCACACCCAAATTGATGTAAAGCAAAAGATAGATAGAAGTAGTATTAACTTATATCATTTGTGTATTAAGAAGTACTTAGATTTTGATGTTAAATAATTATACTTTAATTAAAGGCTAGTGGATTCATTCCTTAGGGTAGATGGAACCTAATTACTTTTTATAATTATTCCATTTGATGGATAATCCCAACTACTTAATTACTGTATATTTTTTCTTAGGAATAACTACATCATTGCTAGGTGACCCAATAAAAGAATAAAAAGTTGTTAAACACTTATTTTCCCCATTTTTCCTCACATCTATTCAAACTTGGGATTATTATATAGACTTCTGATATTACGTTATTTTTTTCAATTTATGTGATACAGTTTAATTAAACATAAAATTTAAAATATATAAGAAAATTTTATAATGTTTGAGAGTTACCTTTTAAAGTGTAATCCTCCGTGGACCTTTGTCAAATAAGTAGAGCCTAATATGAATAACTAATACTCTCTTCGTCCGGAATTATTTATCATGTTACGCTTATCGAAAGTCAATTTGACTAATTTTTAAAGGTAAATTGGATCAAATTAATTCGATATTTTAAACAAAAAAAAATAGATATTCTAAAACTATATGAAAAGTACTATAATTACAATTTTTTGCATATTAATATGATGAAAAAATACATCTTAAAATATTAGTCAAAGTTTTTATAGTTTGACTCTAAAAATAGAAATCATGACAAACAATACCGGACGGAGGGAGTAGTATACTAAATATTTTATCGAATAAGAAAATATATTATTTTTTATCTGACTAAAAAGAAATGTGTGTTATCTAAACTAAAATACTTGAATAAAACAAATAAATAATCATAATCAAGGTATAAAGATAACAAAAAAAATTATTTGTCTAATTAGCATCTTGAGTAATAAACATAATCTATGTAATAAACTAAGAAAAGTGGAATAAAATTTTAATTTTGGTCTCTAAAAATCCTTATACGACAAATATATTGTTTTGAACTTTGGATACCAATAAAACTATTTTCTAATATTCTTTTTGTTTCAATTGATTTGTATTATATAATTCCTTTTTAGTTTGTTTTATTGAAAAATTGTCACTTTTTTATTTAAAGAAATTCAAAGAAAATTTTGACACATTTTTCAAAGGCAGCGTAAAAAGACTTCATGAATTATTCGTTTCTAAATTAATAGTATATAGTTTTAAAAATAAATGCAAAAATTTGAACTTTGAACCAAAAGTATTGGTTCGATCAAACTCGTAACATGCACCTAATATTATACATATTTTAAATTTAAAATCATAAAATAGAGCATAAAAGATATACATAAAGGAACAAAATGATAGACAATACATCGAGTAGTTTTACGTGAAGAAAGAGACCAAACAAACCCGAGTGCTTATTTAGAAGTAGATTGAACACTAATCCAATCTCGAAATTATTTTCCTTTTAATCATAATATTTATGTAATTTCAGCCTACCGTTGGATTTGACTTGTAAATATTGAAAAAAATGTGGACGACTGGATTTCGTACACGTGGGAGGTTATGATTGGATATAAAATGACCAATAAAGATAGAATTATTGATATGTTTAATATTACCGGCAACCGGTTATAGCCGGGTCAACGAATCATCATTAAAAGATGGTCCGAAGGTTGTGGGGGCCAGGAGGAATAAGTAGAAGGTTACCACATTTGGAAAATTTAAGGAAAAAAGTGTTTTTAAGGTTTTAAGGATAATAGTATATGACTCAAGAGTCATGATTTATTTATTTTTTACTCTGCATTTTGAAATTCTTTTTGAGATTTGATTAAATGTGAGTTTTATGTGTTCACATAGACCTTTACAAAGAAATGATAAAATTCATGTGCGCTCTATTCTATTCAGACTTTCAGTCATATCTTGTTTGGAAGGTTGTTAGTTACCTATTGTATTGTATTGTTAGTTTAAATTCTATTGTGTCGAATCGTTTAAATCCATTGTTAGGTAATGAGGAAAAAACATAATTTATGTGATAACTGATTTGGTGTGATCTCGTCGTTACCTTAATGTTTCTTCTCATTTTATTTTTATATATTATTTAATAATTATATTTTATGTTTTACCCTTATTTTTCACAATAGCTCTACTCATTACTTTTCTGTAGGTTTATCATTCAATTTATGGACGTATGATATTAAGTGTCGATGGAGAACAATACAATTTATCCAAAAAATAATATAATACAATATAATACAATACAATAGATACAATATGATATATACACCATGGAACAATATACGTAACAACCATCCAAAAAAAATGTAAGAATTTCTTTGAGCATGATATTGTTATACTAAACTCTCGTTATATGTTAAATTTGAAAAAAAGTAATTAGATCACAAAAATTACACGCAATATATTCTCCATCATTTGTGGAAAAACTGTTTCCGCAGCTTGAATTTATCAAACATAAATTTCAAATCACGTGACAATAACTTTACCGGTTTCGAGATTCCTCTCTAACAACTTTTCTATATTTATCCACATAAAAATACTTTTGGTACTCACTATGAATTATTTTATATTATTAGATCTATTCATACATGCCACGTATTCTTTCTAGCTCCTTCTCTAGCCATCCACGAATATTTGTCCAATATTCCAAGTCAATTTTTTTCTTTTAATTATCCAATCCAACGAATATGATTCCTATTTTAATTAAATAATATTTCTGATGGACATGGCAATCAAATCTTTAAAAGAAAAAAAAAGATGATTTGGTATATGGTTGATATTCTAGACAAATACATTATCAAAAAAAGTCTAATGATATTTTTCACTTTGTACTAGTATATAATATAGTTTAGGAAATAAAATAATTTGACACCTTAAATTAACCATTTGTCAAATATCACAAGTCAAGGAAAATAAATTTCAAACTAGAAGACTATTCATTTTTAAAGAAATAAGTTAAATGGTGAAATTGCCATGGTCCTTTTGAAAATAGATGGGGTAAGGTCATATTAAATGATTAAACCAACGACATAAAATAGAGGAAACATATCATCAACAAAAAGACATAAAATTAATTACTCTGAAAGGACACAAAATGACGTAGAAAAAAACGTTTAAAATGAACACTTTAATAGTGAATCTGCGATGGTACAGTAAATGCAGATTTTACATTATCTCGTGAAGATAGAAACAATGACAAGTTAAAAATTTCTTTAGGATATTTAAGATTTACTGTAATATATATGTATGAAAAATACTTTTTGATTAATATAATCCAAATAATTTTCTATATATATATATATATATATTGTATAATTTTTCGATAAAGGATGTTCGATTGGTTACCCTGAGTTATAGGTGGCACCACTAGGTAGAAAAAGTGTTTTTAAAAAATCCTCGATTTAAGTAATACTCCCTCCGTCCGGAATTGTTTGTCATGTTGCGCTTATCGAAAGTCAATTTGACTAATTTTCAAAGGTAAATTAGATCACATAATTCGATATTTTAAACAAAAAAATTAGATATTCTAAAACTACATGAAAAATACTATAAATTATAATTTTTTACATATTAATATGATGAAAAAACATCTTAAAATGTTAGTTAAAGGTTTTTATAGTTTAACACTAAAAATAGAAACTATAACAAATAATTCCGGACGAAGGGAGTATATATTAATGTTTTATCATTTATGTTACTACATATTTCAAAGATGATATAATTCTAAAACTAGTTTGAATATCACATATTCTTTTGCTTTATAAAGGGTTAAAAATATATTTCAATATATTGAACGTTAAATGTGTTTAATCAAATAATAAATGGATCAAAAATTAAATTTTATCAATAATTGGATGAATGAAATATTAATACCATGAAAAGTATTGTCGGCAAGAGGAGACGATGTACTAAAAAATATTATCATTACTATTTTTTATAATAAAAAAAAATAGGGAGACAATGTACTAAAAGATATTATCATTACTATTTTTGATAATAATAAAAAACAAATAGGGAGACAATGTACGAGGTTTGAGGGGCAACCTAGGAGGACGTGGACGATTTTTCTCCATTCATAATAGGTTTTTAAATTAATTATTTTACTCTTAATTTAATAAAAATTTAATAATCTATCTACTCCTCCTTTTGTCAACCTTTCCTTTTTCATCAAATCATTTTTCCATTTCTATTTATTTATCGTCCTTTATATATATTTTTAATAATAATCATTTCATAAAATTGATCATAAATTCTTTCTATTATATCCTTGAAAAGTTATTAAAATTGAAAGTATATGTTTGTCTAAAATGAAAAAAGTTAAATAATTAATTCATGTTCATTAATTAAAGGGAAACTTTCACATATAACCACTTAAAAATAATTAATTACTCTCCATAGCTATAGTTTGATAATTACAATTTGTAGCTACATGTTATTTGGAAGAGAGAGGCGAGCGAGACTGGAAGAGAGAGGAGAGAGGCGAGAGAGAGGGAAAAGAGTGGGAGAAAGGTGAATTGTATATGTATATTGGTTAGATAATTGTATATTATACATATGTAATTGTATATATGGCAAGAGAGATTGGAAGAGGGAGGAGAGAGGTGAGCGAGACTGGGAGAGAGAGGAGAGAGGCGAGTGAGATCGAGAGAGGCGAGCGAGAGAGGGCAGAGAGTGGGAGAGAGGTGAATTGTATATGTATATAATTGTATATAACTGTATATTATACATATACATTTGTATAAATGGCAAGCGAGATTGGGAGAGGGAGGAGAGAGGCAAGCGAGATTGAGAGAAGGAGGAGAGAGGCGAGCGAGAGAGGGCAAAGAGTGGGAGAGAGGTGAATTGTATATGTATATAGAATAAAATTTGTATATTAAACATATTTATTTGTATATCCTGGTGAATTATACATATACAAACATGACTAATTATACAAACTCGAAGTCAACCCACATAATTAATGTATAATGTTAGTCGCGAGTGATAATTATAATAAACTATAGCTATGATGTGTAATTAAATAGTATAAGTTTGCTTATCCGCATAATTTTCTCTTAATTAAATTAGTCAGATTAGTGAATCAAAGTATACTAAATCATGTTTATTTATTTTAAAAAGTGTCTTCAAGAGAACACGTACATAATTTCTTGAAGGGTGTGAAACATAAAATTTTGATAGCTGAATAGGAACAGAAAGAATATAATTTTATAAGTGAATTTTGAAGAGGGCAGGTTATATATAAACATTAAAACTCTCGTTAACAAAGTAACATTTCATAAAAAATGATCATCAGTGAAAATTAATTCTTAATTGTTATAAAATATATTTTTGGTGACAATTAATACTATTTAAAGCCTTTAACGATATTAATTCTAATGACACTTAATTAATGTCGATTAAGACTTTAGCACTTTTTATTAATGTCAATTTTTATTGCCACTAAAAATTATTTTTTATTTTAGTATAAATAATTTATTTTTAATAGACCATCAACTTAATAAGAATATTTTAGCAAGAATAGAAGAAAAGATGTGTTGATTAATTATTATATCAAGATATAAGTATTAGTTTAAAATATTTTTAAAAATCAAGATATAGTTAATTATTAATTTCTAACTTTAATTTTACTCAATAAACATTGAAGGAGATTAATATAACTAAAAATAAGAATAATATTTAACTAAGATTAAAAATAAATAAATAAAATTAGCTGCTTAGTAATATTTTTGTAAGGGATATATAAATATATGACAAATAAAATGAATCGAATGAAATAATTATTTAATAATTTCTTTCATCAATAATTGGTGCTCAATTGTGAAATTTACAGCAAATGCCCCTCTGACTTTCGACTCTATCTACTCACTCCCATATATTTAAAATTTAATTAGAAAAACAACCAACAATATAGATCTTTAAAAGTAATAATTTTTTTCATTATTGCCATGTCATCTTTTATTCTTAGAATTAATTAGTGCAAAATATATTTAAATTATTACTTTTTTAAATGAATTTTGCAACTTTTTACGGTTTCTTTTATCAACTTAAATTATCACACAATATTGAGATATGGTTCAATGTAAAAATAATAATATTTAGAATAGGTAAATAAAATAAAGTACAATTGAGGTAAGAAATTTGCGAAAAAAATGGTATTATATAATGTGTCTTTTCATCATTAATTTTTTTCATATACAATATTTGATATCTGTATTAGAATCTTGATTAAATTTGAATTTATACACTCATATCTTTGAGACTGATGCTCTCCATAGATTATTTTTAATTCTTAAAGAATTTGAATATGAGAGCTTTATAATTTAATTCATGATAATAAAATTTCAACCGCTCCACTGCCATTCATCGAAAATATTAAACTCCTTAGTCCTTAGGGCATTATACATTTAATTCTTTTGATAAACATTTGACTTTGGAATCATCAGACATAAATATCAATAGTACAAAGTACAAACAATAAATTAAGGGTGAGTGAATTGACTTGGTCTAGTAGATTTAATTATTTGACAAACGTTGTTTTTATGTTTATACTATTTAGTATAGAGAATGAATTATTGAATAAATGATGAAAAGGATAACTAATTCATCGAAAATCATTAAAATTTATTACGAATTTTGTTGTCAATCTCCTGCTAAATTGTTCGTAATTAACAATTTTTGTAGTGATTCATGCTAAATAGAACTAACGATAAATTTTAACGATAAAATTCATCGTCGTTATTTTTTTTCTAGTTGTTAACTATTATTATGAGGATGAGGCTTGCTCGCACTTCCACTACAAATTATTTAAAGGTTAAGCGAGAATACTGTTGATTTTCTTGAGATAAAATGAAAGAAAAATAAAATAAAAACTAAAATGATAAAACAATTATTATTCTTGTATAAAGAAAATACATGCTGGTTAAAATAATTTCAAATGTTTTGCAATTTTTCCTTTTTTTTTTCACTACAAATATTATATTTTACAAATTGATGATAAAGTCCAGTTCACATGATTCACACAAAAACGTATCTATCAGAGGGGAAAGACACTGTTCAAAACAAAAAAAAATAAATCCCACTAATTAATCCACCATATATATATTTCGATTGAATATCTAAATATATGATTAACATATTTATTAAATACTTTCGAATCAATTCTTTTTCTTAAAAAATGCGACTTTATTCAGATATTCGTTATATAAATAAGTTAAACACATACTATATGTATATTTACTCTTCGAGAAATCCGTAAAACATTTCTTAACAAAAACGACTCCATAATTGAAGGACTCAAATTCGAAACATCTGATTAATTAAGAATGAAAGACATACCTTATTGATTATCTCCTTCTTTAATTATATATGTGTGCATAATATACTATGTAATATAATATATATTAATAATGTTATATTATAATTAAAATAATGTCAATTAGTGAAAGTGACGTAGCAAATTATGTCAAGATATCCAATTGCTACTACAGGAAAGATGTATCATACATAGGATTAAGGAAAGTATTAAATATAAATAATTAATCTCAAGTTGCCCACATTTTAAAATGTAACTTGCATGATATATAATAATAAGGTATTGTACCTAATTACCATATGCTTTTGTACTTAAAAATTTGAATATTATATTTTAAAGATCCACGTACCATAATTCATTTTAATATTTAAATAAAAAAGTTAAGTTTAATTATAACCTTAAATTCATACTTCAAAGTTCAATCACATGCCAAATGTCAGGCAAATGGGCTCCTTGTTGGTCAAATACCTATGACTATATGAATTTGGACACAGAGAGAAAAAGAAACCTTAAAAATATATATTTCACATTCATGCGAATTCAGAAAAAAAAATATATGAAAGGAATCATTAATAGACAAAGTGCACGTTAAGGTATATTATTATTGTTCCAAATTCAGCTCGATAAACAAAGTATTTCACATTCATGCAAATTCAAAAAAAAAAAAAGAAGTTGCACGCATTAAGACTAGCTACGTAGATTGTCACATGCAATGCCCGTGTACGCCTTAAGACTAGCTAGCTAGATAACCAACTGCACTGTCTTCTAGAAATTGATTCATAATTTAAATTTTATGAATTCAAAATATAACTAAACATATATATTCAGAATTTTTAAAAACTTATTTGCATTAAACCAAACCATAAGTCCTACATAAAAGCCAAACTTATATGCTCAAATTATTTTCTTTTCTTTCGTGCCAATGATCAATCCGGGAAAATCTCTCTATCCTATAAAAGTAGTTGTAAAATCTACGATATATTCTTTCCGAACTCTATTCAAGAGATTACATTGAGTACGTTATCGTATATAAAAGGTGATAATCCACCAGCTTAGTGGTATCTTAATTCATTGGGCACTTATGTCAAGTTGCAATCTTTCTCCCGGCCCAAGTCAGCCCACTAACCAAATGTATGGGAAAAAGCAAAAGACATTTGCACCAAAAGAGAAAAAAGAGAGGATAATTTTGAAGGCAATGTCCATGTAGCTAAAGTATTTACCTAATTAGATACCTAATTAGCTCAGTTTTTATGCATATTTACAATTACTTTTTTCATAATTATAAAATTTGGATAAACTGTGCTATATAATTTTTCATATTATATATTATATGTATGATCAAGATTATTTTGATGATATGTATTTCATGCAATTCTTTTGAGAAATTTTTACGAGAGCCTTCATAATAGGTTGGAGGAGGAGTACGTACTAAACACGATCTACGTCATATTTGAACATTTAGGGGTCATTTAAAAGAAAATATGCGATTTTCTCATTTTTTCGTGAATGCTAACTCAATAATATTTTAATAATATGCTTTCAGTCAATCTTTTTGATTTTTTATTTATAGGACCCTCGCTATAACTTTATGAGGAACTTTGTATTGAGTTGGGGAAATACTGTGTATCTTTCCCCAATTTTAAGGCATATTTTCACATTCACGAGCCAAAATTTAGGAATTAGTTCATTTTTTGATTTTTCGTGTGTATTAACGCATAATTTGGTGCCTGGGAACACCTAAAGTTTTTTTCTTTAAAAAACTTTATGAGGACCTTCGTAATGAGTGAGGGACGCATCACGTATACTCACACCATTTTTTCACGCCCATTTCCGCATCTACATGCCTTTTTTTAGGAGTCACACAAATTGCGGTGTTATTAACCCATGAATTTGGCGCTCGGAGCACCCAAAGATTTCTTCTCAAAAAACTTTTGAGGACCTCCGTATAGAGTTGGAGAACCATTACGTATACTCACAACATTTTTCACACCCATTTTCGCATCTACATGCCCTTGTTTAGGAATCACACAAATTGCTCTATTTTTTCTCGTGTATTAGCCCATGAATGTGGGGCCCAGAGCACCTATTTTTTTTCTCAAGAAACTTTATGAGACATCCATATTGAGTTGCAGAACTATCATGCATACACACACTATTTTTCACGTTCATTTCCGTATCAATAGGCTCTTTTCTTAGGAGTCACATTTTTTTTTTCTATTTTTCATGTGTATTAGCCGATAGATCTAACGCCCCGAGCTCCCAATTTTTTTTTCTCAAAAAACTCTATGAGGACCGCCGTATTGAGTTGCGGAACCATCACGTATACTCACAAAATTTTTCACGCCCATTTTCCCTTCTACATACCCTTTTTTAGGAATCACACAAATTCCTTTATTTTCGTGTATATAAGCCCAAAGATCTAGCGCCCGGAGAATCCAAAAAAAAAAAATTCTCAATAAAATTTATGAGGGCCTCCGTATTAAGTTAGCGAACCATCGCATGTACTCAAATCATTTTTTTCACGCCCATTTCCGCATTACAAGGCCTTTTTTTAGAATTGCGCAAAATGCTCTATTTTTGTGTGTATTAATCAGCCCATGGATATGGAGCCCGAAGCATCCAATTTTTTTTCTCAAAAAATCTTACGAGGACCTCCGTATTAAGTTGGGGAACCATCATGTATATTCACACCATTTTTCTGAAGCCCATTTTTTCTACATGCCTTTTTTAGGAATCACGTAAATTTATCTATTTTTTGTGTGTATTAACCAATGAATCTAGTGGCTCGAACACCCAAATTTTTTTCTAAAAAAACTTTATAAAGACCTGCGTATTGAGTTGGGGAACCATCAGATATACTCACACCTTTTTTTCACGCTCACTTTCGCATCTAAAGAACCTTTTTAGGAATCACACAAATTCTTTTTTTCGTGTGTATTAGCCTATGGATCTGGAGTTCAAAACACTTAAATTTTTTTGCTCAAAAACCTTTATGAGGGCATCGGTACTGAGGTGGGGGACCATCACGTATACTCACACCATTTTTTTCACGCCCACTTCTGTATCAATAAAACTCTTTTTTTCAGAATCACACAAATTACTCTATTTTTAGTGTGTATTAGCCTATTTATTTGGCGTCCAAAGAACCCAATTTTTTTTCTCAATTTTTTTTTTGTGAAGACCTCTGTATTGAGTTGGGGAACCATCACGTTACTCACACCATTTTTCTCAAGCCCATTTCCGCATCTAACGGTCCTATTTTAGAATTGCGCAAATCACTCTATTTTTCGTGTGTATTAGCCCTTGGATCTGGGTTCGGAGCATCCAATTTTTTTCTCAAAAGACTTTACGAGAACCTCGTATTGAGTTGGGGAACTATAACATATATTAGTACCATTTTTTCACATTCATTTTCGCATCTATAAGGCCATTTTTTAGGAATCACGCAAATTGCTTTATTTTTCGTGTGTATTAGCCCATTGATCAGGCGCCCTGAGCATCCAAAAAATTTTCTCAAAAATTTATATGGACCTCCGTATTAAGTTGGGGAACCATCAAGTAGACTCACACCATTTTTCTCACGCCCATTTCGGCATATGCAATTCCTTTTTTAGGAATCCTGCCAATTACTCTATTTTTCGTGTGTATCTGGTGCACGGAGCACCTAAACTTTTTTTTTCTCAAAAAACTTTATAAGAATCTATGTATTTAGTTAGGGAACTATCACATATACTCACACAATTTTTTTCACGCACATTTCCGCATATACAGACCCCTTTTTAGGAATCACGTAATTTGCTCTATTTTTCGTATGTATTAGCCCATGGATCTGGCGCCCAAAGCACTCAAATTTTTTTTCTCAAAAAACTTTATGAGGCCATCTGTATTGAGTTTGGGACTATCACCTATACATACACCATTTGTTTCACGCTCATTTCCATATTTTCAGGCCCTTTTCTGGGAATCACACAAAATGTTTTATTTTTCGTATGTATTCACCATTGGATTTGGCGCTCGGAGCACCAGAATCTTTTTCTTAAAAAGCTTGATAAGGACCTAAGTAGTGAGTTAGAGGAACCATCACGTATATTCACACCATTTATTTCACGCCCATATCTGTATCTACAAAGTCCTTTTTAGAAATCACGTAATTTATTCATTTTTTATGTATAAGGCCATGGATCTTCCGTCCGGAGCACTCAAAATGTTTTTTTTAAAAAACTTTATGAGGACCTCTATATTTTGTTGGCGAACCATCACGTATACTCACACCATTTTTCTGACGCCCATTCCGTATCTTTAGTTTTTTTTAAGAAATCGCGCAAATTTTTCTATTTTTCGTGTGTATTAGCCCATAAATTTGGTGCCTAGAGCACACAAATTTTTTTTCTCCAAAAACTTTATGAGGAACTCCGTGTTGAGTGAGGAACCATCACGTACACTCACACCATTTTTTCACGTTCATTTACGCATCTACATGCCCTTTTTAAGAATCGCACAAAATTCTCTTCTTTTCGTGTGTATTAGCCTATGAATCTGGCGTCGAGAGCACCACAATTTTTTCCCTCAAAAACTTTATGAATACATTTGTATTGAGTTTGGAAATCATCATATATACTCACACCATTTTTTTCACGTCCATTTCCGCATCTATAGACCCTTGTTTAGAAATCATGCAAATTGCTCTATTTTTCGTGTATATTAGCCAATGGATCGAGCGCCTGGATCACTATAATGTTTTTTCTCAAATAACTTTATAAGGACATTCCTATAGAGTTGGAAAGCAATGCGTATACTCATACCATTTTTTTTATGCCAATTTTTACATTTACATGTCCTTTTTTAAGAATTGCGCAAATTTCTCTAGTTCTCGTGTATTAGGCCATGGATTTGGCATTCAGAGCACCTTAAGTGTTTTTCTCAAAAAAATTAATGAGGACGTCCGTATTGAGTTGGGGAACTATCACATATACTCACACAATTTTTCTCACGCCTAATTTTGCATCTACAATCCTTTTTTTAGGAATTGCGCAAATTGCTCTATTTTCGTGTGTATTAGCCCACGGATCACGCCCTGAGCAACCAAATTTTTTTTCTCAAAAAACTTTATGAGGAACTCCGAATTGAGTTTGGGAACTATCACGTATACTCAAGCTATTTTTTCCACGCTCATTTCTGCATCTACATGCCCTTTTTAGGAATCACATAAATTGCTTTATTTTCGTGTGTATTAGCTCATGAACCTGGCGTCCTCAGAACCCAATTTTTTTCTCAAAAACTATTATGAGTACCTCTATATTGAGGTTGGGAACCATCGCACATACTCATACAATTTTCTTCACAATCATTTCCGCATCTACAGGCCTTTATTAAGGAATAACGCAAATTGCTTTATTTTTCGTGTGTATTCGCCCATAGATCTGGCGCACAGAGCACCTCAAACTTTTTACTCAAAAAACTATATGTGGACATGCATATTGAGTTTGAGAAATATCACGTATACTCACATCATTTTTTTCACGCCCATTTTTCGCATCTATATGCCTTTTTATTCAGAAATCACGCAAATTGCTCTATTTTTCGTTTGTATTAGCCAATGGATCTAGCGCCTAGAGCACCCATACTTTTTTTCTCTAGAAAAATTATGAGGGCATCCATATTGAGTTGGGAAACAATCTCGTATACTCACACTATTTTTTCGCGCAAATTTTCACATCTACAAGCCCTTTTTTAGAAATCACGCAAATTCCTGTATTTTTTGTGTGTATTAGTCCGTGGATCTGGTGCCTGGAGCATCCAGAACTTTTTTGTATAAAAACTTTATGAGGACCTCCATATTGAGTTGGGAACCATTAGGTGTATGCACACGATTTTTTTTTCACGCCCATTTTTGCATCTGTAGGCTTTTTATAGAAATCGAGCACATTTTTTCATTTTCGTGTGTATTAGCCCATTAATCTAGAGTCCAGAGAAATTAAAATCTTTTTCTTAAGAAGCTTGATAAGGACCTCCGTATTGAGTTAGGGGAACCATCACGTATATTCACACCATTTGTTTCACGCCCATATCTGTATCTACAAAGTCCTTTTAGAAATCACGTAATTTATTCATTTTTCATGTGTATTAGGCAATGGATCTTGCGTCCGGAGCACTCAAAATGTTTTTTTAAAAAAACTTTATGAGGACCTCTATATTTTGTTGGCGAACCATCACGTATACTCACACTATTTTTCTGACGCCCATTCCGTATCTTTAGTTTTTTTTAAGAAATCGCGCAAATTTTTCTATTTTTCGTGTGTATAGCCCATAAATTTGGTGCCTAGAGCACACAATTTTTTTTCTCCAAAAACTTTATGAGGAACTCCGTGTTGAGTGAGGAACCATCACGTACACTCACACCATTTTTCACGTTCATTTCCGAATCTACATGCCCTTTTTAAGAATCGTACAAAATGCTTTTCTTTTTGTGTGTATTAGCCTATGAATCTGGCGTCGAGAGCACCAAATTTTTTTCCTCAAAAACTTTATGAATACATTCGTATTGAGTTTGGAAATCATCATATATACTCACACCATTTTTTTCACGTCCATTTTCGCATCTATAGACCCTTGTTTAGAAATCATGCAAATTGCTCTATTTTTCGTGTATATTAGCCAATGGATCGAGCACCTGCACCCTAAAGTTTTTTCTCAAAAAACTTTATGAGGACATTCCTATAAATTTGGAAAGCAATGCGTATACTCATACCATTTTTTACGCCAATTTTTACATTTACATGTCCTTTTTTATGAATTGCGCAAATTTCTCTAGTTCTCGTGTATTAGGCCATGGATCTGGCGTTCAGATCACCTTAAGTGTTTTCCTCAAAATTATTAATGAGGACGTCCGTATTGAGTTAGGGAACTATCACATATACTCACACAATTTTTTGTCACGCCTAATTCTGCATCTACAAGCCTTTTTTTAGGAATCGCGCAAATTGCTCTATTTTCGTGTGTATTAGCCCACGGATCACGCCCTGAGCAACCAGATTTTTTTTCTCAAAAAACTTTATGAGGAACTCCGAATTGAGTTTAGAAACTATCACGTATACTCAAACTATTTTTTCCACGCTCATTTCTGCATCTACATGCCCTTTTTAGGAATCACACAAATTGCTTTATTTTCGTGTGTATTAGCTCATGAACCTGACGTTCTCAGAACCCATTTTTTTCTCAAAAACTATTATGAGGACCTCTATATTGAGGTTGGGAAACATCACACATACTCATACAATTTTCTTCACAACCATTTCCGCATCTACATGCCATTATTAAGGAATAACGCAAATTGCTTTATTTTTCGTGTGTTAGATCTGGCGCACAGAGCACCTCAATTTTTTTTACTCAAAAAACTATATGTGGACATGCATATTGAGTTTGAGAAATATCACGTATACTCACATCATTTTTTTCACGCCCATTTTCCGCATCTATATGCCTTTTTATTTAGAAATCACATAAATTGCTCTATTTTTCGTTTGTATTAGCCAATTGATCTAGCGCCTAGAGCACCCATAATTTTTTTCCCTAGAAAAATTATGAGGGCATCCATATTGAGTTGGGAAACAATCTCGTATACTCACACCATTTTTTCGAGCAAATTTTCACATCTACACGCCCTTTTTTAGAAATCACACAAATTCCTGTATTTTTTGTGTGTATTAGCCGTGGATCTGGTGCCTGGAGCATCCAAAACTTTTTTGTATAAAAACTTTATGAGGACCTCCATATTGAGTTGGGAACCATTAGGTATATGCACACGATTTTTTTCACGCCCATTTTTGCATCTGTAGGCTTTTTATAGAAATCGAGCACATTTCTTCATTTTCGTGTGTATTAGCCCATGAATCTAGAGTCCAGAGAAACCAAAATCTTTTTCTTAAGAAGCTTGATAAGGACCTCCGTATTGAGTTAGGGGAACCATCACGTATATTCACACCATTTGTTTCACGCCCATATCTGTATCTACAAAGTCCTTTTTAGAAATCACGTAATTTATTCATTTTTCATGTGTATTAGGCAATGGATCTTGCGTCCGGAGCACTCAAAATGTTTTTTTTTTTAAAACTTTATGAGGACCTCTATATTTTGTTGGCGAACCATCACGTATACTCACACCATTTTTCTGACGCCCATTCCGTATCTTTAGTTTTTTTAAGAAATCGCGCAAATTTTTCTATTTTTCGTGTGTATTAGCCCATAAATTTGGTGCCTAGAGCACACAAATTTTTTTCTCCAAAAACTTTATGAGGAACTCCGTGTTGAGTGAGGAACCATCACGTACACTCACACCATTTTTTCACGTTCATTTCCGCATCTACATGCCCTTTTTAAGAAATGTACAAAATGCTCTTCTTTTCGTGTGTATTAGCCTATGAATCTGGCGTCGAGAGCACCACAATTTTTTTCCTCAAAAACTTTATGAATACATTCGTATTGAGTTTGGAAATCATCATATATACTCACACCATTTTTTCACGTTCATTTCCGCATCTATAGACCCTTGTTTAGAAATCATGCAAATTGCTCTATTTTTCGTGTATATTAGCCAATGGATCGAGCACCAGTACCCTAAAGTTTTTTTATAAGGACATTCCTATAGAGTTGGAAAGCAATGCGTATACTCATATCATTTTTTTACGCCAATTTTTACATTTACATGTTCTTTTTTATGAATTGCGCAAATTTCTCTAGTTCTCGTGTATTAGGTCATGGATCTGGCGTTCAGAGCACCTTAAGTTTTCTCAAAAAAATTAATGAGGACGTCCGTATTGAGTTGGGAAACTATCACATATACTCACACAATTTTTCTCACGCCTAATTCTGCATCTACAAGCCTTTTTTTAGGAATCGCGCAAATTGCTCTATTTTCGTGTGTATTAGCCCACGGATCACGCCCTGAGCAACCAAATTTTTTTTCTCAAAAAATTTATGAGGAACTCCGAATTGAGTTTGGATAACTATCACGTATACTCAAACTATTTTTTCCACGCTCATTTCTGCATCTACATGCCCTTTTTAGGAATCACACAAATTGCTTTATTTTCGTGTGTATTAGCTCATGAACCTGACGTCCTCAGAACCCAATTTTTTTCTCAAAAACTATTATGAGGACCTCTATATTGAGGTTGGGAACCATCACACATACTCATACCATTTTCTTCACAACCATTTCCGCATCTACATGCCATTATTAAGGAATAACGCAAATTGCTTTATTTTTCATGTGTTAGATCTGGCGCACAGAGCACCTCAATTTTTTTTACTCAAAAAACTATAGTGGACATGCATATTGAGTTTGAGAAATATCACGTATACTCACATCATTTTTTTCACGCCCATTTTCGCATCTATATGCCTTTTTATTCAGAAATCACACAAATTGCTCTATTTTTCGTTTGTATTAGCCAATGGATCTAGCGCCTAGAGCACCCATAATTTTTTCTCTAGAAACATTATGAGGGCATCCATATTGAGTTGGGAAACAATTCGTATACTCACACATTTTTTCGCGCAAATTTTCACATCTACAAGCCCTTTTTTAGAAATCACGCAAATTCCTATATTTTTTGTGTGTATTAGTCCGTGGATCTGGTGTCTGGAGCATCCAAAACTTTTTTGTATAAAAACTTTATGAGGACCTTCATATTGAGTTGGGAACCATTAGGTATATGCACACGATTTTTTTCACGCCCATTTTTGCATCTGTAGGCTTTTTATAGAAATCGAGCACATTTCTTCATTTTCGTGTGTATTAGCCCATGAATCTAGAGTCCAGAGAAACCAAAATCTTTTTCTTAAGAAGCTTGATAAGGACCTCCGTATTGAGTTAGGGGAACCATCACGTATATTCACACCATTTGTTTCACGCCCATATCTGTATCTACAAAGTCCTTTTTAGAAATCACGAAATTTATTCATTTTTCATGTATATTAGGCCATGGATCTTGCGTATGGAGCACTCAAAATGTTTTTTTTAAAAACTTTATGAGGACCTCTATATTTTGTTGCGAACCATCACGTATACTCACACTATTTTTCTGACGCCCATTCCGTATCTTTAGTTTTTTTTAAGAAATCGCGCAAATTTTTCTATTTTTCGTGTGTATTAGCCCATAAATTTGGTGCCTAGAGCACACAAATTTTTTTCTCCAAAAACTTTATGAGGAACTCCGTGTTGAGTGAGGAACCATCACGTACACTCACACCATTTTTTCACGTTCATTTCCATCTACATGCCCTTTTAAGAATCGCACAAAATGCTCTTCTTTTCGTGTGTATTAGCCTATGAATCTGGCGTCGAGAGCACCACAATTTTTTCCTCAAAAACTTTATGAATACATTCGTATTGAGTTTGGAAATCATCATATATACTCACACCATTTTTTTCACGTCCATTTCCGCATCTATAGACCCTTGTTTAGAAATCATGCAAATTGCTCTATTTTTCGTGTATATTAGCCAATGGATCGAGCGCCTGGAGCACCAAATGTTTTTTCTCAAAAACTTTATAAGGACATTCCTATAGAGTTGGAAAGCAATGCGTATACTCTACCTTTTTTTCACGCCAATTTTTACATTACATGTCCTTTTTTAGAATTGCGCAAATTTCTCTATTCTCGTGTATTAGGCCATGAATCTGGCGTTCAGAGCACCTTAAGTTTTTTGTCAAATAAATTAATTAGGACGTCCGTATTGAGTTGGGAACTATCACGTATACTCACATAATTTTTTCACGCCTAATTCTGCATCTACAAGCCTTTTTTAGGAATCGCGCAAGTTGCTCTATTTTTGTGTGTATTAGCCCACGGATCACGCCCGGAGCAACAAAATTTTTTTCTCAAAAAACTTTATGAGGACCGTATTGAGTTTTGGAACTATCACGTATACTCAAACTATTTGTTTCACGCTCATTTCTGCATCTACATGCCCTTTTTAGTAATCGCACGAATTGCTTTATTTTCGTGTGTATTAGCTCATGAACTTGGCGTCCTGAGAACCCAATTTTTTTTCGCCAAACCTATTATGAGGACCTCTATATTGAGTTGCGAAACCATCACGTATACTCATACCATTTTCTTCACGCCCATTTCCGCATCTACATTCCTTTATTAAGGAATAACGCAAATTGCTTTATTTTTCGTGTGTATTCGCCCATAGATCTGGCACATAGAGCACCTAAATTTTTTTTACTCAAAAATATTTATGAGGACATTCATATTGAGTTTGAGAAATATAACGTATACTCACATCATTTTTTTCACGCCCATTTTCCGTATCTATAGGCCCTTTTATTTAGAAATCACATAAATTGCTCTATTTTTCGTTTGTATTATCCAATGGATCTAGCGTCTGGAGCAGCCATAATTTTTTCTCTATAAATATTATGAGGGCATCCATATTGATTTGGGGAACAATATCGTATATTCACACCATTTTTTCATTCAAATTTTCACATCTACAATCTTTTTTTTAGAAATCACACAAATTCTTATATTTTTTGTGTGTATTAGCCCGTGGATCTGGTTCCTGGAGCATCCAAAATTTTTTTGTCTAAAAACTTTATAAGGACCTCCATATTGAGTTGGGAACCATTAGGTATATGCACACAATTTTTTTCACGTCCATTTTTGCATCTGTAGGCTTTTTCTAGAAACCGAGCAAATTCCTTCATTTTCGTGTGTATAATGCCCATTGATCTAGAGTCCATATAAACCAAAAAAATTTTCTTAAAAAGATTTATAAGGACCTCCGTATTGAGTTAGGGGAACCATCACGTATATTCACATCATCTGTTTCACGCGCATATCTTTATCTACAAAGCCCTTTTAAGAAATCAAGTAATTTATTCATTTTTCATGTGTATTAGGCAATGGATCTTGTGCCCGGAGCACCCAAAATATTTTCTTTAAAAACTTTGTGAGGACCTCTATATTTTGTTGGCGAACCATCACGTATACTCACACCATTTTTCTGACGTCCATTCCGTATCTTAAGTTTTTTTTAAAAAATCGCGCAAATTTTTCTATTTTTCGTGTGTATTAGCCCATAAATTTGGTGCCTAGAGCACACAAGTTTTTTTCTCCAAAAACTTTATGAGAAACTCCATGTTGAGTGAGGAACCATCACGTACACTCACACCGTTTTTTCACGTTCATTTCCGCATCTATATGCCCTTTTTAAGAATCGCACAAAATGCTCTTCTTTTCGTGCGTATTAGCCTATGAATCTGGCGACGAGAGCACCACAATTTTTTTCCTCAAAAACTTTATGAATACATTCGTATTGAGTTTGGAAATCATCATATATACTCACACCATTTTTTTCACGTCCATTTCCGTATCTATAGACCCTTGTTTAGAAATCAAGCAAATTGCTCTATTTTTCGTGTATATTAGCCAATGGATCGAGCGCCTGGAGAACCATAATGTTTTTTCTCAAAAAACTTTATAAGGACATTCCAATAGAGTTTGAAAGCAATGCATATACTCATACCATTTTGTTTACGCCAATTTTTACATTTACATGTCCTTTTTTAGGAATTGCGCAAATTTCTCTAGTTCTCGTGTATTAGGCCATGAATCTGGCGTTCAGAGCACCTTAAGTTTTTTTCTCAAATAAATTAATTAGGACGTCCGTATTGAGTTGGGGAACTATCACGTATACTCACATAATTTTTCTCACGCCTAATTTTGCATCTACAAGTCTTTTTTAGGAATCGCGCAAGTTGCTCTTTTTCGTGTGTATTAGCCCACGGATCACGCCCGGAGCAACCAAATTTTTTTCTCAAAAAACTTTATGAGGACCTCTATATTGAGTTTGGTAACTACTACGTATACTCAAACTATTTTTTCCACGCTCATTTCTGCATCTACATGCCCTTTTTAGCAATCGCACAAATTGCTTTTTTTCGTGTGTAATAGCTCATGATTCTGGCGTCCTGAGAACCCAATTTTTTCCGCCAAAACTATTATGAGGACCTCTATATTGAGTTGCAAAACCATCACGTATACTCATAATATTTTCTTCACGCTATTTCCGCATCTACATGCCTTTATTAAGGAATAACGCAAATTTCTTTATTTTTCGTGTATATTCGCTCATAGATATGGCGCACAGAGCACCTAAATTGATTTTACTCAAAAAACTTTATGAGGACATTCATATTGAGTTTGAGAAATATTACGTATACTCACATCATTTTTTTCACGCCCATTTTCCGTATCTATAGGCCCTTTTATTTAGAAATCACATAAATTGCTCTATTTTTCGTTAATATTAGCCAATGGATCTAGCGCCTAGAGCACCCATACTTTTTCTCTCTAGAAACATTATGAGGGCATCCATATTGAGTTGGGGAACAATCTCGCATATTCACACCATTTTTTCGCACAAATTTTCACATCTACAATCCTTTTTTTAGAATTCGCGCAAATTCCTCTATTTTTTGTGTGTATTAGCCCATGCATCTGGTGCCTGGAGCATCCAAATTTTTTTGTCTAAAAACATTATGAGGACCTTCATATTGAGTTGGGGAACCATTAGGTATATGCACACGATTTTTTCACGTCCATTTTTGCATCTGTAGGCTTTTTCTAGAAACCAAGCAAATTCCTTCATTTTCGTGTGTATTAGCCCATTGATCTAGAGTCCAGAGAAACCAAAATCTTTTTCTTAAAAAGATTGATAAGGACCTCCGTATTGAGTTAGGGGAACCATCACGTATATTCACACCATCTGTTTCACACGCATATCTTTATCTACAAAGCCCTTTTAAGAAATCACGTAATTTATTCATTTTTCATGTG
Organism: Solanum lycopersicoides; assembly: GCA_022817965.1. NCBI lineage: Eukaryota > Viridiplantae > Streptophyta > Magnoliopsida > Solanales > Solanaceae > Solanum > Solanum lycopersicoides. The sequence goes on from CM040628.1 coordinate 73,355,057, forward strand.
TATTAGGCAATGGATCTTGTGCCCGGAGCACCCAAAATATTTTTCTTTAAAAACTTTGTGAGGAACTCTATATTTTGTTGGCGAACAATCACGCCTAATTCTGCATCTACAATCCTTTTTTTAGGAATCGCGTAAATTGCTCTATTTTCGTGTGTATTAGCCCACGGATCACGCCCTGAGCAACCAAAATTTTTTTCTCAAAACACTTTATGAGGAAATCCGAATTGAGTTTGGGAACTATCACGTATACTCAAACTGTTTTTTCCACGCTCATTTCTGCATCTACATGCCCTTTTTAGGAATCACACAAATTGCTTTTTTTTCGTGTGTCTTATCTCATGAACCTGACGTCCTCAGAACCCAATTTTTTTCTCAAAAACTATTATGAGGACCTCTATATTGAGGTTGGGAATCATCACACATACTCATACCATTTTCTTCACAACCATTTCCGCATCTACATGCCTTTATTGAGGAATAACACAAATTGCTTTATTTTTCGTGTGTATTCGCCCATAGATCTGGCGCACAGAGCACCTCAATTTTTTTTACTCAAAAAACTATATGTGGACATGCATATTGAGTTTGATAAATATCACGTATACTCACATTATTTTTTTCACGCTCATTTTCCGCATCTATATGCCTTTTTATTCAGAAATCACACAAATTGCTCTATTTTTCGTTTGTATTAGCCAATAGATCTAGCGCCTAGAGCACCCATAATTATTTTCCCTAGAAAAATTAAGAGGGCATCCATATTGAGTTGGGAAACAATCTCGTATACTCACACCATTTTTTCGCGCAAATTTTCACATCTACACGCCCTTTTTTAGAAATCACGCAAATTCCTGTATTTTTTGTGTCTATTAGTCCGTGGATATGGTGCCTGGAGAATCCAGAACTTTTTTGTATAAAAACTTTATGATGACCTACATATTGAGTTGGGAACCATTAGGTATATGCACACGATTTTATTTTTTCACGCCCATTTTTGCATCTGTAGGCTTTTTATAGAAATCTAGCACATTTCTTCATTTTCGTGTGTATTAGCCCATGAATCTAGAGTCCAGAGAAACCAAAAAATCTTTTTCTTAAGAAGCTTGATAAGGACTTCCGTATTGAGTTAGGGGAACCATCACGTATATTCACACCATTTGTTTCACGCCCATATCTGTATCTACAAAGTCCTTTTTAGAAATCACGTAATTTATTCATTTTTCATGTGTATTAGGCAATGGATCTTGTCGTCCGGAGCACTCAAAATGTTTTTTTTTACAAACTTTATGAGGACCTCTATATTTTGTTGGTGAACCATCACGTATACTCACACCATTTTTCTGACGCCCATTCCGTATCTTTAGTTTTTTTTAAGAAATCTTGCAAATTTTTCTATTTTTCGTGTGTATAGCCCATAAATTTGGTGCCTAGAGCACACAATTTTTTTTTTCTCCAAAAACTTTATGAGGAACTCCGTGTTGAGTGAGGAACCATCACGTACACTCACACCATTTTTTCACGTTCATTTTCGCATCTACATGCCCTTTTTAAGAATCGTACAAAATGCTCTTCTTTTCGTGTGTATTAGCCTATGAATCTGGCGTCTAGAGCACCACAATTTTTTTCCTCAAAAACTTTATGAATACATTCGTATTGAGTTTGGAAATCATCATATATACTCACACCATTTTTTCACGTCCATTTCCGCATCTATAGACCCTTGTTTAGAAATCATACAAATTGCTCTATTTTTCGTGTATATTAGCCAATGGATCGAGCACCTGCACCCTAAAGTTTTCTTATAAGGACATTCCTATAGAGTTGGAAAGCAATGCGTATACTCATATCATTTTTTTACGCCAATTTTTACATTTACATGTTCTTTTTTAGGAATTGCGCAAATTTCCCTAGTTCTCGTGAATTAGGCCATGGATCTGGCGTTCAGAGCTTTTTCTCAAAAAAATTAATGAGGACGTCCGTATTGAGTTGGGAAACTATCACATATACTCACACAATTTTTCTCACGCCTAATTCTGCATCTACAAGCCTTTTTTTAGGAATCGCGCAAATTGCTCTATTTTCGTGTGTATTAGCCCACGGATCACGCCCTGAGCAACCAAATTTTTTTTCTCAAAAAACTTTATGAGGAACTCCGAATTGAGTTTGGGAACTATCACGTATACTCAAACTATTTTTTCCACGCTCATTTCTGCATCTACATCCCCTTTTTAGGAATCACACAAATTGCTTTATTTTCGTGTGTATTAGCTTATGAACCTGACGTCCTCAGAACCCAATTTTTTTCTCAAAAACTATTATGAGGACCTCTATATTGAGGTTGGGAACCATCACACATACTCATACGATTTTCTTCACAACCATTTCCGCATCTACATGCCATTATTAAGGAATAACGCAAATTGCTTTATTTTTCGTGTGTTAGATCTGGCGCACAGAGCACCTCAATTTTTTTACTCAAAAAACTATATGTGGACATGCATATTGAGTTTGAGAAATATCACGTATACTCACATCATTTTTTTCACGCCCATTTTCCGCATCTATAGGCCCTTTTATTCAGAAATCACACAAATTGCTCTATTTTTCGTTTGTATTAGTCAATGGATCTAGCGCCTAGAGCACCCATAATTGTTTTCTCTTGAAACATTATGAGGGCATCCACATTGAGTTGGGGAACAATCTCGTATACTCACACCATTTTTTCGCGCAAATTTTCACATCTACAAGCCTTTTTTTTTATAAATCGCACAAATTTCTCTATTTTTTTGTGTGTATTAGCCCGTGGATCTGGCGCCTGGAGCATCCGAAACTTTTTTGTCTAAAAACTTTATGAGGACCTCCATATTGAGTTGGGAACCATTAGGTATATGCACACGATTTTTTTTCACGCCCATTTTTGCATCTGTAAGCTGTTTATAGAAATCTAGCACATATCTTCATTTTCGTGTGTATTAGCCAATGAATCTAGAGTCCAGAGAAACCAAAATATTTTTCTTAAAAAGATTGCTAAGGACCTCCGTATTGAGTTAGGGGAACCATCACGTATATTCACACCATCTGTTTCACGCGCATATCTTTACCTACAAAGCCCTTTTAAGAAATCACGTAATTTATTCATTTTTCATGTGTATTAGGCAATGGATCTTGCGCCCGGAGCACCCAAAATGTTTTTCTTTAAAAACTTTGTGAGGACCTCTATATTTTGTTGGCGAACCATCACGTATACTCACACCATTTTTCTGACGCCCATTCCGTATCTTTAGTTTTTTTTAAGAAATCGCGCAAATTTTTCTATTTTTCGTGTGTATTAGCCCATAAATTTGGTGCCTAGAGCACACAAATTTTTTTCTCCAAAAACTTTATGAGAAACTCCATGTTGAGTGAGGAACCATCACGTACACTCACACCATTTTTTCACGTTCATTTCTGCATCTACATGCCCTTTTTAAGAATCGCACAAAATGCTCTTCTTTTCGTGCGTATTAGCCTATGAATCTGGCGTCGAGAGCAACACAATTTTTTTCCTCAAAAACTTTATGAATACATTCGTATTGAGTTTGGAAATCATCATATATACTCACACCATTTTTTTCACGTCCATTTCCGCATCTATAGACCCTTGTTTAGAAATCATGCAAATTGCTCTATTTTTCGTGTATATTAGCCAATGGATCGAGCGCCTGGAGCACCATAATGTTTTTTCTCAAATAACTTTGTAAGGACATTCCAAAAGAGTTTGAAAGCAATGCGTATACTCATACCTTTTTTTTCACGCCAATTTTTATAATTACATGTCCTTTTTTAGGAAGTGTGCAAATTTCTCTAATTCTCGTGTATTAGGCCATGAATCTGGCGTTCAGAGCACCTTAAGTTTTTTTGCTCAAATAAATTAATTAGGACGTCCGTATTGAGTTGGTGAACTATAACGTATACTCACATAATTTTTCTCACGCCTAATTCTGCATCTACAAGTCTTTTTTAGGAATCGCGCAAGTTGCTCTTTTTCGTGTGTATTAGCCCACGGATCACGCCCGGAGCAACCAAATTTTTTTTCTCAAAAAACTTTATAAAGACCTCCATATTGAGTTTGGTAACTACTACGTATACTCAAACTATTTTTTCCACGGTCATTTCTGCATCTACATGCCCTTTTTAGCAATCGCACAAATTGCTTTTTTTCGTGTGCATTAGCTCATGATTCTGGCGTCCTGAGAACCCAATTTTTTTTGCCAAAACTATTATGAGGACCTCTATATTGAGTTGCGAAATCATCACGTATACTCATACCATTTTCTTCACGCTATTTCCGCATCTACATGCCTTTATTAAGGAATAACACAAATTTCTTTATTTTTCGTGTATATTCGCTCATAGATCTGGCGCACAGAGCACCTAAATTGCTTTTACTCAAAAAGCTTTATGAGGACATAAATATTGAGTTTGAGAAATATTACGTATACTCACATTATTTTTTTCACGCCCATTTTACGTATCTATAGGCCCTTTTATTTAGAAATCACATAAATTGCTCTATTTTTCGTTAATATTAGCCAATGGATGTAGCGCCTAAAGCACCCATACTATTCTCTCTAGAAACATTATGAGGGCATCCATATTGAGTTGGGGAACAATCTCGCATATTCACACCATTTTTTCGCACAAATTTTCACATCTACAATCCTTTTTTTAGAATTCGCGCAAATTCCTCTATTTTTTGTGTGTATTAGCCAATGCATCTGGTGCCTGGAGGATCCAAAACTTTTTTGTCTAAAAACTTTATGAGGACCTCCATATTGAGTTGGGAACCATTAGGTATATGCACACGATTTTTTCACGTCCATTTTTGCATCTGTAGGCTTTTTCTAGAAACCAAGCAAATTCCTTCATTTTCGTATGTATTAGCCCATTGATCTAGAGTCCAGAGAAACCAAAATCTTTTTCTTAAAAAGATTGATAAGGACCTCCGTATTGAGTTAGGGGAACCATCACGTATATTCACACCATCTGTTTCACGCGCATATCTTTATCTACAAAGCCCTTTTAAGAAATCACGTAATTTATTCATTTTTCATGTGTATTAGGCAATGGATCTTGCGCCCGGAGCACCCAAAATGTTTTTCTTTAAAAACTTTGTGAGGACCTCTATATTTTGTTTGCGAACCATCACGTATACTCACACCATTTTTCTGACGCCCATTCCGTATCTTTAGTTTTTTTAAGAAATCGCGCAAATTTTTCTATTTTTCGTGTGTATTAGCCCATAAATTTGGTGCCTAGAGCACACAAATTTTTTTCTCCAAAAACTTTATGAGAAACTCCATGTTGAGTGAGGAACCATCACGTACACTCACACCATTTTTTCACGTTCATTTCTGCATCTACATGCCCTTTTTAAGAATCGCACAAAATGCTCTTCTTTTCGTGCGTGTTAGCCTATGAATCTGGCGTCGAGAGCAACACAATTTTTTCCTCAAAAACTTTATGAATACATTCGTATTGAGTTTGGAAATCATCATATATACTCACACCATTTTTTTCACGTCCATTTCCGCATCTATAGACCCTTGTTTAGAAATCATGCAAATTGCTCTATTTTTCGTGTATATTAGCCAATGCACCCTAAAGTTTTCTTATAAGGACATTCCTATAGAGTTGGAAAGCAATGCGTATACTCATGTCATTTTTTTACGCCAATTTTTACATTTACATGTTCTTTTTTAGGAATTGCGCAAATTTCCCTAGTTCTCGTGAATTAGGCCATGGATCTGGCGTTCAGAGCTTTTTCTCAAAAAAATTAATGAGGACGTCCGTATTGAGTTGGGAAACTATCACATATACTCACACAATTTTTCTCACGCCTAATTCTGCATCTACAATCCTTTTTTTAGGAATCGCGTAAATTGCTCTATTTTCGTGTGTATTAGCCCACGGATCACGCCCTGAGCAACCAAATTTTTTTTCTCAAAAAACTTTATGAGGAACTCCGAATTGAGTTTGGGAACTATCACGTATACTCAAACTATTTTTTTCACGCTCATTTTTGCATCTACATGCCCTTTTTAGGAATCACACATATTGCTTTTTTTTTCGTGTGTATTAGCTCATGAACCTGACGTCCTCAGAACCCAATTTTTTTCTCAAAAACTATTATGAGGACCTCTATATTGAGGTTGGGAGCCATCACACATACTCATACCATTTTCTTCACAACCATTTCGCATCTACATGCCATTATTAAGGAATAACGAAATTGCTTTATTTTTCGTGTGTTAGATCTGGCGCACAGAGCACCTCAATTTTTTTTACTCAAAAAACTATATGTGGACATGCATATTTAGTTTGAGAAATATCATGTATACTCACATCATTTTTTTCACGCCCATTTTCCGCAGCTATATATTCAGAAATCACACAAATTGCTCTATTTTTCGTTTGTATTAGCCAATGGATCTAGCGCCTAGAGCACCCATAATTTTTGTCTCTAGAAACATTATGAGGGCATCCATATTAAGTTGGGAAACAATCTCGTATATTCACACCATTTTTTCGCACAATTTTTCACATCTACAAGCCCTTTTTTAGAAATCACGCAAATTCCTTTATTTTTTGTGTGTATTAGTCCGTGGATCTGGCGCCTGGAGCATCCAAAACTTTTTTGTATAAAAACTTTATGAGGACCTCCATATTGAGTTGGGAACCATTAGGTATATGCACACGAATTTTTTTCACGCCCATTTTTGCATCTGTAAGCTGTTTATAGAAATCGAGCACATTTTTTTATTTTCGTGTGTATTAGCCCATGAATCTAGAGTCCAGAGAAACCAAAATCTTTTTCTTAAGAAGCTTGATAAGGACCTCCGTATTGAGTTAGGGGAACCATCACGTATATTCACACCATTTGTTTCACGCCCATATCTGTATCTACAAAGTCCTTTTTAGAAATCACGTAATTTATTCATTTTTCATGTGTATTAGGCCATGGATCTTGCGTCCGGAGCACTCAAAATGTTTTTTTTTAAAAACTTTATGAGGACCTCTATATTTTGTTGGCGAACCATCACCTATACTCACACTATTTTTTTGACGCCCATTCCGTATCTTTAGTTTTAGTAAGAAATCGCGCAAATTTTTCTATTTTTCGTGTGTATTAGCCCATAAATTTGGTGCCTAGAGCACACAATTTTTTTTCTCCAAAAACTTAATGAGAAACTCCGTGTTGAGTGAGGAACCATCACGTACACTCACACCATTTTTTCACGTTCATTTCCGCATCTACATGCCGTTTTTAAGAATCGCACAAAATGCTCTTCTTTTCGTGTGTATTAGCCTATGTATCTGGCGTCGAGAGCACCAAAAAAAATTTTCTCAAAAATTTTATGGATACATTCTTATTGAGTTTGGAAATTATCAGATATACTCACACCATTTTTTTCACGTCCATTTCCGCATCTATAGACCCTTGTTTAGAAATCATGCAAATTGCTCTATTTTTCGTGTATATTAGCCAATATATCGAGCGCCTGGAGCACTCTAAAGTTTTTTCTCAAAAAATTTTATAAGGACATTCCTATAGAGTTGGAAAGCAATACGTATACTCAGACCATTTTTTTCACGCCAATTTTTGCATTTACATATCCTTTTTAGGAATTGCGCAAATTTCTCTAGTTCTCGTGTATTAGGCCATGAATCTGGCGTTCAGAGCACCTTAAGTTTTTTTATCAAATAAATTAATTAGGACGTCCGTATTGAGTTGGGGAACTATCAAGTATACTCACACAATTTTTCTCACGCCTAATTTTGCATCTACAAGCCTTCTTTAGGAATCGCGCAAGTTGCTCTTTTTCGTGTGTATTAGCCCACGGATCACGCCCGGAGCAACCAAAATTTCTTTCTCAAAAAAATTTATGAGGACCTCGGTATTGAGTTTGGGAACTATCACGTATACTCAAACTATTTGTTTCACGCTCATTTTTGCATCTACATGCCCTTTTTAGTAATCGCACGAATTGCTTTATTTTCGTGTGTATTAGCTCATGAACTTGGCGTCCTGAGAATCCAATTTTTTTTCGCCAAAACTATTATGAGGACCTCTATATTGAGTTGCGAAACCATCACGTATATTCATACCATTTTCTTCACACCCATTTCCGCATCTACATGCCTTTATTAAGGAATAACGCAAATTGCTTTATTTTTCGTGTGTATTCGCCCATAGATCTGGCACATAGAACACCTAAATTTTTTTTACTCAAAAAAATTTATGAGGACATTCATATTGAGTTTTAGAAATATCACGTATACTCAAATCATTTTTTTCACGCCCATTTTTTGCATCTATAGGCCCTTTTATTTAGAAATCACACAAATTGCTCTATTTTTCGTTTGTATTAGCCAATGGATCTAGCGTCTGGAGCAGCCATAATTTTTTCTCTATAAACATTATGAGGGCATCCATATTGAGTTGGGGAACAATATCGTATATTCACACCATTTTTTCATTCAAATTTTCACATCTACAATCTTTTTTTTAGAAATCACACAAATTCTTATATTTTTTTGTGTGTAATAACCCGTGGATCTGGTTCCTGGAGTATCCAAAAATTTTTTTTTCTAAAAACTTTATAAGGACCTCCATATTGAGTTGGGGGAACCATTAGGTATATGCACACAATTTTTTTGACGTCCATTTTTGCATCTGTAGGCTTTTTCTAGAAACCGAGCAAATTCCTTCATTTTCGTGTGTATAATGCCCATTGATCTAGAGTCCATATAAACCAAAAAAAATTTCTTAAAAAGATTTATAAGGACCTCCGTATTGAGTTAGGGGAACCATCACGTATATTCACATTTTATGCCATATCTCTATCTACAAAGCCCTTTTAAGAAATCACGTAATTTCTTAATTTTTCATGTGTATTAGGCCATCAATCTTACGCCCGGAGCACCCAAAATATTTTTCTTTAAAAACTTTGTGAGGACCTCTATATTTTGTTGGCGAACCATCACGTGTACTCATAACATTTTTCTGACGTTCATTTCGTATCTTCAGGCTTTTTTTAGAAATCGTGCAAATTTCTCTATTTTCGTGTGTATTAGCCCATAAATTTGGTGCCTAGAGCACACAAATTTTTTCTCAAAAATTTATGAGGAACTCCGTATTGAGTGAGGAACCATCACGTACACTCACACCATTTTTTCACGCTCATTTCCACATCTACATGTCCTTTTTAAGAATCGCACAAAATGCTCTTCTTTTTGTGTGTTTTAGCCTATGTATCTGGCGTCGAGAGCACCAAAATGTTTTTCCTCAAAAACTTTATGAATACATTCGTATTAAGTTTGGAAATCATCAGATATGCTCACACCATATTTTTCACGTCCTTTCCGCATCTTTAGACCCTTGTTTAGAAATCATGCAAATTGCTCTATTTTTCGTGTATATTAGCCAATGGATCGAGCGCCTGGAGCATCTTAAAGTTTTTTCTCAAAAAATTTAGGACATTCCTATAGAGTTGGAAAGACATGCGTATACTCATACCATTTTTTCACGCAATTTTGCATTTACATGTCCTTTTTAGGAATTGCGCAAATTTCTCTAGTTCTCGTGTATTAGGCCATGAATCTGGCGTTCAGAGCACCTTAAGTTTTTTCTCAAATAAATTAATGAGGACGTCCGTATTGAGTTGGGGAACTATCATGTATACTCACACAAATTTTCTCAGCCTAATTCTGCATCTACAGCCTTTTTTAGGAATCGCGCAAGTTGCTCTATTTTCGTGTGTATTAGCCCACGGATCACGCCCGGAGCAACCAAATTTTTTCTCAAAAAAATTTATGAGGACCTCGGTATTGAGTTTGGTAACTATCACGTATACTCAAACTATTTTTTCACGCCATTTATGCATCTACATGCCTTTTTGAAATCGCACAAATTGCTTTATTTTCGTGTGTATTAGCTCATGAACCCGGCGTCCTGAGAACCCAATTTTTTTCCAAAAAACTATTATGAGGACCTCATATTGAGTTGGGAAACCATCACATACTCATACCATTTTCTTCACGCCATTTCCGCATCTACATGCCTTTATTAAGGAATAACGCAAATTGCTTTATTTTTCGTGTGTATTAGCCCATAGATCTGGCGCACAGAGCACCAAATTTTTTTACTAAAAATATATGTGGACATGCATATTGAGTTTGAGAAATATCATGTATACTCACATCATTTTTTTCACGCCCATTTTCCGCATCTATAGGCCCTTTTATTCAAAATCACACAAATTGCTCTATTTTTCGTTTGTATTAGCCAATGGATCTAGCGCCTAGAGCACCCATAATTTTTTCTCTTGAAACATTATGAGGGCATCCATATTGAGTTGGGAAACAATCTCGTATAGTCACACCATTTTTTCGCGCAAATTTTCACATCTACAAGCCCTTTTTTAGAAATCGCACAAATTCTCTATTTTTTGTGTGTATTAGCCGTGGATCTGGTGCTGGAGCATCCAAAACTTTTTTGTCTAAAAACTTTATGAGGCCTCCATATTGAGTTGGGAACCATTAGGTATATGCACACGATTTTTTTCACGCCCATTTTTGCATCTGTAGGCTTTTTATAGAAATCGAGCACATTTCTTCATTTTCGTGTGTATTAGCCATGATCTAGAGTCCAGAGAAACCAAAATCTTTTTCTTAAAAATCTTGATAAGGACCTCCGTATGAGTTAGGGGAACCATCACGTATATTCACACCATTTGTTTCACGCCCATATCTGTATCTACAAAGTCCTTTTTAGAAATCACGTAATTTATTCATTTTTCATGTGTATTAGGCCATGGATCTTGCGCCCGGAGCACTCAAAATGTTTTTCTTTAAAAACTTTATGAGGACCGCTATATTTTGTTGGCGAACCATCATGTATACTCATATCATTTTTCTGACGCCCATTCCGTATCTTTAGGCTTTTTTGAAAGATCGCGCAAATTTCTCTATTTTTCGTGTGTATTAGCCCACAAATTTGGTGCCTAGAGCACACAAATTTTTTTTCTCCAGAAACTTTATGAGGAACTCCTTGTTTAATGAGGAACCATCACGTACACTCACACCATTTTTTCACGCTCATTTCCGCATCTAAATACCCTTTTTAAGAATCGCACAAAATGCTCTTCTTTTCGTGTGTATTAGCCTACGTATCTGGCGTCGAGAGCACCAAAAAAAAATTTCTCAAAAATTTTATGAATACATTCTTATTGAGTTTGGAAATTATCAGATATACTCACACCATTTTTTTCACGTCCATTTCCGCATCTATAGACCCTTGTTTAGAAATCATGCAAATTGCTCTATTTTTCGTGTATATTAGCCAATATATCGAGCGCCTGGAGCACTCTAAAGTTTTTTCTCAAAAAACTTTATAAGGACATTCCTATAGAGTTGGAAAGCAATACGTATACTCAGACCATTTTTTTCACGCCAATTTTTGCATTTACATATCCTTTTTAGGAATTGCGCAAATTTCTCTAGTTCTCGTGTATTAGGCCATGAATCTGGCGTTCAGAGCACCTTAAGTTTTTTATCAAATAAATTAATTAGGACGTCCGTATTGAGTTGGGGAACTATCAATATACTCACATAATTTTTCTCACGCCTAATTTTGCATCTACAAGCCTTCTTTAGGAATCGCGCAAGTTGCTCTTTTTCGTGTGTATTAGCCCACGGATCACGCCCGGAGCAACCAAAATTTCTTTCTCAAAAAAATTTATGAGGACCTCGGTATTGAGTTTGGTAACTATCACGTATACTCAAACTATTTTTTCCACGCTCATTTCTGCATCTACATGCCCTTTTTAGCAATCGCACAAATTGCTTTATTTTCGTGTGTATTAGCTCATGAACTTGGCGTCCTGAGAATCCAATTTTTTTTGCCAAAACTATTATGAGGACCTATATATTGAGTTGCGAAACCATCACGTATACTCATACCATTTTCTTCACGCTATTTCCGCATCTACATGCCTTTATTAAGGAATAACGCAAATTTCTTTATTTTTCGTGTATAATCGCTCATAGATCTGGCGCACAGACCACCTAAATTGCTTTTACTCAAAAAAATTTATGAGGACATTCATATTGAGTTTGAGAAATATTACGTATACTCACATCATTTTTTTCACGCCCATTTTCCGTATCTATAGGCCCTTTTATTTAGAAATCACGCAAATTGCTCTGTTTTTCGTTAATATTAGCCAATGGATCTAGCGCCTGGAGCACCCATAATTTTTCTCTCTAGAAACATTATGAGGGCATCCATATTGAGTTGGGGAACAATCTCGCATATTCACACCATTTTTTCGCGCAAATTTTCACATCTACAAGCCCTTTTTTAGAAATCGCGCAAATTCCTCTATTTTTTGTGTGTATTAGCCCGTGCATCTGGTGCCTGGAGCATCCAAAACTTTTTTGTCTAAAAACTTTATGAGGACCTCCATATTGAGTTGGGAACCATTAGGTATATGCACACGATTTTTTCACGTCCATTTTTGCATCTGTAGGCTTTTTCTAGAAACCAAGCAAACTCCTTCATTTTCGTGTGTATTAGCCCATTGATCTAGAGTCCAGAGAAACCAAAATCTTTTTCTTAAAAAGATTGATAAGGACCTCCGTATTGAGTTAGGGGAACCATCACGTATATTCACACCATCTGTTCACGCGCATATCTGTATCTACAAAGCCCTTTTTAGAAATCACGTAATTTATTCATTTTTCATGTGTATTAGGCCATGGATCTTGCGCCCGGAGCACTCAAAATGTTTTTTTTTTAAAACTTTATGAGGACCTCTATATTTTGTTGGCGAACCATCACGTATACTCATATCATTTTCTGACGCCCATTCCGTATCTTTAGGCTTTTTTGAAAGATCGCGCAAATTTCTCTATTTTTCGTGTGTATTAGCCCACAAATTTGGTGCCTAGAGCACACAAATTTTTTTCTCCAAAAACTTTATGAGGAACTCCGTGTTGAGAGAGGAACCACCACGTACACTCACACCATTTTTTCACGCTCACTTCCGCATCTACATGCCCTTTTTAAGAGTCGCACAAATTGCTCTTCTTTTCGTGTGTATTAGCCTATGTATCTGGCGTCGAGAGCACCAAAATAATTTTGCTCAAAACCTTTTTGAAGACATTCGTAATGAGTTTGGAAATCATCAGATATTCTCACACCATTTTCTTTACGTCCATTTCCGCATCTATAGACCCTTGTTTAGAAATCATGCAAATTGCTCTATTTTTCGTGTATATTAGCCAATGGATCGAGCGCCTGGAGCACCCAAATATTTTTACTCAAAAAACTTTATAACAACATTCCTATAATGTTGGTACGCAATGCGTACACTCATACCATTTTTTTCACGCCAATTTTTGCATTTACATGTCCTTTTTTAGGAATTGCGCAATTTTTTCTAGTTCTCGTGTATTAGGCCATGGATCTGGCGTTCAGAGCACCTTAAGTTTTTTTATCAAATAAATTAATTAGGACGTCCGTATTGAGTTGGGGAACTATCAAGTATACTCACATAATTTTTCTCACGCCTAATTTTGCATCTACAAGCCTTCTTTAGGAATCGCGCAAGTTGCTCTTTTTCGTGTGTATTAGCCCACGGATCACGCCCGGAGCAACCAAAATTTCTTTCTCAAAAAAATTTATGAGGACCTCGGTATTGAGTTTGGTAACTATCACGTATACTCAAACTATTTTTTCCACGCTCATTTCTGCATCTACATGCCCTTTTTAGCAATCGCACAAATTGCTTTATTTTCGTGTGTATTAGCTCATGAACTTGGCGTCCTGAGAATCCAATTTTTTTTGCCAAAACTATTATGAGGACCTATATATTGAGTTGTGAAACCATCACGTATACTCATACCATTTTCTTCACGCTATTTCCGCATCTACATGCCTTTATTAAGGAATAACGCAAATTTCTTTATTTTTCGTGTATAATCGCTCATAGATCTGGCGCACAGACCACCTAAATTGCTTTTACTCAAAAAAATTTATGAGGACATTCATATTGAGTTTGAGAAATATTACGTATACTCACATCATTTTTTTCACGCCCATTTTCCGTATCTATAGGCCCTTTTATTTAGAAATCACGCAAATTGCTCTGTTTTTCGTTAATATTAGCCAATGGATCTAGCGCCTGGAGCACCCATAATTTTCTCTCTAGAAACATTATGAGGGCATCCATATTGAGTTGGGGAACAATCTCGCATATTCACACCATTTTTTTCGCGCAAATTTTCACATCTACAAGCCCTTTTTTAGAAATCGCGCAAATTCCTCTATTTTTTGTGTGTATTAGCCCGTGCATCTGGTGCCTGGAGCATCCAAAACTTTTTTGTCTAAAAACTTTATGAGGACCTCCATATTGAGTTGGGGAACCATTAGGTATATGCACACGATTTTTTCACGTCCATTTTTGCATCTGTAGGCTTTTTCTAGAAACCAAGCAAACTCCTTCATTTTCGTGTGTATTAGCCCATTGATCTAGAGTCCAGAAAACCAAAATCTTTTTCTTAAAAAGATTGATAAGGACCTCCGTATTGAGTTAGGGGAACCATCACGTATATTCACACCATCTGTTCACGCGCATATCTGTATCTACAAAGCCCTTTTTAGAAATCACGTAATTTATTCATTTTTCATGTGTATTAGGCCATGGATCTTGCGCCCGGAGCACTAAAAATGTTTTTTTTTAAAAACTTTATGAGGACCTCTATATTTTGTTGGCGAACCATCACGTATACTCATATCATGTTTCTGACGCCCATTCCGTATCTTTAGGCTTTTTTGAAAGATCGCGCAAATTTCTCTATTTTTCGTGTGTATTAGCCCACAAATTTGGTGCCTAGAGCACACAAAATTTTTTTCTCCAAAAACTTTATGAGGAACTCCGTGTTGAGAGAGGAACCACCACGTACACTCACACCATTTTTTCACGCTCACTTCCGCATCTACATGCCCTTTTTAAGAGTCGCACAAATTGCTCTTCTTTTCGTGTGTATTAGCCTATGTATCTGGCGTCGAGAGCACCAAAATAATTTTGCTCAAAACCTTTTTGAAGACATTCGTAATGAGTTTGGAAATCATCAGATATTCTCACACCATTTTTTTCACGTCCATTTCCGCATCTATAGACCCTTGTTTAGAAATCATGCAAATTGCTCTATTTTTCGTGTATATTAGCCAATGGATCGAGCGCCTGGAGCACCCAAATATTTTTACTCAAAAAACTTTATAACAGCATTCCTATAATGTTGGAACGCAATG
The DNA here is from genome assembly GCA_022817965.1 of Solanum lycopersicoides. Taxonomy (NCBI): domain Eukaryota; kingdom Viridiplantae; phylum Streptophyta; class Magnoliopsida; order Solanales; family Solanaceae; genus Solanum; species Solanum lycopersicoides. The sequence continues at coordinate 73,370,415 of CM040628.1, forward strand.
CGTACACTCATACCATTTTTTTCACGCCAATTTTTGCATTTACATGTCCTTTTTTAGGAATTGCGCAATTTTTTCTAGTTCTCGTGTATTAGGCCATGGATCTGGCGTTTAGAGCACCTTAAGTTTTTTTATCAAATAAATTAATTAGGACGTCCGTATTGAGTTGGGGAACTATCAAGTATACTCACATAATTTTTCTCACGCCTAATTTTGCATCTACAAGCCTTCTTTAGGAATCGCGCAAGTTGCTCTTTTTCGTGTGTATTAGCCCACGGATCACGCCCGGAGCAACCAAAATTTCTTTCTCAAAAAAATTTATGAGGACCTCGGTATTGAGTTTGGTAACTATCACGTATACTCAAACTATTTTTTCCACGCTCATTTCTGCATCTACATGCCCTTTTTAGCAATCGCACAAATTGCTTTATTTTCGTGTGTATTAGCTCATGAACTTGGCGTCCTGAGAATCAAATTTTTTTGCCAAAACTATTATGAGGACCTATATATTGAGTTGCGAAACCATCACGTATACTCATACCATTTTCTTCACGCTATTTCCGCATCTACATGCCTTTATTAAGGAATAACGCAAATTTATTTATTTTTCGTGTATAATCGCTCATAGATCTGGCGCGCAGACCACCTAAATTGCTTTTACTCAAAAACATTTATGATGACATTCATATTGAGTTTGAGAAATATTACGTATACTCACATTATTTTTTTCACGCCCATTTTACGTATCTATAGGCCCTTTTATTTAGATCTCACACAAATTGCTCTGTTTTTCGTTAATATTAGCCAATGGATCTAGCGCCTGGAGCACCCATAATTTTTCTCTCTAGAAACATTATGAGGGCATCCATATTGAGTTGGGGAACAATCTCGCATATTCACACTATTTTTTCGCGCAAATTTTCACATCTACAAGCCCTTTTTTAGAAATCGCGCAAATTCCTCTATTTTTGTGTGTATTAGCCCGTGCATCTGGTGCCTGGAGCATCCAAAACTTTTTTGTCTAAAAACCTTATGAGGACCTCCATATTGAGTTGGGGAACCATTAGGTATATGCACACGATTTTTTCACGTCCATTTTTGCATCTGTAGGCTTTTTCTAGAAACCAAGCAAACTCCTTCATTTTCGTGTGTATTAGCCCATTGATCTAGAGTCCAGAGAAACCAAAATCTTTTTCTTAAAAAGATTGATAAGGACCTCCGTATTGAGTTAGGGGAACCATCACGTATATTCACACCATCTGTTCACGCGCATATCTTTATCTACAAAGCCCTTTTAAGAAATCACGTAATTTATTCATTTTTCATGTGTATTAGGCCATGGATCTTGCGCCCGGAGCACTAAAAATGTTTTTTTTTTAAAACTTTATGAGGACCTCTATATTTTGTTGGCGAACCATCACGTATACTCATATCATTTTTCTGACGCCCATTCCGTATCTTTAGGCTTTTTTGAAAGATCGCGCAAATTTCTCTATTTTTCGTGTCTATTAGCCCACAAATTTGATGCCTAGAGCACACAAATTTTTTTTCTCCAAAAACTTTATGAGGAACTCCGTGTTGAATGAGGAACCATCACGTACACTCACACCATTTTTTCACGCTCACTTCCGCATCTAATGCCCTTTTTAAGAATCGCACAAAATGCTCTTCTTTTCGTGTGTATTAGCCTATGTATCTGGCGTCGAGGCACCAAAAAAAATTTTCTCAAAAATTTTATGGATACATTCTTATTGAGTTTGGAAATTATCAGATATACTCACACCATTTTTTTCACGTCCATTTCCGCATCTATAGACCCTTGTTTAGAAATCATGCAAATTGCTCTATTTTTCGTGTATATTAGCCAATATATCGAGCGCCTGGAGCACTCTAAAGTTTTTTCTCAAAAAATTTTATAAGGACATTCCTATAGAGTTGGAAAGCAATACGTATACTCAGACCATTTTTTTCACGCCAATTTTTGCATTTACATATCCTTTTTAGGAATTGCGCAAATTTCTCTAGTTCTCGTGTATTAGGCCATGAATCTGGCGTTCAGAGCACCTTAAGTTTTTTTATCAAATAAATTAATTAGGACGTCCGTATTGAGTTGGGGAACTATCAAGTATACTCACATAATTTTTCTCACGCCTAATTTGCATCTACAAGCCTTCTTTAGGAATCGCGCAAGTTGCTCTTTTTCGTGTGTATTAGCCCACGGATCACGCCCGGAGCAACCAAAATTTCTTTCTCAAAAAAATTTATGAGGACCTCGGTATTGAGTTTGGTAACTATCACGTATACTCAAACTATTTTTTCCACGCTTATTTCTGCATCTACATGCCCTTTTTAGCAATCGCACAAATTGCTTTATTTTCGTGTGTATTAGCTCATGAACTTGGCGTCCTGAGAATCCAATTTTTTTTGCCAAAACTATTATGAGGACCTATATATTGAGTTGCGAAACCATCACGTATACTCATACCATTTTCTTCACGCTATTTCCGCATCTACATGCCTTTATTAAGGAATAACGCAAATTTCTTTATTTTTCGTGTATAATCGCTCATAGATATGGCGCACAGACCACCTAAATTTTTTACTCAAAAAATTTATGAGGACATTCATATTGAGTTTGAGAAATATTACGTATACTCACATCATTTTTTTCACGCCCATTTTCCGCATCTATAGGCCCTTTTATTTAGAAATCACACAAATTGCTCATTTTTTGTTTGTATTAGCCAATGGATCTAGCGCCTGGAGCACCCATAATTTTCTCTAGAAACATTATAGGGCATCCATATTGAGTTGGGGAACAATCTCGTATACTCACACCATTTTTTCGCGCAAATTTTCACATCTACAAGCCTTTTTTAGAAATCACACAAATTCATCTATTTTTTGTGTATTACCCGTGGATCTGGGTCTGGAGCATCCAAAACTTTTTTGTCTAAAAACTTTATGAGGCCCTCCATATTGAGTTGGGAACCATTAGGTATATGCACACGATTTTTTTCACGTCCATTTTTGCATCTGTAGGCTTTTTCTAGAAATCGAGCAAATTTCTTCATTTTCGTGTGTATTAGCCCATGATCTAGAGTCCAGAGAAACCAAAATTTTTTTTAAAAGCTTGATAAGGACCTCCGTATTGAGTTAGGGGAACCATCACGTATATTCACACCATTTGTTTCACACCCATATCTGTATTACAAAGCCTTTTTAGAAATCACGTAATTTATTCATTTTTCATGTATATTAGGCCATGGATCTTGCGCTCGACACCCAAAAATCTTTAAAAACTTTATGAGGACCTCTATATTTTGTTGGCGAACCATCACGTATACTCACACATTTTTCTGACGCCCATTCCTTATCTTCAGGCTTTTTTGAAATCGCGCAAATTTTTCTATTTTTGTGTGTATTAGCCCATAAATTTGGTGCCTAGAGCACACAAAAATTTTTCTCCAAAAACTTTATGAGGAACTCCGTGTTGAGAGAGGAACCACCACGTACACTCACACCATTTTTTCACGCTCACTTCCGCATCTACATGCCCTTTTTAAGAGTCGCACAAATTGCTCTTCTTTTCGTGTGTATTAGCCTATGTATCTGGCGTCGAGAGCACCAAAATAATTTTGCTCAAAACCTTTTTGAAGACATTCGTAATGAGTTTGGAAATCATCATATATTCTCACACCATTTTGTTTACGTCCATTTCCGCATCTATAGACCCTTGTTTAGAAATCATGCAAATTGCTCTATTTTTCGTGTATATTAGCCAATGGATCGAGCGCCTGGAGCACCCAAATATTTTTACTCAAAAAACTTTATAACAACATTCTATAATGTTGGAACGCAATGCGTACACTCATACCATTTTTTTCACGCCAATTTTTGCATTTACATGTCCTTTTTTAGGAATTGCGCAATTTTTTCTAGTTCTCGTGTATTAGGCCATGGATCTGGCGTTCAGAGCACCTTAAGTTTTTTTATCAAATAAATTAATTAGGACGTCCGTATTGAGTTGGGGAACTATCAAGTATACTCACATAATTTTTCTCACGCCTAATTTTGCATCTACAAGCCTTCTTTAGGAATCGCGCAAGTTGCTCTTTTTCGTGTGTATTAGCCCACGGATCACGCCCGGAGCAACCAAAATTTCTTTCTCAAAAAAATTTATGAGGACCTCGGTATTGAGTTTGGTAACTATCACGTATACTCAAACTATTTTTTCCACGCTCATTTCTGCATCTACATGCCCTTTTTAGCAATCGCACAAATTGCTTTATTTTCGTGTGTATTGGCTAATTAATCTGGCGTCCTAAGAACCCAATTTTTTTCCTCAAAAACTATTATGAGGATCTCTATATTGAGTTGTAAAACCATCACGTATACTCATACCATTTTCTTCACGCCCATTTCCGCATCTACATGCCTTTATTAAGGAATAACGCAAATTGCTTTATTTTTCGTGTGTATTCGCCCATAGATCTGACGCACAGAGCACCTAAATTGCTTTTACTCAAAAAAATTTATGAGGACATTCATATTGAGTTTGAGAAATATTACGTATACTCACATCATTTTTTTCACGCCCATTTTCCGCATCTATAGGCCCTTTTATTTAGAAATCACACAAATTACTCAATTTTTTGTTTGTATTAGCCAATGGATCTAGCGCCTGGAGCACCCATAATTTTTTCTCTAGAAACATTATTAGGGCATCCATATTGAGTTGGGGAACAATCTCGTATACTCACACCATTTTTTCGCGCAAATTTCACATCTACAAGCCTTTTTTAGAAATCACACAAATTCATCTATTTTTTGTGTATTAACCCGTGGATCTGGTGTCTGGAGCATCCAAAACTTTTTTGTCTAAAAACTTTATGAGGCCCTCCATATTGAGTTGTGGAACCATTAGGTATATGCACACGATTTTTTTCACGTCCATTTTAGCATATGTAGGCTTTTTCTAGAAATCGAGCAAATTTCTTCATTTTCGTGTGTTATTAGCCCATGGATCTTGAGTCCAGAGAAACCAAAATATTTTTTTTTAAAAGCTTGATAAGGACTTCCGTATTGAGTTAGGGGAACCATCACGTATATTCACACCATTTGTTTTCACACCCATATCTGTATTTACAAAGCACTTTTTAGAAATCACGTAATTTATTCATTTTTCATATATATTAGGCCATGGATCTTGCGCTCGAAACACCCAAAAAAAAAATCTTTAAAAATTTATGAGGACCTCTATATTTTGTTGGCGAACCATCACGTATACTCACAACATTTTTCTGACGCCCATTCCTTATCTTCAGGCTTTTTTGAGAAATCGCGCAAATTTTTCTATTTTTTGTGTCTATTAGCCCATAAATTTGGTGCCTAGAGCACACAAATTTTTTTCTCAAAAAACTTCATGAGGAACTCCGTGTTGAGTGAGGAACCATCACGTACACTCACACCATTTTTTTACGCTCACTTCCGCATCTACATGCCTTTTTTAAGAATCGCACAAAATGCTCTTCTTTTCGTGTGTATTAGCCTATGTATCTGGCGTCAAGAGCACCAAAATTTATTCCCTCAAAAACTTTATGAAGACATTCGTATTGAGTTTGGAAATCATCAGATATGCTCACATCATTTTTTTCCCGTCCATTTTCGCATCTATAGACCCTTGTTTAGAAATTATGCAAATTGCACTATTTTTCGTGTATATTAGCCAATGGATCGAGCGCCTGAAGCACCCAAATGTTTTTTCTCAAAAAACTTTATAAGGACATTCCTATAGAGTTGGAAAGCAATGCGTATACTCATACCATTTTTTTCACGCCAATTTTTACATTTACATGTCCTTTTCTAGGATTTGCGCAAATTTCTCTAGTTCTCGTGTGTTAGGCCATGGTTCTGGCGTTCAGTGCACCTTAAGTTTTTTTCTCAAAAAAATTTAATGAGGACGTCCGTATTAAGTTGGGGAACTATCACGTATACTCACACAATTTTTCTCAGGCCTAATTCTGCATCTACAAACCTTTTTTTAGGAATCGCGCAAATTGCTCTATTTTCGTGTGTATTAGCCCACGGATCACGCCCGGAGCAACCATATTTTTTTCTCAAAAACTTTATGAGGAGCTCCGTAATGAGTTTGGGAACTATCACGTATACTCAAACTACTTTTTCCAAGCCCATTCTGCATCTACATGCCCTTTTTAGGAAACACACAAATTGCTTTTTTTTCGTGTGTATTAGCTCATGAACCTGACGTCCTCAGAACCCAATTTTTTTCTCAAAAACTATTATGAGGACCTCTATATTGAGGTTGGGAGCCATCACACATACTCATACCATTTTCTTCACAACCATTTTCGCATCTACATGCCATTATTAAAGAATAACGCAAATTGCTTTATTTTTCGTGCGTATGCACCCATATGTCTGGCGTAAAGAGCACCTAATTTTTTTTTTACTCAAAAAACTTTATGAGGACATTCATATTGACTTTGAAAAATATCACGTATACTCACATAATTTTTTTTCACGCCCATTTTCTGCATCTATAAGCCCTTTTATTTAGAAATCACACAAAAATTGCTCTATTTTTCGTTTGTATTAGCCAATGGATCTAGCGTCTGGAGCACCCTTAATTTTTTTCTCTAGAAACATTATGAGGAAATCCAAATTGAGTTGAGGAACAATCTCTTATACTCACACCATTTTTTCACGCAAACTTTCACATCTACAAGCCCTTTTTTAGAAATCACGCAAATTCCTCTATTTTTCGTGTGTATTAACCCGTGGATCTGGTGCCTGGAGCATCCAAAACTTTTTTGTCTAAAAACATTATGAGGACCTCCATATTGATTTGGGAACCATTAGGTATATGCACACGATTTTTTTCACGCCCATTGTTGCATCTGTAGGCTTTTTCTAGAAATCGAGCAAATTTCTTCATTTTCGTGTGTATTAGCCCATGGATCTAGAGTCCAGAGAAACCAAAATATTTTTCTTAAAAAGCGTGATAAGGACTTCCGTATTGAGTTAGGTGAACCATCACGTATATTCACACCATTTGTTTCACGCCTATATCTGTATCTACAAAGCACTTTTTAGAAATCACATAATTTATTCATTTTTCGTATGTATTAGGCCATGGATCTTGTGCTCGGAACACCCAAAATGTTTTTCCTTAAAAATTTTGTGAGGACCTCTATATTTTGTTTGCGAACCATCACGTATACTCACCCCATTTTTCTCACGACCATTTCTGTATCTTCATGTTTTTTTGAGAAATCGCGTAAATTTCTCTATTTTTCGTGTGTATTAGCCCATAAATTTGGTGCCTAGAGCACCCAAATTTTTTTTCTCAAAAAACTTTATGAGAAACTCCGTGTTGAGTGAGGAACCATCACGCACACTCACACCATTTTTTCACGCTCACTTTCGCATTTACATGCCCTTTTTAAGAATTGCACAAATTGCTCTTCTTTTCGTGTGTATTAGCCTATGTATCTGGCGTCAAGAGCACCAAATTTTTTTCATCAAAAACTTTATGAAGACATTCGTATTGAGTTTGGAAATCATCAGATATACTCATGCCATTTTTTTCACGCCCATTTCCGCATCTATAGACCATTGTTTAGAAATCGTGTCAATTGCTCTATTTTTTTTTGTGTGTAATAGCCAATGCATCGAGCGCCTGGAGAACCCTAAAGTTTTTTCTAAAAAAACTTTATAAGGACATTCATATATAGTTGGAAAGCAATGCGTATACTCATACCATTTTTTTCACGCTAATTTTTTCATTTACATGTCCTTTTTAGGAATTGCGCAAATTTCTCTAGTTCTCGTGTATTAGGCCATGGATCTGGCGTTCAGAGCAGCTTAAGTTTTTTTCTCAAAAAAATTAATGAGGACGTCTGTATTGAGTTTTTGAACTATCACGTATACTTACACAATTTTTCTCACGCCTAATTCTGTATCTACAAGCTTTTTTTTAGGAATCGCGCAAATTGTTCTATTTTCGTGTGTATTAGCGCATGGATCACGCCCGGAGCAACCAATTTTTTTTCTCAAAAAACTTTATGAGGACCTCCGTATTGAGTTTGGGAACTATCACGTATACTCAAACTATTTTTTCCACGTGCATTTCTGCATCTACATGCCCTTTTTAGGAATAGCACAAATTGCTTTATTTTCGTGTGTACTAGCTCATTAACCTGTCGTCCTGAGAACCCAATTTTTTTTTCTCAAAAACTATTATGAGGACCTTTATAAAGAGTTGGAAACCATCACGTATAATCACACAAATTGCTCTATTTTTCGTTTGTATTAGCCAATGAATCTAGCGCCTGGAGCACCCATAATTTATTTTCTCTATAAACATTATGAGGGAATCCATATTGATTTGGGGAACAATCTCGTATACTCACACCATTTTTCTCGCAAGTTTTCACATCTACAAGCCCTTTTTTATAAATCCGCACATTCCTCTTATTTTTGTGTGTACTAGCATGTGGATCTGGTGCCTGGAGCATCCAAAACTTTTTTGTCTAAAAACTTTATGAGGACCTCCATATTGAGTTGGGAAACCATTAGGTATATGAACACGATTTTTTTCACGCCCATTTTTGCATCTGTAGGCTTTTTCAAGAAATCGAGCAAATTTCTTCATTTTGGTGTGTATTATCCCATGGATCTAGAGTCCAGAGAAACAAAAATCTTTTTATTAAAAAGCTTGATAAGGACCTCGGTATTGAGTTAGGGGAACTATCACGTATATTCACACAATTTGTTTCACGCCCATATCTGTATCTACAAATCCCTTTTTGGAAATTACGTAATTTATTCATTTTTCATATGTATTAGGCCATGGATCTTGCGCTCGGAGCACCCAAAATGTTTTTTCTTAAAATACCTTGTGAGGACCTCTATATTTTGTTGGCGAACCATCACGTATACTCACACCTTTTTTATCACGCCCATTTTCGTATCTTCAGGATTTTTTGAGAAATCATGTAAATTTCTCTATTTTTCGTTTGTATTAGCCCATAAATTTGGTGCCTAGAGCACCCAAAAAAAAATTCTCAAAAAACTTTATGAGGAACTCCGATTTGAGTGATGAACCATCCCGTACACTCACACAATTTTTTCACGCTCACTTCCGCATCTACATGTCCGTTTTAAGAATCGCACAAATTGCTCTTCTTTTTGTGTGTATTAGCCTATATATCTAGCGTCGAGAGCACCAAAAATTTTCCTCAAAAACTTTATGAAGACATTCGTATTGAGTTTGGAAATCATCAGATATACTCACACCATTTTTTTCAGGTCCTTTTCCGCATCTTTAGACCCTTGTTTAGAAATCATGCAAATTGCTCTATTTTTCGTGTGTATTAACCAATGGATCAAGCGCCTAGATCACCCAAAAAAAATTTGTCAAAAAACTTTATAAGGACGGTCCTATAGATTTGGAAAGCAATGCTTATACTTATACCATTTTTTCACGCCAAATTTTGCATTTACATGTCCTTTTTTAGGAATTGCGCAAATTCCTCTAGTTCTCGTGTATTAGGCCATGGATCTGGCGTTCAGAGCACCTTAAGTTTTTTTCTCAAAAAAATTAATGAGGACGTACGTATTGAGTTGGTGAGCTATCACGTATACTCACACAATTTTTCTGATGCCTAATTCTGCATCTACAAGCATTTTTTTAGGAATCGCGCAAATTGCTCTATTTTCGTGTGTATTAGCCCATGGATCACGTCCGGAACAACCAAATTTTTTTTCTAAAAAAATTTATGAGGACCTCCGTATTGAGTTTGGGAACTATCACGTATATTCAAACTGTTTTTTTCACGCCCATTTCTACATCTACATGCTATTTTTAGGAATCCCACAAATTGCTTTATTTTCGTGTGTATTAGCTCACGAACATGGCGTCATGAGAGACCAAATTTTTTTTCTCAAAAACTATTATGAGGACCTCTATATTGAGTTGGGGAACCATCACGTATAATCATACCATTTTCTTCACGCTCATTTCCGCATCTACAGGCCTTATTTAAGGAATAACGCAAATTGCTTAATTTTTCGTGTGTATTCGCCCATAGATCTGGCGCACAGAGCACCTATATTTTTTTTACTCAAAAAACTATATGTGGACATGCATATTTAGTTTGAGAAATATCACGTATACTCACATCATTTTTTTCACGCCCATTTTCCGCATCTATAGGCCCTTTTATTCAGAAATCACACAAATTGCTCTAGTTTTTATTTGTATTAGCCAATGGATCTAGCGCCTAGAGCACCCATAATTTTTTTCTCTAGAAACATTATGAGGGCATCCATATTGAGTTGGGGAACAATCTCGTATACTCACACCATTTTTTCGCGCAAATTTTCACAGCTACAAGCCTTTTTTTAGAAATCACGTAAATTTCTCTATTTTTGTGTGTATTAGCCCGTGCATCTGGTGCCTGAAGAATCCAAAACTTTTTCGTCTAAAACTTTATGAGGACCTCCATATTGTGTTGGGGAACTATTAGGTATATGCACACGATTTTTTTCACGCCCATTTTTGCATCTGTAGTCTTTTTCTAAAAATCGAGCAAATTTCTTCATTTTCGTGTGTATTAGCCCATGGATCTAGAGTCCAGAGAAACCAAAATCTTTTTCTTAAGAAGCTTGATAAGGACCTCCGTATTGAGTTAGGGGAACCATCACATATATTCACACCATTTGTTTCACGCCCATATCTGTATGTACAAAGTCCTTTTTAGAAATCACGTACTTTATTTATTTTTCATGTGCCATGGATCTTGCGCCCGGATCACCCAAAATGTTTTTTTTTTTTTTAAATTGTGAGGACCTCTATATTTTGTTGGCGAACCATCACGTATACTCACACCATTTTTTCTCATGCCCATTTCCGTATCTTCAGGCTTTTTTGAGAAATCACGTAAATTTCTCTATTTTTCGTGTGTAATGCCCATAAATTTGGTGCCTAGAGCACCTAAATTTTTTTTCTCAAAAAACTTTATGATAAAATCCGTGTTGAGTGAGGAACCATCACGTACACTCACACTATTTTTTCACGCTCACTTCCGCATCTACATGCCCTTTTTAAGAACCGCACAAATTGTTCTTCTTTTCGTGTGTATTAGCCTATGTATCTGGCATCGAGAGCACCAAAAAAAAATTCCTCAAAAACTTTATGAAGACATTCGTATTGAGTTTGGAAATCATCAGATATACTCACATCATTTTTTTCACGCCCATTTCCGCATCTATAGACCCTTGTTTAGATTTCACGCAAATTGCTCTATTTTTCGTGTTTATTAGCCAATGGATCGAGCGCCTGGAGCACCCTAAAGTTTTTTCTCTAGAAACATTAAGAGGGCATCCATATTGAGTTGGGGAACAATCTCGTATACTCACACCATTTTTTCACGCAAATTTTCACATCAAAAAGCCCGTTTTTAGAAATCACGCAAATTTCTCTATTTTTTGTGTGTATTAGCCCGTGGATCTGGTGCCTGGAGCATCCAAAAGTCTTTTTGTCTAATAATTTTATGAGGAACTCCATATTGTGTTGGGGAACCATTAGGTATATGTACACGATTTTTTCACGCCCATTTTTGCATTTGTAGCCCTTTTTTAGAAATCAAGCAAATTTCTTCATTTTCGTGTGTATTAGCCCATGGATCTAGAGTCCAGAAAAAACAAAATATTTTTCTTAAAAAGCTGGATAAGGACCTCCGTATTGAGTTAGGAGAACCATCACGTAAACTCACACCATTTTTTCATGCCTATTTCCGTATCTACAATGTCCCTTTTATGGATCACATAAATTTCTTTATTTTCGTGTGTATTAGCCCTTGAATCTGGCGCTCAAAGAACCAAAAATATTTTTCTCGTAAAGACTCTATAAGGACTTTCGTACGGATTTGGGGAACAATCACGTAAACTCACACCATTTTATTTACGCCTATTTCTGCATTGACAAGGCGCCTTTTAAGGAATCACGCAAATAACTCTATTTTTGTATGTATTAGCCCATGAATCTGGAGTTCGGAGAACAAAAAAAGTTTTTTCTCAGAATATTTAATGTGGACTTCCGTATTGAGTTGGTGAACCATCACGTATGCTAATAATTGTTTTCACACCTATTTCTACATCTACAAGGTTTTTTTTTTAAAATTGCGCAAATTCCTCTATTTTCATGTATATTAGCCCATGAATCTGGCGACCAAAGCAATAAAAAGAAATTCTCAAAAGAACATTATATGGACCTCTGTATGAGTTATGGAACCACCACATTTACTCATACCATTTTGTTCACGTCCATTTTCGCATCGAGAATGTCCTTTTTTAGGAAACACGCAAATTACTCTATTTTTCGTGTGTATTAGCCCATGGATCTGGTGCTCGGAGCAGCAAAAAGTATTTTCTCAAAATATTATATGAGGACCTCCGTATTGAGTCGGGGACCATCACATGTAATCACACTATTTTTTTCACGCCTATTTCTGCATCTACAAACCCTTTTTTAGGAATAACACAAATTGCTCTATTTTCATGGATATAAATAAGCTCATGAATCTGACTCACGGAGCATCAAACATATTTTTTCTCAAAAACATTTATGAGGATCTTTATATTAAGTTGTGGAACCATTATGTAGACGCAGACCATTTTTTCACGCCCATTTTCGCTTCAACGTGACTTTCTTTAAGAATCACGCCATATTGCTCTATTTTTTTGTGTGTTTATTAGGCTATTAGCCCATGGATCTGGCGCTAGGAGCACCAAAAATATTTTTCTCAAAAAACTTTATGAGGACCTCAGTTTTGAGTTGGGGAACCATCACGTGTACTCACACCATTTTTTTCACGTTCATTCCCGCATCTACACAAGGACCCCTTATTAGAAATCGTGCAAATTACTTTTCTTTTCGTGTGTATTAACTCATTGATTTGGTGCTTGGAGTACCCAAAAAAAAATTCTCAATAAACTTTATGAGGACCTACGTATTGAGTTGGGAAACCATCACATATACTCATACAATTTTTTCACGTCTATTTTCGCATCTACTGACCTTTTTTTAGAAATTACTTAAATTCTTCTATTTTCATGTTAATAAGCCCATGGATCTGCCACCTGAGCACCCAAAACTTTTTTCTCAAAAAACTTTATAAGGACCTCTATATTGTATTGGGTAATTATCACTTATACTTACACATTTTTTTCATCTCCATTTCCGCATCTATAATGCCCTTTTTGAGAAATCGGACAAATTATTCTATTTTTTCGTGTGTACTACCCTATGTTTCTGCGCTTGGAGCACTCAATTTGTTTTCTCAAAAAAGTTTGTGAGGACCTCTATGTTGAGTTTGGGAATCATCATGTATACTCACACCATTTTTCTCATGCTCATTTCAAGGTTGTTTTTTTAGAATTGCTCTATTTTTCGTGTGTATTAGCCCATGGATCTGGAGAATGGAGCACCCAAAAAAATTTCTCAAAATACCTAATGAGGACCTTCATATTTAGTTGGGGAACCATCACGTATAGTCACACCATTTTTTATGACAATTTCCACATCCACTACTAGAAATATGATATAATAGAACAGTTAAGTTACCAACGCAATAAACTTCTCTACCGTTGATATAGTTGTAACGCTACGATTTAAGCAGCCGCTACAACAACTCGCGTACCAATAGCTCTATTGGGACGGTTGTTTCCGACGAATATTATACTTGTAGCAGTAGATGGATCAATTGTGATTGTTTTCAGGTTTATAAATTACCGACGGTTATAGATTTATTGGTACGGTTATGAACCGTCAGAATAAAGTTTTATACCACATTTATTTCCAATTCATTATCGACGGTTAACACAGTATTGGTACGATTAGCTACCGTCGCTATAGAGTTTTATGCAACAGTTTTCTGTAGGTTGTTGCTACGATTATTTTAACAATTGTTTTATTCTATTGCAACAGTTGTTATATGGTAAGGCATCTATTTATAATTGTTGCTCAATGTCTATTGCTACAGTTATTACGGTGTAATGCAATAATTCTTTTTTTTTTGCAACAATTAATATATACCTATTGCAACGATTAACATTAGGTTATTCCAACATATATATTCTATTGGGTCCACACATATATTATAAATTCGTTATTGCAATACTTTTATAACATAAATACAAATACAAAGATCATGTAATAAGCTATATTTAATTAAAAAATATTATAATCTAAGATCCATGGTTGGGCACATAATATCGATAAAAACAAAATATATAAACATTTTTCAACCGTTCAAAAAGGGTGAAATGTACATATTCACCACAGAGTTTTCAAGCTTCAAAAATAACAGACTTTCGGAACATAGGTACAGTTAGTATCAACTCAATTCAGCTCCTATGTCAAGTCTTCAGTACTCTGCTTTCATCTCCTTCATCGATATCACCACCTACATACAATTAATAAAAATACAAAATAATTTAGCAACTTTGTTGCAAAAGTTCAATGACTTCAGTGATATATTTGTAAGTTATAAATTCAATAAGCTTCAAATCACATTAAAAAAATAGTATAGTTGCTATAGATATTTGCATACTGCTTTTGGGAATTATTTCAGCACTCCTAGTTCAATTCAACAGTTACTCAAAACTAATATCTTTCTTACTGTTAGAGTCTTAATTTGTGTAAACAAGAAGAATAATGATTAACTGTACAGCTATTTTCTGACTAACAAAAGAATAATGACTAACAATAAACCTACAACAAGAAGAATAATGACTCAGTTGCAAGAAAAATCAGAACAGTCCACAGACAGGAGAAACAATCTTCATGAGCAAGATAGTTGTTATAATACTGAAGCTACTGGAAAATCTGATTCAGATGAGCCAGACACTAAAAGAAGGGGAAGAAGTAGGGTCAGCAAAAAGGGAGGAAACATGGAAGCCAACAATATCCAATTAGATGATAGAAGGCTTACAATATGAGGAACATATCGAGTATAATATGTTTTAATGGAGAGGAAACACAGAAGCCAACAATCTGCTTTAGTTTTAATAATTAGTGCAGTTTTCTCAAACATAAGAGGTGTTAGATAATAAAACACTGAAGCTCCTAAAAAATCTGATTTAGATGAGTCAGACACTAAAAGGCAAAAGCAAGGGAAGAAATAAGGTCAGAAAAAATGGGAGGAAACACATAAGCCAACAATATTCAGTTAGATTAGGGAACCATCATGTATAGTCACACCATTTTTTTATGCCTATTTTCACATCTAAAGATTTTATTTTAGAACGCAAATTGCGCTATTTTTCGTGTATATCAGCCCATTGATCTTGCGCCTGGAACACTCAATTTTTTTCCCAAATAACTTTATGATGACATCCATTTTGAGTTTGAGAACCATTACGTATTCTAACAACATTTTTCTCACATCCAGTTCCTCAACTAAAGCTCTTTTTAGGATTAACTCAAATTGCTCTATTTTTCGTGTGTATTATCCCATGGATTCAGCGTCTGGATCACCCAAAAAAAAAATTCTCTAAAAAGATTATAAGAACCTCCATATTGAGTTGGGAAACTATCACGTATACTTACCCCATTTTTCTCAATCCCATTTCAGCATCTATATGTCCCTTTATAGGAATCGCACAAATTTCTCTATTTTCGTGTCTATTAGCCCATTGATTTGGCGTCTCGAGCATCCAAAAAAGAATTTCTGAAAAAACTTTATGAGAATCTGAGTTGGGGAACCATCACTTGTACAGACACCAACTTTTCACGTCTATTTCTGCATCTACATGCCCTTTTCAAGAGTCACGCAAATTGCTCCATTTTTGTGTGTATTAGCCTATGGATTTGGCATCGAAAGCACCTAAAAAAATTTATCAATAAACTTTATAAGGATATATGTCTTGAGTATGAGAACCATCATGTATACTTACACCATTTTTTCTCACGTCCATTTCTGCATCCACTGACCCTCCTATAGGAATCGCGCAACTTGCTTTATTTTCGTGTATATTAGCCCATGGATTTGGCAACCGGAGCATCCAAAAAAATTTACTCAAAAAACTTTTTGAGGACCTCCGTATTTAGTTGAGAAGCATCACGTACACTCAAACCATTTTTCTTACGCCTATTTCCGCATCTACAGGCCCTTTTTATGAATCTCGCAAATTGATCTATTATTCGTGTGTATTAGCCCATCGATCTGGTGCAAGGAGCACCAAACTTTTTTGAGGACCTACTTATTGAGTTTGGAGCCATGACGTATACTCACACCATTTTTCTCACGCCAATTTCTGCATTTACAGATCCTTTTTTGGAAAGCGCTCAACTTGCTCGATTGTTTTTATGTATTAGCTCATGGATTTGGCACTCGGAGCATCTAAGAAAATTTCTCCAAAAAATTTATGAGGACATCTGTATTAAGTTAAGAACCATCACGTATACTCAAATCGTTTTTCTCCCGCCTATCAACAACTTTTATGAGGACCTTTGTATTGTGTTGGGAATCATAACGTATACTCACACCAATTTACGCATCTATATGCCCTTTTTTAAGGAATCTCGCAAATTGGTTTATTCTCGTGTGTATAAGCCCATTGATTTGGCGTCCGGAGCACTTAATTTTTTTTCTCAAATAACATTCTGAGGAACTCTTTATTTAGTTGAGGAAACATCACATATACTCACACCATTTTTTGCACGCCCATTTACACATCTACAAGCTGTTTGTTAGGAATTGCGCAAATTGTTCTATTTTTTATGTGTAAAAGTCAATGAGTCTGGCGCTCGGAGCACCCAAAAGTTTTTTCTCAAAATAATTTATGAGAACAACTGTATTGAATTTCTAAACCATCATGTATAGTAACACCACATATACTCACAGTATTATTCACGCATTTCCGCATCAATAAGACCCTTTTTAAAAATCGCACAAATTGATCTTTCTTCGTGTGTACTAGACCATCGATCTAGCCCGAAGAAATCATTGAGGACCTCTGTATTGAGTTGGGGAATCATCACGTACATTCACACCATTTTTCACGCATATTTCCTAAACTAGGGGCCCTTTTTTACGAATCACGCAAATTGCTCTATTTTTCACTTGTATTAGCCCATGAATCTAGCGTCCCAAGCACCCAAAATTATTTTCTCAAAAAATATGAGGACATCCGTATTAAGTTGGAAAATCATCATGTTTACTCACACCATTTTATTCACGCTCTTTTCTGCATCTACAAGGTCTTTTTTTAGAAATCGCAAAAATTGCTCTATTTTTCATGTTTAATAGCCCATGAATGTAGCGTCCGAAGCACCCAAAAGAAATATCTCAAAAACTTTATGAGAACCTCCTTATATAGTTGGAAACCATCACATATACTAACACCATTTTTTTCACGCTCATTTTCGCACTATTTTACATTTTCTCGTTTCAGGACTCGTTAGAACTTGAAAATGTGCATGTTTACCCCTATGGCCTAACTCACGCCATTAATAAGGTCGTAACGGACGTCCATGAAAAATTTCGTCCAAAAACAAGCTTGAATCTTGTATCATCAAAAATTTATGAACTATAAAACATAAAAATAGTAAAATCTTATTTTTCTTATTTTGGGGTTCGTTTGAACTTTAAAATGTGCATGTTTACCCCTCGAGATCAACTCACGCCGTTTATAAAGTCGTCATGCAATTCCATGCAAAATTTCAACAAAAAACAAGCCGAAATCTTGGATCACTAAAAATACATGGATTATAACACATAAAAAATGGTAAAATCTGATTTGTCCCTCTTTGGAAAAATTTGAACTTTAAAATGCGTTTGTTTGCCCCTCAAGACCAACTCATGCCATTCATAAAGTTGTAAAAGACGTCCATAAAAAATTTCGATAAAAAACAAGTCGAAATCATGTATCACCAAAAACTCATGGACTATAGCACACGAAAAATGGTAAATTCAGTCTTAAGAGCTTTGGGGTTCGTTTGAACGTTAAAATGCGTCTGTTTGTCGTCGTAACGAACGTCAATGAAAAATTCGATCAAAAACAAGTTAGGATCACATATCACCAAAAATTCATTGGCTATAACACACGAAAAATGATAAATTCAGTCTTTCCCACGTTGGGGCTTGTTTAAACTAGAAAGTGTCTTTTTTACCGTCGGGACCAACTCACGCCATTAAAAAGGTTGTTATATGCGTCCATGAAAAATTTCAGCTCAAAACAAATCGGGAATAGGGATCACGTATAACCAAAAATTCATAGACTACAGCACACCAAAAGTGGTAAATTCAATCTGAAGCACTTTGGGTCTCGTTTGAAGTTGAAAATGCGTCTGATTTTCCCTCAGAACCAACTCACGCCGTTAATATAGTGGCAACAGACGTCCATTATAAAATTTTGGCCAAAAAATAAGTTGAAATCACGTATCACCAAAAATCAATGGACTATAGCACATGAAAAACGATAAACTCGATCTTTCCTGCATTAGGGCTCAATAAGTTGACCCCTAAATGTAAAAATCTGCCTTAAAATGATGACTATACAAAATGCTCCACCAACTCATTACGAGGTCCTTATAAAGTTTTTTCAGAAAAACCTTTCGGGTACCCCAAAGCGCCAAATCCATGAGCTTAACACACGAAAAAATTAGGTCTCGTAATTTCTAAAAGTTGAACCCTAAATGCAAAAATATTGCTTAAAATGGTGAGGTTATACATAATGTTCCCCAAATCATTACTAAGGTCCTGATGAAGTTTTTTTGAAGTTTTTTTCAGAAAGTTTTTTTTTGGTGAGTCTTCCATGCATTTTGGAGGACTCCATTTTTGTCTTTCAGTTTAATAATTTTGAGGTGTCATGGGTCTTATCCAACATCCATATTGAACTATAAACACTTCATAGATAGTTATTGTTGAATTTTATTTATATTTCCTCTAAACTATTATGGCAAACTATTATTGTTTTCAAAGTATTTTCCAACCGTTTGACTATACTATTGAGATAGTTTGAATTTTGAGAAGCTTTGAGAAATCTGAAGTTAAATTTTGTTTTAAAGCACAGATTTGCTTGAGTTAGTCTTTCGCTAAGTAGTCAGACCAAGAGTTCACCTTGATATTTGAATGTCTACCACGTCCAGGGTGTCGGCTCAAGACGTGACGGAATATTTCGGTGATATAGATTTCAACCGATTTTTTTGAAAAAAACTTTATGAGAACCCTCTATATTGTGTTGGAGGAGCAGTACATATAGCCTCACCGTGAACATTGTTGAGCTACGTGGAAAAGAACTTACACCACCCAAGGCCTATTTTGTGTTGATCCATCTTCAGCTTTGATTCATTGCGCTCAAAAGCCACTTGTAAAGCTCTTTGATCGAGTGTCTGATGTGACAACTTTGTCCTTGAATTGATCATTCTAATAGAAGGGGTGAAAGAAAGTGGACAAACAGATTTGCATTTCTCATCAAACAAATACAACACAATTACCCTAAGATAAATCATTCCATAAAGTGTATTTTTTAATCATTATATAGTAATAAACTTGACAATACGACACAATGCAATAGGCATCAATCTTCCAAGCAACGACTTAAAAGGATGTGAGTTTACACAATGCGATAGGCATCAATCTTCCAAACAACGACTTAAAAGGATGTGAGTTTACCTTACTCATCATAAGGTAACGAATCCATCAGAGTAGATTCATTTATAAATCAATCATTATTTACATCGTCTACTCATGGAATTTACACCTAAAATAGATATGACCGAGGGATTTCAGATTGAACGATGAAGTTCAATCTGAGGATTCGGAGAAAAAGGGAATGTGTGAGTGCTAGTATAAGAAGAAGAATTTACCAGCACGCCTATAGGGCTACACATTGGATAAGGTATCTTTGCTTCTGGACCTCAATGCATCATTTCACTACCGAAATTAATAACATCGTTGTGACCTGCATTTTGTATAGATATTGGTGAGGATTATCAGTAATAAAAACCAGCAAGCAACATATGACCAAATGACGTTTTTGGAACAGTGCTCTTGCTAATTGTCATCAAGACGGCATTCTTAAAGTTTCTTTTCCATGTGAACTAAAATTGAATCGCATACAGTGCTTGAACTTTTTTCTGAGCAATCATTTGTTTCTACCTTTCGCCTTTTGAGATTGTTGTCTTCTTTTTTGTACTACACTTACGTAATTGAAACGCTCCACCAAATTGAAATAATGTCACTACCTCAGAAACTCCCACCTCCCACAAATGAAAGAGGCAGTATACTAAATCATACCTTGACAATGTACTACACTTACGTAATTGAAACGCTCCACCAAATTGAAATAATGTCACTACCTCAGAAACTCCCACCTCCCACAAATGAAAGAGGCAGTATACTAAATCATACCTTGACAACTTATTGAATGTATCTCTGGCCCTGGCATTTCCACTCCATCATCATTGAGCAATGAAATCCCAGAAGAAGTTATGTTGAAAGGGAATGCAAGAGGCGGAGATACTGGAGATTTTGCTAACTTTATGAACCTTTGACCTGAAAGACGGAAGAGAGCATCAGCAACTCCTTCATTCATCTATGTTAATCTACTCAACTCGAGAATCAGAAGGCTAAAGTCACGGGGAAAAAACACTATAAGATCTATTTAGACACTCCAAATGTATCATTCTTAGAACCTATGAACCACTGCAATGATCATCAGTTCAAGTAGGGAAACCAAATATTAAGGATCAAAGTCTATCTTCAAGAATAGACTAAGTAAGAAATATGAAGATTGAGAGCTCAAATGAGCATGAGATTTACGGAGCTTAGTAAGCACGATTCCCTAGAAAGAAAGACTTTCCTATTACCCAGAATCCTAATTGTCAAGCAAAGCTATCTCAACTCTAACAAATACTTGTATAAGATGACTTGAAAAATAAATACAAAAAGAAATGGTAATGGAAGCGTTTGCCCTATATGTACAAGTCCAGATGAAGCTAGCGGATCTTTACCTGGAGTAGAGCAAAAACCTAAAAAGATGAAATTGACCCATCCAATACAAGATAGGACCTATCGTAAGGTATATAGTAACTTTGCCAAATATCTTGGCTTCCGAATTTTCCATTTTCTTTCCAAAAGTTCCATGGGTAGGAAATAATGATACAAGCAGTGTTTTGAAAGGTGCTCGCCAAAGGCGAAAGGCGAGGCGAGGTAGCATCTCCTATTTCCATTATTTTTTTGGTATTTTTGCAAACCTTAGTGAATCCCTACTCTCCTCCTCTTCCTCGCGAGTCGCTACCCCTTCGAGAGTGAGGACGAGACCTTCGTTCTTCGGAATTGTTGCTCAGTTTTTTGCGACTGCTGCTCAGCTCAGGTACGTAGTTCTTCTTTTTCTTTCTTCTTCTTCAGTTCTTCTCTTCTTCTTCTCTTCTTCTCTTCTTCTTCTCTACTCCGTTTTTCAGTTGTAGTGAGTGGCTGAGTGCTCTGTTTTCAGTGGTAGTGAGTGCTCTGTTTTTCTTTTTATGTTGGAGGCTTGGAGCTACTGAACTCTGATGCACTGAACATTGAACAGTGCTCACTGCATATATTTAAAAAAGAAAAACTAATCCTTCTATATTTTGTTTCTTCCCTACTTAATATAGTTTTATTTTAATTATTATAGTATTTATTTGTCCATAAATAGTGAATTTAATGGACTTTTATAGTTCTAGTATTGTTTGTCAATTGTCTTGTGAATTATTGAGTCATTCAAGTTCTAGACTTTTAGTATCTACTATTAGTTTTTTATATGAAATATTTGTTGATATATGTTATTGCTATAAAGATTTTGGATATTTATACATGCAATTAAAATTTTAAATTTTTGGTATTAATTGGCGCCTCAATTCAAAAAGGCGAGCGGCGAACGCCACGAGGCGAGGCAGGCCCTTGCCGCCTTTCGCCGTCCAAAACACTGGATACAAGTCACACATTATGTACAGTTGAACTAATATGAAGATTCGTCCCATTAGGCCATTACATATCCATGGGTTATTATCTGTATTACAAATAAATTCAGGTAAATCAGCTGGCTTTCTCTAATTATAAGGTGTTGTCTCTTGGCCTAAGCTTGGAGTAACAATTTCCTAGAGAATACAATGATATGACGTTTCTCGACAAGACTGATTCTGACCACCATCCAATAGTACACTCATCAACTCCTCTCCCTTGCATAATCCTTCTACAGTACTTTTCAGACCAAAGATCTAGAAGAGCATGTATCAGTTGAAGACCAAAAAACAAAAATGTAATAACAGTATTTTCTTACTCTAGCTACTTTTATGCATTACGACATAAGCAGACTGAGGACACTTCAGAACCAAAGGTGAGCACAAATGTGAATTTCAAGGTTCAACACCACAAAAGCACAATTTTCCTTAACATAAATCCAGGATCGCCTATTCGAAGAAAAGAAGAAGATCTAACCTGATCTTGATTCAAATATAAGACGAATACTAACAGCATGAGCCCAGTGGATCCCTAAAGCAGCAACAAGATGAGAATCAAGTTTTGTGGCAGCTTGTGGACTTTCACCTCTGCTTTGCTCTGAAGAGGAAATTCTACATCATCTTTTGTGCAACAATACCTCATATTTCAACAAGTAATTGTATCCCATGTCCACAGACTATTAATTGTAAAGCTTTTTAATTCTGAAAACTTAGTCTAATTACATAATCTACTGACCTCCTGCATGCCTAGGGCTTGATATTTGGACCATAGACAACATAACATGGACGTGCAACATTTGGTCAACCAAGAATATGAATAGAAATGTCTCTGCCTCTGATACCATATTAAGAAATACTCAAACGGCATAAGCTTAGCTCATAAGGTGATGATTTCCCAAGATTATATAAGGAGACAACAACTTATTTCTCAATCAAAGTGAGACACTCTTAACAGTGTCCAAAGTTTTATGGGCCGTATGAAGAAATATAAATGGTAGAGCCTGTTGCTTATAGACTATAATTCACCAAAGATTCTCAGTTACCCTATATTACATATTTCGTTGTTGAAAAGAAAGATTGGACGGAGAAGATGGACTGATTTTGGTCAACCTATCGCAATACTACCAAGGAACGTTGTGAAATAAAATAATGGAGGGTAAGTGAAGATACTTGTATAGTGGGAATATTTAGCTCTAGCTGAAGCAATGTGGAAGATTGGAAGGTAACTAAATCTTTTCCGGAGTCTATCGCGCAACAGCATGCTCGAGGTCGAGCATGATTCCAAAGGCAGAAGGAATGTAGAGAGCTGGGAGTAGACTTTCTAAAGGAAAATTATATTTCAATTGGGAAGTTATGAGATGACACCGTTTAGCTAAGAATATGTTAACTTCATTTTAGACGATATTAGTAGGGGTGACTTGTTGAGCTAGAAGAAGATCAATGTCTGGGATAAATCAAATTGAGGGCTCAGATTGTTCAGCTAATTCCATATAATGCGGATAAACAAGAGAGGAATCATTTGTGGAATTTGTTAAGTACCAAACCGGAAATTCACTATCTCCTTTCTTTGTTCACCACTCTTCTCCCCTTTCTCTTATTCTCTTTACTTCTTCTTTTACCGAGTTCTATGAGGTTGTTATTGGTGGAAGCTCAAGGACGGATTATCAATATCTAGTTTTTCTAAACTCCAGTTTTTCATAGAAATTTTAAGCGTAAGTCTATTGCAAATCTAGATTCATTCTGGAGATTAATCAAATCTAAATGAACCTGCAAGCAAACATGCTTTAGTGAAATGGAACCAAGTATTATGATAGCAATGATCCTTTCCATCGTTCAAAATATATTTATTTGTTTTAGAAAAGAAAATAATACTTCTGTCATTATTAATATTAGCAAACACTGATACTACCACAGTACCTTGGAAAGAATAGTGGGAAGTTCCATCACGACTTTGAGATCTCACTTGATTGGTCACTACTACAGGAATTCGTGAAAATTCTGCAACTGATCTGAAAATGGCAAACAAACAGCATCAGATTAGGCAAAACACAGATCAATAGCTTGGTACAGGGGAAGAAGAGAGAGATACTTCCTAGATACTCATTCAAAAAGACAATGTTCTTACTTAATAAATGATATATGCCAACCCAATGAGTGCCGTCTCTGAGGTCCTTGTACACCTTCACTGGAAAGAGTGAAAAGTTCACGAGTATCACTATGGTGAAAAAGACAATGTGGAGAGCAATATAAAGATACTGAGTTTTCAAAAAATTATTATCCAATTTTGCACATGACATGAAATCACACCAACGGCAGAGAGAGGGTTCTGAGCATTTTGTGCCAAAGATCTGCTTTCGCATGATCAAAGAAATTATAAAATATTAACCCCCAAAGCAGGCTACCATGAATTCCAGACACAGTAATGTACTGAGACAAACCTAAAATTTCACATTGAGAATGGTTAGATAAATTTGCATAGAATCTGATACCACTAACACATTATTCTTGTATATAACTTAAGAGCACAAATTGTAAAGTACTCAGACAGCTAAAATCAGCATGGATAAGCTCAAATGTTTTCTGGACTATCAAGATATTCACATTTTTTTTAGTGGATACTAGGCGAAAATCTTACAACTCCAGCAGATTTCAAAAGGAAATACAAGTTGAAGTTGAACAATTACAGAGGAAAAGTGAAAAAAGGAATTACCCTGAAAGAAGAGCAGCCATGCTGTCAATGATCAGCAATTTCACACCGTGCTGAAATAGTGAAACTTTGATTTTCTGCAAACTGACAGAAACACTTGGACAATTATTTATAAAACTAAAAATATCCAATACTTACACAACTTGGAGAAGTGTCAAAATGAAAGATAAATTTGATTGGAAGGAAATAAGAGGCTGTTACGGAGAGCAGTCAATGCCGGCCACAATTAAGGATGTGATGTTGAGCTGGGCTTTCAGAAGAAGGAAAGATTGCATAGAGGGTAGAATATGGATATTTTGGCTCTTATGTGGGTACTAGGAGGGAAGGAATAGGAGAGCTTTTGAAGGAGCAGAAAATGAGAGGTCTTATGTGGGTCTTTCGTTTCTTGTTAACATATGCTGTGCCCATGTTCCAGTCAATATAGTGCATTATGTGTCATTATAAAGAACCATACTTTTGCATTGGCTTTCTACTTTTTCTATACCGGAATTTTCTCAACGCGTAAAAGAATTATCACTTTATTGAAGAAGGAGCTGTTTTGAAGAACAGTAAGATCAAATAAGAGGGAAAAAGAGATTATAATACAGGAACTAAATGAAATATATGCATTATGAACTTGAGGGGAAAAAGAGATTATAATATAGGAAGTAAATGAAATATGTGCCTTATGAACTTAATATATATTGGCTTCGGGTGTTTGGTTGGTTTAGTAAAATTGGAGATACACAGACTTTAAAACAACATTATATCTGACTTCCATTGGATTTACCTTTTGATTCCAACATTATCTTGGATTGAATCCCTCACATCATAAGCAAGAGATCTTACATTATTCATTGCTTTATAAAGTCGGTGAACTATCTATTTATTGACAATACTCTCTCCCGCAGTGTTGGATAATACTGAGTTTGTGTAACTGTTAATACGGGATGCCATACAGAGTACTGAATAGCCAACATATCTGACACATAATAAGGCTCATAAGAGAAGATAATGTTAAAAGCATAAAATGGACCGTCAGCACTTCTATCTTTGATCAAACATATTCATCCTTCTATTTCAGAAAAAAATGCATCTTATTTTATTTTTATTTCCTCCTATTTCAGAAAAAAATTGAAAAACTAATATCAACTCATATCATCAATTGATTTTTTATTTTTCATTTTTATTTAATCGTAAAAGTTATGCATTGCCGTACATGTGCGATTACACTGGTCACTGGGTAAGAGTTGAGTTGCATTGCTGTCTTAACAGAACTATGTATGTTCGTTCTCCAGTGATGACGCTAACCTATAAGATAAATTTATGAGAATATGGATTTTTAGTTTGGCCAGTAAGGTATACATGGTCATGAAAATCATTCACCAAACAAATTATATTCCAACAAAGATGATTTCTTCCAACCATCTAATCAATAGTATTAACCTATGTGACTCCTTTGGACCTTTCATCTTAATCGTCAATTGAAGTGATTGAAATGCAAAGGCCTTTCTTCAAAGTAGAAGAATACAAACAATAACATATTCAAATTCCATTAATTAATGCATACTCCCTCCAACATTATAATCCATAATTTAAATATTCATGTATTCAGTATTGCACCAAAACTCAGAATAACAGTTCACAGGTAAAGCTGCAACAGACCTATCAGTAAATTCAGAAAGTGATGTTGGCCTTAGAACCAGGATCCTTCCAGCCATCTGCAACATCAAGGGGAACATCCTCACTAAGCTCTTCAATCCAAAGCATTAAAGAGAAAACACTAAAGGGTGCATGCATTAGCATCAAGATAAGCCAAGGGTTTTACTATACTAACTGCTCTGACATAGTTAATTTGCAAAACTAAGAAAATGTTCAACTCTTCAACTTTTTGCCCTTTACTCATCATTTTATTTTAGAGACACAGTGAGTGAAGACATCCATATATACTTGAACATGGAAGAAAGGTGTTCATAGAAATCTTCAAGCCACAAGGAAAAAAGTCAACTTAAAGATGGGCATGATATCGGTGAACCAATTGAAGAAGATAAAGGAGCTAGAACTTGCATCCTACCATGACCATTTCATAGCTCACTTTCAGAATGAAGTTACTCAAAGGGGAGAATAGTTGGGAAAGGTAATCCATTTGCAAGTGATTAATCATAGACTTGCTAATAATATAAAACAGCTTTGACGAGATTCATAGACTTCATTGAACCAACAACAACGACAACAACAAAGATCTCAGTCCCAAACAAGTTGGGGTTGATGAATCCTCATAATATAAACTTCATTGAAAATTGATTTTAAAACTTCACTCTCTTGTTCAAAGTTGTTGTTCCAGAGTAGTTAGTTAGTCATAGGTGCAGCAGGCGGTCCCTCTGCATTTAAGGAAATATGAAAAAGAACACTAGACAATATGTTACATACCTCCTGTGCCATCCCTTCTGTCTGAAATACTTCTGGGAAGCTATTAAATCCTATTTCTATCATCCTGGGAAGACACTTCAGAAACAGAAAGGTCACTATTTCCACTAAACATAGCAACCTTAGTACCAAAAGCCTGAAAGTTACCTCCGTGAACTAAATTTGGATTCTGTATCGATATAAATTACAGAACCATCTAAGCCGCCATAACTCGAAGGAAGAGAAGCTAGTAATGAAAGCTTCAAGCAGAACTGCAATTAATAACAGAATAAGCTCGGTGAAAAAAACATACCAATGGCAAAACAGGCAATTTAAAAGCAAGGAAACACATAGCACTAATTTTTTTTATGACAAGGAAACACATAGCACTGTTATGGGAAGATAAACTAGTTGCTGATAAAAAATATGAAAATGTCTCAATACATACACTTGCAAACACAACAAATAGAACTGAAGAAACTCCAAGAAACCCAAAGTTCCAACAGCCACCAAACACGAAAGAAGTCCAGAGAACACGTTTTCTTTTAAGTTAGAAACAGATAATCATACCTGGGTTTTACCAATGCCTGCTGGACCCACTAGCTCTGTCACAACACCAAAAGGAAGTCCCCCACACAGAGCATTGTCGAGTCCTTTTAGAGAAGTTGGAAGATGGCCAGCCATGTTCTCATTTTGACCACGCTGTTCCAACAATGACAGTGCCTAAAGTCACAGAAAAGCAAGGGGGAAGTGAATTTGCATCTTTTCTTGAAAAACTCAACTACATAGTCTGCCTTTATACACCTACAGTTTGGTACGGAGGGCATGTAATTTCACTGATGTGTGCCACTGCTGATGCTACTACAGTCAAATCCACATCTAGCAATTCCATCAACTCAAATTCTGTCAGTGAAAATACGTCCTGAGACAATAGAACAAATATAAATTAATGGGGATGCATTGAAAGCAATGTGTCAGGAAGTTAATAAGGTTCAAAACAGGAAACATAAAATTGATTCCCTCACTTCTTTGTTCCATGTCGGATCTTTGTTGCACTTAAACCGGAGTACTAAATTATAAGGGAAAAACAGACACATATGCACACTTGAAAGATGAAAACAACAATCAGTAATCTATCTGAAGATCAATTTCCTGCATTCATGATGATCAATGTTTCTCCTCACGCTGCCCATGTGTCTATCGATACAGAAACAAGAACTTGTGGAAAAACATCGAAAGAAAAGGTGCACTGTAAATAAGCTTTTCCCTTGTTTGATATCATCCCGCGACCTGCGCACTCAGCACAGACAGTTCCACACATGCTTGAGATAACTTCTCAGTGCTTGTAAGGGCATTGAACAGATTCATAAAGATTTCATTTGGTTTAGCATAAAAAACTAGGAAAGCATTTTCTTGTTTCATAGCGATTAATTCCTAAGATTTAAAGAGTGCATAAAATGTTTCCCACTTGACATCTCTAACACCTCAGCTACCAAATCAACAAACATCATCAGTAGTTTTTCACTTCAATTACCTCTACCAATAGTGAATACCATTCCCCTGCACCTTTATCTAATATAGTATTCCCATTTCCATATTTCACTACTTATTTCCATACCAACCCCT
Source organism: Solanum lycopersicoides (assembly GCA_022817965.1). Taxonomy (NCBI): domain Eukaryota; kingdom Viridiplantae; phylum Streptophyta; class Magnoliopsida; order Solanales; family Solanaceae; genus Solanum; species Solanum lycopersicoides. Next base: position 73,399,151 of record CM040628.1, read on the forward strand.
ACATTCCCCCTCATCCAAAATGTTGAAGTTCCATCTTTACTTCATAGTGATTTCAAGTGAAACATAACTTCTAGTTTGTTTCTTGTTTTTTTTTAATAAATGTGAAATCCAGGTCAACTTACGTGCACCATAACTATTTCCACGTGATACTATAGACATCAGGTAACTCTATCCATCAAAATTAAAACAAATGAAAGAGAAATCACCTAAACTGATCGAAGTGACACCTCACAGTGCTCATGCCACTTGATTGACCACTTCGCCACACACTTGTGCGCACATAAATTAAGACAAAAACTACTCATTGGGTGTTAAAGTTGTTACTCAACATATTTTAATAGACTTTCTACACTTAGAAATATCAATCAATCTCCCTTCACAGTAAGATCAAAATTAGGGCTGGAACTGTACATTTCTTACAAAAATTTGAAGAACCCAAGTACTAAAACAGACTCAGATAGTAGAAATGCTAAAGTTTGAAGAATTCAGAAACAATAATGACTCTTACATTTGAAAAAATGTGCAATACATTTGCATTAGGTAAAAGAAATAAATGGGGGGAAAAGGGTTTAAAGATACCTTAGCAGTAATAAGGTTACGAGCAGCAAAAATGTTGGCTATGGAGTTGGGAAGACCCATTTCGCTGAGGAGCTTGTTCGCCATCAATGGCTTCCTTCTCTCTTCTCTCCAAGGCTAACTTATTGCCATTGCTATCACCTTATCAACCTTAAGTAAAAGTTATTGAAATTTTTACGGACATATTAAGATGAATACGTATTAATTAAAGAAGATGTCATATTTTATAAATAAAATTTTTAAAATTAAAACTTTGGGTCGTATTTAGTTTAAAACTAAACATTCATCTTATCTTAAAATTAAAATTTTCATTCTAAATTTATTAATGTAATAGAATTTTATTTTTTTTAAAGTTATGTGCATTATAATTAATATATAAAATATAATTTTTAAGTGATTAGTAAACTTTTTAATTAAAAATACGTAATTTAGTAGTGAAGCAAACATTTTAAGAAGAATCAAAATCAAAATAAACATAAGAGCTAGAAAAATAAATTCAACTTGTAATATATTCATATATAAAAATTGAAATTATAAAATATAATTTTTTAATAAAAAATATATTATCATAAGAATAACTAATAAGTAAGGTCGTGAATGCTATTATAGTGTTGTGAAAAATGATATTAATATACATGAATGTAAAGTGGTGTAAAAAAAAAGAGAATTTAAGGGGTGTTATATTTGTTATTTTATGTACTTTATCTCAGAAAAAATTATCTTGAAATTACTATTCCACCCTAGATAAGTATAACTTATTTCAGAACTAATTTTTAATTTTTGGGATAAATTATTTTAAATTTTATAACCGAACAACGAATTAAAAATCACTTAAAAGTTATCCTAGAATTAAATTCTTTTAGCTATTACACCAACGATTCTTTCCTTTATTGTTATTGTTAGGTAACACCAACAATCTGGTTATGGCAAAGCCCATAAGGGGGTTGGACTAACCTGAATCAGAGTCATAATCAAATATAATATTTATTTAATAAATTTAATTAAAAAATAAGTTCTAACACGTATAAAATGAATTACTAATTTTTGTATAAATTAATGAGACGTGCTTCATTTTTCTTTACCTATCTAATAAACACAAGTATCAATTAAAACCAAAACTTGTATTTTGACTAATTTCTTATTTATGTTTCGCATTAAATACTGATAATGAATGGACCACAATTTTTATTACAATTAGGTATTGAAGACTACACATTCTAAGCCTATCTAAATATGGTAACAAAAATTGATCGCAATTTGAATAGTATTACTCTCCCAATTCTATACCTATCAAAGGTGTCATTATGATCGTCTGAAAATGAAATTATGATAATTTTAAATAAGACTATCCTTTTGAAGATAAATTTAATCCTCATTATGAGAACATCACAATGTAAATCTTGACTATATCATTAGACTCATGACAACTTAAATTTTTTACATTATTTATCTTTGGATTATCTTCCTTAAAATGGATAATAATAATGAAAATGAGGTAAGTTACCTATTCTAATACGTAAATATTAAAATCTTTATAAATATCAAATTTTAAATATTTTCAATCACAACTTCAACATCAGCTCTAACTTTAAAAAATTTAAATAAAGTGAATTATTTTTTTATTTTCATGACCAAATGGTCACCAAATATTTTAATATCATATATTCTTAATATTTAATGACCTCCTTATATTAACCGACCATGAATTAATTGAACCAAAGTCAACAAGTATAAATTGTCTATGCATTTTCCAAGAAGTTACTTCCACTCTCTTACTTATAATGACTTATAGGATTTTCAATTCAATATATTAATTTTAGTCCTTCACTTCTTCAATATTTCTTTTTTTTTTTGGCTTTCTAGATTTATTATCGACTAAATTATACAGATAGTGTAAAAAGTTAGTTACGCTATCAGCGTAGAACTTAAATCTTTTTATTTTTTCTTAACGATCACATAATCAATTAATGGCTATTGCTCATCCAAAGAATCAAAAGAATAAGAGAACCATGCTTCCACCAAGAAGGGGACAAATTAAAGCTCAAATTTTTGAGAATTTGAGCAAAACTATGTTTTTTATTGCTTCAAAAGCTTGGGAAATGTTGGAATTTTGCTTTTACAAATTCACCATCAAAAATTCATATAGTACTTTTTGATGGTTATTTTTGAACATTCTTCAAATTGAATTAATCCCTTGAATGTTTTGGCTTGGTCACATGTGACATTGTGTGTGTTCTTTTATATATTTTTATATAGGAGATGTTACTATTAAAAAAAGAAATGGTCCATGGCTTTGGATTGTTATTTGCTTCTTTAATTTGTGTATTTCCTTAATGATTGTACAATAGTGCAGCCAAAAAAACTTACATATTGTATTTTCTACATAAATTGCAATGTTGTGACACTCTTTTGTGAAAATATATTGATAATTAAGTAGCTTAGTTACGAAATAAAATTGCATCTTTTCTATTAATTATATTTTTTAGCATGATGATAAACATTTGATCCTAACAATTGGTATCTATGTTGCACAAGGCACATATATATGGTTAGGTTAACGATAACACTACCATCTTGCATATGTCAAGGCCCACGAGGGGCTTGATGCGATACAGACTGGAGTCATGATCAAACATGCATGTTCTAACATGATCAAAATAAAACTATTTTATTTTATTTTCATGGCCAAACGCTCACAAAATACTTTCATATCCTGCATGTATTTAACATGACAAGGATGACCTTATTGCAAAACCACCATCAATTGAACCAAAGTCAACAAGTATGAATTTTCTATACATTTGCCAAGAAATTACTTCCAATCACTACTTTATAGATGAACAATTTCGTTAAGTTTAGTGATTTATAGAAATTTTAATATGTTAATTAATTTGCTTAAAAGGACCTCAAAGTTTTAAATATGTTCAAATCTCCCTTTTTGAGACTATATATAGTATCTCTATACTTATTGGTTATCAAAACTATTTTTTTTATTGCTTCAAAAGCTTGGAAAATGTTGGAATTTTGCTTCTATAAGTTTACCATCAAATAATCATATAGCACTCTGTGAAATTAGATTTTAGGTCTAACTCACACCTCAAAAGTTAGCTCAACGGGAGGAGGATTGTCCAAGCCTTATGAGGAGTTCACCCATCTCATTATCCATCGATGTGGGATTTTTGTCATTCTTTAACACCTCACCTCACGGCCAGTGCGGCAATTTTGATTTTGGGGACCTCAACATCGAGTGAGACGGGTCTTGCTCTGATACCATGTGAAATTAGGTCTTAGGTCTAACTCGCACCCCAAAAGCTAGCTCAAAAGAAGGAGGATTGCCAAGCCTTATAAAGAGTTCACCCATCTCATTATCCACCGATAGAATTTTTGTCATTCTTTCACACACTTTTTGATGGTTACTCTTTAAGGGGGCGTTTGGTAGGCTGTATTAAAAAAAAATACATGTATTAGATGTGGTATAATTTAATACTGTGTTTGGTAGGAGTGTGAGCCTATGGATAACTAATCCATGGATTAGTTAATACATCCTACATGGTATTATGTGATGTATTACTAATACCTTCCATTTGGAGGTATTAGTAATACATAGGATATAATACAATGGGATAAACACATAAAGACAAAAATATCCCTAAAATCTTTTTAATTTTTATTTTAATTTCTTGATTTTATGTTTTATATTTGTACTAGTAAAATTATTTAAATAAATTAATTTACAAATTATTTAGAGAGACTTATTTGTAACTAAATATATCTAATTCAAATCAATACAAATTTAAAATGTGAGTTATTCAATATTTACTAATTAAAAGACAAATATATCACTAATTATTCGTATTTTGAACAATTTAAAAAAATTACATACATATTAAAATTATAATTTGTAATTCTTTTATGTGTGAATGTACATGGTTTATTCAATTTTCCAATTGTTGACCGTCTTTATAATTTTAAAAGTAGCTGGTTATCTTTTTTAAATTTAAAATTGACATTTTATTAGTGATCTATTTATTAAGATGAAAATTATTTATCCTCAAATAATTCAAGGAGAAAATTGAAAACATGACAACAAAATTATTCTTCTCATAACTAGTTAGAAATTCATAAAAGAAATATTTTCTGATAATTATCTATCTTGACCCAATTACATAATAATATAAGGGTATAATTGGAAAATAGATTTTTAAAGAATTTGATTTCAAATACAAGTTGGAATTGGAAACAATGAACCAAATACTTGATAAAAATAAATCATGCATTACTAATCCCTGCACTACTAATTCCTGCATTACTAATCCCTGCGTTATTTATTTTTGTACCAAACGACCCCTAACATTCATAAAATTGAATAAATCTCATGATTAAATTCGATATATATTGATTGTTTCTATATCTCAATAATGGTTGTCACTTGGTCACATGTGACATTTTGTGTATTTTGTTTTATATTTTTTAATAGGAGATGATACTATAAAATAACAAAAAAGAATGCTCCATAGCTTTGGATTATTCTATGTTTTTTTTTTATAATTTATATAATTTCTTAATGATTGTACGATAGTACGGCCAATTAAGACTTTGGTTTATTTTAATCTTCATCATTATTGCTGTTAAATCTTTTCATTGAAGTATGCTATAATAATTGGTTGATTTAATCGTCCCTTCATTTCAAGAAAATTGGAATTAACGATTTGTTCTATCAATTCTTTTTTGTTACTCTCTCCGTTGTAAAAAAATTGGCCTAATTTGACTTGGAACGGAATTTAAGAAAAGAAAGAAGACTTTTTAATCTTGTAGTTCTAATTTAAAGTTATGTCAAATGTACCAAAACACCCTTTAATCTTATGGTCTTAAACATGTCACCTGAAAAGTTAAAGTTAAAATATTGTCAAAAAAGAAAAAAGATCATTATTTTTTAAACAAACTAAAAAGAAAATAGAGTCATTTTTTTTTAAACGAAGTGAGTAGTTGATAAATCACTTCATTTCATGATATTAATACCTAGAAAAATTATTATTATATTCTAAAATTATTTTATATATTATTCTTGGTACCAAACAAACTTAATATTCGTAATTACGTGTCATGATAACGAACTCAGAGTCAAATGTCAGCTGGTAGGGAGGAAGACAATTTCTTGTCTTTGTTGAATCATAGTTACCTTTTGAATGAATTATTTAGATATGCATTGGCTCCACATCACTTTAGTTTTTTTTATTATTAATTTATTTTTCGTCTCAAGTTTCGTATACATATTGAAGTCTTACTAATTTTAAATTTTTATAAAAAAATTTTACGTTAAAAAAGATTCTTAATACAGATAATTTTATATCCAAAGAAACTCTATCGAAAGATATCTTGTCACTCAACGTCTCAATCGCAACTTTTATTGTTCTATCACTCTAGCTTTGAGGTGGTAGATATTTGAGTTTTTTTTTTCTTTTTAAAATGAATTTAACTTTCTTTAAGAAGATTTTTCTTTACTTTTGACCCTTTTATGGAAAGTATTTTGGTTATTCAATAATATTCTTGAGATTCAAGATAACTTTTTCCTTTAATTTAACTTTGAAAATGAAAGTGTAATAAATGTTTGGAGAATCTAATATTCTTTACTAAATATTAGCAGTCCATCTGCTTAGTTGTTTCCAACTTAGGTACTTTACGTAACACTGCAAAGAAAGTACGTGAAAAAAGTGGACTTATTTTATTAAAATATTTAAAATAAAATTTATTTAGATTTATAATATGAAATAAGGTTACAGTGAATTTGAAATTTATGCTTTAAAAACTTTTTAAATTCTAATTTTCTCACAAATTATAGATTATGAAAATCTTATAAATATTTCATAATTTCATATTGCTTATCACAAATTATAGATTATTTTTTTCATGCTAGTTTTTATATTATTGGAAGAAAAAAAAATGTAGACTTTTATCTAGTTTTGGTGTAAATGTAAGAGACTTTTTAAAAAGAGAAGTTTCTTTGAAAAATCCCATCAAAATTTTCCACAATTGTTGTGATAATATAAAATGATCACTTTAATTAAGCACACATATTTCTCTAATAGGGCTGTTTCCGCCATCATAATTTTTTTAGTTTGGTGATTTTTAACGGTTAAGTGAATTTTTTATTAAAAGTTTAAAATATTAAAGATATTTCAATAATTATAAAATTTTACAAAACGAATGATTATTATAAATTCGCGCTTTATGAAATTATAACCGAGTTGTTTCCAACTTAGGCACTTTTTTCTAACACTACAAAGGAAGTACGTAAATAGTGATCTTATTTCACTAAAAAATAATAATTCATATTTGGAAATAAAATTTGAAATTTTTAGTTAGAAATGAAGTGGTTTAACGTTGCATCATAATTCATGTGTTATCTTGAGATAAATTTTTTTATATTAAATATTAAACTCAAAAATTTCAATTAAGAGTAAAAATAATTCAAACACGACATCGTTATTGTAAAAATCACAAATATTTAGATTCACAAAATTTTTATTATTTCATTTTTTAATGGTATAAATTCAGAATTTTTTCGATAAAAATAAAAATTTCTTCGAAAGTGGGATCCAAATCCAGTATAAGTAGTTCCACCTCAACTAATATTTCTTCTACCTTCTTTCTCTTCTTCAATGGGGCTTTTTTCGCCCTAATAATTTTCACTTTTTTTTCTCAATTTCTCCGTTTTTTCTTCTTTAATTTTCCGATGGCTGCAGCTAAAATACCGAATTCCGAACAGAAACCAAAAAACAGAGGATTTATTCCTAAAAGAGGTAAGATCAAAGCTCAAATTTTTGAGAGCTTAGTCGAAACTGTAACCTCTTTGTTTTCCCCTAAAATATTATTAGGGGAAATTTCTGGCGGCGGCGACGGTGGAGCAGATGAATCTGACGGTAATTCTACCGTCGGTAACTCTGTGGGCTCCATCAGTCCACCGCCGCCGCCGCGGCGAACGGCATGAACTTATTCATGCCGTGAAGTTGTGATTGCCTTATGTAAGATAAAAAGAAGAAAAAATAAAGGCAATTAGTGTGTGTTTGATTTTTAATTTCGGAGTTGTGAGATTCTGTAATTTTAAAGTCAGATCTAAACTTCTGTATTATTATTATTATTATTATTATTATTATTATTATTATTATGTGTGTGTGGATTTACTTTATTTGAGTTGTAATTCTATGTAATTATGTAATAATCTCCTGTGTTTTAGATGGAGAAAAAAAAATATGAGTGGATTATATGTAAGTGGTTTGTTTGGTGAGTATATTTAAGTTTGGGGATTTTGTTTTTATCTCAATTCTCAAGTTTTGTTATGCCTGATTTCTTTTTCATTGTTAATATAATATATTCTATGCACTAAACGTTTCACATTTTTGTGATTTAATTATTAATTTAATATGGTTTTTGTGATTTAATTATTAATTTGACGATTCCTTTTAAGGAAAAATATATATAATGATAAATTAATAAATCAAATTAATTATTATAATCACTCTTTGATTTAATTGTGTTCGTCAGTCACCTCTCTCCCTTAAACTCTCACTTGCTACTCTCCTCTTTCTCTCTCATTCGCTTTCTCTCACTTTTATACAAACATAAGTGTATAAAATATATTTTTATTTGTATAAAGTGAGAGGAAATTGTATAAAACACATATATTCTTGTTCCTCTCTCTCAGATCTCGCTTTTCACTCTCTCTAATCTCGCTCGCCTTTCTCGCTTATACAAACAGAAACGAAATATATAAATTGGATTTTTATTTTTATAAAGTTAGAGAAAATTGGATATACACATGCAAATACATATATTTTCGATATATACACTTATAATTTTACAATAAAAATACTCTCCACACAGTTTCTTTTGCCTTTCTCTCTTTCTCGTTTTATATAACTCAAATTGTATATAATTTATCTCTTTCTCGTTTTATACAATTTGTTTTAATTGTATATTCCTGCCCAAGTCTTTTTTGTCTTTCTATCTTTCTCATTTTATACAAATTTAAATTGTATATAATCGTTTTATATACTTATAATTATATAATTTCGTTTTATACACTTCGTTTAATACAATTCTCTATCCAAGTCTCTTTCTCTTTCTTGTTTCATACACTTTGTTTTATATATAATTCACTTTAATTGTATATGTATAGCAAATTATACATTTATATATTTGTTATAGAGTATAATTATACAAATTTTGCTATAATATACAAATATAAACTTTATAGTTGCTCCTTTTGTCCCCCCCAAAAAAAAAGGTACTAACTATATCCTCAAATTCCTTTTCTGCCTTTTATTTTTTTTCTTTGCCTTTTGGGGTTGTTTTTTTATGATTGTGTCTTTTTTTCTTTTCTTTTTGGATTTTTATAAGAACAATAATATACATAGGATTTTTTGTTCTTTTTCTTGAGAGAAGAAGCTATGTGGGGTTTTTAAATTCGAATTAATTCACTGAAGCTATGTGGGGGTTTTAAATTCGAATTAATTCACTAATTATCTTGTATTTGTCTTGAAAGAAAATGTATTGGATTAAAAAATTAGAAGGGGAGGTGTGTTAAGTATAGAAAAAATATTTTTTAAAAGTTAGAAAATGACAATTTCGAGAATTCATACATTCCTTATTAGTATATGGATAACTATCTCTCGAACACGGATTTATATTCGATCTCAATGAAAAAAAAAATTGAATTAATTCACTAATTATCTTGTTTTTGTCTTTGAAAAAGGTATTGGATTAAAAAATTAGAAGGGGAGGTGTGTTAAAGTATAGAAAAATATTTTTTTTTAAATTAGAAAATGACAATCTAGATAGTTATATGTAGGTTCAAACTAAGTTAAATAAACTCGACTTTAAATATTTATTAAAATATTGAATGAAAAGTTAAAACTGTTAATTGATAAAAACTACTTTAAAATATATTTTATGCAAATACTTTTGAAACAGCATACAAAATAGTATATTATATAATATATGCAAATAAATAGTGAGACGTTTACTACCTAGAGCTAAGATAAAAACAAAGTAAAAAAATTGGTAGACACTTAATTCAAAGAAAAAAGGAATATAAAGTAATGTACACTAAAAAAATATTACAAATAACTAAGATAATAGTTCATGGTATTTTTTAGCTTTTTTCATATTATTTAATTCAGAATATTTTTAAGTTTGTTTTAAATTTCAAATATAATTATGAAAAATCTTATTGTCCTCATTGTGGCAGACAATTAAACATCGTGACAACATAATCTGACAAAACTAACTAGACTCATATAGTATAATTTATTTTTAATATAAGACAGAGCGAATAATATAAAACGAGAAAGTAATTATACTCCTTTTTTCAAGTATTGTATATTTTTTTTTAGAATTGATGTAAATAATTTAGAAAACCACATCATATTATCTTTGATTTAATATTTAAAATTTTTAGATATTAAAAATTATAAATAGAGTTAGATATTTAATTCCAGGAAAGCCGCCATTGGATTTGTCCATTTGTTCATCTTTAATTCTACTTGAAATAAATGGAATGAGAAATTAACATGATAAAAAGAGAGAAGTATTACATTGCAATTAATTAATAAATAAATAAAATAATTTTATTTAATTTCTGTTTTACTTTAAAAAAAATTTTAAAATATATAAAAAATATAACAACTAAAATAAAATGAAAAATAAACACTTTAATTGATTTGGTCGGCAGGAGGCAGCTAATTGTTTTTATAGTGGAAAAGACTTTTTCATATTATTTTCTCACTCTTTATGTCTCTTTCTAATAATAAAATAATAATAATACTCTAATTGATTTATATATTTTTATATTAGAAAAAAATGAGAGCACGATACGATTACACTTTTTTTTTTTTAATTTTCTCTTTTGGATAATCATGAATTTTTTTAGTATCTTCTTCTTTCTAATCTAGAAGTTTGGAGCTAGACTTTTTTGTCTTTGACGTCGTAAAGTTTGATATTGAAAGATAAAATATTTTTTAAAAAATAAATTTATATTTAAAATATTTAATTAAATATAAAAAAGATATTTATAACTCTATCAAATTTACTATTGTGAAAATCATTTTAAGATTGATAAAATGGAGTAAGAAAATAAAATAATAAAAAAAAAAAAAAATAATTAATAAAATAAATTACTTATAAAAGTTTCTTTATTAATATTATATAAAATAATGAAACTAGATTTAATAATACGTAAAATTAATGCATGCATTATTTATCGAGATATACTTGGAAGCATTGATCACGTAAGTAAGACGTATTATTGATGACGATATACCATGAGGTGGTGCTCCTTCACATTTTTTATTTTTGTTTTCTTTTTCTTAATTAATTGTCTAGAATAATTTACGTAAACAAATATCTTTTTCACACAAGGTATTAGCTGTAAATTTTATTTTATTTTATTTTATTTTCCCATTTAATATAAGATCATTAGCTGGCTTCCATTTTTTAAAATATATAGACGTGTCTCACTTCTGATCCTAATCCCAATTCCCAAAATATTCCTTCCAATATTTACTTTAGTGAATGGAAGATATATTAATACTTATTAATGTTGTTTAATTTGATAAAATAAAAATAAAAATAAATTAAAATATATAACGTAAAATAAGTTATAAATATTTTTGTAATTAAAATTTATCTCATTTAAAATAAAATAAATATTTTAAAATTATAATTTTCATATATATGCCATTATTAAATAAAATGTCTACTTCACGCCCTCGTCTTTCGAAATACCGATAGATTTTGAAGTTATATTTGTTGTGGACTTTTGCTTCACATGAAAGAAAATATAAGCTAAATTTTTTTGACTACATTCCATGAATGAATTAAACAAAAGAGGAGTTGGATTCGGTAATGTACACATCAACTTGTATATTTTAAATATTTTCGATGATTCAATTATTTTGAACAATAAAAAGAATTTAAAAATTTACTTAATATAAAATAATGAAAGTATTATTTTATGTTTTATTGTGTGTCCAACAATTTGGTCCCAAAAGATTAAATCTTGATGGAGTCAACAGCCACTGGATTTGAGTTTGACCATTTATTCTTGGTCTTATTATTAGAAGATCTATATAATTTTTATTCGAGTTTACTCTGAAGTTATTTTGAATTATAAATGACAAATAATAGTTTTTCATATAAAAATCAATAATATTTTTCCTTTTATTTTCTTTCTCTTTTTTTAAATATGTTTGTTGTCATGACTTTTCACAAAACATTTTTCTCATAAAACGAATACAAACTTATGGTCATCTTAAACAATATTTAGAATTTATGGTTAGCCAAAAATATGATGAAACTTCATCCAAAAAAGCTTATCAAAAACATTTGAAAATTTATGATCAAATATTAGCTTAGTTTTTCGAAGGTCTTTGATTTTTTTTGCTTACCTAGAAATAACTTGGATAAATAGACTCAAAAATACTTCTCCCTCCGTCCGGTATTGTTATATTACGTTTTTCGAAAGTTAATTTCATTAATTTTTAAAGTTAAATTAGATTATATTAATTAATATTTTAAATAAAAAAATTATATATTCTAAAACTATATGAAAAATACAATAAATTACAATTTTTTACATATTAGTATGATGAAAAAAATATATCTTAAAATATTAGTTAATTTTTTTTATAATTTAATTCTAAAAATAAAAATTATAACAAATAATACCAAACTAAGGGAGTATCGAAAGCTGATAATATTTGTACATTTTTTCAAAGATTGACCAACCAAATAAGTTTTCATAATGAATTTATTATTCCCTCACTTCCTTTACTTAAGTACAAGAGTGTGAACAAGACCAACCAAACTACTCCATTATTCTGTTCACACAACCATAGCATTTACTGTATTTATCTTTTATGGTTTTGTTAGGTACCAACGTAAAAAAATAATTCATGTGAAAAATATTTTTTAAATTTATTTTTTCGTATTTGAATTATAAAAAAAAATAATTATCCTAAGAGCATTATCACTCCACAAAAGGTAACAATGCAATGCGAGTAATATTTCAAAATATTGCACAATTATAAAAATTTGTCTAATAAAGTAATTAAATTTTATTTTAATCAACTTTAGATTTTTATCTTCTAAATTTTTTGTGAATGAATAGGTTTTTGTGAAAATAACTAACATATGAATGGAATAACTTCTTTTTAATTTTTAATTTCAAGAAAACTGGTAATTTTGATCATCAAGTATTGCGTTATTGTAATTTTTATCTGTATGTTATAATGAATCAGCATATTTAACCTTTAACTAATTAAAATGTGTTATTTTGATCTCTAAAGTTAGCAGATTTGAAAGTTATTATTTTAAGTAACATGTATACTTATTTTTGGGTATCCATTTACTCGTATTGACACTCAATTATTATCTTCTTTTATGAGTGAATATCGAATCTACTGTCAGAATCATTTTTTTGACGAATATCAAGGCCTTATTATACATACTTCGCTTATTTTTTGCTTTTTTTTTCCCAAAAAAAAAAAATCATCTCCAATTCTTTGTATTCTTAATTATTTACATTGAATGATTTTTTGAGATATCAACGAAATGAAACGAAATAAGTGATATCTAAATTTGGCTCTTAACCAAAAAAAATAAAATAAATTAAAATTTAATCTCAAACTTGTAGGCAAAGTAATTGCCCCTACACCCCCAAAACTCATCTCCCGCCCTTATATCATTCTTCCATTTCATAAATTCACTGCTCTGCTTCTACTTTCTACTTCTACTTCCACTTCCACTTTCTAATTATTATATTCCTTCCAAATTTTTCATCAGAAAATGCAGAACTCGCCGGCGATGATGAACAATCGTGTTACAAGGTGGCCGCCGAGAAGAGGAGAAGTAAAACGTATGATTTTTAACAAATTTATCAAATCGATGGATCGCTTGATCTGCAGTTGCTTCCGTCCGAAACCAATTGCTCCTCATAATTAACCAGAAAGAGGTATTTGCTCTGTAAATCGCTAATTTCTTACACGGCAGCCGGGATCTGATTCAGAATTTGAAATTTACAAAAATTTTACGATAATCTCAAATTACATCTATATAACAAATTAGTTGATTTTCTCGATTCATATACATACTCTTTATTCCCCTGCTGTTTCCCAGCTAAAAAACAGAGCTACATATATATTTTTTTCTTTTATTATTAAAAATTTAATTCGATAGACGGAACAAAGCGCTTTCAACAACAATGAAAAGAGAAATTGGGATGGGGAGGGTGTTCGAGGGCAAGTATTTTTTTAATTTTGTGTAGCGGAAGCTTAGTATACGAGACTTTTTTTTTTTAAATTTATGTGAGTTTAATGTATTTATTTCTTTTATAAATTATTGTAATTTTTTAGTCTAAATTTGTCCAATTGGTGATTGGGAGTGTAATTTTTGTGAAGATTTAATTTGTATGGAGTTATAATATATTTAGAAAAGTTTGTAATGTAATTTTATTTTTATGTGTTGTTAAATTTATTGTTGATTTTTGGTATTTGTGGAAATCAGCATCTAAATTCAAGTGGAGATGAATTTATAATATTTATTATTATTAATTTATAGTAATGATTTAATGGAAAGATTAGAAACCACGTAGTCGATATTAACTTATTTAAAAATTAATTTAAGACATAGTGATTAGTTGATTTTGGTCAAAAGAAAAAAATAAAATAAAGTTGGTGTAGGAAACGTGAGTGTGAAATAAGTTGAAATTCATTTTATTGAATGTGTTTCATTTATTATCATGACAAAATTAATAAATTAATACTAGGTTCAATAAACACTAGGCATCAATTGTTTATGTATTTAAATTTTTTCATTTTTTCAAAGTAATAATTTCTTTTTTTGAAATCTCTTAGAAATAATCTTGATCTTGCCACTAAATATATGTTAATCTTACTCTTACATCAACTGATTTTTTCTTACTCTAACATAATTTGTAATCATTATGTTTCATATAACGTTTTAATTATTTTAATCCAAATAAAATTCACAATAAATATGTTTTATATGCGCATTAAATAAATCTAGTCTTATCCAATAGCTAATACTAGTCATTTATGTTGAACTAGACAAATCTAATTTGAAAAACTCAACAAAAAAATGTGATAAAAAGAATTAATTGTCTGACTTCTATACTTACATATTGTACCAACGCAGTTATTTTTACGAATCAATTCGAAAATAAAAAGATAAGATTTCAGCTTTGATCCATTGATCACGTGTCCTAATTAAGAAATATTTTGTATTCACACTTGCTGATTCAGTGAAATTTGACCATTGAATTTGTTTGTATAATAGTTGAAAAGTACTCTATTGATGTTTATTTATATGTATATATATATACTTTTTTTTCTAAAAAAAAGACACCTACTAGGAGTACTTTTTATATTATTAAAGAAGTAGTCTATTTCAGTAAAAATCTTACCAATCATATAAAAAAAAACTCACTTTCTTTGACTCTAGACACCAACTTCAAGTTATGCTTTACTCTTTTCTTATTTCAAATTATATGTGTGATTTTTTAAAATAATTATATTATATTAAAAACTTAAAATAAAATTAATTATATTTTTTTTTTCCAATTTTGTCCATATAGTTATCTTTTTAATAAGTGAACTACTTTTTTAATAATAATAATAATAACGACAATGATAATATGAACCTTTTTAAAAATGAGAAGTAACTTATTGTATATTTAATTTCTTTTTATTTTATTATCAAAGCTTCTAGAAGGAATTGTAGTAACTTCTAGAATGAAGTAAAAATACTCAAAATTAATCTAGGACTAGATTCATCTCCCCTCCCACAAACTTTATCCTCATATATCTTTAAAATTAAAAAGATATTTGAAAATTTTGCAATGTGTAGTTTTATGTACTTAGCTGGAAAAATTGATATTTGAACTTTTATTTTTACATTTTTTTTTAGTGAACTTATTCAAATTCTTTATCTATATTTTTCAACTCTCTCTATTTTAGTGTATCTGGTTGTGAAAATACATATATCTATGTATATCTTCTTTAATATATGATAAAAAACTTTTATTTTTTTATGTAATATTATAAAAATATAATAATGAGGTATATCTAATTATATAGTGGTCAACCCAACCCAGGATTGACCCAAACAAGGGGCCCAAATTCAGCTCAAACTAAGGGATTATTCTTGGGCTGAGCCGGTACAGTCCGATTGACCTTGACCCGGAAAAAAGTTGTCAAACTGTCATTTTTAGATTTTGCAAATACTGAGTCATTTTTTTCAACAATTTTAAAAATTTAGCCTCAATTTATTTATAATTTAACCACTATGGCATAGCGAATACGGTTGTTCTTCTCTTACCTAGAAATATTGAGTTTGAGCTATTGATATAAAAAAAATCTTGACAGTGAGTGCTTCTCTCCGGATGGGGTTATACGTAAAGCATTTCCTCTCAAATGAGACTCTACATAGAGCGAATCTAATTTCGTTATATTAAAATGAAAATACTAGATTAGTTAACGAAAATTTGTACTTACATACCCAATCAATTTGTCATATTATAACTTCAAAAATGAATACATACATACAATTTGAACAACTTTAATTGGTTTGCTCTTCTAGAATCGTCCAATTCTTAATCATGAAGCAAGTATTCCTCCTAATAATAAACAAAATAAAAAAAAAGAAGTCAACTTCTAATAAGCACGATTATTTATTCAAATAAAAAATATTATTTTATAAAAAATTATTTACATAGAGTGCACTATTTCACGTAACTTAAATTTAAATCAATCGATCAATAATGAATTTTGAGTATTAAATAATTATATGAAAAAACTCATAATATTATATTCTTTTTAATTAAGATTATTAATAAGTAAATAAAACGTCATTAATAATAGGTTAGTGAGCTAAGCAACTGTCACTCTATCACTGCACTGTACCACCCTTCTTCAGCAAGTATTTCATATTTACACTTTAGTCCTCACTGCAACTACTATTTATATGTGGACAATTATTTATTTGTTTCTTACATTATCAAGTCTCTGATTTTTTTCTCAAAGGAAAAAAAGAAAAAATGGAAAAACAGTACAAGAAGATGAAGAATCAAAGTTTTCCTCCTCCACCAAGACGAGGACTAATAAAGGTGAAAATAGTGAATTCTTTGATTAAATCTGTAGCTGAATTTGTCAACGGTGGATCGGAAAATAAAACCGGGAACGGAAAAACTCCCGGTGAATCTCCGATTAGTTTCGATTCCGGTGTTGATTCTGATGGATCGTATCGATGATGAATATTTGTTATTTGAAGCTGAGGAAATGTAAATAATAATGGGAATTTCTGTTTCCCCTGTTTTTTGTTTTTTCCCCTCATATAGCTTCAACCTTATATATACCTTTATTTATTTAATTAATTAGCTAAAATCTCTTTAATTTTTACTTCTTTTTTGTATGATGTATTGATTATGAAATAGAAATGAGTCCTTTTGTTGTATAAATCTATTGTTTATATTGATAATTTATAGTTTTAATTTTGATCCTTTGTGATATTTGGTGGTAGTTAAGAGGTGTTGAGTGTTGATTAGAGTAACTCAAAAGTTAATTATGAGTAAATTTATGTGTGTTTGGTTAAATTTTAGTTCACACCTTGTTGTACCAATTTTGCTAATTTTATTAGTACTAATTTTTTCTAGCATAGATTTGCTTCTTGTTAATAGTAGATCAATGAAGTTTTGTTTTTTCTATTTCAATATTTGGAATTTGGAATATTAAATATTGTGATAAATTGTGCAAGTTTACAAGATTAGACTTTAGAGGATGAACAAAGACTCTATTTGAATTGTAAGTCTTACTTTTGGATGAATTGCATTATTTTAATTACTTGTGGAATAGTCACTTTGTTTGAGTGTATATATAATAAAATATAGAGAAGTGACAAACTTGTCTTATCTCCAAGTGAAATAATATCTTTTTTTTTTATAAAAAAAAGGTAGTAACAAGATAAATGGAAAATATGAAATAATGTTCTATATCTTCATTTATGCTCTCTATTATTCCTTATCTAAATTAATGTTTTGGTTAAGCTAAAACGTGTTATGTTTTATCTAATTAGTTTTCTTTATGTATTTTTCGGGCTATTTCTATATTTTTTAAAATCATTTATAGCTATCTTTCCTTACCTTTGCATTAGAAAAATCATACAAATTTTTTTCGCAGTTCGAATCATTTCAATTTTACTTCACTTCTTGTAATTTATAGCAGTCAATCCCACCTTATTCTCGATTCTTCATTTCTAATCTAACTCTCCTAAAATGATTACATATTTATTGCAACATTTTCGTTTTTGCAACTTTTCATTTCTAAAATGTTATCTTCGTTTATGTACCTTTTAATTTTTCAAAATATTTTATTGACTTTTATTTTTTGTAACATAATTTTTTCAATTGGAGTTCTTTTCTAACTATTTTTTTTTTCTTTTAAAAGTAGAATACATGTTTTACTTTTGAACTTTTAAATATTAATATATTAACTTTTAAATTCAAATACACTTTTTAAATATCATTCAATTTATGTCTAAACACCTATTTCAATGCATAATGTTAAAAAAAAGAAGAGCATTATGTTTAATTATTATGCACTTTCTAACCATATACTTTCCATGTTTATTTTCTCATAAGATAAGATGGAAATAAGTTACAAAAACCTATACGAAAGTATTATAAGTTTTTTTTTCCTTTCTATTCTTGTTAGTTTCTTCTTCTTTTGAGTTTTGATTGTGGAATCAAAGTAATTAAATTGGTCAACTTTTGGTAGGTATCCTCTTTAATTACCATACTCTCTCCGTCCATAATTATTTGACAGGTATACTAAAAATAGATGTCCAAGATTAATTGTCAATTTAAATAATCAAGAAACAATTAGTCACTTTTTTCCAAATTTGCCCTTCATGATAATGTAGTTCAATTGGAAAGTTAGGTAGACTTTTATTATTCTTGATAAGATTATATTAGTCAAATTATACATTGTATTAAATTTTACTTGAGGGGTGGGGTGTACATAACCTTAACATGACAAACAATTATGAACGGAGGGAGTATAAGATAATGATAAATTTAATTCTTACAATATAGCTCGACTTTAACGCAAGCAATGACCTAAGAAGAAGCTATAGTTAAGGTAGCTCATGAATGTTGGTTGAGTTGTTAACGATTAACATCATTTTCAAGACATTTTCTCATTAAGGATTAGTGTTGATAAATTTGTGTTATTATTATATTTATACTATTCTATAGTAATTTTTCAAATGTGCATTACAAATTTGAGGGTTGTTTCATTTAAAATTAGGTTATTTCATAATTTTGAGATTTTGAAGATCTATACATATTACTTTGACTAATTTTATAAGTAGTTGTTTCTTAATAGTAAAAAAATTCTTAATTTGTTCAGATAATAAATATGTAAAAAAGAAAATCTATTTTTAATATACTTGACATGGTTGGCATGCGAAAAGTAAAATAAGTTTATTTACTTTATAAGTTAGTTCAAAATTCATCAAAGGGGTTTGGTGGTGGTGGTGATGGTGGTGGTGGGTTCCGAGGGATAATTGAATTAGTGATCTGTTTCATATGTATTCTTCACGATATGTTTTATATATATATATATATATATATATATATATTAATTATTGTTCTATGGTTATAACTTATGTGATACATATTCAATTTGTATTATGATTGTGATATATTATACCATAATTTATAAAGAGGAATAAATCTGAGAGTGTAATTTCATCATGAAATTATTTGAAATATGTTGATATTGTAATTATAATTTGAGTGTAGAATTCTAAGATAAAATGATATATTTATCCTTCTAATTTTCTTGTATATCTCATTTTTGTCATGTGAACCAAATATACTAAACTACTCCTTCACAAACTATGCTTTGTTCTATGATCCAATTAATCTTGCTCTTTTCATTTTAGTCGATCTCAAAAAAATAATTTTTTTTTTTGTTCTTAATAATTAGAGGTAGATTCAAAATTTAAAGACAATAAATATATATCACGAAATACAGACTGATACATATTAGTTAAAACATGTTATTACTTTAAATTAATAGGTACACACAATTACCCTTTCTCACCATATAGGTCCGTCTTATCTAACTTTAAATTTTATCATGTAGCAATTAATAATCGCAAATTTCTTACTTTCCTATATATTGTATCCAACATAAATTAGGACGGACAGAGTACTACGGAGGGTGAGGAGGGAGGGAATCCCTTTCAAAATTCAAACTCAAAAAGCCCAACAAAAGTCGGGTCGGGTCGGGTCCACTCATTTTGTATCCGTTCACACTTTCCCCCCATAGCTTTTTCTGCTATTTCTTTGAACAGAGCTCTGAGATTCTTCACATTCCAAATCGAATTCTGCCATAAGCAAAAAAGGGTTACGAATAGAGCAAAAATGGATGCTGAAAACATTGAAAATTCAGTGGAAATCAAAGGAATTCCAACTCGGGATGGTAAATATGTTGAGTACAATGTTGTGGGTAACTTCTTTGAAGTTACATCGAAGTATGTCCCTCCAATTCAACCTGTAGGCCGTGGAGCTTACGGAATCGTATGGTACTTCACTCATCCCTAAAAAAACTCTATTTTCAGCTCCAGGCTATTAGATTTTGATGTTGAAATTTGAAAAAGTTCAGTTTTTGAAGTTTGAATTTTTAAATTTGGATTTTTTGTGCCTAAAATTGAAAAACTGGTCTAAGCAAGTTTTGGGGAAATTGAAAACATTTGAAGATTAGATTTTTAAAATTTGATTCCCGAAATCTATGGCCAAATGCTAGCTCAACTTACAGAGATGAATTCAGGATTTAGAGGGTGGTACAGAGAACTTGGCATGTCTATACATAATTGAATCGAAAATCAACCGGTGTAGTTAAACCTGCTGCAAGACTTGTGTAAATTGTGGATTTAGGATTTAGAGTCAGTTAGTTGAGTTTCAAGTTTGGTGGCGTAGGCACACAAACATGGTCTAAGCTGATAGAAATGAATGCAGTAATCCTGATCAGCTCATGTGTGTGCATTTTGGATATCGAAATTTCCTAAAGTCGGTGCTTTTGTTAGGATTTTTGGGATTTCTGTGTGTAATTCCATTGCTCATATGTCTATATGCATGTCTGGTAAGCCTTGAAAGAATATATAACATTCGACGATTGGGTCATATATTGAGACCCTTTTTCTGTTGTGAGTAAAGTTGAAGTCTTTTGCCTTAGTGTGAATGAGAAGCAAGTGACAAACTAAAGGATTTATTTATGTTAATTGGGATAACTATGGTGAATTATTGATTTGATTTGATTGTGTCGCAAATTGACTTTTTGTTGGGTTTCCCTGCAGCTGTGCTACAAATTCGGAGACGAAGGAGGAGATAGCAATCAAAAAAATTGGGAATGCATTTGAAAATAGAATTGATGCAAAGAGGACCCTTCGCGAGATCAAACTTCTTTCTCACATGGATCATGAAAATGTATTGCAATTATATGCTAACTAGTATAGTTAACTAGTATAGTGCTTTATCTTAGAGAATTCATTTCGTCTCTCTTCACTCTTTTTCCAGTATATCTTTTGTCAGCTTGTTCCGAGTGCTAATGGAATCTTAGGTGTGACTGTCATGTATCCACGGATAAAGACTATGTTTTCATTCAGAAGTGTCTGAAGCGAAGTTTATAACTTAGCCTCTAGTGTCTTTCAGTACAATCTTTAATTTGGTTATCAATATTCCTATATTTTGATATTGCTATACTGATTTTGCAGGTCATTAAAATAAAAGATATAGTAAGACCACCAGACAGAGAGGAATTCAATGATGTGTATATTGTGTATGAGCTAATGGATACTGATCTGCATCAGATAATACGCTCTTCACAGGCCCTCACAGAAGATCATTGTCAAGTATGTGTGCCTCTCTACTTATGCTCAATTTTCATTAAATTTTAAATAATGTATGTATAATAATCACTCTGTGACAGTTAGAAAATCCAATTTTGGTGTGAATAGAATGTCTTAGTAATTTGTTATACGTGCAATTCTAATTGACGCTTGATGAAAAGATCAAACTTGTTGGTTATGCTGATTACTGATTCTTTGTTTGATGATGTGCTATGAAGTTGCATACTGTGAAAATGGGTAGTTTTCCCTGATCATAGTTACAAGTTTAATAAACTATCACCTTTAAGGAAATATAGAAATGTGAAATTCTTCTTCGAATGGACTACTAAAGAAATAGTGCCACATAAAGTGGAATGGAGGGAGTGACAACTTTCACTAGCTTGTTTATTAGCTGGTTTGTTGATGGTGTTTTTATTTTATAACCTCCTGTATCTGATGCTATTTGCAATTTATGCTTGTTTCCAAAATAATACCACGATTTCTAGTAACACAGGAGAAAATTTTAGAGTAACCTGAATGACATTGGTTATGTTTACTTGCATGTTGAAGGCTCAAATTGGATGTTTTATCTAAGTTCAGCTTTTCCTTTTTCTTATTTTGTGTTGAGCTGTGGAAACAACCTCTTGCAGAAATGTAGGGTAAAGTTGCGTATAAATAGACCCTTGTGTACCAGCTGTACCCCTGTACCCTGCGTATAGCAGGGCTTAGTGCATCGGGCTGCCCTTTTTTTTTGTGATGGCACCACAATTTATCAATTTCTCACCCTCTACTGCATACAGGTTTTCACCCACTAAAGAAAAAAAAAAGAACTACTATTGCCTGACCAAGCTTTTCCATATTTGTGCTGTCATATTTTATGCCTTAGTTTGGCCAATTTCCATGGAACCCGTCTTTATTTAATTGCATTGCTACACTCGGGTCTTCAGTATCTATCTCATTACTAGAAAGTGAATGATGGTAGTTTAAATTACTTTAGTCTTAATATTATGTTTCTCAGTGGGGCCGATGCTCCATTGAGTTCGAATGGTGCATCACTGGCTCCTAGAGATTTCTCGGTTATCAAAGAAAATAAAAGATCTGCAGATGATCTTACTTGCAACTTGTAAAACTGTTATTTTCAAATCCACACTTTATTGTTTTAATGTATGTGCTAGTTATATTGTGTATATTCGCACAATGGAATATTGACTTTGGTTTGGCAAAGTTTTGTAACATCCTGTTGATGCTTTTTCAGTACTTTCTCTATCAATTATTACGCGGACTCAAGTATGTACATTCTGCTAATGTTCTTCACCGGGATCTAAAACCTAGCAACTTGCTACTCAATGCAAACTGTGACCTCAAGATCTGTGATTTTGGGCTTGCTAGAACCACTTCCGAGGCAGATTTTATGACTGAGTATGTTGTTACCCGATGGTATAGGGCACCCGAGCTACTACTTAATTGTACTGAATATACTGCAGCAATTGATATATGGTCAGTTGGTTGCATTTTGATGGAACTCATTAAGAGAGAGCCTCTTTTTCCCGGCAGAGACTATGCTCAGCAATTGGGGCTTATCATTAAGGTATGTCTGCTTACACTGATATGTTGTTGTATCTTTTCCTTCTAAATTAGCCAGATATTACTCCCTCCGTTTCAATTTGTGTCTTAGTTTGACAGGGCACGAAGTTTACAGTAAAGACTTTTGAATCTTGTGGTCTTAAAAAACATGTCATATGAGATGTTTAATTTAAAGCTTCCAAATTAGGAAGGAGGTGTTGTTTTTGAAACAGTCTAAAAAAAAAAGTATGATCAACTTGATTGTCATTGTCTTAATAGACTAACAATAAAGCCGGTTATGTTTCTCCTTTCTGTAAACAAGTTATTAGGCTCACCGGAGGAGTCTGATCTTGGATTCCTAAGGAGTGACAATGCTAGGAAGTACGTCAAGCAGCTGCCTCAAGTTCTAAAACAACCATTTTCCGAGCATTTCCCTGATGTGTCCCCTTTAGCCCTTGATCTTGCAGAAAAGATGTTGGTTTTTGATCCAGCTAAACGCATAACTGGTATGCTCTTTGGCAACCACTGCATCAAAAAAGTTACTTATCTAAACTTGTTTTCATACTTATCGATTCTTCTATTGATTTCATGTGCATACAGTTGACGATGCATTGAATCATCCATTCATGATAAGTCTCCACGAGATAAACGAAGAACCTGTTTGTACTACTCCTTTCAACTTCGACTTTGAACAAGCATCTCTAAGCGAGGAAGACATTAAGGAGCTCATATGGAATGAGGCTCTTAAGTTTGATCCCGATACAACCAAGTGATGATCCATACTATATTTCCTCAATAGCTTGTTTCATCAATGTCTGGAGTTTGATTTGGTTGTAGCAGGTTAGCCATTTGTGACATCTGTTTGATTGTTCTTTTAAGCTGAGCTTGGAGAGTTTGGTTTTTCCTCCCTTCATACACGGGGTTGTTATAAGGGAGTGCGCGCATCAATGGATTCATATTCTACTCAAGAATCCTTCCTGCCCTCGAAATTTTCTGTAAAAAAAGAAACTAGTCGTTTTCTGTTTACAAACTCAAAACTGTTTGTAAACATTTCATAGAACAAAAGAACAATAAGGATGAAAAAGAAAGAAACTAAAGTGATTATTTGCGAATATGTTGTTGTATAAGAGTTTGATAATATAATGGTATTGATATTTCAATTTTGAACTGCTTTTTTGCATTGAATTTGTGTTTAAATCACTTTTGCTTCACTTGACCCGAGGGTTATCGGAAACAACTTCTCTATTTTCTTCACAATTGAAGTGTAAGCTTGCGTACACCACCCTCTTCCGACCCCACTTGTGGGATTTACATATTGTAACACTCTTGAGATGTGCTTTGGAAAATAAGCAATAATACCAATGAGAGTTTTGCAAGTTTTTGTTCTCTGAGGCAAACAGACTCTTGAGTCCTGCATTTCTCGGGAAGGAAAAATATCCTTACTATGTTGCTCGGATTCTCTAGAAAATGTTGTTTGGTGCTTTGTTGGATTCGCCAAAAATAGTATATTCTTGAAGGATCTATACCCTTTTGCACAGATTCGTAAAGCCATTGATCAAAATTTTACAATATTTGCCTAAGAAAACTTCCTTAAGCATGATGTACCATTGTTGAAGATTATATATCAGTGCCAAATAAGAGTGAAATTTTTACCCCAATAGCACAGGATTTTGCTTGCAAAGTCTACTGATATATTGTCTACTAATAATTTGTACTAATAAACAACATATTCGGTATGATTTTACAAGTTTGAGAAGGAAAGAGTACTCCCTTAGGAGATAGAGAGGTTATAGCTCATTTTCAATAGACCCTCGGCTCAAGGAAAACAATCTAAACATAAACAACCAAGTATAAACAACACAGCAAAATACTAAACAGAACATGACAAAGTGGTTTGAAAAAAGGATCCACTCCTCTCCTCTTCACATACCCGAACCATGTCTCATTTTGTACTAAACAAAAATGTTAAATAAAAAAATCCTTACAGTGGCAGTGAATCGTCAAAATTGACATTGAGAAGTTTGGTCAGTCATAGTTTAAAGACAACAGGTTTTGGCCAAATGATGCACACAGGATTTATGAATTGATGCCACAACGACTGACACTGCCGGTCGTCTTATTATTTCTTCAGGGATACATTTACCTTAACTGGCTTGATCTAACAAGAAGGTCTGCAGTAACAAAGAGCTCAAACTCTCTGCCCATAGCCCCATACGACTATCAGCGATGACATGAATTTCTAAGCCTCACAAACATTTTTTTTTTGGATTTGGACTCTGGAGGACCTCAACAATAACTATTAATACAGGTACACAGCTAATGATTACATAACTCAAATTAAAGTAATGTTAAGTACCCATGACTTAGAATTTAAGAACTTGTTTGGGTTGTCTTCCTCGCTTTCCCATTGCCTTTTCCAGAGCTGTATGAAAATCATCAAAAGGTGATACTTCCAACCTGTATGAAAATGAAGGAGATTCAACGTCAGATCCCCACATCTAAGACAGGTGGTAAATGATCTGCCATCCTTCTTGCATCATTAGGTTAACAAATGACTTCCTCGCCCACTATCATCCGCAAAAACATTTTCAAATTTCAACTGTTCTGAATATTTAATTTTTCAATTGCATTAATATTCTAGTTAGCAGTCTTAAACTTTTCTTTCACAAGGACATACTGACATCAAGTGAGAGAAGGGGGTTTCATACTCGTATTTCAATTTCCCATCTCGACATAGGCCCAAAAGATAGTCTATCATGGATTGACGCTCTTCAGCTTTGTCTGAACTCATCCACCTCTGTAGCCAGAATCCTGTCAAGGTAAGCTCCTGAAAATATAGTTTCTAAATCAGTTCAGTATTCTTTTTCCTCGTGGCATACACTAGCACATCACTCACTAGGTTCCAATATTAAATTTTTACAGGTCTTAATGCATATACTTGAGGTTCTTATTTGATCTCTCCAACCATGTTAAATGTTCTTATTGAGATTAAAATAGACACCTTATTGAGATTTGTTTTCTTTTTATCCTTTTGTAGGGAATTGGGGTAGAGAGGTAAGAGGTGGTCAATGTTGAGCTGAGCCCACACATCTGGTAAGGCAAGACTCTCCATACAGCTCATTGGCCTCTTTGAGGTTTTAATACTTTGTAGGACAGTTAAAAATTGGAGTAGATGAAAAAATCTCAACACAGAGGTACTTATGTATGACCTGCAAGTTACAAGAATTTAATAGATTCTACCTAATAATCACAACGCTGTGGATGCATCTCAAGATCTATGTTACTGTCCAAGTTCTCATAACGTTATTCCACATTACTTACGTCACCTATGCTACTGCTCATTCAGGAATAATTGAAAATAGTTCTATCATAGAGCCACTTCTTCACGGAAAGAACATGAAAGTGAGATGCTTGAGACTTGCCTTGAATATAAAAGCCGAAGTAGATACAGTTATCGGTTTCTTTGACATCCCCCCATATGTCACCATAGTGCCACCCTGCCTGCAAGAAACATGCTATATGTCTTTATTTCTGGCAAGTTGAATTGACTAGAAAATAAAATTAAGAATACCATCTTACTTCAGGAATTTTAGGATCAATGAAGCAGCATTGCCACCAACACAATTAAAGCCTAAAACAGGTTCAGGTATATTGCCCTACACAACATCAAAGGAAATAATAAAAATATGTTTAGAATGGAAAATAACAATTAAAAAAATGCATAAGAGAACAAAACTATTCCCTCAATTGTTTTTTTTAGCCTTTTGAACACCTATTAAGAAAGCTAATTTGGAACTTTAATTTAAGGCTGCTATTGACTCGATTAACCTTTATTTCTTCTCAAATTTATTCATGGGAAACTGTAAAGACTTCTTACAAGTTTGTTTAGTCATTTATAGATGAGGCTAATTTTGAGGGAAAGATAATACCTTCTTGGTTTCTTTAAATATCACGTATTTCGGACAAAAGTTAAAAACTAAAAAACCACTTGAAAGGGAATGGAGAAAAAACTACTTTAGAACATTGTCCCGACACATTGAAGATGTATAGTTGAAAAGGGGGAGAGGAAGAGAGGGAACTAAAATGAAAAAAAATTCCCTGCAGCAATGGCACTACATTAACAGTTCAGTACACAAATCATTATTAACTTAAAATGCTTGTTGATTGTTACCAGAAGACCTCTGACATTCTTCACTTCCAGTTGGCTTTCAGTATACACTTCATCAGCACCTAGTTGCTTGAGATGGGCTTTTGCTTCATCTGATCCTGCCCTGAGAGAATTGAGTTTATAATCCTGTGATACCTCATGCGTAGCAATTTCTATTAAATTAAGAAGACCTAACATCATACGCGTATTAATGATTAAAAAAAACCGAGACCTTATTTCTGTATAAATTCATTGCTTTATTTTCATCGGGAAAAGCACTCAAGGAAATGAACACAATTTATACAGAAACATTGGAAATGGAGAAAGAAGATAGGAAGCTCTTCATATATCAAACTCATAGTCCTAAAAGTGAAACTTGCGATTACATGAGACAGACTTGAAAATTTTAGGAGAGTTTGGAAGCTACATAGTAGGAAAGATGTTCTTTTAGGCTGCAAGTTGTTGAATGATTACAGAAGTTAGCAGCACTAATCAGGGACGACTCAACCTTTCCTAGAATATTACCACTAAGACGACTGTTGGGAAAAATTTGCTAGAGAGTTTTTAGTGCGGGATATTGGAGAACCATGTCTAAACATTCAGATAACCAATCGAATGGAAAACCCTCTTAATTCATAGAGATTATCTGCCTCTAACAAACTTGCAGATCTTAGTACCATTAGATTGCTGAATGCTCCTGAATAAAGAGGCAATTCTCAGGCAATCCAAGTTTAATGTCAAACATAAGGAAACTGCACCAGCAATAAAGGGGGAAATTTAGGATATCAGGAAAATAATATCATAATGGTAATATCGGGTCATTTTTACCAGAGCAAGGAATTACAGATGCAAATAGAAAGGCATCTATTTTATGCAATTAACTTTAATCATAAGTTGCATGTTGCCAAGGAAAGCAAGATTTTCACACCAGAGAACAAAGGTAGGTTTTCTAACCAGAGAATTAGACTGTGCTCTGAACAACTATTTTGAGACATAAGATAACTTCAAATACACCAAGACCACAACATATTTTCAGCAGAGTTAAACTCCACCTGTCTCTAATGATATTGATGCTATGAATCCCACGAAGTCGAGCTAGTTGAATAACACATTGCCCCACTATGCTTGTAGCACCATTTTGCACAATAGTGTCCCCTGCTTATGAAAAATGTTAACAAGGGAGATGAAAACAAGCAGTAAACATTAGATTCAAAACTTGGAAAACCTGATTTTAATGCAATAAAGTCCTCAAGCATTCTCAAGGCAGTCAACGGATTGACAATAACACTCGCAGCATACTCCATTGGGGTGCTTTTATCAACTTTCTGCCACACACTTTGTTCTTTTACGACGTAGGTCTGCCATGTCCCTGCACGAAAACATTGGTGTATTGATGCGTATCAGAATATCAAATTAAGTTCCTTCAGTGGGTATTAAGTCTAGTAAAGTATGCTTCGGGTGCATAACTTGATGTTTTAATGAGTAACAGATTTCTACCTGAAGAAGGTGGGGAAGGGATAACCCAATCTCCCGGGGAAAAACTCTTAACTGCAGAGCCAATGGCATGTACTTCTCCAACACCTTCATATCCCCCAACTGCAGGCATCGGTGGTCGGACAGGATAAACTCCTGCGGTACAACAGATTTGGGGAAATTACTGTGAAATAATGTTTCCTCTGTGAGAGTCAGAAAACTAGTCTTAACAATGAAAGAAAAGAATGGCTGAAGCAGGCCTCCATCAATGAGATCGAATGTTCGAAACTTTAAGTTATGTATTTAGCCCTTATTTGGGACGGATGCATAGTTGATTGAGTGATTGATTAAATGAAAGAAAAGGAAAAAAAAGACTTTAGGGCAAGAAGACATCATTTGACGAAAAGCAAGTCACACAAAGAAAAGCTAAATATAGCCTCTGCCACCACACCCCTAGTCCACTGAAGTCAAAAGTTGATTAACTTTGAAACATATAGAACTAATGAGACCTACTTCTGTCCAAACATAGGCGTTATGAGCAAGTTGAGATTTAGAAACATCTATTTTTTTCTCTTGTAGCACAATGCACCAAAATGCATATGCAATACAACCCTACACTCTTATTCGATGTAATTTTATAAGGTACTCTCTAATTAGATGTTCATACTGGCAAATTGATACTATGGAATATGGAATTGTTATAACGTGTTTGCTGACAGTTGTTAATACTTCTGTTAATATTTGTAACTAATGACGACCATATACAATATCATGCACATGAGTTGGCACCTTGTAGAGCAACTGAGAGTTGAAACAGCCAGAAATGAACGTATGAAATTAAATCATAAGTCGAGAACTTTATATACTGAATGGTATAAACATAATTTATTAATTTACTTATCGATTAACCAGTTAATAGAAAATCTCAAACTGTGGTAACCAATATAAAAAAAAAAAAAAATCAAAACCGTTACCGATACAACTAAACCGATAAAAGCATATTCCAGTTCGGGTTATTGGTCTCGGTTTGGTTTTGAACAATCCTAATATCATAGACCTTTTGAATACAATATTTGTGATAAGTATAGATTTTAAATACTTTTGTTTTCGTCGTGTTCAGCACGATCCTTCAATTTGTGTCTGTGCTAGTTAGCTTATACCATCAACAACAACTTGCTTAAGTGAAGTACATGTTATTCAGTAATACTAGCCTCCACAGACAATAACATATTCAAAGCTCCCACCTCCTAACTAAAACGGATCCATACTATTGACAACTTTTTAATTGTAACATGTCAATATCAAAAACCAGATAAACAAATTGAAAGGAGAGATTAGTCAACATAAGTCTCTGCACTTATAACCATTGTGCCATTATGAAGTAAAATACTCTAACCTTCAATTCTATTAATATCAGAAGGATTGATCGGAGCCGCAAGCATTCTAACGCATACATCATTGTCTTTAATTTCCACCGGCGGAAGCTCCGTAACTCTGCAATAAACTTACAATTAGTACCAGATAATTGAAATTTGAAAAGTAAACTGAAGAGAAATAGAAGAGTTACTTAACCTAGTGACAACATCAGGAGAGCCGTGTTGATCGTAGACAACGGCCTTAGAAGGCGGCGAAATGGCGGCGGAATAATCTCGTACGGCGGAGTATAGAGGACGAGAACGGAGCCGGAGGACTCGTGAGAGCGGATTCCATGGTGAAACTCCATGTACGAGGGCTTTTAGAGGTACAATCCTAGCAGTCGCCATTACAGAACCTTCCAAAATGAACTATGGTGTTTTCACGTTCTGATTATGACCAAATTATTTTAGGCAAAACGCCTAATTTTCCATTGTCTTAATTATTTTTGATATACAATGCCTAACTTATTTAAATATTGATAGCAACTTTAACAAACATACAAATCACATTCGTAATTTATAGCTATAATTTGTATAATTGTATTTGCTATAAAACTTTTGATTTGTATAATTCGCTATAATTAATTAATTTTATACAAATTATTCAGTTTTGTATAATTAATTTATACATTGTAATTTATATAAATAAAATCTGTATTTGTACAATTATAAGTGTATAAGAATAAAATATACGTATTTATAATTGTATATACACTTTTCTCTCGCTTTATACAAAAACAAACACATTTTATACCGAAATGTATAAAATAACTAATTGTATATCGAAAAGTCTAATTGTATACCGAATCAGTGCAAAAAAGGGATGTTTGCTGTGAATTTTAATTAAAATAAACTATTGATACAATATTTAATTTGAATCAATAATTTGCTATTTCATACAATTTCGTACCTGCTGAGCCCATGCTCAATATTCTAATAGTAAAATCGAAAAATTAATGAAGATTCAAATTTTCAACATAAGTGTATAAATTGTGTTTATGTTTTGTATAAAGCGAGAGAAAATCGTATATACACATGCAAAAACGTATATGTTCTTCCTATACACTTATAATTATACAATATACAATCATTTTACTTCGATTCAATTGTATACAAATGCAAATTTTATACAGATATTGCAGCG
Source organism: Solanum lycopersicoides (assembly GCA_022817965.1). Lineage (NCBI taxonomy): Eukaryota > Viridiplantae > Streptophyta > Magnoliopsida > Solanales > Solanaceae > Solanum > Solanum lycopersicoides. The sequence goes on from CM040628.1 coordinate 73,430,433, forward strand.
AAATAGGCCAGCGAATTATACAATTGCAGCGAAATAGGCTAGCGAATCATACAATTGTATATGTATAGCGAATTATACATTTATATGTTTGCTATGGAGCGCAATTATGCAAACTTTGTTATAGTATATAAATATGATTTTTTTGTTTGTTATATATAAAAAATATCCGTTTTTAAATTATGTTTATCATATTAACTTTTGTTGCGACTTTTTTCCTCCATTATTTCATTTTGGTGTCTTCTTCTTATTTTAACTTATCACAAACTTTAGAAAGTGAACAAGATTTTTGAATCTTATGGTATCAAATTATAGATATGAAGTATATATCAAAATATGATTTAATTTTGGAGTCTTAGATATGAAATCAATTGTGAAATTTCACTAGAGATGTTGTTATTCGTATTATTTTTTTTAAGTATAATTAAAAACATTTTGCTACGTTCAATATTCTAATAGTAAAATTGAAAAATTAATGTAGATTCGTATTTTCAAACTTTCATCGTAAATTCGAATATAGAAATATTATATTTCATGAGATATAACTTATATAAAAAATTACATACAAACTACTATAAAACATAATAAATAACAACTTAAATAATTTAAAATACATAAAATATATTCTAATAAAAAACTTCATCAACTTTAAAATTTCAACCGTGTCAGATAAATTAGAATAAAAAATACATCTAACAATTAAGGTATTAGTCACAAAAATAAGCATTATTATAAGAAAGACATGAAAATATTTTATTTATCCAAATTTACTAGATAACTTTTTTGTAATAAAAATAAAGGACAAAATAAAAGCTGCAAAGTAAAATCCACGTGGCACTTTACAGGCAATGTGGAAGAGACATAAGGTAAATCGCGTTTGTAGACCGCGATTTATGTGTAATGTGCTTTTCTTCTCTTTCGCATTACAAATAGGTTAGACATAATACACGTACAATTTATCGAGGATATAATTCTAAATAAAATCATACGAAAGTTAGTATTTCGGATAGAACACTAATAGTAGATGATCGAGAATTATTGAGTTTTTCTTGTAGTTTTCGATTTTGTTATTAACTCATATTTTTTTATAATGTTTCTAATACTATTTTTTATTGCGACCTTTTTCCTCCATTATTTTTTACTCCTTTCATTTTGGTGTCTTTGTCTGATTTAACTTGACATAAACTTTTAGAAAGTAAAAAAAAAAACTTTTAAACCTTACGGTCTTAGATTATAGAATCAGAATATGCTTTAATTTTGAAGTTTTAAATATGTAATTTATAAAGTTGTTAATATAAAAGGGGGGAAATGATCTTTTTTTTAAAACAAAATAAGACAAACAAATTGAAGCAAAGAGAATACATGATTTCTTCGCATTTTCTTTTTTAATACTTGATTTTAGTATCATTTATTAATTGTTCTAAGGAAAAAAATATCTAAATAATTTTTATTTTAAATTTTATATTTTATACACTCTTATTTAACCACATAAAGATAAAAAAAATATTTAAAATTAAATTATTTTTATAATTAATATATTAATAATTATAAAATGTCAAAAGCTTTTTTCTCGCACATTTCATCAAAATTACGACATACAAAGTATAATTAATAGAGGAAAAGGATATAAAGAGACATCAAATCTTAGGAAAAATATGTTTGAGCAAATCTTAAACATGCATGCACCAAAATAAAGGTTTATTCTTGGCACATTCAATAATAAATAAATAAAAAAGGTTTATAAATTCCACCACAATATATTTTTTAAAAGTTTATGAAAAGAAGAAATAACAACAAACAATAAAGTTTCTGAAAATATCAGAATATCTCAACATATGAGATTAAGAAGAAATAATACTTAATTACTAATAAATTGATCAACATAATGACCAATGAAACTACGACATTACCCTTGACTTTATTATTATTATTATTATTATTATTATTATTATTTTAAAATATAAGAATTTGTTTCCTTTGACTTCCATGCTTCCCCATTGCCTTCTCAAGAGCAGTATGAAATTCTTCAAAATGTACTGAGTCAAATCTGTATCAAAACTTAAATTTTAGAATAATAATATCTAGAAATTTGATCTTATTAAATAAACTTTTATAGTATAAACATAAGTTTTTAGATTCATTAAAATTAGATAGGTTAAATGAGATGTTTCATATCAACTGATTCTTCGAACTTAAATATATTAAACAAATCATATTTTCATACGCTAATTTTACGACTCTATTAATAGCATAATAAAGAGAGAACAACATACTCATATTTTAATTTCCCATCACGAACAAGGCCCAAGAGATAATCGATCCAATCCCTATATTTTGTTTTGTCTAATATCCACTCTTGCAGCCAAAATCCTTTTAATGTAATATCCTGCAACAAAATTTTCATTAATGAGATTAATTTTATAAATAGAGTTGTTAATTTTTTAATTTTTTTTAATAAAATATTGGTGAGATTTTAAAACTAACCTTGAATATGAAATTTGAAGTTGATATAGTAACAGGTTCTTTGGACATCCCTCCATATGTAACCATAGTACCACCTTGCCTAAAATAACATAGAGTTATTATCAATAAACTTAATTATAATCATTAATTATAATTGAAAATTAAATTAAGAAATAGTTTAATCTCACTTCAAAAATTTGACCACCAAAGTAGCAGAATTACCACCAACACAATTCAAACCCAAAATAGGTTGAGGTGTATCCCCCTACAACATAAAAAAAAAAAAAGATAATTAGTAATTTTAGTTTTTATATTGTATGACTTCAAAGTGACGAAATATATAATTAAATGTTACGGTGAATAAAATTCAGTGATCATACCAGAAGTGTTTTGATACGTTGTACATTCAACTCACTTTCAGTAAACACTTTATCAGCACCAAGTTTGATGAGTTTTTCTGTAACTTCGTCAGATCCAGGATTATCTCTTATGATATTAATGCTATGAATTCCACAAAGTTGAGCTAGCTGAATAACACATTGCCCTACTATACTTGTAGCTCCATTTTGCACAATTGAGTCTCCTATATATATATTTTTGAAATTAAACACATAGTATTCGATATTTGATAAGTAAGCAAAAAAATATTAACCGACCTGGTTTCAAAGTGACAAACTCATTGAGCATTCTCAAGGCACTGACTGGATTAACAGAAACAGTGGCAGCAAATTCAATTTGAGTGTCTTCATGTATTTTGTGCCAAAGACTTTCTTCTTCTACCATGTAGGTTTGCCATGACCCTAATCATAACATAATTAAGCATATTATGAACAATTACTTGAAATATAGGATATATAAATTTAGATCATGTTATTTTAATATATTTTTTTTGATGTCTGATATTCATAGTGAGGCACGATTAATTTTGAAAAGCATTGTGTAACAATAACAACGTATTTAGTATAATTCCACAACTAAAGTTGGTGAAGATGTCATAGTAGACCTTACCCTTCCCTACCTTAAGAGATAAAGAGACAATTTTCGATCGATCATGATATATTCTCTCCTCAAGGAAAAGTATTCCAAAGCAGGTCGGAAAAGAAAATAACGGAAGTGAAGAATCCATGGAATAATACTACTCACTCCGTTCACTTTACTACTTGTCCGTTATTTCACCAATAGATTTCACTTTTAACATATAAAAATAAATAAAAATCCCCCATATGTTCAAGACCTAAAACTACATGCAAAATCCAGAGTAAACAAGTAAAAGTGAACAAAAAAAGTGTAAAAAACATGTCAAAACATTTTGAAAAATGGTTCGTAAAGCCCAGTAAAAGGGTAAGAATGTGAATTTTTTTCATACTCAAGACTTGAATATTTACCAGGAATATATGGAGAACGGATAACCAAGTCACCAGGAGAAAGAGTCTTAACAGCAGAGCCAACAGAATATATCTCTCCCACCCCCTCACCTCCACCCACTGCTGGTAGTGTTGCCCTAGATGGATATACTCCTGCCATTCGTCGAAAAATAACAATAATAATATATTTAGTATCATTTCACACATGAAAAAATTCTAGAAAATAAGACATACATTAATCTTAACTGTACTTTTGTAGTTTAGAGATGCAATATAGATAGGAAAACACAAATTCCGAGTAAGCAGCTTATAAAGTCTTCTCTTATATATGGAGCCAATTTCTTAGATACGATTAAGACCCTACATACTTTATTTTCTAAAATCTCCATTATAAAATTTATTTGTATATAAATTGACATTGTTTTTTCTAAATTCTAACCAAATGAGAAATTAGCGACAGATAAAATAATTAATCGAACCTTCAATTATATTGATATCTGCAGGGTTGATTGGAGCTGCCAGCATTTTAACACACACATCCTTCTCACTTATCTCCCTTGCTGGGATTTCAGTCAATCTACATTAAAATAAAAATTGCATTTAGATATAATCATACTATATAAATTTTAATTACACTAATAATATATAGTATTAAATATTTAAATTTATCATGATAAGTTAACATGAATTTCACTCTAGATCAATTTCTATGCATAAAAGAAATCAAAATCATAATCACAAATCAAGGATTAAACAAAGTAATTTCAATTCAGAGGGATGCAACACGAGGACTTAGACTAAATAAAGTAAGATCTGAAATATATGACGAATTTTGGTTAGTAGTTTGAGTCATGTTATATAAAAGATAAAAATCTCGAAAATTTATAGTACGTTGATACGTGCTTCTGACCTGATGACGGTGTCTACGGGGCCGTGTTTATCGTACACGGCCGCCATAGACGGCGGAGACATGGTGGCTGCCGGAAAATGTGATTGCTTTGGCAACATAATTCCCTCTTTCTCTAGACTCAATTGATAAAAAATGAGATTAATATTTGGGTGTTGCTACTTAAATACTTATTGACTAATGAGAGAGCAATAAATTGGCAAACATTATTTTCATTTATGAGAATTTACCTATATATATGAGAAAAAATTGATTGGAAAAGATTATTACACATGGGAAAAGTTAGGTACGTTACTAGAATAAATTAATTTTGTAATTGTTTTATATATAGAAAAGTTAAAATATTTTCCTCCTATCTTGTATCTAGACATATTTTTCATAAGTATTTTACTAATGAGAGCAAAACAGAAAAATAATTAAGTATTTAAAGAAGTTAGATTTTTTCCAAAATAAGTCATATTTTGACTTAATACGGATTTTTGAGTCATGTGATCATAAATTAAAGATATATTAACTGTATTAAAATATTTTTTAATTTTGTAATTTTAGATATGTCATGTGAAAAGAATTGAGATTAAAGAGTTGTCAAAAATTTAATTTAATTTTAAACAGATTAAAAAGAAAAATATGATAAATAAAATAAAATGAAGAAAATATAAATTATTCTTGAAATGAGCAAATCTGAATAGTTCTTTCTAATTGGTGAGAATGGAATTAGTTGAAAATAACATTGTATATTGCATATATCACATAGATCTCACGGATATACATAGATATACATGAGCTAAATGGATATTCAAGGTGATACTCACATATGTATAGAGAGAGAACGAGGAGAGGTAGAAGTAGACTAAAGAAGTATCAGGGAGAAATGATAAAACGAGAGATGATCCAACTTTAGATTCAGAAGACATGACTTTAGATATGACGGTGTGTAAGACACATATTAGGATAGAGGTTAGAAGATAGTGTAGTATTTGTCTTGCTTGGGATAGTTAGTGTTTATTATTATACCAGTGATATTATGTATGCTTCGATTATCGCACTATTTTATTTTTAATTTGCGTCTTTCTTGTACACTTTGCAGTACTTACGTGTTGCTTGTTATATTTTCTTCAATGACTCCTTTGTACCATTGTTATGTAGAGAGTAACACTTAATATATTACTCTAGTAATTCTCTAATTACAGTTTTTCATATGACATATTTAAAATCGTATCATTAAATGACATTTTGATAAATTTGACATATCTTTAATTTTATATTAAAAAATTCAAAGTCTTATTTGTTTTCGTAAATTCCTAGCGAGTTAAAAGTAAGTAAAGCAAATTGAAACGAAAAACGTAAAAATTTTAACCGTTCAAAAAATTGGATCAAACTTAAAGGTGGTAGACAAATAGAGAGTGTTTCCATAGACGTTAATTCAAGTAAAACATATAACGCTTACAAGAACAATAATATAATAATCGAATGAAAAAAGAACATGAGGTAATCAAAACGGAAGCAAAGAGAGAAGTAATATGGATGAATGAATAAATTTCCAACAGAGTATTAGTATCCTCACTTACATAACACTCTTCCGAAATAATTAATTTCAAAATAATTTATTCATAACCAAACGATACTAAAAACAATGAAAACTTACAACAAACATATCAAATTCCTAAGTCGTGTCGAATTATGTGTCTAGCAACGTACAATAAAATTAAACATGTCATGTGTTTTTCCTCAAATATAATCTGGCAGTGTTTAATGTTGAGCATGCAAGTCATTAAATTGAAGAAGTAATACAGCATACCATCCTTTAATATGTACTTTTAAAAATAAAGATAAAATAAGTACAAAATGATAAAGTATCTCTTAAATTTTTAAAATTAGACAAGTAAAATAAATGGAGGAAGAAATATAGGAAAATATAGTTAAGTATCAATAACATAATTAACTAGTGTCATACACTCGTACTATCAACTCACATCTTGTTTGAAATGAGGATGATGTGTATGTAATCTTACCGCTGATTTGTTATCTCGAAAAATAAAAAGATAGAGAAAGAGAAAATTATCAGTTCAAGGAAAACATATAACAAAAATTATGTAAAACAAATACAGTATGAAGAAGTCATAATAAAAAACTTTAGGAAAGAATTGTAACATAAACAAATAATTAATATAATAACCAGAGCCAATAAGACAACATGTAATACTAAAATGAAAAAATTAAAACTAAATAACATTTGACTATACTAACCCTCTATTCTAATCTTTAACTTTAATTTCATTTGTTTCTATTTAGTATCATATCCTTGATAAACAGCAAAATCCTTATAATAAATGTTGTAAATAATTTTTTAATTGGGTGTTAAATATTAAAATACAGATAAGAAAAAAGTAGAATAGAATAATAAAAGCATTAAGGGTATCAATATGTTATATTATTTCATATGGTCGACCATGAGAGCATAGATACTATAGTAAAGACACTTATACAATAATTAAAATAAAATGAAAAAAAGAACCTAAACAAAATTGTTGCAAATATTCGAATATACTTTTTTTTTTTATGATTAAGAAATTGTATTAACCATCAAATTTGTGTTTACAAATCATAACTTAGGGTGACTCAACAAATTCGATGATCTAAAATGACATTTTATTAAGAGTAGGTCTTAAATTTTTATTAAAAATTAAAATTAATGCCAAATGTATATTTTATTTGAATAATTTTTAAATATTTTGAGATATATAGTGATTAACACTATTATTTATAATTATTTTTTTAAAATTCGCGATATGATAAACTCACTTATTTTTCTTGAGATATTGTCTAAACAACTCCTTCTTGGAATTGTTTTTAAAAATTTCAACTCATCTCCTTTTTGTGAATTTAGTGATATATATAAGTCACAAAACGATGTAAAATGAATTAAAACGATATTTATTTATTGTCTTCCCTAGTAAAAAGGGTCAAAAGAAACAAAATATTAGTTGAATGATTGCAATATTATGATGGGATAACTCAGTTGATATGTGTCATGATGTATATATATATGTATAGGACAATATCAAATGTCTAATTAAAGTTTCAAAAATGGATATGAGTAAAAGAAATTATGTCAATCCTTTTCGATGATTTTTTAATTTTAATATTCTACGTAATATATTTAAAGTTATGAGACTAAAGATATTTAGGATATACATCATACTATAAATTTAAGATCATATAATTTGTTTTGTAATTTTTTATTTTTTTACTTTTTTAAAATTTCAAGTTAAATCAATAAATGGAGAAAGTAACGTCTTAAAAGTTATGAATTTCATTAGGCAATATTTTAAACAAAAAATCTAACCGATGCAAAACTATTTAAGTTGTTGCTACGTGCATGGATGAAATTGAGTGCAATCATATATGTCTCTTTCTTCTTTTTTTATTTTTCATCTGATATTCGATATATATATTAGAGTTTTATGGATGAAATTGAGTGCAATCATATATGTCTCTTTCTTCTTCTTTTTTTTCATCTGATATTCGATATATGTATTAGAGTTTCATGGATGAAATTGAGTACAATCATATATGTCTCTTTCTTCTTATTTTATTTTTCATCTGATATTCGATATATGTATTAGAGTTTCATGGTTGAAATTGAGTGCAATCATATATGTCTTTCTTTTTTTTTATATCTGATATTCGATATATGTATTAGAGTTTGACTAATTTAAATTTACGTCATGTAGGATCTCACCCGAAGGAAAGAATTTTCATACCATAAATTTAAACCCAAAAATTATAATTAAGAAAGGAGCAATTTCGTTTGCTATATCACATTTTTTTAATGACAATACAACTATATATGTCAATTAAAAGTTCCAAAAGTTTCTAGAAGTGAAATTAATTGAGTGACAAAAAGTTTCATTCTTATCAAATCTTTTTAAAAAATGGAAAAGAAATTGCAAATTTTAGTCATAGAATCTACAGAAAACCTATAAAAAGAGTCATTTTCAAAATAAAAGACATTCCATTTATACTTGTAAAAACTTCCAAGCAAATGAACTATTTAAATCCACTTGTCATGGAAAATGTTTTTCTTTGTACTTGATTGATAAGTAAAAAATATTTTTCAAAAATTATATTATAGAAATTAAATATTAATAATAAATTTAACAAATATATCTAATGGTGTTTTGATCGATGAGTTTTTTTTTTAGTTTTAAGGATTGATAAAATCGTCATAAATATTGATCGAAATAAGTAATATAATATTAAAAGTTAAAGATAATTATAAAATATGACATTCGTCAAAGTGAATAAAACTATTTTCAACTAACGAAACATTAAAAAATAATATTTTAACCAAAAACATTTTCTTAAAGAATTTCTTAATTCACTCATACAAAACACGTCTCAGTAAATTAATGTCATTGTTCATCGGTCACTTTCAATTACTACTCTAAATAAGAAATTAAAATTAGTATTCCCCACCTAATATTAACTCTTTGCTAAATTAAAAAGAGTTAATTAGCTAGTGAAAATCCTAGTCATTAGTGTCTTAATCATAGGCAACTTATCCTTCACGAATAAAAAGTTGATTTAAAATTTTCTATATATTAATTAATTAGACATAAGTACACATGTCCACTTATTTGTCACTTCATAATTAGAAGTTAATCAAGTATAAGCATTAATCAAACTCCTTTAATTAATAATTAATATACATGAAACGGTTAAGAAATTAATTATTAGAAGCAGTTAGGCTTAATCCTTTATTTGTTGCCACTCTAAAAAGTTTTCTTTATTATATTTAATTATAATAATTAATACTTTCTGTTTATGTAATTTACTTTCGGTGTCAAAAAGCACATATAATTGAAGATTACGTGTGTGATTTACTTAAAATCAAATTATAGTTACTATGAATTTAACTTTTAAATAAATAATTGATAATTAAAACTTGAAATCAAATTATATAAAGATTTAAGCTTTGATAAGCCAATGTTTTTCCCCATAAAAGTTTGACATTTTTGTACAATATTGACAGCAAACCAAGTAATAGATATCAGATAAATTTGTTATATCAAGTGATCCAATCTATGAAGGCTTTATAAGATACATATCATCTCCCACTAGTAATAGATATCAGATAAATTTGTTCATCAATACTAAAAAGAAAATAGAAACAAATCACCTAATATTTATGTCGTCGCTATAAAATCTACATACGAGAACTTATGATTCTCAACCACTTCATTATTGATCACTATGTCATACCCTTAAATACCTTTAAATAACTTAAACCCTTAACTTACAGATTCAAAAAGAAAATGTCCAATCACTAAAAGAAGTCTGACTTATTGATCACTACGTCATACTCATAGACATCTTTAAATAATTCAAACCTTTAACTTACAGATTCAGAATAAAAATGTCCAATCACTAAAAGAAATCTGACTTATTACTCGTCATATTTAATTACGAATAAAAAAATATCGAATACCTACTATTCCACGACCTCTATACATGTATAAACTATGTTATTGCATGTTATTGACTAATTTTGTTAGTGCTACAATAATAGTGATTTGGTGGACCGACAGATCAAGAATTAGACGTATGATAACATGGACTATGTCTATAACTTTTTTTTTTTTAATAATCTTGAAAAAATTATATGTTCCCCACGTGTGTAGAAGGGACTGAATATTTTGCTAAAATTGGTGAAAACATTAAATTATTATTTTTCAAAAAAATAATAATATATTTGTTGTAAGGGAAAGAAAGTGCACGTCTTATTCTTAGAAAAGTTAAAAAGAAGAAGAGCCATAGAAGTTGGAAATGAATTTTCTTCTTATAATAATATAATCTTTGTCAGGGAAATAATAATATTGGAAGAGAATATCTTTTTTTATTTTTTATGTTTGAATGATATTTTCCTTGATATATACCTAATTTTGATGTTGGAATTTTTTTTTGGCAAATTATTTATCGTGATTTTCAAAAATAGTATTAAATATATTGTTTTAGAAAATAATTAGGGAAATAGGATTTTGTAAATTTAAATTAGATTTTTGTGGGTTAGATTTATTTTTAAGTTTCGATATTGGTTAAATATGTTAATTATAGACTGATGTAAATTAAATGTCATATCATTTTATTGTAGTTGAAACTTAGATAAATTCAGTCATGTAATATACAGTGGGATATAAATTGAATGTCAATAAAAAAATTCACTAAAATGCTTTTAAAGAAAAATATATCTAGCTTTTGACATACAATTTTTGCTGCTTTCAGGTAGACTTACGTTCTTCGAAAGTTTGATCAAATACCTTATAAATTAATCTTATTAATAATGATTTTAAACTCTAAATTTGATTATTACTATTATTAACTATAGTTACTTAAGAATAATATATAAAAACTCTTTGACTTTCTAAAATAGACAAATAAAATGAAATTTTAAACCTATTTGAAGTGAAATTTTAATCTCTTAATTGATTGATTAATCTAAACCATTTCTTGTTTCCTATGCACTAAAATTTTTTGAAAGAAAACTATGGAGATTATTTTTGTTAATGGATTAATCGATAGTAAATTAATAAATTATATTTATATCATTCGATATATAAAGTTCCTCACTTAGTGTTTTAGTTTCAAACTTTTATTTCTGGTTTTGAATTCTTGATTATTCTACGATTTGCATTTGCTTTTGATCAAGATGCAATCTATCAACGACTCAACTCAAAGTGTATGGTTCATTTAGTTTGTTACCTTATTTCCAAAGTGATTTTCAATGAATCTTTTTTAATCAAATCTTAACCGTTAAACATATAACCAAATCAATAACGATAAATGATAAATCAATATCTCAATATTTCTATAAAGAATTTAATATATCTACTGAATAGCTGATAAATAGTCCGATAAACTTTTTTAAGATTACACAATTTTAATATATTTTTTTAAATTCTAATTTATGCACTAAATATAATATATTAGTACTAGTATTTCCTTTTCCCGAAAATTCAGCTAAATTTCTGAAAATTCTCTGACTCTTGTTTTTTCGGTCAAAACTTAAACCACAATTAATTAAAAAAATCAATAATTCTCTAATCTCCACGTGTTTATATCTTATTGGCTTGTTTTAAAAGTCAAACTACGTTATGATCGGCGCCGGCTCGCCGATTTTACCCTCCGCGTAGCCGAGTAATTCAGCTTGGGACCCACATAAAATAAAACAACAAAACTGTGATACACGGTTTTATTGATATTGAATTCATATTAATTTGATACTGTAATATTAATATATATAAAAAATCTTATTAAATAATAATAATTACTCTAATAAAAATATTAATTTAATAAATTTTAATTTTGAATTTATCTGACCAGAATAACTCCTTTTACTCTTTTCAAAATAGAGTAAACAAAAGAGGAAGAGTTGAGACTACCCTATTTTAAAGCAAAAACAATATCTAATAATTAAGTTTTTTTAATTGTTATATAAAAATTATATTCAAGGCAACTTCGCATACTAACGCATAAAAGGAATTAAATGACTTTACTAGATACATTTTACTTTGTGAAGTAATAATTTTGAACACGAGGTCGCAAGTTCGAAATCAAAACTAAGTCATCTCTTTATTTTATTTTATATTTTTAAGGTGGAGCTTAAACCACACCCAAACTTACACATGATTTTCCTAAAGTTAGTAGGTCGATGTGCACCCTTACGAGGACATACATGTTTCAAATCCACCTTAATCAGATGTTTCAAGTCTACAACCTTGAGATGGAAATAATCCTGTTGAAAGCAACACTCCAAAATGAGTCCATATAATGTGGAATTCGAATTTTATCGTAATTTAAATATGTGCTCCGAACTCGAAAAATGAAAAAAGGGGGAGAATACAAAATAGGTACACAAAGACCTAAAAGTCCCTTGTATGACCTGTTGAAGTTGTTGATTGGATTACCCCAATTAGTAAATGTTACACTTAATTAGAAAACCAAAACATTGTATTGTAGTACTACTATTAACAAGAAGCTCCTTCTCTATTTTCTCTCACCAAAAGCCAAAAATCTCTAAGCTAAACTCTTCTTGTTTAAGGGGACTTTCTTTTCTTCTCAGAAAAAAAGAGGAAGAAGAAGAAGAAAGTTCATACTCAGAGATATATAGATATAGATATAGATATATAGATATATAGAGAGAAATATATAGTGTTTTACTAGTTTGTTTGGTATTTGTGGAAAGTGGAAGCGATGGGCTGTTTCCCTTGTTCTGGTGATCCATCTATGAAGAAACGAGAAAAAAAGAGAATCCAAGCCAATAATCAATACAAAAGGGATGATCAACCAAAACCCAAATCAGGTTTTTTTAATTTTATATATAAAATAAAGTTCGATTACCCATTTTTCTGATTGGAATAATTTTGCCCCCTTTTGGAAAATTCAATGTGGGGTTTGTTGGAAATTAATCGATGATTGAGTTTTCTGCTTAAAAAAAGGAATTTTTGGGTATGAAATTTCATGCCTTTTTACTGATTTTTTTTTGGTTATTGTTCATCTGATTATTGCATGCATCTATGATTTGATTGTATTTTTGTTAAGGGGTATTGTTGAAATTGCTGATGTCTTGTTGATTGTTCATAGAAGAGAAGAAAAAGTTGAATTCTTGATGCGTCGGTGCTGTTTTTATCTGTAAAAAAAGTCTAATTTCTGATTTGAGGGGTGTCTTCTAGGAAGTATCTAGTGTACAAGCAATTGTAGACATCATCTTTTGAAACTTTTGACTTTTTTTGGGGGTGGGGGTGGGTGGGTTTCTATTTATTTAATTTAGTTATTTATGTTTTTTTTTTGGATGGATGGATGGTTTTGATGGTCCTTCGATTTCTATTACTATTTGTTGTTTTTTGTAGATTATGTTGTTGTTGTTTCTTGTACTTGGCTATTGAGCTGGGGGTCTATCGAAAACAACCTCTCTAGGTCTGAGGGCAGGGGTAAGGTCTGGGTACAGTCGACCCTCTCCACCAAAGACCCCAATTTGTGGGACTACAATGAATATGTTGTTGGTGTTGGTTTTGATGCTACTGATTGTTGAGGTACCACTGAAGTATAATATCTTGCTGTAATGTAATTTGAAAGTCTCTTTCTTTGTTTTGTCTTTTGTGTTCAAGAACTCTTCCTTTCCTTTTAAGTTATGTAATCATTGAGGTCATCTTTGTATACTATTATGTGAGAATCAGCAAACTTTGGCTTTTACTATCCATGTGCTTGTTCATGTCATTTTCTTCTTCAAATGGGCCTCACTTTCTTTCACCCTAATGGTTTTTGGTGTCTCTTTTTTTATGGTGTAGATACACCGAAGGCGAGTGAAAATAAAGTTGTGAAGAAGGAAGAGCCTGAAAATGCCAACCAATCTACAACTAGGATAGATGGCAGTTGTAGTAGCGTTCCCCGAGATGGGGAAACTGATGGAATTGAAATTAATGGAGTGAATAGGGCACGGGCTTTTAAATTTAATGAACTGGTGGCCGCAACAGAAAATTTTAAAGCAGCCTACTTCTTGGGTGAAGGTGGCTTTGGGAAAGTATACAAAGGTTTTTTGGCAGATACTGGTCAGGTCAGCTCGACTCGTTCTTGTTAGATTAATCAAAATTTGCTGCTTGTAGGAGATTGCTTGCATGTCTCTCTTGCTGTTTTGAAGCTTTCGTGCATTTGTTCTTTCTTGGTTCTCATAAGTGGTTGTATTTAAGGATAATTGGTTTGTTTGCTGAGGCCTGTTTTTTTTTTCTGGAAGGTTGTAGCCATCAAACAACTCAACCCTGACGGATGTCAAGGAAACAGGGAATTCATTGTGGAAGTACTCACTCTAAGTATGGCTGACCACCCCAATCTTGTTAAATTAATTGGTTATTGTGTCGAGGGACATCATAGGGTGTTGGTCTACGAGTACATGCCTCTTGGTTCATTAGAAGACCATTTACATGGTATGCCATACACTGAAGAAATATTTGTGTTTTTGGATTTTCTTACTTTCCAACAAATTTTAATTTTCTTGGCCTTGATAAACGTATGTGGCAGACCCTTGGTCAGATAAAAAGCGCCTTGATTGGAACACCAGAATGATGATAGCTGCAGGTGCTGCAAGGGGCCTGGAGTATTTGCATGACAAAATGAAACCGCCTGTTATTTATCGTGACCTGAAGGGCTCTAATATTCTACTTGGAGAGGGGTACCATCCAAAGTTATCTGATTTTGGCTTGGCTAAAGTGGGTCCTCTTGGAGACAAGACCCATGTCTCTACTAGAGTGATGGGCACATATGGATATTGTGCACCAGATTATGCTATGACTGGCCAACTGACATTCAAATCAGACATTTACAGCTTTGGAGTTGTTCTTTTGGAGATTATTACGGGCAGGAAAGCAATCGACAATACTAGATCTGCTGCAGAGCAAAACCTTGTTGCTTGGGTAAGCTGTCTTTGTCTTTCATCTGCGAAATGTGAATTTGTGTGGTTATGCTGTTATAAGTTATAACACAGGATTTTTCCTTCATTACGCTTTATCAGACAAGACAGAGTTTGTCCACTCCTGTTTCTTGTTTGCTTGTCTGCGGTTTATGTAAAAGAAGTTGAGCATCAGCCCCAAAATATTAAGGTAATAAATCGAGTGGCCTAAGACATGTGTAAACCCCTTTTTATGCCTTTTATACCGGACATATAAATTTTACCCTCCCGCATCTGTAATCTAACTCTGGATTTAATCCACGTGAACTTGCGACTGTGAGGATGAGTTTGCTAGAGTTAAGCTCTGATTAAACCCCTTTTTATGCCTTTTATACCGGACATATAAATTTTACCCTCCCGCATCTGTAATCTAACTCTGGATTTAATCAATGTGAACTTACAACTGTGAGGATGAGCTTGCTAGAGTTAAGCTCTGATATTATATAATGCTACAAAATCAGAGCATCCAACCTTAAGACATAAGGCAATGAATGTAGATTAGTAGCAATCCAAGACCTTTTAAAACCCCTTTGAATGCCTTTTAGACATAACAGTTTAGAAGTTCTTAGGCGACAAGTCTTCTGCTTCGTGCTTGAAAGAGTTGGTGCTGACTTATCTGAGTCATCTTTTCATTTTTGGTCATATTGAAAGGCGTGGACTGTGGGGTAGTCATGTACATATGGGTGGCCTTAGAAAGTAGAAACTGATGTCATGCTGGCTGGGCTGTCCAGAATGGCCTATATTTAAGTATCCATGAGCAACTATTGAATGTTACTTTTACTAAGAAGCCAATTCTACCAATAGGTCAGGGTCTACATTTTCCCCGTATCCTTTTTACATGGCCATATGCAGCCTCGCTTAAGAATTTTGTATTGCTAATCAGGTCACGTTATTGCATTCGTGCCTTTTAAACATCATAGTTGTTTAGAGTTTTTAGTTAAGAATGTTGATAAGTGACTGGAAAATTATATTGTAACACAGATTCATCAAGTAAAAATGTAAGAAATAAAATATAGAAGTAAGTGATACACATCACTACTAGCTTTTTGGACATGATTATTAGGTATATATGGCTTGTAAAGTATTCTTGCCTCTGTATCATTCTCATCTATTCAGCCCGGCTGTGCCTGATATATCAGATGAAGTCCTTTGATTTGTACGCTATGTTTGTTCATACATTAATTACTGAAAATAAGCTTTACGTAGCTACACCTTGAATCTCTTTTGGGTAAAGACAGATGTATGCTTAAAAAACTAGTCGATCAATAAACACATCTTAAGTTGAGCACCATGCACTGAGACTTGTGAGGAGACTATTATTTTCTTTGTGTTTAAGAACTATGTGCTGAAACATACTTCCTCTATTTGTCGAGAACTCAATCATATCGTTCCAATTACCGCTGATTGCAATTACAAGAGTAATATTGCTTATATGTAACCTCATTTACATATGCCAATTTGGCATATGGAGGAATGAGCCCCAAAACCTGATCTGTTTATCATAAATAGCATGTGCCTGGACCTTATTGATATCTCCTCGGCCTTCAGGGAAGAGTGGAATTGGGTAGACATAAAAATGAATAGACCAGTGAGAAACGCGTTTAAGATTTTCGTGCTCTGAACTATAATATTTGGAAGTCCTACTTTTTTTTTTCTTCTCAATGATTGCATGAATCTGCTTATGAAGCACTTTATCTAACATGATAACTCTACTTCTGCAGGCGCGACCATTGTTCAAAGACCGGAAGAAATTCCACCAGATGGCAGATCCCGCACTAGAAGGTCATTATCCTGTGAGGGGCTTATACCAAGCTCTTGCAATTGCTGCAATGTGTGTCCAGGAGCAACCTAATATGCGGCCTCTCATTGCTGATATTGTCACTGCTCTCAACTACCTTGCCTCCCAAAAGTATGACCCTGAAGCCCAGCCTCCCCAAGGATCGCGTAATAATTCTTCTTCTAGAAAATCAAGATCAATAGATGATCAAAAGAGCCCCATTAACATTGAAGGTCATAACAGAACGAGATCAATAGATGATAAAAAGAGCCCCGTTATCATTGAAGGTCATAACAGAACGAGATCAATAGACTATCAAAAGAGCCCCATTAACATTGAAGGTCATAACAGAAGGAATTCAGAGGGACTAAATTGAAGAACCAAATTGGTGCCTCCCTACTGGTATTCTTCCAGATTTCTCTGTTCACAAATCTGGGATTGTTTTTTTTTTTTGCAAGAATCCAACCTTTTCGGGGTTAAAAGGCATATAAGTTAATAGAAAAACTTGCCTTGTTATCAATTTTTGTGTTACATGATAACAGGTGCAGCACATATTCTAACGTATTATAAACGAAAATTCTCCTTTTGAATGTGTGTAAATGGAAAGGGTAGTTAGTTGTGTAGATGCAATATGATTCAAAGGTATAAAGATGAAAGTTAGATGAACTATTTCACTTGTTAGGAACATGTTCTTGTTTGTTTTAGTTGATTCTTCTTTTCTTAGACACTCGTGGATCGATCTCTCTCTCCCTCTCTCTCTCTCTCTTTGTTGTGTTTTATATAAGCGTTTAGAATTATCGCTTGTAGTTCTCTTAATTCAATCAAGATTTGTTTCATCGATTTCTCTTAGAGATATGTCAAGGACTTGGTTCTTATACATCTTTATCTGTTTTTCTTATTTTATTAATGATATTTTGAATCGCTAAATTTGACTACTACTCCATTCGTCCCAAAATAAGTGATACTTAGGAATTCAAGAAAATAATTTTGTTATGTTTTTCTAGCTACACTCTTATACTTATCCCAAAAGATAATCTCGTCATATATAACTAATACAAACATGCATTACTAATGGACTCTATTGATATTCTAATCTCTATCCTAATACGTGTCCTACACACCCTCCTTTCTAAAGTAAAGTCATGTCCCCAGAACCTAAAGCTGCGTTATCTCTTGCCTTATCACTTCTCTTAATACTGCTCTGCCTCTCTTCGTATCCTCTATAACCTATTTCCCGCACCTCTCCTCGTCACATAAATCTCGCTTTCTTCATTTTGTCCACCAAAAAAGTCATTCCCACCTTATTTAAATTTCGAAATCGTTAAAAGTGCTACAAATATTAGTATAACTGTATTTTATAACTGAATTTTGCCGCCTTTTTAAGTAACTGAATTTTATTTACATATATATATAACTAACTGCTCAGATTTGCTTCTTCTTCTTCTTCATAGATCCAAAATTTACAGAAGAAAAGCTCAAGAACAATTTTCCCTCTTTGGGTCTCTGTGAAAATGGCTCCACGGATTTCTGTTGTTTTTCACTTCGTTGCTCCTTTCGTGTTAATCTACCTTTTTGTTTACTACCATATTTTTGGTAAGCATCAGGTCTCTGTTTCCTGCTCTTCTTTTTCGATTGTGTTTTTCCATTAAAATGATGAAAAATCTTTGATTTGAATGATTTTACAGTGAGAATGGTGACGAGACAGAGAATTACTAAGGACGACTTTAATCTCCATCTGAATAGGCCCCATCTTGATCTTTCGGTTCCGAGATCATCACCGGAGAAAACAGAGTACAGAACTTCACTGAGAAATTTCAACTTTCGGGTACCAGCTCGTTCACCGTCGTTTTCAGAAACATCGCCGCTGTATCAACAGGCAGACGGGACTACATTTGTACCAGGGAGAAAATCGAACTTGAAGGTAAAAAATGGCGGAACTGATATGCAGCCGGAATCACTGAATCACAGTCCAGTTCATCGCGGCTTTTTGGCTAATCCACCATCAGTTTCAGCAACACCGTCACCATATCAACAGGCGAAAGGCACTACGTTTGTACCAGGGAGAAAAATGAACTTGAAGGTAAAAAATGGCGGAACTGCTATGCAGCCGGAATCACTGAATCACAGTCCAGTTCATCGCGGCTTTTTGGCTAATCCACCATCAGTTTCAGCAACACCGTATCAACAGGCGAAAGGCACTACATTTGTACCAGGGAGAAAAATGAACTTGAAGGTCAAAAATGGCAGAACTGATATGCCAGATCTCTGAATCACTGTCCTGTTCAAGAAATGATGAATACTCAAATTGAATCACTCATGGTATTCCCCTGTTTCTTAATGATTCCCCTGTTTATTGCAGCTAAATAACAGTTTTCACTGCAAGTTCAAGAAATGATGAATACTCAAATTGATACTGAGAAAAACAGAGTCTTCCTATTGATTACCTGTTATTCTTTTTCGTAGTGAACTCATATTCGATTCTTTGTAAAACAGATTTGTCGAATTCATATCAGATTCTCTGTAAACTGAAAAACAGAGTCTTGTTATTCATTCAAATGAAATGAAATGAACTATGAGTATTCATTCATCTCTATTACTTCTCTCTTTGCTTCCATTTTTGATTAATTGTTCTTCTCTTTGATTCGATTATCGGAATATTTGTTATTGATGTTCTTCTTCTCTCTATTGTTTTCACTAATGTATTTCGAATAGTTCTCCAAGAAGAAAAATGGAGGATACTAATACTCTGTTTTTTGTTATATTGATATCCTACTTTCTCAGAGTTAAAAATACATGAACTTTGATGTATTTTTAATCGTATTTTATATGACAAGGATTGCAACTTATAGTATTTTCTCGTATAGTTTTTTAACATCTAAATTTAGAATACTGAAATATGAAATTATTCTAATTTAATTTAACTCCAAAAATTAATCAAATTGACTCTTGTGAAACGAATTGTGTATGACAAGTAAAATGTAACGGAAAGAGTATAATCTTGATTTTTTTAAAAGGTTACAACTACTCTCTTCATTTCATATTATTTGACCCATGTTAACTTGACCACCCCTTTATGCGTATATGAATTTAATAGATATTTCATGATCTTTAATGAGATAATTTTTAGACATACAAATACATGTCTTTATTTAAACCATAAGCGTAAAGAAAATTATTTATAAACTTGATGTTGAGTCAATGTACATTACATAAATTAATTTTTCTAACTACACTTTTATACTAACAAATATACTTTTAGGTATTAATTGTACAAAGAGTTTCGAACGCATGCATTAGATTGATTACTAACATAACTACCTCTCAAAACATTTCCCATTTCACATTGCAAATAATATTTTTTTTCATACACCAAATCAAATACTGCATAAAAAATAATTTCGATTCTCAGCGTATATAACTAATATAAACATGCATTACTAATACACTCTATAATATTATTATTATACACCATACTAAACGGTTTCTATTTTAATTTCCCGCCTGAATTTAAAGATTGACGCCAATTTGAACAAACTAAAAACCAACGTTTAACTAACTATAACTAACTACATTCTACATAACAAGTAGAGTATATAGTTAGTTATTCTTTGTAAACTCAAAACAGAGTGATTCTTGTTATTCATTCAAATGAAATGAAATGAGTATTCATTTTATTCATCCATATTACTTGTCTCTTTGCTTCGATTAGCGTTCTATTTGTGTTGTTAATGCTTTTCTGAAACAAACCCGATTTCTAATAGAAGAAGGTAACTAGAAGGGGATGAGATATTAGAACAGAGAAAGGGGATGAAAAATAATGAAAGTCAAAGTTTCGACATAATTTTCATAAACGTTCTTTCTAATCCCTAGACCTTTTTAACAATATCTAATTGAACCTAGATCCCATATAAAATTCTCCAACATTTTACTCGGACCAATACTATCAACTGAATCAGTCATATTTGCCGCGTCTAGGCCATACGCCCTTATGAAGTCATCGTGGATCACAACAATTTCCGTCATAGCTTCTTCTATTTTCATACATGTTTTTAAATGTTTTACTTGAATCAATGGTCGAGAAGTTAAAAATGTTTACTCCCTCTGTTAACTAATACACTCTATTCATTGTTAGTCTTATACGACGACCCTAACTGTATTTTAAAGAATAGGCGGCAATTAGAAACTGAATTTTAACTAACTATAAATACATAACAAGTAGAGTATCCATCCATTCCCCTGTTTTGAAGAAGAAAATTGGTTAAAGATGTTGATTTTGACGACATTGGTATCGTTGAAGGAGAGAATGGACGAATTTATGTTCATCAAGTTGGCGAATGCTCATCATCCAAATGATCAATTCCATAGACGGCGCCAAGTGTTTATGACAAGAATTAGGATCATCAATTGGATTATTGTTCTTTTCACTTTCATCTTCGTCCTCTGTTTTGCCTTATTCCTATTCTCTTGTGGTATACTTCTTTCTCTTTCTGTGTTGGTTGTTAATTTTCTTCGTATCATATGAATTTGTAATTATTCCAATGATTTTACAGTGAGAATGGTGATGACCCCTGGAAAAACCATGGACGACTTTGATCTCTATCAGAACAGGACCCATCTTTCTCTTGCGAAATCATTACCGGAGAAAACAGAGTACATAACAACACTCAGAAAACAGAGTACAGAACTCCACTCAGAAAACAGAGTATAAAACACTGCGGAGAAAACAGAGTACAAAACACTAAGGCGAAAACAGAGTACAAAACGAATTAGAAGGTCAACAAACTGATATGCCGAAATCACTTCATCTAGTCTCTGAATACTCAAATTGATTGGTATTTCTATATTGAATTTGTATATTTGTCGAATTAATGTTCATGTTCAAGAAATGGCATTTCTGTAGTGAATTCATATCTGAAAAACAGAGTCTCATTCTTTGTAATCGAACTATTCATTGATTCATACAAGAAAACTGAAAAACAGAGTCTTGACTCTTTGCTTCAATTTTGATTACCTCTTGTTCTTTTTCATTCGATTATCATATTATTTGTCGTTGTTAGTATTCTTTTCTCCGTTACTTCTATCGTAGCTTCTTCATTAATTTATTCCGTTTTCATATGTCGTTTAAAATGTTTTACTTGAATTGAAGTCGATATAAAAATTGTAATTAAAAATTTACTTAAAAAACAATTGAACTTATACGATGTTAGGTAGCCGGATGAAATAAGTTTTATCCATGTATTAGAGTTCGTGTAACTTATACGATGTTTAATAGGTGGATAAGAAAAAAAGTCATTCATGTATATAATAAATACAATGTATGGTAGGCGGATAAGAAAAAAAATTATTCATGTATGTAATAGTACCGTGTTTGATAGGTGGATAAGAAAAAAATTATTCATATGTTAAATTAATACGACGTTTGGTTGACAATTTGAAATTTGCATAATTAATACATGTATATGTTATGAGGAAATTTGTGGAATAATTAATACGTGTATAGCTAATACATGAATATAACAATATTACCCTTATCACTCTCACTTAACTATTTTCTTCTTCTACCTAATTAAGAAATGTTTTAATTTAAAAGAGAAAAAATGTACAAGTACCCCTAGACTATGAGACACACCTTAACTAAACTAAGGTCTTATTATCTCCCTAAACTTTTTTTTTTGTAATTTTGTGCACCTTTTTGGATTACGTGACATCCAAAAATCTTCCACGCGCCTCAATTGCGTGGAGTCACAGAGTGTGCACGTAAGACAAAAATCGTACAAAATTACAAATAAAATAAGTTCAGGAGGTAATAGGACCTTAGTTTAACTAAGATGTGTTTCTGAAATTTCGATCATAATCTAGAGGGGTACTTGTGTATTTTTCCTAATTTAAATACAAAGTTAAAAGAAGGAAAAGGTATAATTATAAAGAAATGTTTTAATTTTAAAAAAATATAATATTACTAATTTTTTAAATAAAAAAAAAAGAAAAAATTTATGCATAACTAATACTTCTATAACAAATACTCGCATAACTAATATCCACATATAGCTAATATTCACATAACAATACTCACATTACTAATACATGTTTAACTAATACATGTATAACTCTATCCAGGTATCAAACGACCCCTAACTTCTCTAGGGTCCTATTACCCCCTTAAACTAATTTCTTAAATGCATTCCCGTACACCTTTTATGCTAACATGGAGCCATTACTAATACATGCGTAACTAATACCACCTCTATATTTCCTTTTGATTTGATTTTCTTATATTTTAAAATAATTTAATTTAAAAAAAATATCAAAAAAAGTGAAGAAAATAAAATAAAATGTTAAAATAAACGGCACTTTTTTTTTAAAAAAATATTATTTAAAATAAAACGTGGCAGAGAATTGGCGCCCATTTTAACAAATTAATAACCGACTTTTAATTAACAAGTAGAGTCTATATAAAATCTTACTCCTCACATAACGATTTCATATCCCCTGTTTTTTGTACTGAAAAAACGAAGAAGAAAAACTCAAAGAAGAGAATGGCTGAACAGATTTACATGAAATTGGTATTGTGGAAACAGAGAATTGCTGAATGGGTTTACATGAAATTGGTATTGTGGAAACAGAGAATGGATGAACGGATTTTCAAATTGTTCGCTGATGCTAATACTGTTGCTGATGAATCCTGTCGCGCAAGGTTTATGGAAGAAATTTGGGTCGCCTACTTCCTTCTGAGTCTCTTCGCTTTCTTCTTCCTCGCCTTTCTTGTTGCCTTTTTAGTCGCACTCACACAAGGCTACGTTATTAGTATGTTCCCCTGTTTCTGAATGATTCTTCTTTCTCTTTTTTGTTGATTTCTTGGTATCGATAAACTTGTTCTCGTGCAGCTAAGAGACACCTTTGATGCATTCTGAATTGATGAATACGCAAATTGATTCAAGTTCAAGAATACCCAAATTGATTCAAGTTCAAGAAATGGTATTTCTGTAGTGAATTCATATATCTGGTTCTTTGTAATGGAAGTTCAACACATTTGTCGAATTCATATCTCTGATTCTTTGTAAATCGATTGATACAAGAAAACTGTAAAACGGAGTCTTGTTATTCAATGAAATATGAGTATTTTCATTCTTTGTCGAATTCATATCTCATTCTCTGTAAACTGAAAAACAGAGTCTTGTTATTCATTCAAATAAAATGAAATATGAGTATTACTCGTTTCGTTGCTTCCGTCTTTTATTACGTTCGATTATCATATTATTTGTTGTTGTTGTTAGTATTCTTTTTCTCCGTTACGTTTTTGTTTATGGGGTAACGATAAAGATGAAAGTTCATAATCTCTTCGTTCTTTTGATACTTGGTATACTGCGTTTTGAATTATTTTTTTAAAGTAACAATTACTTTCTTTATTTCATATTAGTTGATCAGACATCTCATTAAAAAAATGATTAGAGGTGTATTTTACTAAACTAAATTTATTAATGATATGTTAGAACTCTAATTTGACTACTCCTTTACTACCCGGAAATAAGATCAAATTATATATCGTTAGGCACCACGTTTATAAACACATTTTTATCATGTTCCTTTTATAAAGAAATGTGTACGATTATAAATTTATAAATACCTATAATTTTATAAAGATCTATGAGTCAATAATAACAGTAAGTAATTATTTTTTAATGACATTCTTTTGATATAGTTCTTTCATATAGTACAATCAATCTCAAATCGTCCTACTGATTCAAATGAAATTGGTTTTCATTCATACATATTATTTGTAATGTTACCAAGTAATTTTAATGTAAAACCAATAATACTGTCTTGATAATTTTAAAAATAATAATTGCTTTCATAATTTCATAATATTTGACCTCAATTGACTTAATAAACCTCTTATAATAAAATAAGTGTTATAATTAAGTATTCAAGACAATAATTAATATATTTTCATACTATACCATTATGTTTCATCTTCTTAATAGTAATTTAATTTTTGAGAGGCATTTATTAAGTAATGGTAGTTTAGTGAACTCCACATTTTTTCTAAAGTGACATTTGTTTTAAAACGAAGGAACTTTATGTAGTTATTTAATATTAAGGGCTCGTTTATTAAATAAAATGACTCGTTTAGTTGAGGAACAAGTTATCTAACATTAATTATTCTAAGATTGTTATTTCACTTTCAATGCGACATAAAAATAACACTACAATCTAGGATAACTGATATCGAAATAAATTCTTTTGTGATTTTATCCAAACCAAACACGAGATAAGCTCATTCTAAAATTAACCCCGAAATTAGCTATCAAACGAGCTCTAAGCACAATATGGGGGAAGAAATACACCATCCATCCCAATTTATTCCATCTCAAGAAAAAATGTTACATATTATTATTTGACAACTATTTAATAACACCATCTCCATTTATATTATCATTGAAATTTCACTTAACACTTTACGAAAGAATGAATTATGAAGCAATTTGGTAAACATAATAAAGTATTTCTTTATTAGTTACTTTATATTCAATCAAACTATGTCACATAAATTGAGACGAATAGAATAATAAATTTCTACTAAAATAAACAAATACATATACATTAAATTATAAAGGATTTGACAATCGACACACACCTATCTACATTTTTAAAAAGTCGTTAAATATAATTGCAATACATATAACTGATTTTAACAAAAACTTGGCGCGTGAAAAAACTGTAACAAAGTCTCCCGCTTTTTTAACTAACTGAATTTTGTTTACATAAGTAACCGCTAAATTTTTCTTCTTCTTCTTCAGAGATCCAAAATTTACAGAAGAAGAAGAAAAGCTCAAGAACAACTTCCATGAAAAATGGCTCTACGGATGTCTGTTGTTGTTACCATTGCTACGATTCTCTTCTTACTCTACCTTGTGATTTACACCAGTTTTCTTGGTAAGCATGAGGTCTGAATTTCTCTGTTTTTTGTTCTTCTTTTTTTTTTGATTTTGTTGAGTTTCATACATGGGGTTTTTCTCTGTTCATAATCTTTGATTTGAATGTTTTTACAGTGAGAATGATGATAAGTGCAAACAGAGTGCAGAACTTGATCTCTGTTCTTGACCAAGAGTACGACTTGGATCTCTATCAGAAAACAGAGTACAAAACTCCACTGAGAAATTCCAACTCGAAGGTCAACAATGGAGGAAATGAAATGCTTGAATCTCTGAATCAAAGTCGATTTCATATCGTCTCTTTGGCATCAGTTCATGATCTATCGTCAACATCGAATTTGAAGGTCAACAATGGCGGAATTGATGTGCCGGAATATCTGAATCACAGTGCTCCAGTTCATCTCATCTCTTTCGCATCAGTTTCACCAACACTGCCGCCTACATTTCCACCACCAACGCCGTCGTTCTCAACCACAGCAACGTCATCACCTCCGCCACCGTCGCTGACGCAGCGCCAAATCCAAGAACAGCAACTGAACAACATCTTACAGGCATTAATCGGAGCAGGGGATTTCGTGGGGTGGGCTAATTTGTTATCTTCAGCAGATTTATCATCTCTCCCACTCACTGCCACCTTCTTCATCCCTGAAAAAACCGCCATGGCAAATCATCAAACAGTTGGTGTGCAAAACTTAGACCCATTATTAATCGCTTATCACATAATCCCACAACGCCTTTCTTTCTCCGATCTTCAACAACTCAAACTCAACACACGAATCCCAACTCTTTTGCCTTCAAAATTCATCATCGTCACCAACAATTCATTATCCAATTTCACCATTGATGGGTCTCAAATCACATACCCAGATCTATACGTTAATCTTGCTTTCACATTTCATGGGGTCGATAAAATTCTTGAATACTCTGTTAATAATGCTGAACCCCTGTTATCTCCTCCTGTTGAAAGTCCACCAATACCTGATTCTGATTCAACCCCCAGTCCGCCATTAAAACCGAAATTTCCACCATTTTTCCCTGCAAGAGGAAGAAGTTCTGGGTCTGATTCAAATATTCCATTTTCCATTGAGAAATTGATGGGTTTTTTGAGTGTTAGTATCTTTTTGCTGCAGTGATGAAGATCAATGTACTGAGAAACTGGTTCACTGCTCTGTTTTTTTCTTGAATCAGCTCTGTTATGGTGAATTCATGAAGAAATGAGAAAGTTAAGCAAAAAATCTTTTTTTTTTTTTTTTTTTTTTGCTTAATTGCAGAGTTAGCAAACAATGTGCTTATGTGTTTAGATCACAATTAAGGATAGTTTGATTCACAAAATTTGAGTAAATGAGCAAAATGGACAAAAATCAAAGACCATTATTATACATTGGATATAAAAAAAAATATGTTTTTCAATATAATTTTTTTACATATTTAAGAACTAAATAATGTTATTTTAACTTACAATAATTAATAATTAAAAATATATAAATTATAATAAAAAATAATACGTTTGACTCTCAAAACTTAAACACGTCATATAAATTTGGCGGAGGGAGTACAAAATAAATGTGTTGGCTTTGATGACATAAACAGTTAATATGATAAACAACATAAATCTCACTATTTTAGAAGATGGTTAATTAGATTTATATTAATGTGCAATATTAAGTTTCTTACCATACTTTAGGCTTTAAATAAATATATTTGCCTTTTCTAGATACATGTATCTCGGATACATTAGGTAAAAGTTAGGCGCAATTTATTCTAGATAAATTGTATTCTAGTAGATTCATATTTATATGACTCTCTCGCTTGCCTTTCTCTATCTCGCTCGCCACTCTCCTCTCTCTCTCTCTATGTATCTAGTGTGATTCACATGTATATGAGATACATAATATTTCTTACTCGCCTCTCCTTCTCTCTCACTCTATTTCAGTGTATCTACTAGCAAAAATACATGTACAATATATAGGTGTATTTGACTTGGAATCTGATAGAAAATTAATGAGATAATATGTAATTGTTTCGAACTATAGGGAGAATATATTTGTATTTATAATGTACTTGATATTACATGTATCTAGTGTGATTCATATGTATTTGAGATACATAGAATATATCACTCGCTTCTCTACTTCTCTCGCCCTATTTTAGTATATCTGATATAAAAAAAACATATATATGTGTATCTAACTTGTATTTATTTAATTAATTAGTGAGATAATATATAATTATTTCAAACTATATCGAAAATTAATAAATATGAGATTAATATTTGTGTAATTTTTCCATTATTATATTTTTATAAAAAGAGTAAAGGAATAAATGGGCCCATCCCGTTTTGGACTTTATGAACTCACAAGCCCAAATTCCATCCAAGCTAGCTGGATCTGAATAGCTGCTTTGCTTTCACTTTCGGAAAATTACTCCGGCGAACTCTTTGGAAAATTACTCCGGCGAACAAATGGAATCATCATCACTGCTCTTCAACCAGCTCAAGGTTTCAAAATTTCGATGTTATGTTCTCAAAAGTTGTTCATTTTCACATCTTGCTTAAAGACTAACTGCTTGATTACTGTCTGAAATCCAAAAAAAATCAGGCAGCAGAGCCATTTTTCTTACTAGCAGGTCCAAATGTGATTGAATCTGAGGATCACATTCTTTACATGGCCAAACACTTGAAGAATATCACTTCTAAGTAACTTTCTCATCTCTCTTACAGTTTCATATGTGATTTTGGAATGTATTCATTTGTTTTAACTAGTGGATTTTGCAATTTTATGTATTTCACGGTATTTGATCGTATGATCCAGTTTGAGGTTCATTATTGTTGTTTTGCATTATGAATTTAGAGGATATTTGGACATAAATTTAAAATAAAAATATCCAGGAGTGAAATTTGAAGAAAAAAAGTCGTAATTTGTTTTCAAGTTGGAAATGGTACTTGGAAATTGGAGTTGTTTTTGGATATGTATACAAATTAGAGTTTTTTTTGAATAGTGGTGAGTGATTTGGAGTTAAAAATATGATTTTTGGAGTTATTCAATTCCAGAATATTATAACAATTCTGTGTCAAAACAGTTTTGCTGGAAAACATCCATGGCCAAACGAGCACTTAATGATTGAATTATTTTTTTTTTTTTAATATAGACTTGGGTTGAAGTTTGTGTTCAAATCGAGCTTTGACAAGGCTAATCGAACCTCGTCTAAATCATTCCGTGGTCCTGGCTTGGCTGAAGGCTTGAAGGTATAACAGTGCCACTACTTTGCTGGAAACATCAGGCACTTTAATTTCTGGAAGAATATCACAGTACTTTGGTTTCATGTTGGTTTTTTAAACTCCTATATCAGTTTTAAAAATATGTATATTGTAAATGAAGGTCTCTAATCCTTCTTCTCTTGTGATATAATTTTGCAGCCTGGTTTAATATGTTCTATTCCATCTCATGTATGAATTCCACTGTTACATAAACCCTTCCAGCAAATAACCTATCACTTTTCCCCCTTCGTTGCAGATCCTTGAAAAGGTCAAAACAATATATGACATACCCATTGTAACTGATGTTCATGAATCTACTCAGGTAAAATTTGTTTGCATATTTTAGTGGCACTATGCCATTTACAACTAAAACTTTTGTGCTGATATTCTGTTTGATCCAGAAATTTGATGATCTAACTGCAGTTTTTCACTTAGGAAATTATGTTATTTCTGTAAATAAATTGTGCATGTTTTTTTATTCTCATTCATTCTTATTCCTTTGAAGTTTATTGACCAACTTAATATTTTTGAGAAAGTCATGGATGTTCTGCTCTAAGGTTGGAGGTATTTAGCTCTAATTATTCTCCCCTGTCTAACATAAATGATGGAGAAGATTACAAAAACTTAGTGTGTTGTTGGTTGAACTGACACTCTATTTGTCAGAAACATATTATGCAAAAAATTTAGTTCGAGTATCTGCGTAATGTGATATTTCCAGTTGATTTATTTATTTCGTATATCCGCTCATCATTGACATTGGTGGTCCAGAAGTAGTTCCCTTCCAATATGAACTGCATCTAACAATGTTTTTTCAGTGTGAAGCAGTTGGCCGAGTTGCAGATATAATTCAAATTCCTGCTTTCTTATGTAGGCAGGTTATAATCTTCATTTTCAGAAAGATGTTGACTTTTTCTGCCAAAATTTTAAATACATTTCTCAGGAAGCAGCCATATTGATCTACTTTTTGGCTTTTAATGACAGACCGACCTACTTGTTGCAGCTGCCAAGACTGGAAAAGTTATTAACATTAAGAAGGGCCAGTTTTGTGCTTCTTCAGTAAGTAAAATTCCTTCTTTTTTTTTTTTATTGGATCAATCAGTAAGTAATGTTTCTCTTTTCAGCCTCATTTTAGTTCTTCTTTCACTTTCCCTTGTCAAAACCACGATAAACTTTTATCCATTATCTTGGATGCATCATGGGTTTATATTCTGTCCATTTCCTACTTATGCTACAATGTTCTCAGGTGATGGCAAATTCTGCTGAAAAAGTGAGATTGGCTGGAAATCAAAATGTCATGGTGTGTGAGAGAGGAACTATGTTTGGCTATAGTAAGTTTTCTTCAGTTTGTTTCTTCTTATTAACTTGTTCTAGTTGGATGGAAGCAAGTCTCTGAGAAGTTATTTTCAGTTTTTTATATGCCGGAAAGGAAGGTCTTGAAGATTTATAAGTACATTATGAATAATTTTCTGCACTGATCTTCTAATGGTCAGATGCAAAATGATTCTGGGGTGGGGGCCCAGGGTGGGCAGAAGCAAATCCATTATTCATTTTACTTCAAACAATTACGTAGAGTAACTCCTGATAAAATAGGACAAGCAAGACGTATAGGCGGATGGGGTGGATATTACTCTACCTGTCGCTTCCCAAAGCATAGTTGTTCTCAAACTCGGTAAGGAGGAGGCTTACTACGGGTATTTATATCTAATATAATATTATCTGACTCTGCAGATGACTTGATTGTAGATCCCCGGAACTTTGAGTGGATGAGGGAGGCCAATTGCCCTGTTGTAAGAGTCTTATTTATGACTTTATGACTGTATTTTATTATTACATTCCCAGATAAAATAGCCGGAGGAATCCACTTACATATATATTTGTTTATGGATGTACTTTTTCTCATTTACATTCGTTGTTCTCAGGTTGCTGATATAACTCATTCATTACAACAGCCAGCAGGCAAAAAGGTGCATTGTTCTTTTACCCTTTCCTTCGAGAGTACTGAAAATCCTTAGATGAGTTTGATACGTGTGCAACTGATAAAAGGAAATGAAAGGAGAAACTATTCTAATTTACCATAGCATATCAGTACTGGATACATGCAGTTTATTGCCAACATAATCCTTCACTCCGAGTCCATGACTATGACTCAGGGCATTTAATTAGTTTAACTTGAAGCTTTAGGTTTAATTAGCATAAAATTTCTTCTTCTATATCATGTTAGACTCGGCTGTGTACAGAAACAACCCTTACTTTGCCTTATCTTCTCTTTCTTTTATGACATTGTCCTGACTTTGTGCTGTTTGAATCTTTCAAGCCTCAGAATCAACTGTTAATAGTTTATTTTAATTATTTTACAGTAGCCAATTCAATATTCTAGGATCACAAGTTCAATCACATAATCAGACCATTTCTAAGGATTTAGTGTTAAAGTTTATTCTGTGTCAATGAATTGATGTTTTGCATTCTTGTACAGCTGGAAGGTGGTGGTGTTGCTAGTGGCGGTCTTCGTGAATTAATTCCTTGTATTGCCAGGACAGCTGTTTCTGTAGGAGTAGATGGAATATTTATGGAGGTATAAAAGAGCATCTAGTATTTGTAAAGTTGCAATCTGCTTTCTGCATGCACTTCTTGTTTAAGAAGACAAAGATGTTTACTCATTTAAGAGGAGAGTGAAAAGGAACTAGAGAGTTGAAATCAAAATGCGGTGATATTACTTTTGTTGGTGCATTCATTCAAAAGAGAAACGTGTAAGCCGTTTTGAGATCCCTGAACTTTTAGGATATCCATTATGTCAAGACTTGCATTAATATTCTGCTCAACTCATCCTCAAAAAAAATTCTGCTCAACTGAATCAGAGATATGTTTCATTAGGTGCACAATGATCCTCTGAGTGCTCCAGTTGATGGTCCAACACAGTGGGTAAGTTAACATAAACTATTTTATCTGTTTTGGACTTTTGAGGCATCCCTTTTTTTTTCCTCCTTAAATGAAGCTGTGGCATTCTGATTTTAGCTATTGATCAATGTTTTCATCTTTGTATTGACTTAGCCTCTGCGTCATCTGGAGGAACTACTAGAAGAGCTTGTTGTGCTTGGTGTAAGTTAATTTCTGTCTAGCATGAATTGCATATTTGACA
The DNA here is from genome assembly GCA_022817965.1 of Solanum lycopersicoides. Classification (NCBI taxonomy): domain Eukaryota; kingdom Viridiplantae; phylum Streptophyta; class Magnoliopsida; order Solanales; family Solanaceae; genus Solanum; species Solanum lycopersicoides. The sequence continues at coordinate 73,462,767 of CM040628.1, forward strand.
CTCTTTGTTGCTTGAATGAATGACACTAAACTTGTAGAGGATATAGAGCGACTATGTTTCCTAATATTTCTTTATTTTGTTTTATGTTTTTTGTTTCCTAATTTTTCTAATCTGATTAATAAGTTAGTTTGTAGGAGCCAATTTTAGCATCTTTTGTTGCCTGTTGACCCTATAATGATGCCAGTGTGGATATCATGGTCTATACCAGAGTTGAAGAGAGTTGTAAGGAGAGGTGGTTCCTGTCCCACAAGGGTTTTAACAAGACTAAAAATTTGGGACATCTTGCTACATTGCAGTGGTGTTGAATGCTCATTTGATGTGCGTTTAAACCTAATAACTAGGTGAAGTTTAAGTTGGACAGTCTCGCTTAAATGGCACTTAAATGCAGATATTTAGGCATTAATGCATGCCCCTCATCTCCCTACGGGTTTTGTCTTTGAGAAAGCAGCACCAGAAAATAAATATAGTTGGCATAGTGATATATAAATCGTCAGTATTAGAACACTACAAAGGAAAAAAATGACAGCTCGGTATACAAAGCATCCCACATTCATACGGGGTTGAAGATGGACTGCACAAAACCTACCTTGACGCAAGCATCAGTGGTTGATTGCAGGGATCAAACCCGTGACCTATAGGTTGCACAGAGACAAGTTTATCGTTGTCCAAGGCTCCTCTTTTATGAAAACATGAGTAAAATTTTCCCTTTCTAAACTTCTGGATTTTACAGAAAACAAATCACTGCATTAAAACAATAAATGGATGCTGGTAAATGCAAGGAACAAAAAAATCAAACTACATAATGGTATATGCTGTCATTTAGCTTATGGTTTAGCACTCTTTGTATGTCTCTGTGTTCCTTTCTCCTAAGCACTTTGCAGTTATTCTTTTCTTCCCTGATATCACATTTTTTACAGAGAGTTAGCAAGGGGAAGCAGCAGTTCAAAATTGATCTCACTCCATTTTGTGACTAGAGCACAGAAGTTTGGCTATCAGTAAGCATATTCGAACCCATAAAATATACATTATGTTTTCGAGCTAATAGGAGTTGTACTCAGGTTGCAGTTCATGACTTATATTTATACTTTATGTAGTTTTTTCTTACTACTGGAAAGTGAATTGGTTTTATCTAATCCATGATTCATATATTAATTTCTGATCTGGATATTCTAATAGTTCACTCTGTTGACAAACTACCTGTCTAACGTAGATGTGAATGTTTTCTTGAGCCTATGAACTTGTTAGTTGTAAACCTTGACATTATTAATCTCTCCACTTCCATATTCTTATCCTTAATATGAATGTTAACCAGATGATTCTGCAGAGAAGATATCTCCAGTCGTTTTAGCTTACATGTGGTGATGAGCTTCCTGCATTTTTAGTTTTCTACTTTGAAGACATTACACAGCGTGTATTCGTTACTATACTGAAAATTATTAATTTTTCACTGTTCATTGTAATTTGATCCAAGACTAATTCATTGGTGAGAGTTGTAACACTTCCAGTGCATTTAGAAGGCCAAAGATGCTCTCTGTGGACTTCCTTTAGAACCTTTCGGTACCATTGTTACACCTTTGTAAGAAATTCATGCTATTTAACTTACACTGTGAATTCATTCAAGTTCTGTCGTTGTTTAGGAAGTATTCCTTCTATGCATGCGATTGAGATGCAACAGTTGCTAGCTGAAACTCGTATTATCATATTATCAGTCTCCAAAACAGATATTGCCACAGCTATTAGCTTTGATTGTGAGAGAGGAATTGGTGCAAGAGAATGCCTTGCTAGTCTTTACTTGTACAAAAGAGTTAAGACAGATAGAATGATTTCAATAATATATCTGGTAACAGATTTGACTTGTACAAAAAGCTACAATGGTGTAAATTAGTGTGATGTTTACACAGGGAAAATATTGAATGACTCAGGTGTTGCAATTTCATTTTATACTTCCAATATTTGGATAGTTTCTATGGTCTAGAAATCGAACTACAGATAAGCCTCTCTCCCTAACAGCTACAATTCACTGATTTCACCATCTCTGCAACTGCCTACCCACATGTACAAATTTGACTTTGAGTTATTGTTTGATGGTAAAACACCACAACAATCCCTCCTTGGAGACTGCACCAAAAAAAAGAAAAAGATCGTAAAGGTGTTATAGTCGATATGTGAGCAAGTTGATCTAGACACCATACGACAAATGTATGTATAGAAGTGTTGAAAATTGTACCTTTTGCCATCTATTGTTATCTGGTCTTTTCAACAAAACAATGTTGTTGATATTCTCAGGTGACTCAATTTTCCATCTGCAAGAAGGTGAAGGCTCTCTATGTCTATAATAAATCCCAATAATCTGATTTCTCGAATGATCAAATTTCGCGGTGTTCATGTAATAGATAAAAGGTTTCTGGCAAGGATGTCTTGTAACAGGCCTAGTGTTGAATGCATAAGCAGTGTAATCTGCTCTTTTGTACCAATTGAGAAATGTTCTTGAAGGCATTTCAAGTTCTCTAGGTGAAACATTTCCTCTAATTATCTGAACAACATAGCCCCATGACACTGAAATTGACCAATATCTCTCTTTGTCATAGCAAATTGATTGTTGCATTAGGTTAGCTGAGTCGAGTTTCGATGATTCAAATAGGCGTTGGAGACCTTCAACCCTTGAAATTCCTGGGAATATTGGGTCTACTACATCAAGATGATGAAGTGACACTAGTGGTGTTACTGGATGTGCTCCCAATAGGCCTAGTAAGTTCCCATATACATCATACTATACTACCACAAACAAAAAAAAACAAAACAAAAAACATCAATTTCAACCAAATGCTTTAAAGTACTTATAATCTATGTAGCTCGGACTCTCCAAAATGTACATACACCTGACGACATTTTCTAAGATTCTGAGCAACATAGCATATGAGTTATCATGATAAATTCAAGCAAGTTTGGAAACTTACATGGATCGATAGTGTAAAAATTCTTTATATTGTCAGTATAAATAAAAATTTTACCTGATGAAATCCGCGTTCTTTTGTAAGTGGTACACCAAGTTCAGCCATACAAGCTTGAATTCTATCATCACTTCCATATAATCCAGGATATCTTTGTATACAACGATCTTGCATTTTTTCTAACTCTTTTGCCAATGGATAACTAATTGCAAATCCACCACCACCATAAGCCATTGAATATGAAAAAAATATATTTTGTACATGACTTTCTGATGAGCTACCAATGTAATAATATTGGTTATGATCATATTTTGATAAAACCCTAACCACATTTTCCACAAAAAATATTGTATCATCATCCCCCATTACGAACCATCTCACGTCTTTCAAACCCAACCTTAATGTCTCAGAAACAACCCTAGATATCCTTAGAGCCGATCTTCTCCCTTGTCGATTCGTGTAGTGAAATTTTGTAGTGTCATCTGAAAACAATAAATATACTATATTAAAAAAATATTTACCATTTATAGTAATAACATTTCCCCCCCACTTGATCACTTTTAATACATCCATAATACGATACAAAGAACAATTTCTTATTCACATATAATACAAGTTTTATTGATGAACAATATATTTATCACACATTTTAATACACATACAATGTGTCAATTCTCACTAAACAAACATAATATATTTAGAAAAAACAGTTATAATACATATATATTGTATACATATTTCACTTTTAATACATATCACAGATTTAACATAGTATTGCATGCTATAAAATAGTAATAAATATAAAATATCGTTAAGATCAGTAATTATTTATTATAAAGATACTCATCCATCCAAGTAATTTTTCCTATGTTTAACTCATCATTTTTATAACAATTTCAATGATAAGAACCTAAAGATCGAAATAATCACCTGAAATCCTAATATCAGGTAGGGGTTCATTGTTATTAATTTTGACATTTTCATCTAACCAAACAACACCTCTTGTCTCTCCTGGTTTCCACCATAATTTAATATACTCTTTCCTTTTATCCCACAAAATCGACGATGCAGCTATCCCAAACGCAACATGTTTGAGCTTAGTTTCCTCTTCTTTTTTTCGAACATTTTTATAATTTTCATCATTCTGTTGGTTTTTTTTATCGAACGTAGTAGACGTGTTATTTTTCGTCGAAAGATGATCAATTTCCTTGATATTGGAAGAACAATCTGAATCATCATTGTTAAGAATGTAATTTGTGGAGTAAATAAGATAAATGATTAATATTAAGACGAATAACCAAGTTATGATATTCCGGTGGCTTAATTGAGAACGTTGAGAAGCACTCATTATAATTATTATTATTAGTGTTAATTATTATGAAGAGATTAATTAATTAAAATGGTTGAGTTTGTTTACAATAATTCATTATGGACATGAAAATTGGTGAGTAAGAGACATAATCGGATTAATTTTTTCAAGTTTGTTAGAGGAATGAATAAATCTACGCGATGCGCAAATAATATTAAATTAAATCAACCAATCCCTTAATTCAATCTTTTTATTATATCGCAAGCCTAGATATCACAAGGAAAAATTTGTTAACGAGATTGGGGACCGACAACATAGATATATAATTTGTATGATTATATTAAATTACGCTCAAATTTAATTATCAAGTCACTTTCTAAACGGATCGAAGCGAAGGATCCACAGAGCACCGAAACGTTCTTTGGAGCTTATGTGAGTAACTAGCCCATGACCCATAATATACCTGCAGAGCTGATCACATGAATTGGGTCCTACAACTTTGTGGGCCATGCCCCAATATTTGAAAAAATAATTAGAAAGTCCACCTCCTGACTTTCATCGCTCGATCACTTTCTTTTTCACTAAGTGATTATTTAGAGATCTTAGCGTACGGTCTGGGTTGTTTTCCTTTCGACTTTGAATCTTAGCATGCAAAAAGTCTGTCTGTACAAACGATATAAGTCTGTCCTTGTCGTACGAATTCCACCTATTTAGGGTGGATCTATAGAGAGTCGGAGAATGTGTACTATATTAGTCAATAACAACTTCGAATAATTAACCATGAACTTACATTATTTCAAAATTAGTGGAAGGACAATAGAGTTGAATTTAGATAAAATTGATCCTATCTAGTGTAAATTGACTACTCAAAAACCCAATAAACACCACAAACAAAAACTATAAGAAAAGATAAATTCATTCTTTCTAGTGCCAACATTGAAACATGACTTATCTAATCACCACATGCCCCTAAGGTCCAACACTCCTTTAATTTCTCTGGCTAATATTGTCATTTGTCCCCACCATTTCATTGTTAGGTATATAAACAAAGGAACCAATTCAGTCAAAAATATACTAGTGAAAGAAACACAAGAGAGTAGTTAAAGATGAGGATAAGTAGGCTATAGGGTGGATCTAGGGTTGGGAGGGTTAATTCGAATTCCCTCGTTAAAAAAATACATTGTATATATAAAATATTTTTTTACCTATGGGTGTATGATTTAGAATCACCTAAACACAAAAGTAAAAATTGACTCAATGATTTAAGAGTTAAAAACTTACCTGAGTTGAGAGCATAGGCGGAGCTAGAGTTAAGAGTTTAGGAGTTCTAAATTTTAGGACAGAACAAAAAAATATTGCTAAACCTGCTTTTTTAAAAAGGGATAAGGCACAAATACCCCTAGATTATGACCGAAATACTCCTTAACTAAACTAAAGTTTTATTATTCCCTGAACTTATTTTTTTTTAAAATTGTACATATTTTTTCTTACGTGGCACACTCCGTGACTCCACACATTAAGGTGCGTGAGAGATATTTGGATGTCACGTAAGCCAAAAAGGTGCACAAAATTACAAAAAAAGGGGTTCGGGAGGGGAGGTAATAGAACCTTAGTTTAGTTAAGGTATGTATCTAAAATTTCGGTCATAGTTTAAGAGGTACTTATGTCTTTTCCCTTTTTAAAAAGTTAAAGAGAAATTTTTATTAATAGTGGACTTCGAACCTACAACAGTTGTATGAAAATCATTTTTACCACCTTTTCTTACCACTTCTAGTTGTCAGTCAATTTTTTACAAGGTTCCCAAGTTTTATATATATATATATATATATATATATATATATATATATATATATATATATATATAATTTTTTGTTTACGAAAAAACTAATAAATTCGTTCGAATCACGAATCCCACCTAGCTCCGATCCTGATTAAGAGTTGCCTGCTTTATTTTTATAGTTACTAATTCATTTTCATCTTGACAGGCGGATGTAGGTAGATATGCCCCTATGGGTCCACTTTGAAATTATGGATAATGTTCTGCTGTAGAAAAACTTATCTATTTGATTATAATTCGATCGGATCTAACTTTACTATTAAAAATTGATGTATTATAATATGCACAAATTATAGCATAAGAGTTGTTTGATTGGTGGACAAGTGATTATAATCTCGAGATAATTCAGGTGGCTTATTTTATTCCATATTTGATACAATTTTTTTATTTTAGAATTAACAATTCTTATGATAGCAAATTCTATAACAATCTTGATATAAAAAAATAATAATAAAATGACATATTTGCCCTTCTCTATAGCTCTTATCTCAACATTTTATAACAATAAAAAATTGAATATAGAAGTTTGTTCCAATTTATCTTGTTTAATTAAATAAAAACCTTTCTTTATATCATATCCAATATATTCCATTTTTAGGTCAACAAACTAAATATTCCAATTTTTTTTTAAAAAAACATGTCTTATTAATTGTATTATAACTTCGAAAGTAAATAATTTGTTTCTAACCAAACGACGTATTAAAGCAAAAACACATGATAACAATAAAACGTCTAGTCTTTTATTTCTCGAAATTGTGAGACAAAAAAACATGAGAGTAAGATATGGTGAGTAGCCCTATAAACTTTACTAGAGGGACCTCCCAAGTCCAAAAACTATAGACAAACAACAAAGGCTACACATGCCCCCCACCCCCCCACCCCCTACTATATGATATTCACAGATCATACAGTATAATATATCTTGTTTGCCTTTTAAATTAATATTCTAAATTCTTCGTTGAAATATCTTAGATGTTAAATAAATTGACGATAAATTCATAACATTTGATATGATGGGAAAAATCAAATCTAAGTGAAGCAAATTCAAACAAAACAATAATTTACCATAAGGGCTGAGCGGAGATTGTTGGCGATGAAGGGGTGGAGGGCGGAAAGATGACAATGAGTTCGAAATATCACTGATGATTTTTTTTTTTTTACTCTCACTAGAAAAATCATTTTAAGAAAATATTTTAACTAACTAAACATGAAAAAACTAGATTTTCCCCCCTTCACACCAGACATATTGTTGGATATTTTGTAATATATATAAATTGTCTTAAATTGAATAGACACATTTGTTCACGAAAGAATATCACTATAATGAAAATTAGTCATTTATTCATGAAAGAACATAGTTATCTCTTAAGTTATACAAATATAAAAACTTTCTAGAAGTAGCCTAAGAGAAAAATCTGCAGATATATACAAGGGCTTTATCGTTATATTATGAAGGAAACTGCTTGTATTACCCCTAATATGTATACGCATAATATCTCTTTAAGAAAAGTGAGTTTACACGCATCAGAGTCGTCTTCTTTTCAATTATATTTCCTTATTATTTTTCTAACACATACACTTGAAATCTTTTGTCACTACCAAGTACATTTCAAATCCAATCTTCAAAAAAATATCTAAGCCCACAACTCATCAATGCAAGTGAGAGAGTGATACAATATATCAAATCAAGAAACAACAATTTTAGATACAAGTAAATTAATCTCCAACATTCTTCTTTTATATTTTTTTTTCATTTTTTGATTCCAAATGTTTTTGTATTATGTTGATCATTGAAATGAAGGCATAGGGATAAGTGTTTATGCCATGTGAAAATCTAGTTGTATAGGCATGGGATAAGATAATTTTTCAATGACAATCATTCTTTCTTCTTACTTTTCTATTTAATTACCCTCTTCTTAACCTTTTGTGCCAGTAAGAAAGTTGTATACATACATAACTTTTTGTCCAATCCCAATATTTAAATCCTTAGAGACTTCTTTATTTGTGGAGTATATAAATAGATCAACTTTGTGTAAAGTTTGCAGGATATCTACTTATTACTTAACTCCTCCTCCATTCAAAGGCAATAGCATCAATATCCTACTTCTCTTCAAGGTATATATATTGTATATTAATTATGTGTCTACCTTATTGAATAAAAAGTTTGATTGACTGATAATAAGATTGCATACACACCACTCTTTTCAAAGTTTATTTATGAAATTACAGTGAATATGTTATTGTGTTTTGAAAAATTGCATTGCGCACTTTGTTTTGCTACCCCCTCCCATCAAAGCTTAACGTGCTCGAGTTGTATTTCTACGTCCCTCGCGTAGTTCTATTCTTGGGTTATGTTAAGAAGTCGCTTATCAGTAGTTGATGGATGAGACGATATTGGTCTCTTTGTATGAACTTGAATAAATCTTCCCCCATGAGCTAACTTTTGAGGTTGAGTTAGACTCAGGTGTCATATCATTACATGATATCAGAGTCATACTCATCCCAATTGTTGTTCACCAATGTTGGACCTCCATTTATCAAGCAATTAATACTTCACTAATTAGGACATGTTTGATGAGAGAATAAGTTATTCTGCTATTAATTATTTCGAATTTTGTTATTTTAGGTGTTGTTCTATTATAATTTCAGAATAACTTATCACGAAATAAATATTCCACAATTTTGTTTCAACAAGACATAAAATAAACTCATCAATAAACTAATTTTAAAATTAATTATTCTTTATCCCTCGTACCGAGTCCTGCAGTATTTGTTGAGGTTAATATTCGTCCTAACGTCATTGTCAAGACAGCAAATGTAGGCTATAATGCTTTAAATAGTGAACTACATATAATATTTTCAAGCAACTTTTAGTAAATAACCTAATATCCCTTCTTTGACAAAATTACCCTTCTAAATTTGAGGTTTTCAAGTGTGTTTCCACAAAAGGTTCTTTGATGGACACATACTTTTTTAAAAAGTTATCATCTTCATTCCTACTTTACCCTTAACTCTTGTCTCTATTCACCTAATCTGCTGTATTCGTATTGAGATCTGATTAAGTTTAAATTTCATATAAAGTGTAAAATATTTTTTAATCAAAATGGTCATTTTATATTCAGCGCTCGATTTGAAAATCTATGATTAAGGAGAATAGAGTACTTTCTGCTCTTTCACGATGAATCTTCTTATATCACGTAAAGCTTATCCTTGTATAGTCTTTTCTCAAGTGTTGTTATTGTCATACAAACTAACAGTAACAAAATATCATTTTCAAGCTACTATAAGTCTTGCTATTTTCAGTCATTTTCTGTCACAGGCCATTCAACTACTATTAATATCTAGCTAAGCTACAATGACTTGTAATATGTCAATTTATAAATTGTTTCTATTTATCTTCTATTTTTAAAAATCAATATTATTGATATAATAAATTCAATGATATAATATATTTAAGATCATAAATTTAAAATATATTTATTATATGTTTAGCTTGTATGCCAAAAGTATCTTTTTCTATATACACCCAAATACTATGATGTTAAATAAAAGAATGTACATGCATTTATGAAAACATAACTATCATAACATTTTTGTACTACTAAATTTTAAGTTGTTTATCATTTATATGATTAAAAATATACTTACATCCTTTGTGAAACTTTATATGGTATTCTTATTCCTTTTTAATCTATCCCTAAAACACTAAAACATTTTGATATATAAAATCTACCATTACGCTTAATAACATAGTCTTAAAGTTAAAATAATGTCATGATGACATGGTTTAACCCACATGCCCTGAGGGATCGCTTCTTATATCAGATAAGGTGAGATATTTTAAAATTAAATTTGAGATTTAATTTATATAATAATGTATTTGAATGATTGTTATATATTATTTCGTATGTATTGTATTGTATTGTTTTAATAGATACAATATTAATATAGATTGTATCGTTCTCCGTCCTTATATAATATCACACATTCATAATTTGAATGATAAAAAAAATAGGGTACACGATAGAGCTACTCTGAAAAAGTAGGGTAAATAATGAGATATAATTATTAAATACTTAATAAATAAAGATAAAATGAGAAGAAAATATTAAAATTAACCACACGATCACATTAAATCGATCGTTAAATAAAATGAGTCTTTTCGTCGTTACGTAACCATGTAATACAATAAAATTTAAGTGACAATACTATACAATACATCGAGTAATAAAACCATCCAAACAAGGTGTAACAGAGTTTTACTAGGCCAGTAGAATAACTATCTGAATTTTTATTTTGTTAGAGAAAATTTTGATTTTCCACCTTATAATCTTATCCCCGTAACTATTGCATCCATCTAGTATAAATTTTTGCAATATATATATATATATATATTTATATTTTTTTCTGAAACGTTTCGTTCAATCAAATATCGTCATGTAAAAGTAAAAATGAAATGATTTGGGTAACTGGAGATAAAACAGAGAGTGAGCAGAGACACATATATATAGTGCTTTGATACAGACATGAGAACTGTTTGTGTACGCAGAAATAATGGAAGAAGAAAACAAGCAATCTCCTCTTATACCGCCATTGCCAAGAGATCCAAGAGGTTCTCTAGAAGTTTTCAACCCTTCAACTTACTCTTCTCGATCAACAAATCCTGTTTTCCGATCACAACCTTCATGGAAAAATTGGACCGCCGGCGACCCCATTACCAGTAGTACTATCCCTGAAATAGAGGAAAAACCAGAGCAAATCGCAATTCCCAAATCGAGTAACGAAAATGAACAAATCGCTACTTCATGGATGGCAATTGCTCCGGCTTCAACGAAATTGGCTTCTCCGATTACTCAGAAATCAATTACCGGTGGTGAGAAGGTTAATTCGAAGGAGGCAGTGGATGAAGTTGGTGTTGCTGCACAGAGAGCAGCGGAGTGGGGACTTATGTTGAAAACTGATGATGAGACTGGGAAATTGCAAGGAGTTAAAGTTAGAACTTCTGGAGATGATACGAATGGTAAAACAGAAACTTCTCGAAGAGATTCCGGCAACTCTGGTCGGAGTTCCAGCGAATTTTCTGATGACGGAGCTGGTAAGCATTTATATACAAATTTTAACATGCACTTAAAATTCAAATTTTCCCAGACTTTTTCATATTCGATATTTACATTAAATCACCCGATTCAATAAGTTATGAATTCGAATGCATATCAATAATCGTACATCATTATATATTTATTGATTTGGAATAAACACGACGAGTAAATTAAATTGTTTAACTGAAAAATACAGGCAAAGAGAGAGGAATTCCAAGAGTTTCAGAGGATTTAAGAGATGCCTTGTCAACATTTCAACAAACATTTGTGGTATCGGATGCAACCAAACCCGATTACCCGATTCTGTATGCAAGTGCTGGATTTTTCAAAATGACGGGTTATACATCAAAGGAGGTTATAGGCAGAAACTGGTAATAACAATAAACTATTTTTAAGATTTATTTGTTTGTCTTACTTTTTTTTTTTGATATTCGTTTTATTATTGGATCGGTTTTAGTCGGTTCATGCAGGGTTCGGGTACGGATCCTGAGGATGTGGCTAAGATCCGAGAAGCATTGCAATCGGGTTCAACTTACTGTGGAAGATTACTAAATTATAAGAAGGATGGGACCCCTTTTTGGAATCTTCTCACTATTGCACCTATCAAAGATGATGCTGGCAAAGTTCTCAAATTCATTGGGTAAGTAAAATTGACGGAATTTATTTTGAAAAATTAATTATACGCTTAAATTATTATGACAAAGTACACCTTAATTGTTTGTCAAAGTGCACTAATTATGTCAATACTTTTTACATAAATAGAACTCGAATTGAATATGAGAAATAACCAATTATTTAACTACCTATTATTCTGTTACTTTAAAGGTATCCGATTTTTACCAATTTAGACAGTACTAAGATAAAAAACACATAATAATTTGGATAATGACAAACTTGAATAATGGTCCAACATTTTTTTTCTTAATAAATTATAATGGTCCTAAGTTTAAATGTTGAAAGGTATTACTTCTTTTCATTTTAATTTATTTGTCTGATTCTTTTATTTAGTATGAAATTCAATTAAATAAAGAAGATTATTAAATTTTACGATGTTAATTTCGGATATATAAAATATGTAAAAATATCTATAAATCTTATATTCTTTTAAGTATATTAGAATAAAAAGAAAGAAAATAAAACAAACGAATTAAAACGAAATATCGTAAATTGAATAGGGGTTTGTTCCCTTATCTTTTCATAATACTTGTTTTTTCTTTTGTAACCAGCTGGATGTTGTCTTCATCTTATCTATGGAAAGATTGAATACATGATTAAGATGGGAGGATAGTGGGCCTTACTATAGGAATGCCTTTGTTTTGGACCATTTTCTCTTATATATACTGCCTATTCTATATTAATTGAATTTTTAAGGTATTTTTTATTTTTTAAAACTTAATTTTTTAATTTTCAAGATTATTTTAAAAATATTCTTCCAATTTTGTCATTCATTTGGATTTTTAATGTGATGATTGCAATAAATTTGATAATAATTAATAAGGATAAAAATGAAAAATTATACTTCCTTCGTTTCACAAAGAATGATCTAGTTTGATTTGTCACGGAGTTTAAGAGTATAAAGAAGACTTTTGAATCTTGTGGTCTTAAATTAAAGTTAGGTCAAATGTACAAAATTGCCTAGTTTGACTTGGCACGGAGTTTAAGAGTATAAAGGAGACTTTTGAATCTTGTGGTCTTAAATTAAAGTTAGGTCAAATGTACAAAATTGCCCTTTGATCTTGTGACCTTAAACATGCCACGTGGAAAGTTGTTGCCAAAAAAAGAAAGAGGTCATTCTTTTTGAAACATACTAAAAAGGAAAGAAAGTTATTTTTTTGAAACGGAGGGAGTATTTAATTTATGTCTTAATCTACTTTTTTTTAAAGAGGGTAAAACATCTGAAAAATTTAATTAATATGAAATGGAGGAAGTATTATAATAGGGAGCCCATATCAACTTTTTGCATGAACTCTTACTATTTTATCCTTTTTACAACTTTTGGAGTCTTTCTCATGCACCCATACAACTTGTTGGATTAGTATTCCCAACACCACCCCACCCCACCCCAACCCCCCCCCCAAAAAAAAAAGAAAAGAACTTGATTGATTCAATTCTCTCTCAACTTGTTCATGATGGTAGGTGGGCCTATAGTATAATTTGATTATATAGTTGGATAATTGCGGAAATTTCATTAGTTTTAGAAATAATTACTTAAATACATACTAGTTTATAATATTACAAATTTTATTAAATTTTGGTATGTTTATATATATATATCGCAAAATATATAGGATCAAAATTAGGTATAATTTATTATAGAAGTGAATTTACATGCATCTATAATACATAAACAAATATCGCTTGCCTCCTTCCCATCTTCCTCTCTACTCACATATCTCGCTCATCACTCTGGTATCCTAGATACATGCGAGTCACATCAGCTATATGTATCTAATGTGATTCACATGTATTGGGATATACAGACAAATCTCGCTCGTCTCCTCTATGTTCTTGCATGCTTCTCTCCCTATTTCAAATATAATTTTTATGTTTGCTATATGTGAAAGTTGATTTAAATTATTTGTATCGAGTTTTTTTAATTTATAAATCAAATTAAACTAATGAAACTCGAGTTTTTTTTTCTTAAATTACTTTTTGGGCTTTGAGGTTTAAATTATTCATTAAATACATTTTACTTGTTGAATTGCTGATCAGATAATTCTTTGAGATTATAGGCTTTACAAAATATTCAAATGTTTATGCATAAACATATCCAAAACAAGTAATCCACTCCTTAAATCTGTTGGTATATTATAGTAATTAATTAAATACATACAAATTAATCTATAGTAATGAAATTAAATACTCCTATAAAATTTTGGCAGAATGCAAGTTGAGGTAAGCAAGCACACAGAAGGCTCCAAGGAAAAAACTGTCCGACCCAACGGCCTTCCTGAATCATTGATACGCTATGACGGTACTTTTTTATTTTTTGTTTTTACGTAGTTTTCAAATATATATATATTTTTTTCATGTATATCTTTAATAAAACTTCTGACTTCGGCTATGTTGGCAGTGCGTCAGAAGGAGATGGCTAATAATTCAGTGAATGAGTTATTAGAGGAAATAAAAAATCCAAGAAGGGCAAGAGCACTTAGTGAATCAACAAATAATAGACCAACTTTCATGAGAAAGTCAGAAGGAGATCAAGTTGAACAAGACAAAAATGATACTCATAAGTTAAATTTAGTGAACAAAGCACCAGCAAGAAGACATTCACATGCTGGTACTAGAACCACCACCATGAAAATGGAGAAAATTAACGAAGTCCCTGAAAAGAAACCTAAAAAATCCGCTCGTCTATCTTTCATGGGGTAATTATTACTTATAACTTCTCTTTTCTCAATTCTCGGTACAATATGTTGTTCAGACTCTCCAAATTTGTTATTGCAATCGTATGCACTATTTGAATTATATATACATGTGACATTAAACATGCATGCATGCACATTACCTTATATGGTGTAATTACGTATGTACAGGATTATGAAGAAAAAACGTTCTAGTACTACAATGACTACTGATGATGATGATTTTGAGGCAAGGATGACGATGGATAATGACGATGACGATGATGATGAGAGCGACAACGATGGACGACCAGTTAGTGTTGATGACAAAGTGAGGAAGAAGGAAATGAGAAAAGGTATTGATTTAGCAACGACTCTTGAACGTATCGAGAAGAACTTTGTCATTACTGATCCAAGACTGCCTGATAATCCTATTGTAAGACATACTTTAATCACCTTTTTATTCAAAAATTAAAATCAAGTATACATCCATATTGATCGCGATTAATTAAGTTATTTTTGTGTAACATTATGGTTTTTTGTGTTTGATAAATCAGATTTTTGCATCGGATAGTTTCTTGGAGCTGACAGAGTACAGCCGTGAAGAAATCTTGGGAAGAAACTGCAGGTATATAAATATATACACATTATATTCTTGAAACTTTGCCATATGCTACACTCTCTGTTTAAAAAAGGATGGCCTAGTTTGACTTGGAACAGAGTTTAAGAAAAGATTTAAGACTTTTTAATCTTGTGGTTCTAAATTAAAGTTATGTCAAATGTATCAAAATACCCTTTAATCTTGTGGTCTTAAACATGCCACGTGAAAAGTGAAAGTTAAAGTGTTGTCAAAAAAGGAAAGGGCTCATTCTTTTTTAAACAAACTAAAAAGAAAATAGGGACATTCTTTTTGAAACGGAGGGAGTATTAAATAAAACAATTGAAGTCGAGTTGATGATTGAATATGTGTTGAGATCCCAAATGCACTTATTTTGTTATAATAATTTTTTTTAAAGAATATTTCTGAAAAAATTATTCTTCATAATACTAATTCACATATTATTACTAGTGGAGTGTTAATAAGTGTCATTCCCTTTTTTAAATGATGGATGTGTGAGACAACACGCAATCTCAAGAAAGAAGTTTGTTGATAATCATAAGAAAGATTAATCAAAATTTGCTCTTCAACTTGGACTTCTGGTCGGTGATGCAGTGATACTGAAGCATGAAGAAATTATTTATTCTGTCTGAATTTAGAAAGGTCATATATTCAATTTAATTTAAAAATTCTTTCTTTTATTCTTAGTGAAATGATTATTAGTCACGCAAATGTCTAACGTATGTTTTAGACCATAAATTTCAAGAAATTTTTTTTTTTTAAAAAAGTTTGTGACAAGTTAAACAATGTCATATAATTGAGACGGGGAGTATTGATCATGAAGTCATGGCACACTAGCTAGAGGTACATAAACCAAAGGAGGAGAGACAAAATGACTAACTCGTTATACTGTTGCTATATGGTTTTGCTATTGTTATAGGTTTCTTCAAGGACCTGAAACTGATCCAGCTACTGTGAAGAAAATCAGACAGGCAATTGATAATCAAACTGATGTCACTGTTCAGCTTATTAACTACACTAAGACTGGTATATATGCTTTCAAACTTCAAGACTGTGATTTGGTTCTACTTGAAAAGATGTAGCAAACTTATTGTGTTTACTCATCAATTATCCCCAAAAATATTGAGAATTTTGGATCTTTTGGTTAAAAATATAGAGTATTTTATTGTTGAAGCAACTGATGCATCTTACAAATATTCAGGCAAAAAGTTCTGGAACTTGTTCCACCTTCAGCCTATGCGTGATCAGAAGGTATGTATATTACTAATTTTGTTCTTGATGTTAAGATAAAAGTGCCGCGACTCTTGAGTTTTGTTCTACAAAAACTTTCTTAAATTCAATGGCTCTTTTGTCTATAATCAGGGAGAGGTACAGTACTTCATTGGAGTGCAATTAGATGGAAGTCAGCATGTAGAGCCACTTCAAAACAGTATCCCTGAAGACAAAGCAACAGAGAGTGCAAAGCTGGTCTAATCCTACTCTAATTATCTTGAGTTGCCTTTATTTCACAAAAGTTTTTTCTATTCCTTACTGCTTGTATCTTGTAGTGATATGACAGATACATAAGTATTCAAGAATGGTGACTTAGTTTGAGCATTCGTATATATACTGAATGGAATTAATTCATGTTTTATGTGTCATATATGGTCTTCACTTTGAATGTTGAGGCCTATCTTGACAATGCTTTTCATTTGTTTCCTATCAGATAAAAGAAACTGCTGGCAATGTTGATGAAGCAGTTCGAGAGCTTCCAGATGCCAATTCGGTAAGTCCAAAATGTTGAACATGACTGTTTAGGACTATCTGGAGATGTTGAATTGTACGAGCTTGATCACAAACTGCTGAACTGATGTGCAGAAACCAGAGGATTTGTGGAGAAATCATTCAAAAGTTGTTCAGCCAAAGCCTCACAGGAAGGACAGCCCATCTTGGATAGCGATACAAAAGGTAGATAAAACTTGTTTATATTTATAATCGCGTATAAATAATGTATGATCTACATATACTGGTAAGGACAAGTAATTATTGAATCCAGCTGGCTATTTGTGTGAAAATCCCTTTTAATATTCCCCTGATAATAATTTTAGTTTGACGTTTCACTGCCCCTTCCATCACTGAGAGGTTTGTGACTTGCAGATCATGGATAGTGGAGAGCCGATAGGCTTGAAGCATTTTAAGCCAATTAAACCACTGGGATCGGGCGATACTGGCAGGTACATTTTATTAAGAACATGTCTGTCCCACTGTAGAGTGGACCAAGTATTATGAGATGCTACAGTCATCCAAAATGAATGTTTCTGTTATCTTGGTTAACTTGGGACATGCAGTGTGCATTTGGTGGAGCTTTGCGGAACAGACCAGCATTTTGCAATGAAAGCAATGGATAAGAGTATAATGCTTAACCGAAACAAGGTAAAGAGTTAAATTGCAAGATCACAAATGTTGCTGCATCCTTTTTAGAGATTAGAGATTATGCTATTGTCCCCACCTTTTTTATAGGATTTACAAAGTAATTTAGTGGTGTAAAAACTCGTCTAATGTTAGACCCCTACGCATCCTTGTGAAGGGAACGTTTTAACTTCTGACTTCATAGTTTTCTAACCTGTTCAATATTTAATTGTGATGGAAACTAAGCAAATCTTGACTGCGGTGTATATGATGCTCCGTTCCCATTCTAACATGTAAACTTATACTCTCTCATTATTCTATCTTCAATAAGGATACACTCATCTTTCCTGCAGGTGCATAGAGCTTGTGCAGAACGAGAAATCCTAGATATGTTGGACCACCCTTTTCTTCCCGCACTTTATGCATCTTTTCAGGTTAGATACATAGAACTTGATGAGAGAAATTATAATTATGTTGAGAAAATTGTTATGAGAAGGAAATGCATCACAGCATTTGATACTTGATGAATTCAGTGAACTGATAATATGCATATACTTAATTATAATGGTATTGTTTACAAATTTGAATCGTTGAGTTATGCTGTGTTTCAGACCAAAACCCATATCTGTCTAATAACTGATTACTACCCTGGCGGAGAGCTGTTCATGCTTCTAGATAGACAACAAACAAAGGTGTTGAAGGAAGATGCTGCAAGGTACGTAAAAAACATATCTTATGACCAAATTCGGAAAACAAAATAGTCTACGATTATACCTATCGAAGAAGCATTCTACATAGTTAGCTGCAACTTCGATATCATATTCTCGCGGTCTCTTAAACATTTATTGAGATATTTTCCATTTTGCTTCTGGTGACATACAGTTTTTTTTTGTTTTGTGCAGGTTCTACGCCGCTGAAGTAGTGGTAGCCTTGGAGTACCTTCACTGTCAAGGTAGCCTTTATATCCACATGTAATATATACACAATTAGATATGAATAATCAGAACGTCTTTATTCATTCTTTTCTAACTGGTCCAATTCTACCAACTTTGAGACTTGCATGATCAAACAATTTCCTATACCTTATTAGCGATTGAGGAGAACGCGTGTTCATGAATCAATGTTGATGTATCTATTTTCTTACTTTCCGTTCTTTCTTTAATGTACACCAATCACTTTGACTTTAGATGAATGGAGTGATTAATCCTTAATAAGAATACTTATGCCTTATGGTGAGTGATCTTTGAGTAAATGTGGCAATGCTGCAGATGGCATATCGATCAACACAAATGCTCAGTATATGTACTATTTGTCGCTAAGTTGAAAAATCTATCTCCGTGTATCCTGACTTGTCTTTCGCCAACAGGTATAATTTATAGGGATCTGAAGCCTGAAAACGTCTTGCTTCAGAGTGGTGGGCATGTATCTTTGACGGATTTTGATCTTTCCTGTTTGACATCTTGCAAGCCACAGGTATTTAACTCATAACTTTTGTCAAGTTTGCAAAATATTGCTTGTCCTCATGAGGTGACTTCGCGAACATAATTAGTTACTAACGGATGCCACTATACTGTTTTGGTTATTTGGACAGCTTTTAGTTCCAGAAATCAACGAAAAGAAGAAACATCAAAAAGGTCAACAGAATCCAATCTTCATGGCTGAACCTATGCGTGCATCAAATTCTTTTGTTGGAACTGAAGAATACATCGCTCCGGTTAGACCTTTTTTTTCCTTTTCTTTTTGAAAAAGAGCTACTTGTAGATGTTTATAGTCAATGTTTGTGAAGGTTGTATTATGAGTCAAGCTGTTATTCATGCATATCCTGTTCTTTAAACAATCTCTTTTTGCTTGTTTATTTAACAGGAGATCATAACTGGAGCAGGGCACACTAGTGCAGTGGATTGGTGGGCTCTTGGTAATTCTTTAGAATTCATTTGCTCCTTGAGTGTTGATATTGGCTGATCCTTTAATCTTCACTAAGGACTTTTTACGCCATACTTACCTCAATTGTTTATGCTATTTTTGACGAATAAATTGTCGTTTGGCAGGCATTCTTTTGTATGAAATGTTGTATGGTTATACACCATTCAGGGGAAAGACAAGGCAGAAGACATTCTCAAATGTACTACATAAGGATTTAAAATTCCCAGGAAGCATACAGGTATGATATTTCAATCTAACGAATTCAAATGCCTCGATTCAAAATGTGGGAGTGCATATTGCCCCTCCAGTTTCTAAAACTGTCTGTTTATGCTCTCCTTTTCCAGTCTAGTCTCCACGCGAAGCAGCTAATGTACAGATTATTGCACAGAGATCCCAAAAACAGGTTAGGATCTCGTGAAGGAGCAAACGAAATCAAGCAGCATCCGTTCTTCCGGGGTGTGAATTGGGCATTAATTCGTTGCATGGTATTGTTATGAGCTCTTTCTTTAGCTTGTTAATCTGTCTTTCTCTCATCATTTCAAGTTATTTGTTGTGTGACAAACATTCTTAAGATGAGAGTGACAATTCACCCCTAACCAGAACTCAACCGCTGCTGATTCTTGTAAGTCGGATGAATATGGGGTACATTGACTTACAGTTTACTGAAATAAACATGTGAAGGATCTAAATCAACAGTGACACAGGTGAAACCAGAATCTAGAGTCATAGGTTCGAATGAGTGTAGTCTTATTATATGCATACACTTCAAATGTTTTGCATGTGTATGCATATTGAAGCTGAAAGCATTGGTTCAGTTGAACCAACAGAACACTCCCTAGGGCCTATATCCACCTCTAAACTGTGATCATGGTATCGGGGAGAGGTGATCACACATGACATGACATATTTGCAGTTTATCGTGTACACGACCCTAGTTAGGAAGATTTGTAGGTTGAAGATTAGGATAGAAAGTTGTTATTGTTCTCTTCTCCGTTGTTCTCAAATGACTTCTTCACTATTGTATTTACTTTACATACTTGATATTTGATATGTTTTACTTTGAGTCAAGTATCTATCGGAAAATAACATATGAAACAACTCTTCAGAACCCTCCCAAACTAGATTCTGCTCCTTTTTTGGGAACTGAAGCTGAGAAAGAAGGAAAAGACATCAATCCTGAGATGGAGGATTTACAAACAAATGTTTTCTAAAAGGTACTAGCATTTCTTTTCTCAATAATACTTCATTCATATTATATTTTTCTATAGTTGGAGAATATAAATTAATGTATTATTATTTAATTTGTTGCAGAGATGAAAATATTTATATCCCAATCAAATCAAGTGCATGAGTGAAGAAAAGTGATCCTCAGACCCTCCCTGCAACAGTTAATTACTTGATGATTTTGTAAAAAAATCAAATGGTGGTTTTTCATTTATGTTTTTCTTTTTATATGCATAGTTTGGTTGTTTTGTAATTCTTAATTCATGAATTCCTCAGTAGATGTTGAGTTAATTAATTTGTTAAGCCTTTTTATTTATTTATTTAACTTATTATTTATTGCATCCTAATTCCTTTACTCGAGTTCAATATTAGGTGTGGAAACAAGTGAAAAAAACTCTTTTATTTTAATCAATTACGTAAATCGGATTACATCCAAATATATTATGAATATCGCAACTAAATGATTCATTTTTGATATATATCCATCTTACAATAAATATATTTAAATATGTTCACCAATATAATAGTAGCTGATAGTTAGATGTCACAATATCTTGTATCTGACGGCAAATACAGTACTATGCTACAAGCCTCAAACAAGGGGAACATATTAATATATTAATATATATTTAATTTAAAATTATATGATAATAACATATAAGCTATGTAATATAATCCCACAAAACGACATCTGAGGAGAGTAGGGGTGATAGTTTAATTATTGAGAAAAATGCTCAAATATGTCATTGAACTTTGAGGAAAGGCCCGTTCATGTCATTCGTTAAAATTTTGGCTTATTTATGTCATTTTCGTTTGAGAAAAGTTCATCCATGCAATTATTTGTTAACTAAAAAAACACTTTTGATTTCTCAAGAACATTTTTTATACGTGGTTAATTATTATTCCGCTACATCATTAATTAAATCATTGTTTTAAAAAAAGAGAAAAGTTCAAATATGCCATCGAATTTTAATAAAAGGCTCATCTATGTCATTTTAGTTAACAAATAATGGCATGGATGAACCTTTTCTCAAATGAAAATGACACAGATAAACCAAACTTTTAACAGATGACATAAATAAGTCTTTTTTCAAAGTTCGATGACATATTTGAGTCTTTTTCTTTGATTATTATTTATTAGTAGTGATATTTTTTTTCTTAAAAATAAATTATAATTTTAATAAAAAAAATGATTTCCATTTGTCAATTATAGTAGAAATTTTGTGCCATTTGTTAAATAACAGAGTCAGGAATAAAATATTTTTAAAGCAAAGAATAAAATTTCTCTCTATTAAATATATTATTAAATATATTAGGGACATACTTGATCATTTTCTCTTCTAGGAAATTTAAATAAATATGAAGAGGAAGCATTATTGCAACTTACACATATGTCAATTCAATTCTATTAAAGTTTAAATTATCTTACTTTTTCTTTCTACTCATGTTCACACATTCATTCTAAAAAAGTTCTAAAAAGAAAAACATTTTCTAAACAAAGAAAAGGAATCACAAGTTAACATAAATGTTTTAGAGTTGTGAAAAGTGCTTTACTACAAAGTATTATAAATCCACATAGAAGTTTTTAGTTGTGTAAAAGATAAGTGATAAACTATGATTGGTTAATACAATTATGTCCACAGCTTGAATTAATATTTTAACTTATTGTATATAATTATAAGTGATAAATTTGTAAAACTATAGGCATCATTATTTGTGACACTTCTTTTGAGATTGATGTATAAATCCTAGGACTTAATTTGGAAGGTAACATTTTCTAATAATAAATTTTTCATATTTAAAATTTGAACTTAAGCTCGAACTTTCTAATTGAAAGGGAAACAATTTTATCCATACATTCACATTTTAAAGTCGAGTATTTACATTAGTTGTACTGCAAATATCCAAACTATTTAACGATCGTTTGATAGAGTACATGCATTAGTATATATAGTAATTAAAAACATGATTATATCTTAAAAAAAATTCACAGCCTTTTAAATTTCTTTTCATCTTTGTAGACACTCGTAAAAATAATCTCATCACGAATAATATAACTATAACTAAGATTAATATTATAATATATCATATCCAATATTATTTTTATACGCTCTATCAAAACGTCTACCCACTTATAGGGTAGTAGTTATTATAGTTTTTTAATTGAATCCCAAAAATTAATTAACTACTTTTACACCTGACTTCCCAATACACTCTGTCACTACCAAAACTTCAGATCCAACACAATTCTTCCTCTCTGTTTCCGCTAGCTTTGAGCTTTGAGCTTAGAGCTCTCCATCTTCTTCAAAGCTCAAATTTTGACTCCATTAATGGCTTCCCCTAACAACAACAAATCCAAGAATCAATTAGTTTCCACTATGATCAAACAAGGTTTCATTTCCAACCCATATCTATCTCCTTCTCCTTCTCCTTCCCCACCTCGTACCTCCAACCCACCTTCCCCTATCCAAATTCCAACCCGACCCAGTAATCCTAGCCCCACCCTTTTCGAGATGATGTCAGAGGAGCAGACCAGAGAGTCCAAACACTCACTCGAATCGCGACATCGAACGCAAGAGAGAGTTTCGAGGGTTTTGGCTGATGCTCCGTTTCCGGCGGTGGGTGATGTTAGGCTAACAATAGCGGCGCGTGATGGGTTTAAAGTTTCTATGGATGTTCACCGGAGAGTGCTAGTCGGACGGAGTAGGTTTTTCGCTGAGAAACTTCAGAGGAATGGGTCGCATTCGGTTGAGATTCTTGATTGTGATGACGTAGAGGTTTATGTGGAAACACTGGTGCTTATGTATTGTGATGATTTGAAGAAGAGATTGATGGGTGAAAATGTTAACAAGGTCCTGGGATTGCTTAAGGTATACTTGCTTTTTCTGTTAACATCATCAATTTTTACTCAATTTTCGTTTTCATGTATAATCAAGTTATATTAGGCAATCCTCTCCTAGTTAGCTAGTTTTCTAGGATTGAGTTAGGCTCGAAGTCTATCTCATTACATACTTGTCAAAAATAGAAGTTCATATATATCTTCACGTAGTATCGGAGCCAGACTCATCTATTCATGTTGTTGTGTTTCTCAATGTTGAGTCCCCGAGTTATATTGTCCATGCTTTAGTTGTCCAGCATAGGGCTTGTGAGGGAGTATCAAGTCTCACATTGGTTGAGGAAAGGAGTTGTGATTTCCTATGGACAATCCTTCCTTCGTGGGCTAATTTTCACAAGATCTGTCTTTTACATGGTAAGAGAGCCAAGACTCATTGATCACGGTTGTTGTGTTTCGTAATGTTGGACCTCCTCCGTGTTATATTATCCATGCTCCATTTGTCCTGGGCGTGCCAGGGAGTGTTGAGTCCCACATTGGTTGAGAGAATGGGTTGTGGTCTCTGTATATGGTTTTCGGCTTCCCCTCGTAAGCTAGCTTTAGACTTAGGTTAGGCCTGAGATCCATCACTTTACATGATAAAAGCGAAACTTTAGTTCTTATGGAGAGGACATCTTACGGAAATCATCATCTTCCCTCTGCTTGGGTGCTCCTTCAGTGAATGAGAAGTCAATCGAGAGCTAGATGTTGTAAAAGAAACTCTAAGTCTGTAGATTTATTGGCAACTAGCAGAATGGGTAGTGTACCAAGCTTGAATTTTCCGGTATGGCAAAGTTTTAACTATACTGATGACTCCGTTTATGATTTTATGTTCTGTATTGATATTTCTTTTTCATCACAGATATCTTCGGCAATTATGTTTGATGATGGAGTATTGGCTTGTTTGGAGTATCTGGAGGCTGTTCCTTGGTCCCAACAAGAAGAGGAAAAAGTCGTATCTCATCTCAGTCAACTTCAGCTTCCTGATTCAGCGGCTGATATACTTCAGAGACTGGTTGCTGAACCATCAACATCTTCAAGATCCGATGACATTCTTCAGAGACTACTTACTGGTGTTTTACATGCCAAGGATGATAAAGCCCGTAAAGAGATGAAAAAAGTGATATCTCGTTTGCTAAGAGAAAACACTAGCAATAGTAGCAGTCATGAAAGTAATCTTGATATCTCAAGGGATACTCTCTATCATTTTTGTCATAGATGCCTGACTTCTCTAATACTTAGCTTGTCTGAAGCTGCATCCGTGGATGACAACAGGCAGCGGGACCGAGGGGTTCTAATGGGTGAGATTGCTCGTGAAGCAGACAATCTGCAGTGGCTAGTTGATATCCTAATCGACAGGAAAATGGGGGATGAGTTTGTGAAACTATGGGCAGAACAAAAAGAACTCTCCAATCTTCACTCCAAGATTCCCACCATGTATCGACATGAAATCAGCAAGATCACTGCACAACTTTGCATTGCAATTGGTAGGGGAAATTTGTTAGTGCCAAAAGATGTTAGATATTGTTTGTTATCAACATGGCTGGAAAGTCTATATGACGATTTTGGGTGGATGAAGAGGGCTGGTAGATCAATTGACAAGAAGCTGGTTGAAGAGGGACTTGGTCAGACTATTCTAACACTACCCTTGGCTCAACAACAAACCATTCTGCTTAACTGGTTCGATCGATTCCTTAACAAAGGAGATGACTGTCCAAATATTCAGAGAGCTTTCGAAGTTTGGTGGAGAAGGTCATTCGTTAAACAATACACAGTCGATTCTCAGTTACAATTAGCTATCTTTGATTATACAGAGTGAGAAGGAGAGATTGTACAATGTCAATCTTGGTTTGTTACATGCTCCTATACACCAATGTATATATGAAAATGCATGCCCCCACCATTTTTTCAAACAATCATGTAGTTCAGTTTCTGTTGTAAATTTGGATCTTCAGTTTGTCTGATGATTTATCTACAAGGACAGGGAAGAGAAGCAGAAATATAATATACTCCAAATCAAGACCATCTAGTTGTATAAAGATGGCAGTAATTTCGATATACAACCAAACCAACCCACAAAAAATGAATAAAACACTATTATCAAATAAAACCAGAAGGTTTTTCTAAAAAAAAGATTATAGGGACCTTAGTAATGACTTGGGTAACATTATGCGTAGTCTCACAATTTTGAAAACATAATTTTGCATCTAAGGGCTAACTTATAGGAATTATGCGATTTTCTAGGTTTTCGTGTGTATTAGCCTATGGATTTTGCCATTTTGGCGCTAAAGGCTATGAATATCATCCCTAAAATCCACTTTTATGGCGACTAAATGCGCCGTTAAAGGCTCTGAATATCGTCACTAAAAACCACTTTTAGTGGCGACAAGAAACGCCGCTAAAGGCTATGAAGATCGTCGCTAAACGCTGGTTTTAGGGCGACTAAATCCGCCGCTAAAAGCTATGAATGTCGTCGCTAATAGTATTTTTTAGTGGCCACTAGAAGCGCCGCAAAAGGCTATGAATCTCGTCGCTAAAAGTATCTTTTAGTGGCGACTAAAATCGCCGCAAAAGGCTACGAATGTCGTCGCTAAAAGTTGGTTATAGTGACGACTAAACCGTCGTTTAAGAGTACGAATGTCGTCGCTAAAAGTCACTTTTAGTGGCGACAAAAATCGCCGCAAAAGGCTGTGAAGGTCGTCGCTAAAAGTTGGTTTTAGTGGCGACAAAACCGCCGCTAAAGCTATGAATGTCGTCGCTAAAAGATGGTTTTAGTGGCGAGTACCTGCTGCTAAAGGCTTTGAATGTCGTCGCTAAAAGTTGGTTTATTGTCGACTAAACCCGCCGCTGAAGAGTATGAATGTCGTCGCTAAAAGTCTCTTTTAGTGGCGATATGAACCGCCACTAAAGGATATAGATGTCGTCGCTAAAGATCCTTTTTTGTGGCGACTAAAAAGTGTATGAATGTCGTCGCTAAAAGTGATGAATATTGTCGCTAAAACTATAAAGTCGCAACTTAAACCAGGATTTAGCGGCAACTTTTATCGCCACTAAAACCAAGTTTTAGAGACAACAAGCATATTATAGATGCCACAAAAATCAAGCTTTAGCGACTACTAGGATTGCCACTAAAACTATCCATTAGTGACAACTCTTTTTGCCGGTAATACATATAATGGTTGCCACTCAAAAAAAACATTAGTGTCAACTGTTCTCACCGTTTCATGAATATCCATTACGATCTTATTAATTGTGTGGTCTCGAAAGGACAAACGGACACATTTCCTAGTTCAAACGAGCCCCCATGAAAGAAAAAAAATCAAATTTACTTATCTTCATATGAATTTTTGATGATACGTGATGTCAACTTATTTTTTACTGAAATTCTTAATATTAGCTTTCTGTTATTATAAGGCGATAATGATAGCAAAAACCTGGGCTAGGAATCTGGTTGAACAATGTATATACATAAACGAGGAAATTAGAACCAGAAGCACCATCACATTAATATTAAAATATATTTTTTATGTATACATGTATATATATTTTAACCTGATATATCACAGCCGACACACTCCACTACTACTACTACTCTTAACAAATGTTCTTTTGTATAAAATAACAAAATAAAAAAAAACAAGTTTTAGCATTCTGCAATTCCCTGCTGGAAAATACTCAGGTATGTATCAATATGCCTAAAGACTTTCTTCAAATAAATGAATCGTAAAATTTACCAATAAAGTCTGCATTTGCAACTATGGAGCTAAAATAATGACACATTACCACACGTTGGAGGCAGGGCGTCTAACGACACTTTTCACCTTTCAGTAACTATGAAAATAAATAATGTACACGTAAACATGTCAACCCAACAAGGGCCAAGTAACTATCAACATTATAAGGTTTGCTGAAACCAATCTTTCAGGTGTTGGTAAGACTTGTCTCCTTGAAGGACTTCTTTTTAATTCACCTGATGTTGAATGGTCAATGATAGGATCTGCAAATCACGTCACACAAAGAAATATTGCAAGTTGCTTACCTGCAAAATCGACCCCAAAGGCAAAAAAGGTAAGATGGCAAAATCAAAAAAGGATGACCTTAATTATTGTTCCAATCAAATCTGATAATGTTTCGACTTCATAATTCATTGCTCCTCCAAGTCCAAGAGGATGGGTGTCCCATTTAAAATAGAAGGAAAACAATAAGCACAAAGGAAAATGGGGAGAAAAGGGGATGATATCCATTAAAGCTGAAACTAAAATATTGATGAACATTAACCAGAATGGTAACTGAAAGAAGAAATTTTGATGCATGATATGCAAAAGGAACATAAACCAAGCAGCTGCATCAAAGTATCATATCACAGAAAAGAGTGTTTATTCTCCTTGTATTAAATTCTTTACCTCGGCTATTATCCTTCCATCAGAATCCAGCAGTGCCTTAAATATAAATTTGCAGAACCAGAAAATTCATTTAATCATCATAGGGTCTGGTTGATAATTCAGCTCAACCTGCTCAACACTGACATAAAGGAAGCAGAAGATAAAACACCGGGAAATAAGGAATCAGTTATCTTGGAAGGTACAAAGCACATCAAACTTTAAAAAACATTCACAAGAATGACAAGAAAAAAGAGCAGGAAATGAATGGATATAATATGATTATTTGAGGGATCAAAGTAACCAAACTATTTTATTTATTATCCTCCCGGTGCTGAAGTTTGGATTTCATTGGATTTTAGAGTTTCACCACACCTAGAAAGTTCACTTTAATATGCAAAGGATTTACAAGCTACCACAATAACTGTAGGTAATTGGAATAGCAGTAGATAAATTCTTAGATTACGAATCTGTCCCTTTTGTTAGTTATTGTACTAGAAAACCACTTTAACTTAAAGTTGACAAGTTTACGAGGACTTCTCCAATATACACAACATGTGCTCGCAATAAAAAAATCTTGGATAAAATATGAGATGCAGACTTCACATAAATAAAACCTATGTAGCTAACATTTAACAATATTTTCCATTTAACTGGTGATCCATTTTATGCTCGCATACAATGATAATCACATACATATCCCTTTCTAAGCATCTGAAACCTCTCACTATACATGACCTGCTTTTCTCGAACATCTTGTATTGCTGTCAGTGGCTTGGTATGACTTATGGGTCTAAAATTGTCAAATCACCAATGTATTTTACCCCGTTATTCTCAATCCTATTTATGAAGTAAATATTTTTAAAATAGTGATCACAATGTATACAGCATATTCCAAATAATACAACATCCATGCGAAATATGATCCACTTCAAAGAGCAACCAAATTATCTATCGACAACTATTAGGTGCTCCAAAAGGTTAAAAGAATACAGATGATCTAAGAACTGCTTTGACTCTTTAAACAACAGGTTTTCTCTCTCCATATGGTAATAACAAGTGCCAAATGGACCAGCTCCTACACTATTTCTCCATCTGGTAGTTAAGATATATTATCTTTTAGCTTGAGATAACATTTTATCTATTAGTTTGAAGTATTTATATTTTCCGAAGGTATGGAGTTCTAATAGTTTTAAGAGTTTTTACTAGTTTAGGCCTACCCGAATAAGGCTTTATTTAATTATCTTGTTTCATTAACTCAAAAAACGAATAGTTTTTGGTGATACCTATGTGTTCCTATCTTTTTCTTCTCTCATTATCATACTTCTCTAATTCTCTCCCAATCCCACCTCCCTTCTCGTCCTGCATCAGCCGGATGCACAGATATGCCAATATTTGATTGTTTTAACTTCTACAAAAAGAAACCATTCTGGAATACTGTTTTTCCTGATTTAGCAATAAGACTTTAGAAGTTCCATAGACTAATCAGTTTTCTCCTTTGTGGCTTCCAATATGTTAGCTTATTCAAAAAATTACGGCACACATAGAGGATATTATTAAGGTTCAAGAATAAAATATCATGTTAAAAAGTCAAAAAAATACCGTTGCCGAAGTTTAAACATCCCGGTGCCTATCGTCATTGGTATGCCCATGATGATACATTCGGTTACTCCTTCTATCTTATCATCCCTTCCATTTACAGATGCATTAAACAGGTGATCAGTTGTCTTCTCAAATGAAGCTAACATCAGTACGCTATCTTTCATTTTCTGAACACCATGTCTAGTTATTCCGAGGACTTCACCCTATGATAGTAACAAAGAATGTCATTAAGCTTGATACTTGGATATTAAAGACAACATGTTTTTGGATGAGGAAACTATTCCAGGAGAAGTACCTTATATGTCATCAGATCTGCAAGAAGCATCATGTGCCGCAAGTCTATTGTCATTCCATGACTTGACATGGTATAATTAATCTCATCAATTATGGAAACCCTTGCTGCTTCAATACCTAGAGTATGCTGCACCTCCATTATATGATTGCTCTTTGTATAACGTCCATCAACTCCTTCAATGCCCATTACAGCAAGGAGACCGGTACTGCAGAAAGGAAAGAGCAGCTATCATGTAGAATTTCTATTTTATACCAACAGCTCATTGGAGCATGAAATCCCAGAGAAGAAAACCAAAAACCCAAGTTGCTGAAAACTGAACCAACACAGTAGAGTAGGATTGTAATTCTCTTTTACATTCTTCACAGGATCCTTGAAACTATATCAGACAACATTATTCTGAAAAAATCGTTTTTATTATATGAGTCGGAAGTCTTCCAAATCAACCTCTCAATGAGACAATAAAATACAGATGTTCAGCACGTTTTAAAAATCCTTTTATTTTTTCAAACAATCTTAACCGCAACATTTAATTGTTACATTTCTCAAAAAAAAAATTGTTCCCTTAATACCTTGTTTCCCGATTAATAAGATAAATTCAAAGTTGTTCTTTATTTGATTGTCGTAAAGTTACAGACCTAAATTGATAAATAAATATTTTATACTTTTCCCCCTTCCTAACAACTTAAACTTTTAAATAGGGTTATAGGTGACACCCTTCAATATGGAATTAGAGCCTCAAGAAACATGGTAGAGACCAATTAATTTTCATGTACCAGCCAACAGCCTTATGCAGCACGCATAGGAATAAAATTTATCCTGTATTCTCCGCTTTTCATATATATTTTACATCATAATTACATTCTAATATTTCAATTAGTTTGACGTATTATTAGGATATTGAGCTTATGTCTAAAATCATTAAAAAGCACACATAGATGCACTTGTAGCTCGCAAAGATCAAAAAATAACAAACAAAACAGCTTTACTGGATTTAATGTGTTTGTAGTCATTGACTAGTTAAATAGATTTTTTTTGCAAACGAATACCAATTTATTTTGAGACATACAAGATTAGTCAAATATCTAATGTTACAGTTATAAATAATTATTCTGTTGAGACATACAGATATAAATAATTGAAGATAATCAAATTGGGGGTGGGAAAGTGGGGGGTTATTTTCTATCTGAGTCTATCCTCGCCCAAGTAGGATATGTTGAAACTTGAACTCATGCTCAAGGACAGACTTTGACCGTATATGATCTTGGGCCACCAATGAGAATATGAACCCACATCTGAGCATAAACGCCATCGTGCCCGGAAACGATTTGTCCAAAAAGGAGGTAACAAGGACTACGATTTGCCCAAGTTCAATTCTACTTCACTTTTAAGCAACTGTTTGAAAAGGGGGTGTTGAATTCTCTGGATTAGTGTAATGATTTCGATAACTTAATTAGCCCTCTTAGGTTATTTTTTAACGTAAGAAATGCAGATTAAGGCATGTGAAGTGAGATAACTTTTTAATATCTACCATAAAAGAGAAACAAATTATGAGATATTGAATGCATCTAGGAATACTGTAGAAACTTACAGGATTGCTAAACCAAACTGAGCAAACCCTAATGATGTAGGACGTGGAAGAAGCTATACATAAAACTTACCCTTCAACAAGCAACTCATATGTTTCCCCTTTGACATCATTTTTACGATCTTTTTGTTGTTCTTTGTTCACCACAGCCCTTTGAACTGTAGTAATACCCTGACATCCCAAGAAGATTTACAAATGTAAGTCAACAGAGTAGTTCAGATAAAACTGAGTAATCCATTCTCAACTGAAAACCCCACGGATTAAATCAAATTAAAATCTTGATGATTGTCATACCTTCACAACAACGGCAGGCAGCTTATTTTTCAGCCGGTGCAGTTCAAAATGCAGTTTATCTTTATCAGCCTGAGGAAAAACTTCCAGCTTCCTGGGATTCAGAACTTTTATTTGCTGCAGAAAATAGGAATTCCACTCAACAAGATGCCATTGATTGATAAGCAGAAGAAGAAATAGAAATACAACTATCTTACATGTTCTTTCAATTTTATTTTTGAAGTCTGTAAAATTGATTGCTTGACAGTATAAGCATCAATACACAGTTGTGACACCTGAATTGTCTCCATATCAAGTGAAATAGCAATTGATGCTAATCGAGATGCCAACACAATCTTTACACTCTTAGCAACCTGCATACGAAATAAATTTGTATTCATAATGAACTTAGTTCAATGTCATTATGAGAGCTTTGCAAAATTTTCATGAATACAAGCAACTTACCTGCCCCAAAAGAGTTTTTTCAATACGGGCTTTAATCATCCTTGCTGCAGTTAAATTACCAGCAGACAGAAGTTTTGCAGTAATAATAGGAGTAGTGATCTTTTTTGCTGCATTTATGATTTCTTTTATTCGAGGAACTCCAAGTGTAACATCTACCAAAGAGTTAAAGAAACAGGATAATATGATATAAGGTCAGTTAGACTAGCCAAAAACCATTTTGATGATGTCAACTTAAGCTCCAAGTAAACAAGGATACTCATGCTTGCAACTCCAGCAAAGTGAAAGGTTTTCAGTGTCATCTGTGTCCCAGGTTCCCCAATACTCTGAGCTCCAATTGCACCAATCGCAGTTCCAGCTTCTAGTCTTTTCAGGTGATACCGAGAGATGCACGTGTTGAGGAATACCTACAAAGAAGCACGAAAAATTAAAAATCTACACATACACCATGCTATTAGTAACTTTATGATTCTGGAGAAAATCAAACATTATCTTTTTTAGATTGCACAACAGTTAATATAAGCAAACATTTTCATGTAATTACATGATGGGAGCTAAGCTATTAAAATACTTATGGAACAGGTGGATGTAAGATAGTTTGAAGAAAATGTGACACATCAAAGTCACGGAAGTAATCCCATTGCTCAAATTTATACGTCTCTCTTTTCTATTCTTGGACTTCCCTAAATATTTGACAAACTTCAACTAAACAGGTTCTATATATAACTTTCAAATTTGGAGAATTCATATTCCACAGGGTATACTTGCTACCTCTCGCCAACACAAGTACTAGGTAACTTTGTTCACTAAGGCTTGAACAAATGGGAGTAAATCACCTAGTACTTTTGCCTCCGCTGGGATTTGAATCTGAAACCTCATGATTCTCAATCCCACGTCATTGGCCACTTGGTCACAGCCTTAAATGCAATTCATATTCATTTTCCAATTAAATTTTAGTTTGAATTTTTTTTTCATTGCAGAACGAACTTCTTTTCAAAATTGAAACCAAAACACAAATTCATCCAAAAGAGGAGCATTTTCTGAAATAAAAACAAACAAGATCTAATTGGTATCATCAAATAACTACTCTCATGATTCAGCTAATCTTGAATTTCAGCATTCAAGATTAAGCAAGATAGCCTGTTACATACTTCTGACCAATTAATTAGCTAACTTTTGATTGACAATAAATTACTTTATTGTCTCATTTGATGCTATGGTTATCAAAATTGCATCTCCTTTACAAAAACTATATTTTGAATGTGTAGAACTTTCATATTCATTGCACAGACTACATTTTTCATCATTCATGAGCACATAAAACTTCTGAAAAGAAGTCCTTGAATCTATATGATCTACTCCCTCCATTTCAATTTGTGTGTCTAGTTCCGACTTGGCATGAAGTTCAAGAAAATAAAGAAGACTTCTTGTGGTCTTAAACTAAAGATACGTAGATATACTAAAATGTCCTTCAATCTTGTGGACTTAAACATGTCATGTGGAAAGTTGAAACTAAAAAGTTACCAAAAAAAGGAAAGAGAAATTCTCTTTGAAATGGACTAAAAAGAAAAGTAAGACAAACAAATTGAAATAGAGGGAGATTTTTATCATAAGACTGGAATGTAAATAAAAATTCACTGCCACATATAATGTTTAGATCAAACTATATAAAGTTTCCACTAAGGAGCAACAAAGATTTAAGTCTTGCTTGTCCTTGCTATTTAATTGTATTTTATTTCGTCAACCGGAAATCATCCAATCAAGTAACATAGTACCAATAAGAATTACAGTCAAGCAGCAATAGAAAACACGTCAAATTGAACTCCTATCAAAATAATAAGTATGTTGAGAATATAATTAAAATAATAAAGTGTGCTCTCTCTAACAGCTTAAGCTTTTAGATGAGATGGTCACAAACTTCATCATGGTACAGCTCAGGCAGAGGTTCTGAGGTTCTGAGATCGAATCTTACCGCCACCCAAATCAAAAAAAGAATTTTCACGTGCTTGGCCCATGAAAAAAAATCAGGCCCGCACGTGAGGGGGCGTGTTGAGAATATAATTAATATAATAAAAGTGTGCTCTCTCTAACAGCTTAAGCTTAAGCTTTTAGATGAGATGGTCACACGATTAAACAAAGTAGCTTCTGAATAACTAGTTTGCATCATCCTCAATAACGACATAACTATAACAGAACTTCATATCTTAAAAGGATAACCAACAAAATGAAGGACAAGTAAATCAAGTAGCAACTTTATTGTGGAAAACACTATCAAGTTATATAGTACCAATAAGAATTTGCAGTCAAGCAGTAATAGAAAACATGCATATTGAACTCCTCTGAAAATAATAAGTCATTTCTGAATAACTAGTTTGCATAATCCTCAATGACAGCACATTATAACAGAACTTCATATCTTAAAGGATAACCACTAAATAATGAAGGAAAAGTAAGTCAAGTAGCAACTTAATTGGTATATGCAGTTTTGTCAGCAAACCACTTAATAGTTGGAGCAAGCAATTAACCGTAAAATCCTCTGCACAAGAAAAAGGAACTTCCAAAGCTTTATTTACCTGCAGTTGCTTCTTAGTAATACCAGATATGTTTAACACAATTTTTTCAAGATATCCACGGTCATCCCCTTCATACTGCTCTTCACCCAATAATAGGGATTCCCGTAAATTTTTCAAGGTTTCAGCTAAATTTTTAATCAAAAAGTCAGACAGCGAAGCACGGAATGCCTCTGAGCACCCCCCTTCAGGAGTCATATCATGATATGAAAGCCTTTCATTGACTATTTCGCAGATCTCTGAGTAAGACAAACTCTTCTCACCTCCAGGAGGACATGTTGCCTGTAAATAGAAATTATTATCAAAATTTCTAACAACTGATTTTTGATTAGGTTCTACTAAAATTGAAGATCATACCTTAACTTTCATAAATAATCTGCTAAAGTTCAAAGGACGCCCTTTTTTCTCTTCCATCCGTGAAGGATCCATGCCATCATCGCCATACATGAACTGAACTATACATGCGCTAGCATTTCTTACAGTGCTGTCATAATAAACAGCAAGGTCCTCTAAAGCTTTCATAAGTCGACGAGACATGTATCCGGTGTCAGCAGTTTTAACCTGTAGCAATCAAAATGGATGAACATTCAACACTGACAAAACTTTAGCCTTATACTTCAAAGATCAGCAAGAATCTATAGAATCCTATGTTACATGCACTCTCATATTTCATATGGGTGTGTTAAGTATACGATACGGGTATAAGCAGTCTTTTTGTCAATTTTTGGTGTATCTCAAGGAACCTACACAGAGTATCCCACTCATATCCTACCTGTTAATAGAAGTCGAGCAGACAAATGAAGAATTCAGATAAGCAAATATTATATCTGAATAAGAAATAATAATACCACCAACAAATCAGTCGAAAGAGGAGATCCATACCGCTGTATCAACAAGGCCTTCTCTTCCTCCCATTGTGTGAAAAAAGAACTCAGTTGCTGACAAACCGTCAAAAAAGGAATGAGCCACAAACCCTTTAGCCTGGATCACAAACAGACTGTACTCAGCATTCCACAAGGGTACATACATGCATTTTCTAAAATTGAGTGCACAAGTCGCTGCAATAATTACTGTAAGCATCTCTTCCTTACGGGAGGAAATAGCTGCAATGGATGAATCTGAATGATTCATTTTAGAAGGATAAAACCAACTTACACCAAACAGAATCAAACTAACTAGGATTTTAGTTTGGTTGGGGTGTAAGAGGTTGAAGAGTGGACATAATGTTATTTTAATCCCACAAAATTTCACGGAAATAAAGAGATGGAACTTTTAAGTCTTTTGAAGTAAATCTATTTAAATGTTTTAAGTTTTAAGGGCTAGAATGAAAGTTTTAAAATATTTTAAGAACTCCAAAAGTATGTACATCATTAGCCAGATTCCAAAAATTGAAGATGTATCCCCTACCCCTCATTGTAGGGCATCTATAAGACACTATTACTGATTCAAAATCAGTTAAATATCCTTGTTCGCAACAAAATGAAAATCTTAACTTATGGCTCTTGGCTTAATTTTGTTATATATTGGCTTAAAAACAAGTGTTTTAAGGGCTACTTATGAAACTGTACAGGTGACAAAAAGTTTATCCAACAAAAATGAGCGTATGTATGTAATGTATTGATATTGTATAAATAGTTATGTAATACATATGTAATATATAGATATTGCATAAATAGTATATAACCGTGTATATACGATGTACAACTATGTATCAGACATGTATATACACATACGGTGCTTATACAATATTTACTTACACATATTGAGATTAAGTTTTAATACTTACTCGAGGACAAACAAGAATCTAAGTGTGGGGAGGTGATGTTCGGGCAAAAGTACATATATTTAGTCATTATTTACTCACATTTTAGTACTTTTAATCGTCTTGAGTATTGATTATATTACTTTGTGCTTAATATTATATTTTAATGTGCAGGAATAAAGCAATATGAAGATGAAGAGATTTGGAACAAAATTGAATAAAAAGTGAAAAGGAAAAAGAAAGAACACCATGTGCAGATCTTTCTCTCTCGCAATAAATTCCATTAATATCCTTAGCAAAAATATTCCCTTTGTTGTAGATTTACGGAGCATAAATCCAAATTGTTCTTTATCACTCTTGTAGAGTCCCCAAGTATATACGCTCTATCACTCTCTCCTAGAGTTTCATTGAGTATTTATCAAAGGCTCCATTTAAGGCGTGCTTCGCCTAGTTTAAGTTGAGCTTCAGTGTAGGCAAGGACCTAAGGTGTGTGCCTCATTTCCCATGAGTTCTATCTTGAGCTGAGTGGTACTAAATAACAAATATAATCGGCAAATAAGTGTATTAATTGTTGAAGAAAACATTATGAATGACTTTATTACTTTTTCTTGAATATATATATATATATGGGAAGTCTAACTAATGGGAAGTGCCTAAAGAAAGCAGACGTGAAACCTCGCGCACTTTTTAGAGCTTTTTGCATTTGACAAACATTGGTTAAATTTTACGACTCATAAGTTCACAACCACGACAGTTCGCACAACTTTTAGTGTCTCCTTTGGTTTTATAATTGAAATAATGGGAACACCTACTCCACTCACCAATCATCCAATCACTTCTCAATATAGCATTATATTAGCTTGGTAAGTCATCCCACTCCAACCTCACCAAGACGCTTCCAACCTTCTATACCATCTGGACCACAAAATTTTCTTATCCTCGTATTTTTCATGGCATCCCTTACCTCTCGCATCTCTTGTAATTATTACCTGGACCACCTAAGGCTTTGTGATGTGGTTGATACAACCCTAACGAACCTTCCTACTCACTGCCTTGCATAACAAAGTATTTTTCCTTCTCTCAAGTCTCAACCCACTCATACCAAGCTTCCATGTCATTAATGTTTTATGTAATGTCATATAACCTATTCCAACTAATGAAGTAGATTCTCTCCATCATTATATCTCACTTTTTAACCGATCACTTAGTTAAATGATTGCATAAAAATAAAGAAAGATCAAATCTGAAAATGAATGTCTTACCAGAATACTACAAAGAAGTTGGAAGTCTTGGTTCGACAACAATAAATAGGTGTCTTATATAAATTAATCCAAACCATCAAAGTTTCTGCTGCTTCTCTCTATTTTTAGTATCATCAATACTAAACCTAAGTAAGCCCAACCATTTCTCAATTTGTCCCCTTCCTTCTCCAAAATCCTGGAACCAAACGTGGAGCACCACAATACCACTTAAACCTACATCCAGTGGCTTACCAAAGGACACATTCTGGGATCTCATTGTAGAAACAGCAGTAACATAAAGATCCAATCTACTCCCACTGCAGAACACAATAAATGTGCCTAGTCCCTAGAATGTCTCCCCCTCCCAGGAAATGATGTTCTCCCCCACAACAGATGGCAACCATCACAGAACATGTTCCCCTTTGTCAAATTGCAGAATCAACATTATGTGTTCAAAAGCATCACATTTATCCACTTTATAGGTTACCAGTTCATTACTTTTTCTTCAGCCAATTCAAAATAGCTACAATATACAAGAAGTGTGCAGGAATGAATGAATAGATAGACCAATAGTCAACGAGTGGGCAGTTGTGAAGTTGCATAGGTGGAATAGACAGACAATTGGTCACTACCACTATCTGCTAAATGCATATCTCACCTAAGGCATTCAGGCAATCATTTAATAGTATAAGTACAACAATCAATGTGAATGAGAAACACCTATAACATGTCGTCCGTTGCATTACTGAAGATTTAGATACGGAACCATCATAATTGTATGGCAGCAATACATTGATGCAGCTAAATTAATTGAATTGAGATGATTAATACAAGGAAGAAAGTAAAGAAGGTTTACACAGTTGGGACAGGAATAGAAGGATGCTCTCAGCAACCCCACCTACTATCAGTACGGGGTGGGTAGGTGTACAAAGAAAGACCTTGAGTTCTTGTCAAAGAGCGAATGACTAATGATCCAGTGCATAACAAAAAAAACTAAAATGTAGCATGAAGTACTCACAGCTGGAAATTTTGATTTGAAGGGAAAATGCGGAAGACTTCGATCTATGAATCCATCAGGAGCACGACGGCCACCAACAGACTGCTGACCAACACATGCAATCATCTGGCTTATGTTAATCGGGGATCCTTTTGAACCACACTGTGACATGATTAGAGGACTATTCCTCCAGTCTAGTGCTTTCATACAAATCTGTCAAAAAATTGATATTCAGGCAAAAATTTTCCACCTTCCCATATCAGAATGTGATTAAAATTATTCTTAAACATCACAAAAACCTTAATTCTGGGAGAGAAAGGTTCAAGAGGAAAGAAAGAGACTTAAAAGAAGCATGTTCCTAACTCTCAAAATTAGATGCCAAATGACCACTCAATTTATTTTTGCAAAGATTGGTGGGACCATAAAACGACAACTTGCTTCACAGAAGAAGATTCTCATTACAAGTTGGCAGTGTCACTGGCTGGGCTCTTTTTTCTCAAGGTGAAGGAGAAAAATATAATGTAAGAATACACATATAATTGGCCAAAACTTAAAGATCTTAAACTGGTTTATGCAATTTGGCAAGGGTTTGTTCCAATGGCCCCCAACCCCAAATTCAAATAAACACAAAGTATTTTCTAAAATGAGCTTGAATGCACCAAACTCTCCATCATATTCAATAAATAGGGGTTTCCATGGCTTCAATATTGCTCATATTGAACAGAAGAAACTTGAATAAAAAGAATGACAACATGGATAGGGTATTTTCTTTTACTTATCAAATTAGGACTTGGCAATGTCAGGGCGATCAGGGTTTAACTAAAAGACTTAGACTGGTTGTGAGAACAATTAAAGAGAATTCAGGCAATCCACAATGAAGACGGAAAATGAAAAGAAAGGGCTACTAAAGCTATAATCAAAAGTTGAAAACAATCTGCAATTGAACTTTAGAAGCTGGAAAAGAGGTATTCTGCCATAACTGGCCATCAAAGATTATAGAGGGAAGCGTCCTGCGAGTGCAAATATACAAAGTGGAGGGAAAATGGGTAACTGAACCTGAATTGGTTAAGACGTTAGGGAAAGATGGAATTCCCTTGGTAGCCAGATGAGGTTAAGAATCTAATGCAGCAAATAGACAATAATCTGAAAGATGACTCGCAAAGAGGTCCAAATAAACAAGGGAAACATAAGCTCTTAGGACAGTAGATTTAGAAGAGGCTGATTTTGAGGATTATATTAATTATGCCCCTGGGTTTTGACGGCTTTGGTGCATATAGGTTGCCTTACACTTTACAACTCTTAGGTAACAGATGAATTGAACTGTAACATCATCACATATGGTTTATGCAAATTGGCTTCTGGTGTTCCATTCGAGTGTGCTATTACATGATCAGCAATTCATCAAAACCAAGAGTGACACTTTTCCTTCTATAATTACTGTTCTAAGTACACAAGTTTGGCACCTAGCCTTGAAGTGTTAAATGTTTGAAGATTGTGGCTACATTATCCATGTTTTAAACCTCCTTATATCTGTCAGGGGAACTAGGAAGAGATCAGAATTAGAAAGGTTCTACTAGCACAAGAGTTTACAAGCAATATACCTGTCTTGGATAGATACAAGCCCAACAAGAAGATGTTTAGAGGAAACTAGCAGCACATGAAAATATACATTGTTCTTACTTTTCCTATGTCGTCACGAACTTTATTCAACGACATAGTTACTTCAGCCTCCAGAGTCTGCGCAGCATCACAGCCAGGTTGCACAGCAAGCTTTCCTTCATTAAATTGTGTAATACAATCCTCACATTTCTTGTAATTTCGATGAATTTCCCCTTGTTTTTGCTTAACTAAGTTTTCCCCAGGTGTGACATCATCAATCCCTATAGAAAATCCATGATTTCCAATCCACCGAGCACTAGCAAGACATGAACAGCCAAAAGGTCAGTGTTTTTTAAACAATGAAAAGCGCAACAAAACGACAAGGTCCATGGTGCTTGAAGTGAAAAGAGAGAAATGAAAGTGTGCTTCTTTGAAGTAAGCATATAATCTGAAAATTCAAAAATACCAACTGCGTATGAACGTAGTGCTAGAATAGTCAATTTGCAATCAGAATAACTACAGCATGCAATATCAGAAGAAAAGACTTTAGAAAGCTTAAATAGTAAAAATCACTAAAAGGGAGAAAATTTTCCTGCACCTACTATAACCAAATGGCAACAAGAAAAAAAAAAACTCCAAGTAATAAGAACATGAAGTGTGTGGAATTTGAACTGAGTCGTTGAAAAATTGAAAGTCTCTAATCATTTCTTTCATCCAAAAGTCTAAGGACCAACTACAAAGATGCAGCATGAAGTATACTCCTTTAATGACAGCTTAAAAAAGAAACCTCAGTTGACAACAAATGCAGAAGGGAATGGCTGATCTGAATCTAATTAACGCACCTCAACTTTGCAAGCCGATTCATGCATGTTGCAGCAGCATGGGACTCATAGTCTCTCAACAGAACAGAGTATAGACCATCCTTGTTTCCATTCCCTGTCGTCTCACACAAATAACAACTGCCGTTATCTCATTGTTTCTTACGGTCATAAAATACAAAAAGAACAGACCATAAGTCAAAAGGACAATACACATAAAACTTCCAATATATACAAACATGAACCTACATAAAATAGAGAAACCTACACCAAGATATGATTCTCCACAAAAATCGCCCACTCATATATACAAACATGAACCTCATGGGTGCACCAAAAAGAAACTTTAGACAAGAGCCTATTCCTCGCATGTACAAACTCATTCTTCACCCCTTCAGACGTTCTCCTATACCTCTCCCTCCACACAACCCAAATAAGACCTAATGGGACTACATCTCATGACGTGGGTCTTCTCTTTCTCCCTTTGAATGACCTTCGTCTCCTGGGATGTGCAAAAGAGTTTAAGAGATGAACAACAAGATGCATGAAAAGGATTGTAGGTTTGGCCAAGATTGAAGACTAGATGAATGCAGGAGTACACAGATTGCTAATTCACTATTATGAATGGTTGCGGCTGTGATCAAACAAAAGTTGCTAAATCCAAAATGTCCAATTCACTTTCTTTAATGAAAAAATCCCCTTACCTCGAAGTATTATAAACTTACATGAAAATTACTGAAGAAGATTGAGCAAGAATGTTCTAGGCTATTAATATGGTGAAAGCGGTAAGGAGTTCAGAACAAAGCGATAGTACCCGTATATAAAGATCTTATCCAGTCTTGCCATACACAAGGAGTTCGAATGGAAGTTCTAGAAATTAATCAAACTAAAATCATATCCTCAAATTAAATGGGATTAGATACAATATGATAGATCCTAAGAAACCATAACCACCATGAAATGTTAAAAGGGAAAAAGGCAACTAATTTACCATTTATTGCCCCTATCCCTGATATGGTTTCTCATTATTCACCATCTCTATTCATTCCCCCCAACCCTCTAACGCCATGTCCAATCACCTTTGCATCAGAACATCTTTTTGGTTATCTCCCTTCCACCCCACTTCCATGATTAGAAGACTTGTCCCTCATGTGCCTTGCTCCCTCATGACAGAGGAAAGCCCGCTACTCCGAATTATTTTCATTTTTTACTGTCCTTCTGTGACTATTTCTTTAATCTTACTAGT
This sequence comes from Solanum lycopersicoides, assembly GCA_022817965.1. Lineage (NCBI taxonomy): Eukaryota > Viridiplantae > Streptophyta > Magnoliopsida > Solanales > Solanaceae > Solanum > Solanum lycopersicoides. The sequence goes on from CM040628.1 coordinate 73,505,162, forward strand.
GCTATTTATCCTCCCAAAGCAGTAGCAGTTACTTTTTTCTACTTGCCTGATCTTTTGTTACCCTTCATAGATCAAATTCAAAACCGGTTATTCCTTATCTTATTTATTTTTTTGATAAGTGAATAATATTTCATTAATATAGTATCAAAATGGTGTAAAAGTATGTACGAAGTGCCTAAGTAGCTCAACAATCATAAAGAACTATCTGAAATTATTATACATAAGCAACAGAAGACATGCTATTTCGAACAATCTTATTTTATTGTTCCGGAATATACACAGTGGTATGGTATTTTAAGCCATCATTCTTTGGAGCCAATTTTCTACAATCTCCAAGTTGTGATGCCCTCCCATACAGTCTTCAGCAACATCCATTAAATATTAAGCATTGAAAATTTCTTAGCTGAGCAGTGAACCTGCAACTCATTAGAAGATGAACAATTTCTTGATTCTTCTTTTTCTTTTTTTTTTTTTGAGATAAATTTCTTGATATTTCTTTATACTCCTTATGTAAACAACTTTCTTATTTTTCAAGTTATTCCTTGTGAGAACAAAAAAAAATCTTCCAATCTCCTAGTAGAATTTTTTTATTTTAAAAGTCTTCATCCCTTTCCCCGTCACCCTCGTGTCTACCCTTCAATCCCTACCCCTACTGGCCATTCGTAAAGCTTATTTAGGAATTCCTTCACTTCCTCCTATTTATAACACCAGAGAGTCCTCTAGCAGTAAACTCCCAAACAATTCCCCTAGCCCACCATAAAAATTAACCAATATAATTCCATGCTAAACACCTACACGAACACGAGTGCCTCTTTCAGGGACTTTCTTTTTTTTTGGCACTGCAAGTCCTGTCAAAAAGTACTGTTTCACCATTATTTACTGTATGTCGTAATTGCTCCGAGACATTAGCAATTGGATATGTTGTAAACAATTCAAATGTCCCCATAAGAAGATTGATAAAAATAGAATTATCTATAATCTAATCATACATATAATTTTAAATCTTGGGACAATGTCTAAGGTACTACCAGCGACCTATGAGCATTTGATTGGATTAAGAAGATGAAATGCTTTGCAGGTGAAGCCACCAAAAGATTCAATTTCACGAGCAAATATATTGAAATATCATAACTTAGAGATAAGTATAGAGTGGGTCAGGGGAGCTTCCCCACCGTGGTCCAGCCCACTCCATTGTGGTAATCCTATACTAAAATTTCCAACCCAACTTGCTTCACCTTGTCCCCACTTTTCTCCCCAAAAGAAGATTTTTTTCACTATCTTTTGTCATTAATAATCTTTTTCATTTCTTTCGTCACTGCATCACAAAGTTTCTCCAACATACTTCACCCCAGATGCAATGGAACAAAACAGAACTTAATATTGTGTTGTGTATTTCCCACGAAAGCATTTGTTTGTTCATTTCAATTGTTGATATCAACTGGATTCTCCCCTGGAGTGTTAAAGAAGTGGTGGGAAGTTGGAGTCTTGGAGAAGTTGATAGCCCCATCAAGAAGATCTGGCAGATGATTCTATGATGTATTTTTGGTGTATTTGGAATGAAAGGACACTTAGATGTTTTGGTGGTATCTCAACTCCAATTAGCAGTTTGATATATTACCCCTCTTAGATTTCATTGGAGCAATTTATCCCCTGTTAATGATATATTACCCCTCTTAGATTTCATTAGCTCCCTCAATATGGCTAAGCGGCCATTCTTTTGCTTGTGGCTAACTCCTTGATGAAATAAATAGGTGTTTTAGTTCTAGGAGTTAACCATATTTTGTGTATGTAACTTGCATCTCCTTGATGCCTTTCAAATAGAACATCTTATTTCATCAAAAAAAGAAATCCCACATGTACAACCAAATTAGTTACTCCCTCCGTCCCATCCCATTTTATGTGGCACTTTTGGATTTCGAGATTCAAACAAGTCTATCTTTGACCGTAAATTTTCATAGATCTTTTAAACATTTTGAATTATCAATTATCATGACTTATAGTACTTTTTACGTAGTTTTTTGAAGATCCGATGCCGCAAATATCCGGTCAAAACTTAAAGTGATTCTCGAAAAACGAAAAATGCCACATAAATTGGGATAGAGGGAGTAGTATATAAGAAGAAAATCATGTCAGTTTTAACCAGGGGGCACTAAAGTAAACTCACCTAGTGTAGCCTTCCCGAGCTGCCCGCTGATCAGTTCGCTATTACGGAAATAAACAAATCCATCACTTGGGCACATAGTTTCCCCTTTCCCGCTGTAACTCTTTTCTGTGAGTGTTAGATTTACATAGACTCTCATCTTTGAATACGGACGCAGTAGCACATGGAAAAGTTGTTTCCCAGTCCAAAGTTCAACCGGCTGTAAAAGGCTACCTCAGTCAATTGAAGATCCAAAGACGAGACAGGCAGTAAATTCTACTGGCTTTAGCATTTCAAAAAAAGATGGAAACAGAACTCAATGAATACCAACAACAACACACCCAGTGTGATCCCATAAGTGGGGTCTGGGGAGGGTGGGGTGCACGCTGACCTTACCCCTACCTTGGGTGAGGTTAGAGAGGCTATTGCCGATAACACCCTCCGCTCAAGAAAAGTATTTACAGACAGGCTTGAACAATACAACAGTAAAAAATTAAGATGAAAAAGAACTCGATACATACCACCAACTAATTAAAAAAGATGGGAATGTGCAGTGATTTTGGTTAGTGTTAATATCCATATTCCAGTTCAAATCAAATATCTAGGAAGAAAGATGACAGGCCAAAAGGCTTCAAAGATCAAAAATTCAATCAAATGATATTTTTCAATTTTAGCACAATTAGCACAAAAAGGGTCAAATGTCACTAAATAGTTTCCTTTATTAGGGCAACAGCCCTCTTCACTTACTCTATGTTGCCTAAGAATTAAATAAGAAGGGATATAAAGAAAATAAGGAAAGAAATTGTTGAAGCAACTTAACTGCCCTCATCCGGTAACCCCTGTTCCCTTTTCTCTCTCAATTACACACTTATCTACTACTTGACCTAAAAAAATCTGTGTGTGAGAGAGAATTTGGGGGGAAAAAAGTATGGTCATATGTGGACTATTTCACCCACAAATTCTGCCACCAACATGCCCTCATGAGACACAGAACTAAAAATAACTAAATCCAGAGTATTCTTTTTTTTTACAAAGGCCTCATCTTCACTAACAGATGGAAAGAGGTGCCAACACATACTTGCAAAAGAAAAAAAGTGGATATCAGCTTATGGTGTGGGTATGAAAGCTCCATAACCAGCAAATACCTAAAAGGTTGTTGCCATGATGTAAAAATGCATGTTCACATATGCTTAACATATGTGCAATGCACTTTCCCACAGAGCATTTTTTAATTAATTTATTCTTCATAACCGCTGTAGTTCAAATGTTGAATCTGTGCAATTGCTACTTATGGTTTTTTCAAGAATCTTCCTGAGCACCTCCCCAGCTTGTAAAGCCTTATGTCTGTCTGACCAATCATCAAGCAAGCTAGAGACATGAAAGGAGCACATAGAGGAATAGAAAGAGGATCACAGAAAAGAGAATTGTTTGAAAACGAGAACTTTATCAATCAGGCAACAAACGGAAGTAAAAGTTCACGCTCTTTCGAGGTTTAACCAAACCTTAATAAATGCTGGAGATGGTAAATCTGTAGGATCCATTGCGTCGCCCATATATGAACAAATAAGTGAAAAGGAAGCACGGTTATAGAATGTGTCCTTCCTCGTAATGAGAAAGGAAGATGTCAGAAAATCCTGGGTGGAAGCAACCAAAATTTCTCCACTCTTTGGGGTGCATAAATTGTTTTGAACCTGCATTTTTATCACAAACAATAAAGGAGAAAACTAACATCAAAACAATCACAAAAACATAAAGGAGAAAACTAACATGGAAACAAGTAAAGACAAGTTCGGTATTTCTTCATAACCTGCTTTGGTCACAGTAGAGGAAAGACTGACACAATTTCTTCCACATTTTTCCAACAAGATATCATTAAAAAGATGAGAGTTTGAAGAGACTTGCTTTTCAGGTTTCCTGAAATAACTTTCAGAAACTTCCAAACCGAAATGCAATACATATTAGCAAAAGCATAGATGACGAAACCTTGACCTCGCTTGGAAAGCCTTAAGCAAAAATCTCAATAAAGGAACAGAAGACAAGATGCTTCACTGGAATAATTAAGAAGCAACTGAAATCCCTCCCCTCAATCTTGTAACATATGCCTATAGATCCTATTAAATAACTTCAGCTAATAAGCAGGTAGGGATTTCGTCATGATTTTAAGAAGACGCCATTCTGATATGCCAGTTGACCTTTCAAACAGACAAACACTATTGATAATGGAAGCAACAAATCTATATTTAATCCCCAACAGGAAAAGAGAGTATTAATCACAAACAGATCGAGTAAAAAGGGGAAAAGGAAAAGTTTCCTTGATTTGGAAAAGGGAAAAGGCAAAACAAACTACATCAAGGATATGGAGCCCTTGAGACATCACATCACGGTAATCTTTCAAATAGATGACCTTATATAGAGCCGTGAGACATCACGGCCATCTTTCAAATATATGACCTTAAGCAGTAGACTCTAAGATGCATAAATGCAACAGAAAACACCCAAACTGACATACCACTCGAATATATTAAGTCGTCCAATATTGAATCTGTATTTTGGTTCTTCCATAGTTCATACTTTTTTCCAATTTATGCGGCTACCTTACCATTTAGGGAGTCAAAGAGGTTGCTAATTAAACATGCTACTCTTAAATATTTTCTGAATATTTTGAATTATTTACTATCATGACTTCTAGCATTTTTGATGAAGTTTTCAAATATTTAATTAATTCCAAAAATTATTGAATCTATGTTCGAATTAACGCCGAAAATCAAGTACTTTGACAATAGTACTCCTAACTTTTTCACATAAAGTTAAATGGTGGGAGTACTTTATAATGTACATAAAATAAAATTGAAAACTATAGTATACCAAGCAAATTATTTCTTTTAAATTTGAATACAAGTGAATCGATTGGATAGTATTGACCACATTTCTGTATTAGTCCACTTCTCCTCAACACATCAAATACCTCACAATGAACTAGGATGTGGAATTTCTCAACTGGACTTCTCTTTCACACATAACTATAATTTCAAACCTTTGTCTAGCTAACTCAAAACACTACCATTTTACTTCTTATCCACATATGTCAAGTAAAGATGGACGGAAGCAGTAAACTTACCCCCATTAACATAAGAGCCTCTGTCCTCGCCTCTTCTGTTTGTGGCACATGCATATTCATCTCATCACCATCAAAATCAGCATTATAAGGGTTGCATACAGATTCATTAAATCTCAATGTGCGCCATGGCATTATCCTTGCCTGCCAGAAAAAATAAAAATTAATAATTTGAAGACAGAATTATCCAAAGGCTCTCCACTGCCTGGACATGAGTCAGCAAAATATTCATTCATGCATTTTCATCAAATAATAGTTACCCGATGAGACATGATTGACATTCTATGCAGACTTGGCTGTCTGTTAAACAGGACTATATCTCCATCTTCTAGGTGTCGATCAACAATATAACCAAATTTCAATTCATCAGCATAACGCTTTCTAGAAGAGAACATCAACGACCTGCATTATAGAATTAAGATAAGACTTTAGAAGATTTATGCATGTGATTTACATGAAGAGTTAAAAAAAGTACAGTTCTTACATCTCATTTCCATCAGGATGCCTGATAAACTTCGCACCAGGATACTTATTTGGTCCATTACGAACACATTGCCTCAACTTCTCTATATTGTGCTGGGAAACTCGCTCAGGATATGTTAAAATTTGAGCCATCAGTATTGGAATGGCAACCTGCATATGCATCTGTTATTCTCCCTTCATAGTCAAATTAAATGATTAACATCGATCAAACAGTAGTTGCGTGTCAGACCTCTGTAATTTTCAAATTTGGATCGGGAGATATAACAGTTCGGCCAGTATATTCCACGCGCTTTCCTGAGAGATTTCCACGGAATCGTCCCTGCTTTCCTTTAAGACGTTGAGTGAAACCACTCAATGGTCTCGGAGGTTGCATCTGTAGTGGCACTCCACGAACATCACTGTTTATATATTGTGCAACTTCCATTTGCAGACCAATCCATTGATTCTATATCGATGATGTAACATCAAGTCAGCTAAAATAGAGGTCTGGGTAGAATTAATAGACAGAAATTATCTGGTCAACATGCATCAGCAAATTGACAATAATCGATGCACAAAGCATAAAATTCAAATAGCCCTGATGTTTGGAAAAATACTGCCTGTTACACACCTAGAGTGTGGCCTAAATGGACTTTTACTGACATATATGATATATCTCTCACAAGAAAAGCTCACACCAAAACATACAGTAAATCTATCAAACCAATGCCAAAAAGTTCAAAGATCATTTTCTAGTGCTTCACCAGGGAAAACACAGTTTAGTGAGACTCATACCTAGACTCAAGTGATTGACATCGTGAAGGAAACAAGCACATATTTCAAAAGGAGATAAGTGGGTGACATAGTGCTGAGATTTAGCAGAACTAACAGAACTACTAGACAAATCGAGTCAAATAGCTATTACAGAAGTTCGACTTTCAAAACCCTACACTATCCTAACCATTTAATCTTGAAGAGACAGTAATTTGCAATGGTGTATGCAAATACCAATAATTAACAGTAGCACAAGCTTTTTTCCATTTCAACAGTAAAAAAACTATTTGATAAATAATTTATCTAACATGGGTTAAAAATCTACTGTAGTAGCTCTCTCCACAGGTGTAATATGGATCAATTCTCTGATTCATATAAAGGAGGTAAGAAGGTCAATTTGAATGGGAGAATGCAATCCATTTTTTATATATAAAAATGGGAGAATGTATTTCTAGTATTAATACAAAAGGGCTAGAATTTTATCTGCTAAGCCAGAGTACTCTCTAGTTTGCTATTGCATCCTGTATCTTAAAGAATGCGTCTAAATTGAAAATAAAGTTATCAGTTGGCTATTTTCTACAGTGGGAAAAAACTGATGATAGAAAATAAAACACAGCTATTACAACCTGATAATGAGTTGACAGAAATGGCAAGGCGAAAATGAGGTGAGCACAAGAAAAAATAGAGATTTGCAACCCGCAACCCGCAACTAACAACTGCCACTGCCACTTGGATGTCCAAGAATAAACTTCCCAATTTCTACGCTCTTGGTTTCTTAACAAGATTGCATCTTTTTCACTACCTTCCTCTACAGCCCCATACCTTGAGATGATCTCCCAGATATTCCACTACAAGTTACTAAGCAGAGGTCTTCTACTATTCTGATTGAGGTACAACCCCTGGGGAAGCTTTACGCAGTTCAAACATAAACAATAATGCATGTTCCACCAATTTTTTTGAAAATCATGAATTGCTTCATCTAGTTTGCTAAAGGAGAATATTTAAATTATTTAGGTAGCCCTGTAACACACCCAAAACATGTGGATCTAATTCTTTGCTTGGACCTTGACATGATGTGCTGCTAGTATATGACCCCAAGTATTGAGGGTGAAAGAACCGGTAAATCCAACCTAAAACCTAAAATCAACTGAAGTGACCCTAATGTCACGGACCTAGAGAATCTGCTAAGAACCGTGCGGCACTCGACAACTTGCTCACGAATCTTTCACGAGTCTTGCAAGCTCAAGTAAGCCTTTTTGCCTAAGATCGCTAAGAGAAATGCTAAAGAAGACTTAGAGAGAGATTTTGGAGGAAGAAGTCTTTACTACTTCTTTGTTGGATTGTTGGTTGGATCTCTGTCACGGACCTAGAGAATCTGCTAAGAACCGTGCGGCACTCGACAACTTGCTCACGAATCTCTCTCTAAGTCTTCTTTAGCATTTCTCTTAGCGATCTTAGGCAAAAAGGCTTACTTGAGCTTGCAAGACTCGTGAAAGATTCGTGAGCAAGTTGTCGAGTGCCGCACGGTTCTTAGCAGATTCTCTAGGTCCGTGACACTAAGACCTTTAAATCCCCATTGGATGCCCTTATTTATCAGATGTGAGGCTCTATATATCTCACACACAACTCAGTTTTTGAGGTTCACTAGAGGACCTGAATGTGGACCTACAAATGAGGAAACATGAAATGTTAAGGCTTCAAGACAAGGTGAGGAAATGTGTCATTGTCTTCATATAATTTTGGACAATTCTCACCTTAGTAGTTAAATTTTGGGGTTGAAATACGCCCCAAGCTCCACTGTCTTCCCTTGGTGTAAAGATCAGGCCCATTCCTGTTGGTGGGTTTCCAGTGTTGGGCCCCCACATTATTTTATAAACGGTTCAAATGTCCAAATCCTGGGCATGCCCGGGGGAGGGGGTGTTAAGAGTGCTACACATTAGTGAGGGAGTTTGTTGCTTGTCTTCATATATGTGGCATGTACAATCTACGTTGGATGATTTAGTTTTGGGGGTTAAATTAGATCCAAGGTCAATTTTCTTCACGACCAACAAAGACGGGCTCAGATACCACATCAAAGACCTAAGCATTTAACTGAAACCTTCATGCAGATGGTTAAGTGGCCCATCATCTTAATAAACTTTCTCCGGATGCTCTAATACCTACCACGGGATTTTATACAACTCCAAAACATCAATATGAACTATGACTGATTGAGATTCCTGTTAATACTCTAAACAATACTTGTTGCAAACTCAGCGGAGACAAAAAATACTAGGTGATTATTTCTATTTATCATAGCCTTGGTGAAAAGAGTTACCTAGTACTTGTTGATGGTGGGAGGTGGTAGGTATCTCGTGGAATTAGTCGAGGTGCGCGAAAGCTAGCCTGGACACCACGGTCATCCAAATAAAAAAAAATACTTGTTGCAAGAAAAACCAAACATGCATAGACACCCACAATTATGGAAAGGGAGTTACAATAATATTAGGCTCCTCAACATCACTTTTAAGAAAAATAGACTCCTAAAATGTCTCCTATGTGACGTAAAATATTTTGGTGCAGAGGAAAATACAGTACATATCAAAATATGCTTAATACTTCTCATCAAGTACACAATTCACCTATAACATAAAAGAAATGCAACACATTAAATATGAGGTCGAGAAACATGGTAAATATTACATCTAATTAACAACCAAAAACAAGTTACAAAATGATGATAACTGAGAACACTGAATCATTAACTTTCAAAAAGAGCAGGAAGTCAACCAAAAATTACCAGACTCTTAACAGGACTGGAATCAGACATCTCTTGATGAAGACTGGCATTTGCTTGAATAATGCGCTTAAGCCTCTCCGTGATGTCATTCTCATTGCTGCAACAAGCAACTAAGCAACTTCAGGGAGTTGTCCAAAGTATTTGAATATTAATGTGAGAGATAATAGCACAGCAAATACAAAGCCAGGCTTCAAGTGGTAATTGAGCATCTATCAGAATATCAATGTGTCAATCATGTAAAGCTACAAAAGAAGAAGAGTATTGGTGACAATCTCAGGGATTGAAGTTTCATAGAACAAAATTTATTGAGCTAATACAGGGAAGAGTAAAAAATATTCCCAGGCACATCCCCCGAGGTAAACTTTTTCTAACCTTTTCAACCAACAGAAAGTCAATTTAGAGTGTATAATCTGGCAACCCTTGGCGGGAAATCTTAACCAAGCCAAGATGGAAGACAATTTGACCTATTTCCATTGGTTTCAAATCGTATGACATCAAACTAGGGAAGAATCGCATGGAGAGACTTGGTAGAAGTGGACAGAACGAGATCGCAACATGATAAGAAGAACCTCTTCTAGCCAGAAGCCAATGGAATGGCTATGCTTTGCACTGAAGGAAGCCTCCAAAGTGAAGAATATTTGTAAGAAGATGAAGCATCAAGAGTATTCCTCTGAGTTCTTTTGCTTGAGAAATTTCAACAGATATGGACGTTATATAAGTATTGTAAGCATGCTACCTATGAACCCAAAATTGACATCCCAAAACAGATATGGACCTCAAAAAGTTCACATCCCAAAACAAATAGTACAGCTACCTATGAACCCAAAATTGACAGAAAGGGGAACTTATAAACAACTAATATACTTTGAGGTGTCAAAAAACATTTTGCAGTAAATTATCTTCCATTGTCAACATACATTCTAGATCAAAGTATAAGTTAAAAGTCAAAGAGTTGCATATGACCTCTGTGTTCCACCATCCACAAATACTGAAGGGCGAATAGCTATTGGTGGCACCGGAATACTTGTAACAAGGAGTTTTTCTGGTCTATCACTAAGGTAGAGTAACTCACAATCCTGCACAGAATCATGAGAGAACAATGGTAGAAAGTATAATCTTTGTTGAAACTGAACAATGGTAGAAAGTATAATAAAAAAGTGGGACTAGACAAGCAAGTGAATTAGTTTAGAAGAAGGACGAAAGGGCATATGAATTAACAAAATATTAAACAATACCTCATCGGACATATTCTTGAAAAGGGAGTAAACTACTTTTGGGTCAATTTCTGGAGGCACACTAACAGATGCCCTGAGTTCTCTCTTGTCAGAGATAGCTACATTGATCTCATCCAAGATACGGTTTCCTTGTTCATGTGTGATTTTTAACTGAAGCTTTTTCACCATACCTACAATTAACAAATATAAAAGAATAGAATAAACAACGAGATTGAGGGTATTGTGACCGTGCAAGACCATAGAGTAACACAGCCTCCCCTAAGATCTCATCAAACTCTCAAATTAATCATTTGAAATTGTTGAAGACCTAATAATCAAGCAAAAGGAGAGAGATTTATACCCATTAAATATAGATATATTTTTTTGGTAGCTTTATGGTGCAAACTAATTATTGTACATAATATAGATGCAATGCGAGAAACAATAGAAGAATCGCACAATTTGTAACTACGCTTGTTGCACTGGCCACTAGCTTAGTACAGGTATTTATAAATTCTCTTATTGATTATTTATAAAAAATAAAAGATTGTGCTCTTTCGAACAGATGAAGGGTTTCGATGAGATGGTGGCACACTCAACACAGTACTAGAGAAGATAGAGGTCCTGGGTTCGATTCTTACTGCCTCCCAATATTAAAATGAAATTTAACATGTTTGGCTAATGAAAAAAGAATCATGCACTCACGTGATGGGGTGTGTTAAAGACATAACTAAGTAAATAAAAGTGTGATCTCACTAACAACATAAGCTTTTAGTGAGATGGTCACATGGTTCAACAAATTTTATAAAGTTTGATATATTTTTTAAGGTAAATACTTTTACTTATGATGGAAAAATCACACATACACATGTCTTTACATCTTCTTCTTTTTTTTTTTGAGAAAGTAACAACTTGTATTCTATTCCAAAACAAAAACCATAACCTGCCACAGGTTCCTAATTACAATTGTGAAGAGTACTAGGAAGATCTTTAATCCTATAGCAAAATTTACAATGAACCTAAAACATCTACCAAACATCTACCATGTATTCTTGTTTACACCAAAAAAGAAACAAAACTAAGCAGTTCATCTTAATCTTCTGGATAATTGCTCTTGTTTTGGAAGCATCTGAGATTTCTTTCGACCACGAGATGCAAGCCGGAATGATTTTCCATCTTTCTTTGTGCCAGGCATACTTAGTAGCATTTATAATGTGATTATACAGATATTGTAAGATAGAATTTAGCCCACAAGTTGGCCCCCTTAAAAACCTACTACTTATATAAGGATTTGTTACACACATAAATATTTGACTAAATGATGTTTTTTCACATTTACAAGTTCAAAGAATATCCGAATCATTTTGAATTCAGCATTAGATTATTGATACAATATTTTCATAAGATATTCTCAAATCTCTTTATAATCACGTGAAATACATGTGGAACACAAATGCATCATGACTAGTCAATAGAAATGTAGATGGAATCTAGACCGAATAAATTAACCCAAAACAATGGAGATGGAGAAGAATATCAAACCATTCATGTATCCGCATTTGGAACATGTGGCAGTCTTCTGGCCACCTGCCATGGCGTTACACCTTTTCACAACCCTTTTATGTAGTTCACTCTTCTTCAAAAACTCAGTTCTTGGGTTTCTCATCTTCTTCAAAATGTCTCGACGCTCCTTGTCATCCAGAAGTATCGAGGAGCAGCACTGATCAAGAAAGCAGTAGCACAAGGAAAATTATTAAAGCACTACAAGAAAAATAGATACCAAGCTCTTGAACAAGGCTAGTGTAAGGGGAAAAACAAACGAAAATTAAACTCTAATAAGGCATCATAAACTTCACGAATATTAGTTTACTATCTCCAGACCATCACGACATGGGAACAACAACAACAAACCCAGTGTACTCCCACAAGTGGGGAATGGGGTAACAAGGTGAAATTATCAAAATCAAATAAATTATTGTCCTGAAGCGAAATCTTACTAATTGGCTTTTGAAGACTATTAAGATTGTTCAATTTCTACTTAATCACTATTCGTATTTATTTTTATTAGACCTATTTTATATCGCAATCTGACTAACTTTTGCAATGACAATTCTCCACCAGATGATACTAACTTTACCTTCAGCAGATGAAATCCATTGCAATTTGTTTTTATTCATAATACAGTAATTTCATCTTTGCACATGTAGAGTACGTTTTAAACCTTCATCGTAATTAATCTACCTTACCCAGCACCAGGATCCTTTACCTTCCCCCAAATTAATTCACCTTAAAATTCTTTATATAGACCAACCCCATCAGAATCCTCTTTTTCTATGTTCTAAATTGATTTAGAGATATTGTTTGCCTCTGAAACTAGTTTTTTATGTTAATTTAAGATAACAGCATAACAGTAGAGCCTTATTCCCCAAACATCTCATTTACTTCTACTATCATGTTAATACAAAATTACTAGATTTATAAATATTAATTTAAAATTACTGCATAATATCAGCACCTTACTCCCCAAACATCCCATTTACTTCTTCTATTGTGTTAATATAAAGTTACTAATTTTTACATGTTAATTTCAAATTCTGCCTTTAACCCATAACTTCAAAATCATTCTCATCAACTTCTGCTTCTTTCTTTCATTTTTTTCTGGGTGAAACAATTTCATCAATCAAACATGACGTCAATGCCATGATATGTACAAACCTCTGCTTCTTTATTCCGATTTGTTTCAAAAATGTTTTGTGCCCCCAAACCAGGTTCTACCAAAATGACTTTCACATTTTGATCTCTATGAGCATTTCTACTTCTTTTTATTCAACCAGAAACAAAAGTGTTCATAAGGACCAGACATGCTTCTTTTTCTTTTTCTTTCCTTTTTTTTTTTTTTTTTTTTTGTGTGTGTGTGTGTGGAGGGGGTTCAAAGAAGCAAGCATGCTTAATACTCACCCTCATTTATTTTGGACCAAGACAGAAAGTACTTAAAAGTGTAAAAAGCAAACTGAAAAACAAAGAATTAAGGCTATAAAAGTCAAGGTCTCTCACTACAAGTTATTAGATCTAAAGGCTTTTCCGCCCAAGTTCATAATCCTTAATTAGAAAAATCAGGTTACGTATTAATTTTTGGAGGACATCTGGCTCATACCCATGTTTTCTTATCCTTTTCTGTGTTGAGAGTGTTCGCGACAACTGCAATTATCTGAAATATTTATGTCATATCAATCAGAAAGGCAACCTAATTCTAATAAATGACCTATTTATCTTATCTGTTCTAAACTGACAATTTTGGCTGTAATTTGGCAGTTTGCACAAGTATTGCATCAAAAAAAAAATTAAGAATGCTAACAGTAGAAGTATTACATCAATTATCTAGACTGTCGATCCACATACTGTTTTATTTGCCTTGAGGATAATAGAAAAGTAGGTGTTTTTTTTCTCATTATGCTGGTTAACGTCTCTGAATACTTTCCACACTTCTAAAACTTCGATTTAGCATAAAACTATCACAAAATTTAATTATTTAACAACTTAAAATTAAAGTTACCAATAACTCCTTTTTCAACCAAAACAATTTCTAACAATTTGGGTATTACTTTTCCTCACTACTAATATGATGTGGAAGAAAAATCAAATTTTCAGCCACTGTACCAGTAAAATTGCCGGAGTTGTAAAAAGTTGACGTACCAGAAAAGATTAACTGAAAACTACGGATAGCTTTTTCGATCATTAAAACAAAAATCGCCTAATAATGTATAAGATTAAATAAGTTAAGTTCAAACAAGATATCACCTTGCATATGCACTTCAAGATGTCCACCACAGTGCCTAAATATCCAACATTATAAACTGGTAGAGCAAGAACCAAGTACCCATAATGACCTGGACACTCTCTAAAGTTACCATGACATGTTTCACAACATCCACTCTTGTTTGGAGGTCCCTGAAATCCAAAACTTCCTATAATCAAGATATGGAAATCAGCATCAAAGAGACAAAAAAGCAATTGGTAGACAGAAAATATATATAAAGAGACTTCTCAGAGAGAAACACGAAGCTCAAGGTTGTTGTTCCATCATCTACTCCTAAATCAATATAACTTCATTAAGCTTCTACTCATTCAATGTGATATGAATGGCTCATCAATTGTTGGCAATTATAAACCTGTAGAACAGCTCGTAATTTTAAACTAAGATTTCTTTACCATCATTCTTTTACCAAAAAATCCTTTTATAGACTTTCTGCTGTCCTAAATTCGCATGAGAAAAGAAGCAAAGAAGCACCAACAACATTTTGCTCCCTGCAACCCCAAAAAGAATCCAGGACAACAACTATCCCTCCATAAATTGAACCACAAATTATATACTAGTATAGCCTTCTATCACAATGAATAATGTACATAAGAGAGTTACCATGCGGGGGTCTAACAAGCCATTTTGAATAGGCTTTTTAGTAGATTCATAGTAAAGCCCAAGGTAGACTTCAACTTCAGCTGATTTCAAAATCTCAGACTCTGAGAATAGAGAAAATTTAATGCTTTTTCTGTCCAACAGCAATCAAAACAAAAAAAAATACAATCAAAATCCAATACATCAGAAAACATAATCAAAAATATATATATATATATATGATCAACAACTCCTGACATCTTTCTAGGGCCAACATCTTCAATGTAAGGCTGTTTTGTCACTTGCAACGACTCTTGTGCTCTGTTCATCTTGCTGGGCACCACCCAGAAAACTCAAAAAGTACAGTTTTTTTCTGGGAGGTTTAAGCAGATGCTTACTGGGGTTTATGGGGTGCCAGTGACAACGATGGACGGTTTATATATGAAGCATAGCGAAACCCTAAGTAGAGTTAATTAAAATGGAGCCGGCGAGAGTAAAGTTCGTTCTAGGTTAGTTGGTATATGTTGTTTTGTTTTTTCAACACCTCTCAAAGGGTTGTGGGTTCGATTCTCAACACTCTCAATTTTGTTTTGTTGTTTTTTCCTTTTTTGAAAAAAAAAAAACTTATGGATAAATTAATGAAACAAATCTTCGTTTGTGAGCATTGTGTTATTTCGTAATTACTTTTTTTTTTTTTTGCAATAAGATGTGAATATGACTATACAACCAAATCAATTCTAACAGTTTTTACAATCTAAGAACATCTAGTGATTTTAAATCCTCTTTAAGAAAAGACTATTCAGTTTGAGTTAGACCTCCTTACGCACTTACTAAAAGAAAAAATAAAGAGAAAGGAAACAAAACCAATATTAATTAGAAGTTGTATGTATCAAAACTTGATTTTCGAGATCATGTGAACATGCTCACTCTTTCTTTGATTTTTTTTGTACACTCTCTACTTCTTTGCTCGTCATGCATAATAGATCAAGGCACCACATATTGTAGTTAGGGGTGGGCATAAACACCGAAAAACCGAAACACCGAACCGAATCGAATTTTTTAAAAATTTCGATTTCGGTTTTCGGTATTCGGTTTACTTTTTTGTATTTTTCGGTATTTCGGTTCGGTTTTCGGTATGTATTATTTTGGAATTCGGTATTTCGGTTTAAACCGAAATATTATATTAAATTAATATTATATTTATATTATATTAATTAATAATTATTAATGTTAAATAATCTTTTAAAAAATCAAACAAAAAAATATTACACTATATTTACTTTTTAGCCCATTAAGTTGAAAAATCAAACAAAAAAATTATAAAGTTTAAAATTTGAAAAAGCCCACTAAGCAGGCCCATTAAAAAAACGAAATAAAAAACCGAACCGAATTAATAAAAACCGAACCGAAACAGTAAAAAACGAACCGAACCGAAATATTTCGGTTCGGTATTCGGTACACATTTTCCAAAAACCGAAAACCGAAAAACCCGGAAAAAAAAACCCGAAACCGAACCGAAATACCGAATGCCCACCCCTAATTGTAGTTAGTTTCTTGCGGAATTGTCTCCATCTGTCTATTCTTGATCCATCGCTTGTATTCGCTTACATTTTTTGTTGGGATTAGAATGTCAGATCATCTACCGAGCGCTTTGAACCTTAGCGATCTAAGTGCAATCAATCAAAAGATGTTGTTGGTTCTTTAGCATAGTCATTGCACACATACAATAGCCAGTGTCTCCTGAAATCATAATCTCGTCATTCTCTTTGTGAGCAACTTACTATGGTATGCTAGTCACATAATCACCATTTGTCTAAGTAGCATAATAGAAATAATTTATTTCCCTCGGTCTAGTCAGTGGACCCAACATTTCAGTACTTAATAGTTCATATTTGATGATAAAGTGAATTTTTTTTTGTAGGCTTTCAATTTCTTATACTATAAGTTTTGAGTCGTGGGTTGCTCATGGGGATCGACCCGATCTGTTTTGATGCCTTATCCAATTAATTAATTAGTTTAGATAAATCTTTTTAAAGAATAAGACAAAACAGATTGTAACCATTCAAAACCTACTTAAAAGACTCCTAGTGAGAGTATTTTCAAAAGTATGTGAAACGTGAAATAGAGATGAAAACGTGTGAAACAGAAAACAAAACAAAAAACAAGCGATCAATCAAGAAACAAAGAAGTGAGTTTCTCAGACAAATCAATCAACACACAAAGCAGACTTCTAGTTTAAATATAGATCTTTGTTTCCTAATGATTTAAAGCTGAACTTGCGCACCAACCTGTCAAAGAAGCATATCGACGACTTTCGCTGCGAATTAAAAGGTACACATCTCGCTGTTGATTTACCTTAATATTCTTTAAGATACAGATATTTTTTTAGAGGAACTTTCGCAAATAGTCATTTTAATAAACTTAATTATATATCATAGCTATGATTTGCATATTCACGAGTTGTAGCTTCAATTTAATGAGTCTCATTTATATAATTTGCGAATTTGTATAACTCGAAGGTTTGTATAATTCGCGGATATATTTATATAATTTAGTTATTTTTGTATAAACTACGAATTTATATAATTACAAACACTAGATGTAAACATGTATACACATTATATCATACAAAATTCAAATTATACAAAAGTTATACAAATTATATCATACAAAATTTCAAATTATATAAACGTGCAAACTACATGAAACTAAAAAGCTGAGGCGCATAATTATAACTAAAAGTAGATCACAAATTGTAATTAACACAAACTATAACTATGTTTAGTAATTAATTAATATATATTTACTTATAATTAAGCGTAATTTTATTGAGCTTGTATCACGGGCCTTAAATTATCTAATATTAATAATAAAACCCTATGATTTTGAAATAGGTAGGAAGTAAAGTGGAACAAAAAGTTAAAATCATAAAACCCTAACAAAATCCTAGCTCAACAGAAGCATAGCAAAATGAAGAGGGTATCAGCTAAAGTTGAATCTACAATCCCAATCTCTCTCTCCGCCGCAGCAAAATCCCTCTCCAAGTTTGCTGCATCAGATCATGAAGCTTCACATGCTGTTTCATTATATATCCAAAGTGCTGCCGATTCATTCAACAAGCTTGTTAAGATTCAGCAGAAACTCAGTGTGAAAAAGGAGCATGATGTCAAAGTTGAAGAGATTCCAGAAAAGAATGAAGATATCCCAAATGGGTTCCGAGAAAACAAGAAAAGCAAGAATCTTGTCAAGGAAGAAAACCCGGAAGCTGAGCCTAAGACCAAAAATTCATCAAAAATTGATAAAGTGAAGGGTCATAAGTTGATGAAGACTGAACCAAAACTCGATATAGGGGAAGAAGAGATGAAAAAATCCAACAAAAATGAGCTGGAGTCTGTTAAAATAGATAGGGAGCTGGAGTTGAAGGAAGTTAAGGAAGATGGCATGACGAGTAGAGATATGATGAAGAAGAAGAAGAAAAAGAAGGATAGAGGTGTTGGTGACAGTGAACACGAGGTGGTGAAGGTGGAAGAAGATGGGAAGAGTATGGATCCTGATGCTGGTTCTGCTTCAGCCCAGCATAGTAAGAAAAAGAGTAAAAAGAGAAGAATTGAAGGAGATGAGTAATTGATTTTCGTTGAGTCTTGTTGCTGTTGTTGGGGATTAGAGTTAGTGTAACACCTGCGGAAATCCTCACTGTTCAAGTATTTTTTTTGAAATATTGATTCAATTTGAAATGATTATGGAGATTCAAACTATTTTTATTTAGTAAAGGTAGCATTTTTCGGATTCAATCTATATTAGAAAGAAGAAGCACGTGGTTGTATACATTGAGCAAGTCAAAGCTTCAAAGCTAACATGTTTTTGTTCATTTCTGTTTCTTCAAATTATTTAAATTTCTGCAACTTCTTTGCTAATTATTAGAGATTGTTGTTGGTTAGTTAGTGGTAGTTATTCACTTGTATGACTCAGTAGCCCACTTTTGGATATGTTTTTTCTCACTTCTTCCTAGTTCTCACATGCTGAACCCTTGAAAGTTGTAGCTAGGCTGTCCATTAGCTTCAGTCCAAGAGGAAACGAATAAGGTTTTAAAGGAGTTGTTCAGTTAACTTCAGAACCAGAAAATGTTTTATCATAATCTGACTGCCTTCTTTGAGTTAAAGGATTCGACAAGGAGCAAGAGTGTAGAACTGCAAGCTAGTCAATGTTTCACATTCATGTAAACCCATTAAACATGTTTTAACAAGAAGCTATCATAATGTACATTATCAGTAAAGAGTGGGTAAGACAGTTAAAATTTCTCCATTCTTAATTAGAGGTCTTTGGTTTGGTATTGCTCCATCTCCACAGGACAAAGCACCAGACTCGTAAATATGTTTTGTAAGCACTTTCCTGAAATCAAAGTTATGACGTAGACATAGTAAAGGAATCAACATGTGAGATAGAGAGCTCTGTATCAACCAAAAGGTGGCACATCCAGATAATTAGTTGAGTTTTACAATAAGCAGTAATGGCAAAAATTCATTGGTTAGTGTAAGCATAGCTCGGCAATATCAAATGTACAAGCAACAGAAATCATGGAAAGGCAAGCTTATTACCATCTATAACTATCATTGAAACCTTGATTTTGCTGTTTCTCTAATATGAGTTTCCTTTACTCCATTTGATAAATTTTAGTACTAATTTTTTGTTGTTGGGAGTTATTATAGTTTTCATGTTTCAACTCCAACAACTCTTTATAACTACTAAGTAATTAGGAGGATGCAACTTCTAAACTTATACTTCTTGGGTCAAATCTAAAAAATTAACTCAATAGTGAAGGTAACTATATGAAGTGAAATGGTTGCTGCTTGCGGGGAGCTTATACATGACACTGGGAGAGGAGTACATGGTGCGTTTATCTCCTTTACGGACATTGTGAGTTTTCTTCAGTTAAAACCATGGTATCTCTTTGCTAGTGACTCCATCATAACTCCATATATATCCATCCCAATGTCCAACCACTGGAACTTCTTGTTAAAATAATAATAATATATGCAAGTATGTTGAATATTTAAGTAAAAAAGGGTGCTATTTTGGGTCATCTATATTAATTTTCCTTTTGAGGTAAACTATTGTTCCTCTAAATTGAATGCAGCTTCTATAGTGTCTTGAGTTACATGTAATCTAGGTGAAAACATAAATGCTATCATAATGCATGAAAGCATCTTCTCCATTTGGACTCTAAATATATATGTTGGAAACTTGATTTTGTTTTTCAAGTTAGCTATTGTCAGTTGTTGATTGATTTGTTGTGTGGGTATATTTGCATTGACTTAATACTTTTACAAGTGTAGATACCTTTTAAGCTCACATCTCCTCCATTTGGACTGTAAATATGTACTCATCTAGTTGTAGAATGTTAACCATATATCTGATAGTATTGTATTTTACATGCTTGACGTTTGCAAGGTGTATGGATTGTGTTCTATTTTTTTTTGTCTAAACATATATCTACTATAGACCTTGGATAGTGGATAGGCATATTGTTTAGACAAAAATAGATTTGAGGAAGGTATTTACATGTAGTCCTTGCTACAGTTTGTTTGATTCCCTGGCAAGTTGGGAAGTGTGCTGCTATAAGCTTTACATTTGTGTCCTATTTTTTTTTATATAACCGTGGTGTTCGAGCCAGCGTGTGCACCTCAACTATTTCCATGGGTTGAGGAGGAAAAGCTGCTGGAAGAAAAGAAACGAAGAAGAAATAAAAAGAAAATGGGAAGGCATAAGAAAATAATAAAATTAATTTTTTTAAAAACGAAATACACACGTGAAGCGCCTATGTTTCATCACTTTTACACAAATCTAATGGAATTGTTTGGGTTGTGCACCTCAACTAATTCCATGAGTACATTTCGTGTCCTATGATTATCATATTTCCTTGCATTTGTCCTATATCTGTTCTGTCATGGAATACATTAAACAAACTATATTACTCAATACTTGTGCAAAGATTAAGTTTTTAGCACCTTTAGAAAGTGTAACTCTGGATTTTTGATGTTAAGACCACAGTAAGCGAACTACTTCAAACTAAGACTGGCTATTGGACAGGACCGGGTCAACAGGACCGGTTTTACCGGAACCGGTACCGGTACCGGATTTTCTTACCGGTACCGGATTTTACCGGACCGGTTTTACCGGAAAAATCAAAATGTTCCGCCCGGTCCGATAGTAACCGGTTTAGAACCGGGTTGGACCGGTTTGGAACCGGGTCTTACCGGTTCATCCGGTAATTTTTTTTTTTTTTTTAATAAATTTTAATTATTTTAATTATTATATAAATATTATATATCTATATTAAAACTTCAATTGAAAATTTTAAAGTTTATATAAGTTTGAATTTGAATTTATACTTTAAAGTTTATATTGAATTTAAAGTTTCAAATTGAATTTAAAGTTTTATATTGAACTTAAGTTTTATATATTAAATTTACAGTTTAAACTTTATATTGAATTTAAAGTTTGAAATTGAATTTAAACTTTAAAGTTTATATTGAATTTAAAGTTTTAATTTAAACTTATATTAAAATAATTAAAAATTAAATTTATAAAATGACATGAATTAAATAGAAGAGACTATTATAAAAGAAAATCAAGGCGAATAGCCGTATATTTATTCAAATAAATAAATTCTACAATACAAATATTAGAAAGAGAATAAGAGTACATAATTTAGGAGGAATTAAATATTAATTACTATACTAACAATTGCATTTTTTTTAAAGTCTTTTTGTAAATTTAGTATCATTTGAAAAGAAAGATTTTTTGGAATTGGCATTTGTCGTTCTTCTTCCATTGCTTCCATGCCATCATCACTATTCTCACCAAATATTTCATCTATTTGGTCTTCTATTTGGCTACTTAATAGTGGTAGTGAATTTGTGATTTAAAATGAAAAAAGAGGATATATTTATAGTATAAATGGGTTAGAAAGAGGTGGGGGTGCTATTTGACCGTTTTGGGCCCCAGCCCAACGGCTAGAAGGGCCCAACGGTCGTTTAAACGGATACATAAATTAAAAAAAAAAAAAAAAAAAAAAAAAAAAACAGCTAAACCGGACCTTACCGGATCGGACCGGTCCGGAACCGGTTCTTACCGAACCGGTTCAACCGGATAAAAAACCGGGAACCGGTCCGAGAACCGGTCCGGTACACCAAAAGACCGGTTCCTAACCGGTTCAACCGGTACCGGACGAACCGGTACGGGAACCGGACCGGCCCGGCCGAAAACCGGTCCTTTTGCCAGCCTTACTTCAAACACGGAACATGGCCTACAAAGGATTATCTTAAACGGTTGCACTTGCTAAGAGGTTCTGTGACAGCTTTTCATATAGAAAATGATCTTTTATAGAGTCATCTGCAGACCAAATAAAGATACCATGAAGTGTTCCCCGACTCTTTAGTATGCTGCATGCATCAAAGAATCCATGTCTAGGAGACAAGCCACCACTGTTGTCAGTTCCAAAGCTAACTAGAATCTTGCCTCCTTTATAGTTATACATCTGAGTTTCAAAGTAGTTTAGGAACTGAGGAATGGTTGTGCCCTTTTCATAGGCATAAAATTGGAAGTTGACATAGTCTATTAGATGACCGTACTTTTTCCAGAGTGCTAAATAGTGCACCTGCACTGAGTCATCTGCATATGGTGCTATTGATGTGTAAGTGACGACATTGTTTTGTTTAAGATAGTACAACAGTCTCCCAATGCACTCGGCGAATGTATCTGGATCTGCATTGAAGTGTTCATAATCTATATCTATTGCATCCAGGTTATACTCTTTCACTATCTTGGTGATTGAATATATTGCATTTCTCACCCAAGAAGTAATTGAAGTAGGAGTGAAGGTGGCATTTTTACCATTCACTGTATCACCACCGAGACTCATTCCTACCTTAACGTTCTTATGCTTAGCCTTGATGGAAGAAATATGAGAAGGGGTGAGGTTATCAGTGTCCCAATAAACCAGGAAGTCACCATTAGTGGGTTCTGGTGATTTTGTGTTCGTGTAGTCTATAGCGAAGGATAGGAGGAAGTGAAACTCAATATTTGGATTAATTGGGACATCAGAGAATGTGACGTTCTTGCCCTCAGCTCCAATGTATTCTCTGAAAACCCCAGGGCAGAATTCTGGAACTGCCTCGATCGTAGGGAAAATGTTGAAGAGAGCTTGAAGGACAAGAAGAGAGATGCAGAATTTTAAGGACTTCATGATTTGTTGTAGTTGGAAGGATCCCTTGTACTTCTTATTGGTATTTAACCAAAGTAGATGCCTATTAAAATATTTCTCCGTCAACAAGGCATTTGTTGTATGCATTGCCGACTACCCTATAAGGTTTAGATTCTATTTGTTGTTTTGTGAGTTTTGTCTCTTTTCAGGACCTGGTTTTGTAAGCATCCATACTATTAATAGATTATGTCTCAGCTGGAAGCCAATCATTGTCTTTCTTGGTATTTCTAAGGACGGCTTAATTGTTTCTTCTTAGGTAAGTGATCGAATTTGGACAGTTTATATGACAACTTGTGGGGTATGAATGCTTTGGACGGCTGAGACTGAATTGTCTTTTTCTTGTTTGTAAAGATAAGTTGGAATAAGTTATTCTGCAGGATGTTTGAAAGGCTTGTGCATAGACGCTAAATGGTGGTTCTTCACTTGACTAACATAGTAGTAGCACAATTTTGGGAAGCTTTTCTCACTTCTATCTGATTCTCACATGATATTGAAAGTTAAACCAGGTAAAATGCATTGAGAGTGATGATGTAGATGAAGCAAAGTGCAAGGGTTTGGAAAAATACAGGACATATGCCTGTGGGACTGCAAGCTGGTCAAGGAACTTGTACGTTTTACTTTCTTTACTCAAGATACTGAACGGATTTCTTGCTTTTGAAACCGGAAAATTCTTAGTTGTGTAATTTCTAGGCGACTAATTCAAGGCATAATAATGGAAACCAAGTGCCTGTTAGTCTTAACCTTTATATTCACGCATGCTGCTGCATTTTATAACATATATGTACTCAGGTATATGTTTTGTAACACGTCTACATGCTTAGACTTGAATAGAGCTGCTGGTCAGTCTAATCGACATGTTTTGCGTTTTGGTGAAATACTTCGTGTTAGTCCTTTTAGTGTTCTAAACTATATTTTAAAACATAATTATTTTTCTGTGAATCGTAAGCTTTAGCACATAATCGTAAATCTGAACTTGTTTGCATCAATATTTTTATTGTAAGACCTTAATACAATTACAACCTCATACATGTCTTATTTCCTAGAGAAGTCTCCGGAATAAGAAATAACACTCTAGCATTCCATTTTTTATCTTTTGTCATGGCCTACAAAAGATTGCCTTAAATAGATGCAAGATATCTAAGTTGCACTTGCTAAGAGGTTCTGTGACAGCTTTTCATATCGGAAATGATCCTTCATAGAGTCATCTGCAGACCAAATAAAGATACCGTGAAGTTTTCCCTGGCTCCTTAGTATGGTGCATGCATCAAAGAATCCATGTGCAGGAGACAAGCCGCCAATATTATTAGTTCCAAAACTCACAAGAATCTTGCCTCCTTTATAGTTACATCTCTGTGTTTCAAAGTACTGCAGGAATTGAGGAATGGTTGTGCTCTTCGCGTAGGCATAAAATTGGAAGTTGACATAGTCTATGAGATGACCATACTTTCTCCAGAGTGCTAAATAATGCACCTGCACTGAATCATCTGCATATGGTGCTATTGATGTGTAAGAGATGACATTGTTTTGTTTGAGGAAGTACAACAGTCGCCCGATGCACTCTGCAAATGTATCTGGATCTACATTGAAGTGTTCATAATCTATATCTATTGCATCCAGGTTATACTCTTTCGCTATCTTGGTGACTGAATATATTGCATTTCTCACCCAAGATGTAATTGATGCAGGAGCAAAGGTAGCATTTTTACCGTTCACTGTATCACCTCCGAGACTCATACCTACCTTCACATTTTTATGCTTAGTCTTGATGGATGAAATATGAGAAGGGTTGAGGTTATCAGTGTCCCAATAGATCAGGAAGTCACCATTAGTTGGTTCTGGTGAATTTGTGTTTGTGTAGTCTATAGCAAAGGAGAGGAGGAAGTGAAACTCAACGTTCGGATTAATTGGAACATCAGAAAATGTGACATTCTTGCCTAGAGCTCCAATATATTCTCTGAAAACCACAGGACAGCTTGGTGAAACTGTCGCGGTTATACGTGAAATGGTCAAGAGAGTTTGAAGTACAAAAAAGGAGATGCAGAATTTGAAACACTCCATTTTTATTTTTTTATTTTTGCAGTTTGAAGGATTAATTCCTTGTACTTCTGTTAGTATTTAACTAAAACTGATATCAATATTTAAAGTAGACATTTTTTGTTACATGCTACTCCACACCATCATTTAAGGCTTAATTTCTGGTTGTTATTTTGTGAGTTTTAACATTTTTTTTTGCAGACCTGATTTGGTATTTGGTAAAGCATCAATATAGTTTTAAAAAAAATGATGTGTTAGCTGGAAATTTGGCATTGTATTGCTTGGCATTTTCTACAGACGGCTTAAAGTTTTAATAATTTAACATGTAACAATCTATTTGGCCTTCAGTTTTGTGTTTGAAGTAGTCTTGCTGCATTTGCTTTTGCATTTGACAGCAAAATAAAATTAGCTTTAGTTTAATTTAATGATACAAATCAAGCACAATCAGACTGATAAATGTATATTAACTTTAGTTTAGTTTGATTTTAATAATTGAAAAAATCGGACTAGAATTGATTCAGTTTTGATTTTAACAAAAAAATTGACCCAATTAGCTACGCATAATCACCTAATAGTAATTCTTATATAATTAATTTCTGCATTATTCATTTCTTTGAACCAAACAATCTCTGAATTTTTCTCTACAAAAGCAATCCGTTTCTTTGAGGCAAAGAAAGGTTTATCTTCAAGTGACAAATATACGAAAATAAAATATAAATATGACATAATTGTCTCTCAAAATCTTCTTCGTATCCTTTCTATCATATTAAGTGAAACAATTTTTTTTAAAAAAAATAAAAAATCACGCAATACTTGTTAATTTCAATACAACAAAAACACAGTAGTGTGTTAATTAATTATCTCTTAAAGCAAATGAAACAAGAAGATTAATATCATTAAAAGGTGGTTATTATCTTCAAGTAATCTAAACATTCAAGAATATTTCCTTTTTGTCTATATGAAGCAAAGAATGAGTATCAAACATATAGTTAACTTCTTATATATAAAAACAAATGCATGTTTGTTTCATTAATGTTCTACTTAATTTCTTTATATCATATTAATCTCATTAGATAATTAAAGATGATATTAATAAGCAAATTTAGAATAACATTAATTATTTTTATCATAAGTTTTATCTTTCTTGCTTCCGGTTCGGAGGTTTCCATCAAGCCCACAAGTGATAGCATTTCAACAAAAAAGAAGGTACGATATAACAAGGTTCTATAGCTATAATTTCAATAATTATGTTCTGTTTGATACGGAGATTGTAATTCGTATATTTCGCGAATATACAAACAAGTATATACTATTTTTGTATTTATGATATATGATTTTTTTTCAAGAACTCTGTTTATATATTTCACTTGTTAATATATAGACATGGTAATTTACTATGAATTTTTCATAAATCGTTTACAAATAGCTAGGGTAGCCATGCATATACAAATTCTGGATTTACCGAAAAGCATAATTATATTCATATGAGTGACAATACCTTATGTCTTGACAACTATTTTTTTCCAGGAAAAATGCACCTATTTTGTGACAATAGAGACAACATGTACAAAAGGTGCAGACACCACAAATCATGTAAGTCTAAGATTTGGTGATGAAAATTCCAATGACATTTTAGTACACCATTTGAATTCTAAACATGTTAGAAGAGTTGATCCATTGGAACCACAAGTTCTTGATGACATCCCAAGAAAACCATTTCAATCTTGTATGATTGATCAGTTTCAAGTCATCGGTCAATGTGTTAAATCACCAATTTGTTATCTATATCTTAAATTGACTGGAAATGATGATTGGCGTCCTGGTTTTGCTCAAGTTCAAGTCCTACAAGGACCTCATTTTAGTTCAAATATATTTTATTTTCGACGATATTTGCCTCGTCGTGTATGGCATGGATTGGACCTTTGTGAGACACAAGTGACACCCTTTGGGTTAAAACGTAAGAGAAATGTAGTTGGAGATAAAACTCTGTAGACTTTTATGTGGCTTGCTTATCTCTCATAATTTTTATCTATATTTCTAGAAAAATATTTTTTATTTATATGTCGAACGTTAAAAAGTAAATAAAAAAATTTACTTTCATTATTTATTTTTGTTGCTGATGCAAATAGAATTTTTGTACGTAGAAGCATTAAGTATAATTTGAGCCACTCAAGCAGAGACACATTAATTGATGAACAATAACAGAAGCAGAAATGATGAAATTGCTGAAATATTTGTAGATCAACCACTCAATTAAGTTATCACAACGTCACGTTTTTTTTTTTTTTTTTTTTTTTTTTGGGACATGTCAATAAATACTCTTCATTAATTATTTGTACTTCTTGTATTATATTTGGTAATAATACCATTTATTATATCAATTTTACTTTGCATCTTTTTATTTAATCATTTGAACTTTGAACGCTACATGTTTGTTTTATTAGAATATTTATATTAATTTATGTATAATTTTTAATTTTTGAAATTAATTTAAAGTAAAATAATTAATATTAAGGATAAAATATAAAAAAAGAATAATTATATTTTTTTGATATGTTAAAAATGACAATCCATTTTTAAAATATTGAACGAGTAAAGTAAATAAATCAAATATACCTTGAAGTTATTCAAACAAATCAAATACATTATTCAATTAATTATATTGGATGAGCTATTACCTTCCCTCCTAATTCTTATTTAAAGTGATATTTTATATCTTCCTAGTTACGCAAAATTATTAAATTAACTTTTTTTTTATAATAACCAAATGAAATCTATACTTCAAATGATACTATATATTTATGATGATAAATTCATTTATCATCGATAACATCGATGTATAAATAATAAAAGTTATCTATTAGTAGTGATTGAATTCTTTCCATAATTCAATTGAAAAATGTGAGCAACAAGTCTTGTAATTTCGTTTGAATTATGATAGAGGTTCTGACTCCTAAGATCGTAGAAGCAATAAAAAAAGATTTGTTGCAATATAACTTCATAAAAATCATAATTAGAAACATGTATAAAATATTAGCAGAAATAAAAAAATTAGGTGCAATAGAAAAGAATCTTGTACGTAATAATCAGGGTGAGTGAACCATCATAGATATCAGGTACCTACATATATAGAGTCAAAAGGTATATATATTGAGTCTGAATGATAAGAGGTTCTCGTTTGAGCTCGAGAGATGAAAAAAATAGGACTCCACGAGTTTGAAATTCATTGATGTGAATTAACACAAAAAAGGGACGAGAATTTTCTCTACGATCTCTGAAATTGAACATGAAATAACTTTTCATTTGACATTTTTCTGATATTACTTGTTTTGATTCTACATATTAATCGTTTTAAACTAAAAGTAAAGTTTTGAATGAAATATTCACATTACGTATAATATTTTTACTCTTAATAGTTATATACAAGTCTATATATAAAACAGAAAAAGACAAAATATATATAAGATATATGTGTCGAATGAATCAAATTCTCATTAAATTTTATTTTTTCATTAGATGAGACTCACACATGTTTTGCAGTACACCCTGTAAATATTCCAGTGATATCATATGAGAAGTATTACTTAAATTAGGCATAAGATTGGAGAATTAGAGGGTTTACTTTCTAGAATTTTTTGTCTTTATTAGTGGTCTATGTTCAAATAATATATATGACATATTATCACACGATAGCTTCAACATTTTAAGCATTTTTTTTATTTTGTGTCAAAATGTTCGATATTTATATTAAAATTTAACTAAATTTGAATTTGTAATGAAAAGTTTCACATTAAAGATAAAACGTCCCCTAACGTTTCAAGAATTTTCAATTGAGATTATAACAATTTTTCTTCTCTAGTTCTAATTTGAAAATATTTTATCAAAGACTAATTCATCCTCATAAATGAACATTTACCATGAAATACCTATTATTTTTTTTTAGTTTTAATTTGAACATATTTAATCAAAGTCTAATTCATCCTCATAAATAAATATTTATAATCAAATACCTTTTTAGCTAACTTTCTAACTTAGTTCCAAAATATAGTTATTAGGGTGAAAATAGTCCAAAAATATATAATAAAACTAATTATACATCCATCCCATTTTCGATATGAGAATCTTAATAATTTCTCACATAGTCAAACTTTCTTAATAACTAAAACGTACATAATATAATATAAAAGCTGAATATTACTGATTATATAATTGAAAAATAAGTCTGACTTTAATATCATAAATAAACCTTATAAGGCCTTGTGCAACTCCAATAACTATCTCTTAATTAAGATGAGAATTGTCTAAGATCACCAATTATCCATTCCTAATCAAAATGACACACTTAACATAAACTAAACTTAAAATATTACTTACCAAATAATAATGTTTTGATATTACTATTTACTATATAAAGTGATTTGACTTTTCATACATTTTGTAGAAGTACAATTCTGTAGTTCAGATATTTATATCTCTCTTTAATTTTCAAAAAAGCAGTGAAGAAGTTACCAAGTTGTGAAAAAATTATAGAGTAAACAGCACCACACTGGCAGGGGCAGAGCCACCTTGGTACAAGGGGTTCATCCGAATCTTCTTTGACGGAAAATTATATTATTTATACATATAATTAAAATAATATTTTATATATGTATAGTAGATGTCAAATTCCTTTTGATTATTTCGTGTGTTTATTTTAACGAATTTTAAACTCCCTTATTGAAAATTTTAGTTTCGTCACTGCACACTGGTCAAATTCATCATTATGAAATCTGGGTTAATTAATGAATGAATGAAGTTGTTATATCTGGAATTTTAATTTTTATACTAATAAAAAAAAAAGATATTGATCACATAATTAATATATTTATAAAGTACTTCTACTTTTTTTTATTTAACAAGTATTAACTTAATACACATCTTAAAGAATAATAAATAAAATGATAATTATAGTATATTATCCTTTGAATATAGTAATAAATTCAATAATCTAGGAAATGTATTAAAACTAAGAGCTTGTTCGGTATTACTGCAGGGAGGCCAAATATACTTATTTTAAGAAAGAAAAACATATTTTTTTTTTTGAAAATTAAAGCCGTTTGGAAAATCAATAAAAGTGTTTTTGAACGGAAGCACAAATAGTTTTTTTTGTTGTTGGAAAAAAGTTAAAATTTTCTATTTTGAAAAAATAAGAAGTAGAAGCAGAAAATTATTTTTTTAAAAGACCAAAATATCTCTACCATATATACATATTTATCAATATAGTTTTTATATTTATTTATTTTGTTGTGGATTTAATTTGTGAAATAATTTTAGATTTATTTAACTTGATATTTTTAATTATATTTAAATCACTATATTAATATTATACCAATATTTAATATTTTAACTAGTCTACGTGAAATATTGGTTGAAAATTTGAATTTATATGTTTTAATTTAATAAAAATAATAATTTAATTAAAAATATTATAATAAATATATAAAATAATTTTTATATAAATAATCTTAATATTAAAAGTGCATTCATTTTTTAAAAAAATATATCCAAACACAGTTTGCTTATCAAATATATTTTTCAAATGGATTAATCAAACACAAATTGCTTTTTCAAAAGCATTTTTCTAAAAAACTATTTTTTAAAAAGTGTTCAATAATGTCAATTAGGCTCTAAGTATAGTTAATAATGTCTTCCACATCTAAAATTTTGTAACTGATTCTTATCTCTTAATTTTCTAAAATAAACAAATAAAACATCTACTTTTAATACATGAAACAAATAAAAATAGACATCTCTTCTCTTCACTTATTTGATTTGAAAAATCAAGAGATAGTTAATTAATTTATACTTGTATTACCCTTATTATCAAGCACTATATTATTTTCAATTAATTTTTCAATATATTATAATTTAAGGGTGATATAATAAAATTATTATTTTATTTATTACTTTTAAGAGATATATCAAGTTAAGTATGGATAAATAAATATAAATGGAGTATTTTTTTCATTAATTTACTCCACTCATCTCAAAATACTTGATATATTTTTAGTTTACACATTCCTTAAAACATTAACTAGAGGAATATTTGACTATTTTTATTCATATTTATGCCTTATATATAACCACTCTTCAACATCATTGAATATTTAATTTTATTTGTTTGTAGTATTCAAAATAATTACGGGTAAATTATGAAATAAATAATTTTTTTTCCTTATACTTTTAAAATAATAAATATGTCCAATAAGTACCCTTAGATATTTTAAAATGGAGAGACTGTAAGTCAATATGACATTAAATAATTTTATCCCATTTAGCCCTTAATATTAAATGTTGTTGAAAGTAATCGGTATTAATTACGCAACCAAAAATTTAGTTAAAATTGAAGAATTCAAACAAATGTTCATTATTGATTGATATTATGATTTTCAAATACTTGATCATCTACTTTTATTTGTCTGTCAAATTAATAATAGATATTCATAAGTTTTAATTTGAAATATTTAAAAATAATTTACCATATATTTTATAATTTATTAATATTATTAATTATATATATTTCTCGATATATTTTTCAAAATATATTAAATTTATTATATTTAAATAATAATATTAATTATTTAATTTATTAATATTTTAGAAGTATGTCAAATCAATATGCAATTAAGTATAAATAAGGAAGAAAGTAACAACAAAACAAAAATTCAAATAAGTGATTGTTTATTAATATTATAATTTTCAAATATCACTAAAAGTAACTTAATCTTATAATTAAGTATAAATAAAGAAGAAAGTAAAAACAAAACAAAAATTCAAATAAGTGATTGTTTATTAATATTATAATTTTCAAATATCACCAAAAGTAACTTAATCTTATCATTAATATATAGTGCATATTTACTGAAGGGGATAAAGATAAATTAATTAACAAATATATTTTTTAATTTATAATAATTACTTAAAGGAGCGTGCAACAGAGAACATGATATTTTCTATATTTCAATTTATATAATTTACTTTATTTTAATTAGTGCAAAATATATTCTTTTATATTTAACAATAATTTAATTTCAAAATAGATTCAAAAGGCCGGTAAATTATTTCTTAATTTTTTTAATTAAAAAAAATATTATTAAACAGTGGCGGATCTAGAATTTTAAGGTTGTGGGTGCTCTGAAGTGAAAATGTAAAAAAAAAGTGTTAACAATGAGATTCGAACCTTGGTAACAACACTAAAAAGAGTCTTAAGTACCCATCCAAGAATCATTGGGCAAACTATGTCATTTATTCATTGGGTGCTCTATGTTAATTTTATACAAATACCTATCAATTTCTACATAGATATATATATTTCGTAACGAAGTTAATGGGTGCTCGAGCACCCGGCAGACACCATGTGGGTCCGCCCCTGCTATTAAACAACTATACATTAAACAATTATTATTTGACGGAATATATTATATTGAGTAAATTTAATAATAAGGAACGATCGAGTACATTCTTAAATAGCTAGAGTGCATATTATTGAATGGACATAACAATAAATCAATTACCATCATCTTTATCTTTATTTGTTTAATCAATATTTTAAAAATAAACTTTTAGTTTTATTTTTAATATATTAAGAAAAAATGTTATATCTTTTTCTATTTATTTTTATAAATAATATTTTTTTTTCAAGATCTAATATTAAAATAGTAACCATTATTTTTTAAGAAAGTCTAATATTTGAAATGAACGAAGAAATTACAACAACAGTAGTAATAATACGATATCCAATAAGATTTCATAATTAAGATCTGAATATAGAATGAAATGTTACTATATTTATTTGTAAACTTTTGGCGTTAATATTATATTCTTTTCATACTTTTCATATTTTTTATTAATCAATTACTCATTTTCGAGATTTACCAAAAAAAATTAAAATTATAAGAAAATATTGAAATGTTAGATTTAAGGTTACCATTTTTTTTGTGTGAATTTTTTGCGTTAATTTTATATATATTTTTTCTATATTTTTATTAATCAATTACTCATTTTCGGGATTTAAAATAAAAATTAAATAAAATTGTTAAAAATGAGTCAAATAGTGTATTTAAAAGGAGTTGATATATGGGTCGGATTAGGTATTTATGAGTTCGAATATCTTTCCATTTTCATATAAATGTCATGTGATAAGGTCAAAATGACATAACAATTCCATGTGACATTTAAAAAAATGAAAAATGAGTTGGATATGTCCAACATGACAATTAACACCCATAAGGGTATATTTGGATCAAAAGTTAGACGGCGAGGGATGAGTGAACCAAACTTTAAGCGAAAGGTATATCTAAATCTTTTCGAATAATTTAGGGACATATTTAATCTCTTTTATAAATATAAAGAGGTTGTTTTCGAAATATCTTCCGAAGGGCGTATAAGTTGCACGTTATTTATGAATATTGGTAATGAATTAAAATTGTTACTTACACATATTGTGCTAATGAATGCAAAGAGAGTATAGAAATTAATGAAAAGATATGTCGGAGAGAGAAGAGTTACGCGCTGAGATTAGCAAATAACAACACACATTATTTAGCCGCCTTTAATTAATTGGCTGCAAAAAAAAAAGGAGGCTGTATATTTGAATTTTTGTATAATACAATCTCATTTAATGCAATTTAAACCTATTTATTAAGTTGAGGAACAAATTTTGGCCGACCATAGCAAATAAAATATATTTTTAAAAATATATAAAAGTATATATCTTTTTAACAATTTAAGTTTTTAGATCATGCGATGATCACATATATTAATATGATATCATGACGTTTTGGATAGTTGGATTGAATTTTACTATCACTCATTATATATAAAAGACAAAGAAAGAGTCAGAGACGTGTTATAAATATAAGTTTCGGTAAATAAAATATGTCATTTCTAAAGAATCGTTAGATATGAGGAGGTATAATAACACGAGAATAAAATGTAGGATTATTTTACTCGACGTCTAGTTGAAGGTATTAAAGTATCTCATCATTTTTGTGATAGTGATGGAATAAAATACTCATACATAGTGAAATAATTTATCTCGAAATAATTAATTTTAAAATACCTTGTTTTCAATCCTAACAATTTAAATGTTTAAATGAATTTAGAAATTAATTAAAAAATGATTAATCAATATATAATATACATGAAAAATTATGTATGTATACGATTATAATTTCTTTTTACTAGAGATTTTCATTTTCTATCGATAGTACTCAATCATTTTTCACATAAAGAATGTAGAATTTCTTTTTCTATTTAATTAATGCCAAATAATTCTCATTTCCTTTAATTATACAAAGCTTTGTCCTATCAATGAAAGGACGATAAATAATTAATTAAATGTGATTATTCGTAGCTACTCTAGGTAGTTGTATGTATTACTAATTATGGGAGGATTGAACGGTATTTATACATCAACCACAAAAATTGTATAAACTCATAATTTTTTTTTTTATTTAACGAGATAATTAACACGTAATAATTATTTTTATTTAAAAATTATTGAGATCACGATTGACATCTCTCTTAGGTGTAGGCCACCAATACTCCTAATCCACATGTTATTACTTTGAATCACGACTTCATGTGTGGATCGAACTATTGTTATATGAATAATGTGATAAATTAAATAGAAGAATTCAATTCAAAAAAACAAAATCGATATATTGGAAAATCATTTAGCTTATAAACTCATTACGGTGGAATTGGGTGATCTACTTTGAGTAAATATTCAAAGAGGAATGCAATGTAACTTTCTACTATAGGAAACTTTTGCCTTTTGAGTAATTTCTTCGTCTCATATTACTCGATTTCATATATAGTTATAGTAAATTTTTTTCTATGAGCTAAATAGAACATTAATATAGTCAAATTTTATGTTTCTGAAATATTAATAATAAAGTTAATTTAGTAAAGTATATCTCTAATTCAGACTTTATTAATTATGTATAAGATCAATATCGATCAAATAATATGAAATAGAAGGAGTTCTAAAAAATGAGTTGACTCATGTATGCTCTTCAAACCCTATTTAACCCTCAAACATATGTACCAAACAACCAATAATTTCTAAGCCTAATATAAAAGATCCTAATATATGGTAGTAATTAACTTTTTAGGAGAAATTATAGTGCTATAATGAAAACCTAGCTAGACCGTGTGGCTTGACTTCACATTGACCAAAAGATTACGCAGTCCAAATTGCCTTGATTTTAGAGTTCAAACTTTTACACACTCATCATTAATTTAGCAAATAGTAGAAACTTTTTTTCAATTATTTAACTCACTTAATCGAATATATTTATTATAAAAGCTTTTATTAGAGGTGTATTTTAGTAAATGGAAAAATCTTTTTGATCAGAATGATATCTTTTCTATGTTATTTTATATTTTAAAATATTTACACCCTTTTAACATTAATACCTTCAAGAGAACTGTAAATTACATGGGGATTTTTGTAGGGATTAGTATGAAAATTCGCAAGAAATTTATTTTCTGCAAATTTTCATACTAATTACCAGAAAAATCTCCATGTAATTCACAGTTTTCTTTTAGTGCTTTTAACTGAAAAATGAAAAAAAGATCAGTTTATTTTAAAATAAAAAAATTCTTATAATTTTTTAAATTTTCTGGTCATTTAGCACTTCTCTTAGTAAACTAACTAACTTTATTAATGATATTTTGAAAATTTTAATTTAATTATCGAAAATAAAGCCTAGATCTTTTATCAAAAGTTAAAAAGTCTCAATCATTTAATCGCATTTCCGAAGTAATTTTGCATTAACACAAAAAAGGGAAGGAGGGTTCGTAGTAGACCTATTAGTATAGTAGGCTCCACATTAAACACATATGTACTATCGATCTTATTTATATATATTTTTGAAAACGGAAGATCTTTTTCCTCACTACCATAATTGTCCATGCTGTATTTTTTCCATAATTCATTGTCAGATAAGTAAATATAGAGACGATGATGACGAAATCAACAACTAACCTAGTAAATGACTCTTCCCTCTATGACTCCGTCATCGTTTTCTTTTTAATCTGTTTCAAAATAATATTTATTTTTCATTTATCGAGATAACTCATAGTCATATAAATATATATGACTTGTTTTATCACATTAAATTTCAATTTTTTTTTTAAAAAAAAATTAAATTTTGTATCAAGTCAAACAATATCAGATAATTGAAACGGAGGGAGCAAGAATCATTGAATACATCAAAGTACTTATATAGCTACATCAGCATGACAACCCCATTATTAGCACCACCATTAAATCTTTTGTCTTGTATTTACAAAATATATATATATTACCCTTTATAGAAACAAAAAAGAACATATATTACCTCAGAAAAAAACACAAAACAAAATTAAAAAATTTGTATAATCTTGAATATGCCTAGACCAAGATGGAGTCCAACACCACAACAACTTATGATTCTACAAGATTTGTATAGAAAAGGTTTGAGAAATCCAACATCTAGTCAAGTACAAAAGATAACAACTCATCTTTCTCTTTATGGAAAGATTCAATGCAAGAATGTATTTTATTGGTTTCAAAATCACAAAGCTAGGGACAGGCAAAAACTCAGAAAAGAATTGATGATGCTTCACAAAATCCACAAAACTAATAGTGATGATGATGTTCCTCATCAATTTCACACAAATCCAAACAACAATATTAATCTTGACTACAATTTCCATCCTAGTACTTTTCATACACTTTACCCTCACTCACCTTCCATATTGGTTCATCAGGTACATATACTATATCTATGCATTATTACTTTTATATCTCCGTGAATCGTTTGGTATGTTGGACAAGTATAGATAATATAGTAATAATAAAATTATAAGTATTACCTCTGTTTTATTTTATTTGTCCACTTTGGGAAAACATAAAGAACTTTTATTACTTCTATCTTATCAGAATTTCTATATCAAAAATAGATGTTTTATTTTACTCGATCATTTTGACAAACCTAGTTGTTTTTTTCTCCCTCATACTACCTTTAGTGTTAAATAACTATTTCCTCCGTTTCAAAAAAAATGATCATATTTTCTTTTTCGTCTGTTTAAAAAAGAATGATCCCTTTCCTTTTTTGACAATACTTTAACTTTAACTTTCCACGTGACATGTTTAAGACCACAAGATTAAAGGGAATTTTAGTACATTTGACGTAACTTTAATTTAGGACCACAAGATTAAAAAATCTTATTTCCTTTCTTAAACTTCATTCCAAGTCAAACTAGGTCTTTTTTTTTTAAACGGAGGGAGTACATAAAATAACAGTAAACAACTTTAGTAGTTCAAAACATTATTAATAAGGTTAATTTGGTATAATACATCTCAAATTAAGATTAACCTTAAGTGGTGTGTCAGATCAACGGGGGGCAAATAATATAAAACGGCGAGGATATTTTTTACCACCTTATCTTTAGTATTAAATAACTATATAAATATCAAAAAGAATTATGGTGGAGTGATAAGTACTCCTTCATCCTTAACTAGAAATTTCGAGTACGAGTCCTCTTGGATATGGGTCGTCTTTGAAAAGGAGCACTTTACCCTCCCCACCCCACACCTCCCTCCAATGTGAGACTTCCCAGAGTGGATTCAAATTTAGTAGACCTAACTCAAATAATATGAAACCGAGGGACCTCATTCCTTTTACTCGCCCACTATATTAAAATTAATAGACAAATAAAAGTGAACATATACATTATTGTCTTATAATTCCTTGTTCTTAAAATACTCATTTTATCTTTGATACATCTATGATTCCTATGTTAGACCACAAATTTAAATTTCTTTACTTAAATCTCGCGTCTTATCAAATACTGTCACATAAATTGCTGATAACCTCTCATTTGTATAGGGTGAAGGAAAAGACACATCATCATCATCAACTCAAATGATGAACAACATGGGGAATGTTGATTTTCCAACGCATTGTGTCATAGAAAATGGCATGATGAGAACAAATGTTCAAGGTTGGATCTTGATGATGACAGATATGGGCCCTAATTCAATTCCATCTTGCAGTAGTAACAAGCCTCTTGAAACCCTAGAACTTTTCCCTATTAAAGCCACTGGCATTAAGGAATAGGGATAGCTAGTCCCAACAATATAATATAATATAATATTTTTTCTTTGCTGAAATATTGCAAGTGTAATACTAGTTAGCTAGCTAGCTAATAATAAGTTTTTAGCATTAATTAGAATAACTGATGATATCATGTGTGTTGGCTAAAATGTTATTTTATAGTGTTGCTTAGACTAATAAATAATGTTATCGAGTGTGTGTTCGATTCTCCAGAAATAGTTTATCAGTTTTGGAGGATCCAACACAAATATAACAATATTTTAGAGAATTTGTGCTACTTAGGTTATTTTTATATATGATATTCATGTTATATGCATGATGTCCATGCATTGATTTGTAAAATATTTGATTATTCTAGAAATCAAGTTTACAATTCCTCGAGGATAGTGTGCTTCAACGTTTAACTTCTGAGTTATATGTCATCGAATTTTGAGAAAAAGTTTATCGATTTATGTTATTCGTTAAGAATTTGACTTATTTAATTGGTGTTATTTTTGTTTAGAAAAAGGCTCATTCATGCTATTATAATAATGGAACATATCAGATGGGTGTGGATGAGTGGGTGAGTGTGAGGAAGAACAATGGAACATATATTTAATGAAAAGAAAAGGACATCATTTGTTTTATTTATTAACACTTTTACGCGTCTAAGAAAAAATATTTCTTACGTCCGCTATGTAGGATGATATTTAATTCACTTTAAATAAAATTAAGGGAATACATCAGTGCCCCTATTATTAATGTGCTAAAAATAAGTTTTACCTTTAAATCTAACTCAACTCTAAAAATTGACTCATGAAGGTGGAGTACAGAGTACTTATGATTATAAAATCATAAGTAACTAAGGCTGGTTATAAAATCATTACTCTTTAGCATTCTTTGTTGTTGTACATATTTATTATCGTTAAAAACTATTTTTATTATCACGATAGAGACTACAATCAACATGATTTCAAACACTGATTTCAAATCTATCATGTGTCCAAACGCCTTAATAATGTGCTAAAGTCGTTGCAATTAAGGCAAAAACAATCATGCATGATTTGATTGATATTCCAATTTTTTTTAAAAAGTAATTAGGTTATAAAACAATTAATTTAAATGATATAAGTTGGAGTTTTGAAAATGAAAAAGAAAAAATTAATCTGATATTTCATCTATATATACAACTAATTTATTCGAACTTTATAGTTGCTGAAGTATGTGGTCGTCTCACCTAAAAAAATAAGTTGTTAGGTAGAATACAATTTTATTAGTTAATCATATTCACAACACGTTTCTCTTGTATTGACCTGCTCTGATATCATTGTTGATACTATTATAGTTTTATTACATTTTTTAAAAGGTGGTTAGATATGAGTTGTCAATTAGTACTTAGACAAATAATAACCATGCAAGTCAATTCAATTTTCAAAAACTTGAAGACATGACAAACAGACAAGGACGAGTTTTCGTTGTTTAACGTTATGTTGATTTGCAATAGTATTGTTCGGTAATTAATACTAACATCCTGCCTATGATAAGGTTCACGAGGAGCTGGATGGTCCGGGTTGGATTCATGATAGAACATGATGTTTGAATAGTGAACTTAGTTAAAAAATAAAATTGTGCCTTTACTATCAGCTATAACTTTTGGCGGCATGATAAGCATTTGATATATCGTAGCTAACAAGTACGAAAAAAGAAAACATTATCTAGTGTTTTTGCTTCTAAGATTTGAATTTTAAACATTACTTATGATTGTCAATTTATTTCATTATTCAAAACGTTATAATTTTATACTTGTCACAATCCAAGTCCATAGACATGCACAAATTTGTCTTTGTATACATCCAAGTGAGTTTGAACTATTATAAAGCTCTTCACTTTTAATTCTCATTTTGGTGCAATATTATCCTAATAAATCACGTGTTATTTTATCTTCAGAAGCTTGTCAATCTAGAAGTCTACTAGTCATGTATGATCTACCCTCATCAACTTACCGTTCATTAGTGATGTCAAACGTCCTCGTTGAGATTTGCCCACGATTCTACTAGCTCAAGAGTGTAACAAAATTGTGCCAAAGATCAACAGGTAAAGCAAAATTTGGGCCGATATAAGATGTCCAAAAATTCATCACTCTCTTCCTGGGCTTATAAAATAAATATGGCCCAAAATCTACATTTCTGATTCATCACTCTCTTCCTGGGCTTTTAAAATAAATATGGCCCAAAAGCTACATTTCTGATTTACACGTTTGACCCCCAATAAATAAAATTACATAAATTGATACATTTTAACAAATAATTACTGATTTTAGCAATACTTTTTATTTATTACCATTTATAGCATTATTATGTTAAATACACATTGTATTATAAGTGTATTAAAATGTGTGATAAATGAATTATTTATCATTAAAATTTGTATTATATGTGAATAAAAAAATATTCTTAGTAATATGAATTAAACTTGTATTAAAAATAAATTAAAAGCGATCAAGTGAAAAAGAAATATTATTGCTATAAATGATAAATATTTTTTTATTATAGTATATTTATGTAAGTTACCCTATTTTTTCTAAGAAAAAAATATCGCTTTATAACTAAATAAGATGTTATATTACTAAATCTATATAGTTTACAAGAATCTAAAGATATATACAATTATATAAACAAAAATCATATGTATTTTCTTTTTCAAAAATCTAACATAAACTACATATAAAAGATACAATTATATACACAAAAATTATATGTATTTTCTTTTTCAAAAATCTAACATAAACTTCATATAAAAGATACAATTATATACACAAAAATTATATGTATTTTCTTTTTCAAAAATCTAACATAAACTTCATACAAAAGATACAATTATATAAATATTATATACAATACTTGTGGATGAAATTGTGAGCAAGAATTGAAGTCGTAAGTGAGATTCGAAGCATGATTTTATATACGTTTTTAAGAAAATATATGCTAACTTTGATAAATGAAAAACCTTTGTTATGTCTAATAATACTATATTTTATTTTCTCTATATATAAGAAAAAAAAATTCCTCCATTTTGAATTTGTATTAAATAGGAAATAACATGCTTGGACCACTATATGATCTGCCAAAAGATTTTTAAAAAAAGTACTGATATTAGAAATTTCAATAGTTTTTCAGAAACAGTAAATTCTTCATCATACAAATAGTTATTGAATTGCCAATTTGCCAAAATAAATTATGGCAGCCTTATAGTTATGTATTTAATTTACGTGATATATCTTTTATATACATAGAATTAATGTTTTGGTCCATATTACATAAAAAGAAATGGTCCATACTACATAAACATTCATCACTTGTAAGGGTATATAGGTCATAAAATTCTATTTGGACAGAAGAATGCAATGGTCCTCATCTATATGTATTAATTTTGTATTCAAAGACTGAAATTAACCTTTTTTTTATTGGTATATTGAAAAATACTACTATATTCATTTCAATTTATATATCCTGCTTTGATTTGATACTAAGTTTAAGGATATAACGATATAGAACATATAATATAACTAATTAATTACTTAAAACATGAGCTCATATATATATATTATATATTTGATATATCGCCCGTTCAGCTAATGATTTGATAATAATCTTAAAAAATGATATTGCATGGCATCAATATCATTGATACTAACATATAATATAGCTAATTAGTTACTTAAAATATGAACTTCTTTAAGACATATTATATTTGAAAGTAGAACTTTTATCATTTATTGAAAGATAGTAACTTGTGACACATTAATTATTAAAAGTGCTATATAACCACATATATGACAAGTAATAATAATATATAGGATTTTTCAGTGATCAAATTATAATAAATTTTATATGGTCTACTTAGAGCTAGCTCTATTTTCAGACACTCCTAGCAAGAGATGGGGGTCCACACTGGGGGTTCTACCACTTATTTTGTTATTGTTAGGTTTGCTTTTTTTTATTTCTCTGGTGTTCACGTCGAGAAGTTCTACATTGAATGATAAAATGCTAGCTAACTAAAAATTATTGACTTAAATTGAAAATTCGACTAAAGAACACCATTGGAAAATAGGAATTAGTAATGGACAGATTCTACGGCTAGATAATAAAATTCATCGTTAATCCTAAAAAAAATCATCTTAAAGAAATTACTCTATTCAAAAGATGAACAAACCTTGATTCAATTTCACTTAAATGAACCCTTAATTATTTTGGTAAAGCAATGCATTTGGGTGACTTAGGTCCGAAGCCCTATTGGCCCAAAATTGGGCTTTTGCGGGTTTCGGCCTGTTTTCGCCCCGTATATCAGCATGTGTATCCGTGATATATCACTTGTATATCAACTTCCTTTCCATGAATACTAGCTTTCTTTCCTTGTATTATTAGCTTCCAATCCTTCGTACAGATGCAATTGACAAGAGACAATCGAGAAATTGAACTTTAAAAAGATGATATATTCCCTTGAAGAGTCATCTCGAAAATTTCATAAATTCGTAAATATTCACAAAGATCAGATCAAGATATGGTCGATCTCTTCTTGACAATCAAATACTTTGTGAATATCCAAAAAAAAATCCTTTCATTGAGGTCCACATTATTCGAAAAATACATCACTAACAACCCTTGAATGAATCTTAAAAATGAAGAATCAAGAGATAGAAATCTTAAAAGAGAAGAAAAAAGATTTGTACCTACATTCAAGAAAAAACGGCGCTCGAATGGTACGATCACTTTGTCACCCCAGAATGAAAGGGGTGATCTTATAGTTCTTGGTCTATGAAGATGCGTTGTTAGGGACTCCATTTTATTTTTCATTGAGGTCGAACCTAAACTTGTGCTTGAGAGATAGTTATTCATACACTGATAAGAGATGCACAAATTCTCAAGAAGAGAGGAGGCGTGGTGGTTCCCCCGAATCTCATGAGTGAATCAAAAGTTGGATCTACATTGGTCTCATCCGAATCTCCCCATCTATCCTCTTGAGGAGGAGTTCGGTTTCAAACTCCAATTCAAACAAGAGGAGTACACCATGCCAAGAGCGGCTCTAGTAAATCGGTGGCTTAAAGCCAAATTTAAATGGAGGCCTTAAATTTGAATATTTTTATAAAGTTTATTATAGTCAATAACTTAATCTTTCTTGAGACATAATATTCATAATTTGACAAACTTCTATTACTTCTTTACTATTTTATATAATAAAATTATTTTCTACAAATAATACTCTATATTATTTTTGAAAAACGACTTATAACCTATTAATTTTTAAAAAAATGAGGCCCCTCAAATTTGGGGGCCTAAGGCGATTGCCTATTTTGCAAAGTTGTAGAGCCGCCCCTGCACCATGCTAATGTGCCTTGGAGGCCCTTTCTATCTTATTAGTCAAGTGCACTAGCTGCAATACAAAAACAACCCTAACGAGCAAGAAAGGAGATGCATGCACTAGGACACAACAACTCTTATCAATAAAATTATGTTTCTTTATATTTTAATGTGACAACAATTTATTTTCTATCACTTTAAATTCATTACAAACATCATATTCAACCAGTTCACAATTGAACTAACACGCCCGTTTATCATCACCACATCGACATATATATGGATCAAGTATTATCCTATTGTTTTATTAAATTAAACTACAATTGATTAATGTAGCCCCACTATAATGAAATGAATAATTCTAATCGAGGCACCACCAATTTATAACTATTTTACTGACCTGTCACCCAAAACTAAAGTTTTATCAGAATTTCAGAAGACATATATGCACTACAGTATCCTCTAGAATTCATAATAATTAATCAATATTATGAACAGTAAGTAAATACATTGGCTAATTAAATGGCCTGTGAATCAATCCAATATAATTGCACATAAAGTCAATGTTGTGAAGATGGTAGGACATATAATTTTGGAAAGCTAGAAAATGACACAATTTTAGCTAATCGAGAATATGAATTTAGAAAAATTCTAAAATTATTGTTTAGGTTAAAAGATTAATAGATATATATTTTTACACGTTATGTGAGACAAGTACGAGACTAGCCTTCTATTTTTTTAAGGTGTGTATTATTATATGATGTTATATTTGCTTTATTTCTTGGTATTTTGCTGTTATATTTTTTTTTGCAATTTAATTTTAAATTTTTTTTGTGTCGAAGGTCTATTGAAAACAATTTTTTCATTCACAAAAATATAGACACTACATAAAAAATTATCTTTAGCACAATTAAATAACGATTAATATTAAATTGTTGTTAAATATATTATGTTAGCGATGCTTAACACTCTTTGTAAGTGTCCCTAAAACTAATGATATTGAATTCAATGAAAATTAACTAATATCAACAACTTTAACACTTTGTGTTGATGTGTATATTTATTGCCGCTAATATGATAGATCTCTATGAACTAGAAAACTATTTATCTTTTATCTCATTTTTTTAAAAAAAATCCTTCATTCTTCATATTGATTAATTTTTTAAATATAATAAAAAGAGATTCTATTATATTTACTAATTCTAATCATACATCAGGAAAAAAAAAACTTCCATTTATGTACATTCCCTATTTAAATAGTATACCTCTTCAACTTATTTTATTTTGACTTAAATCAATCTATAAATAACAATAATCTATGAAATTGTTAAATTGTT
The DNA here is from genome assembly GCA_022817965.1 of Solanum lycopersicoides. NCBI lineage: Eukaryota > Viridiplantae > Streptophyta > Magnoliopsida > Solanales > Solanaceae > Solanum > Solanum lycopersicoides. The sequence goes on from CM040628.1 coordinate 73,550,157, forward strand.
ACTCCCATCTTCTCCTTCTTTTTTTTATTACTAATAGTTTTTCACTTTTTATTTTCCTTTATTTTTTTCATATACGATTTAATTATTAAAAAATAAATATAAAAATAATTATGTGATAATATGATTTGATAAAGGTCATAGATATATTTTTTCATATCGAGTTGTTGCTTTCATAGATGATGTAACTTATGAAAAATATTTAATAAACTAACGTCACCAATGAATCAATTGTGTCACATGCAACGTATTGAATTAAATGCTAGTGATTGTAAGATAAAAAAATCATTGGATCCTTTAATTCAATTCCTCAGTACCACCCGCACCCAAACAAATATTTATATATATATATACATATATACATATTTAAAAATATGTGTGATCTAAATTCTTAAATATATGAAATAATAACAAAATACGAAATAATAAGATGTGCAGAGAAAAAAAGTCTAAGAGATTTTTTATTTTATTTATTGAAATCGGTGTATAAAATGAGCTGATTTTAACTTTTTATTTAGAGTTTGTATTGAAAAATCACTTAATACGACTTGATATTAATATGATTAGGGTGATAATGATTATATAATATATAATTATGATGACTTTTTTGTTTATTATAATCATAATATACAAATATTTTATTTGAAGGTAATATCATAAAAAATATATTGTAAATTTAATAGATAATTAGCAAGTTAAAATATCTAAAAATAATAATTTAAAATTTGATCGACTCTCAAAAATTTCATTTACATAAAAATAAATAATGTATAATTTATGAAAATCATGTATGAATTATTATACATCACAATAATTAACAATCATATATATGTGACAATAGAAATTTCTTCTGGACAAAAGATATTGGAACAAAAATAGTATCATATGAAATTGCTTAAAATGTACTATCATTAAATTGTAATAACTAACTAACAACTTAAAATATTTAAAATAAAATTTGATTAACTCAACATTTCATTTATATCACATAAATTAAAAATTTAAAAGTATATATTGAATTCGTGCTAATATATACACCATAAATACATATTAAAAGGGACATAAAATCTAGATTCCTCGATAGTATTACGTAAAACTGCATGGAATTGGCTACGAAAAGTTAATAGTACAAGCCGTTGTTAACCAAAAATATGTAAATTTATAATTTCAGTAGTTACACTATGTTTTATATATATAATTTTTTAATATATAAATTTAATTTTTTCAAAATTGGGAAATTGGATTATAATCCTATAATACACCAAAAAATTGAACCAAAGTAGTAGGTGATAAAATTGAAGAGTTGGAACTATTAATAAGGACAAATAATGACGTGACAACTATCGATATTTCTCTTTAGGGAACATATAATTAATTAGTGTGTGTAGATAATTAATTTTGCATTTAGTTATTTACCAAAAAAATCAGAGTTATCAATGTTGCTTGTGTCACAAAACCCAAATTTTATATATGATGACCTCACTATAAATATGACTTTATAAACTTAATTATATTTTTTAACTCATGCCAGCTCACCAAAAATTAATGTTGACACGTGTAAGAATACCAAGATATGGCGTAGCCAGAAATTTTATAAAAAATATCAAATTTTGAATTTAATTAAAAAAAAAAAAGCAATTATAGAGATTCTATGTTGCATACTTCGCATAGTTTTACGCATCTATTTTCATCGAACTACTACTTACTTTTTTTTAATATCTTACTAATTTTTAAGTGTATCATAATAAAAAAGTAAAAAAATATTAACACAAGAAATCTAATCTGAATATCGTGTAGTTAAGTCTCGTGCATATCCTTGTCATTGCTTGCGACAAAATTTTATATAATATAAAGCAAGATATGATTTATACATAATATAATTATTCAACGAAGTTGAATATTCCGTCGCCTATACCTAACTTCACCCCGAGAAAAAGTTTTCATATAAAAAAATTATGTATAGTTACACGTTAATATAATAACCAACAATAATACATATTTCTTATATATTTGGCTATGAATATAATTATTTTTTATCGATCAGCTAAATAAAGAAACTGTCCTTTTAAATATGATAGCATGGGAGTATTTATGTTACATCTAACATACTGAATTGTGCTTTGATAATTCACATTACATGACATCAACTCACCCCCCACCCACCCCACCCCCGGTTGGTGCAGAAATAATAATATTTGAAGTTACTCATTAGAAAGTCAAATATGATGATATCATAATAAATTTTATTTTCCAATTATTCAATTAGTATATTAAAAATTAAAATTTTCATCTTATTTGTCCATTTGACAAATAAAGTATTTTATTAACTTTATTATTAAAGTAACTATTTATCAATTTTTTGAAGTATTAATAAGACTTTCAAGAGATAGTTAGTAAGAAAAGCTTAAATAAATGAATATGAAAAAATCACATAAATATACCTTAATTTACAATACATAAATCTACTAATTTGTAATCATAAAATCTTTCTTTTTTCAATTAGAAAATATAATAATTTTAATTATCTACGTTTTTTATGTCTTATTTTTAGTTTTCGATTTTGATTTTTTTGTGAGTTGGAATTTTTTAAGACATTCCCAAATTAATACGTTTTTTTATGAAAAAAAGATTATATTTTTCAAGAAGCAAGGTTTTCTCAAACTATCAACAATGGTGACTCTTTTACAAAGAAAGAGAAAATTATCAAAATTGTTAAATTTTTAATTAGTTTGTTATGTTTTATAAGAATTCTATTACTATCTTGAGAAAATGCTAAAATTTGATGTTAAGGATTCCAACATATACATTACTAAAAAAGAGCAAAAATCAATCCAAAAAATGGACCTCTAAAAAGACTTAAAAACTTATTTCTAGAGGTTGATTTTAAATTATTTTTATTTTAATTACTTCTAAATTAAAAATAATAATAATTAAGTCTTAAATCGAGAAGCACCAACTTTTTATTAGTAGAAATGCTTTTCCCATAGTAAAAGATGGGGTTTCGAACCCTAGATGAAGCATTATATCATTTGTGTAATTTTAAAAAAATAAATATCCAAAGTGTTTCAAATAAAAATAACTTTATAGATCTGTTTAATAATAATTTCTTGATTACATAAAAGCTCATTTTATAAACTCATTCTATAAAATAGGGGTAAATATAAGAGAAAACAATTAATCAATAGAGGAAATGTTTACTAAGGAGGTCTAAAAAATAAAATATAGTATCGATGAATTTTACATTTGAAACTTTAATATAAATTTTGAATTCAAAATTTATATATATACAAAAAAATATATATATATGTATATTATATATGGAGAATTTTTTCATCGACAGGAGTCAAATTAACACTCTCTAACACCCTGCATCTAATATTTTCTAAATGATGTAAAAAAGACACTCATTTTGAACCAAAACAAATAGGCCAAAGGTGACTTACACTCTATTTGGATGCATGAATATCACGTAGTAAATGTATCATATTATATTATTTTAATAAATATAATATTTGTATAGATTGTATCGTTCTCCGTTGTTATATATTGCTATAAATTAAATGATAAATCAAAGAAAAAGTAGAGTACGAGATACATCTACTATAAAAAAAAGTAGCGTAAAGAATAAGATAAAATTATTAAATAATAAGTAAAGATTAAATTAAAAAAATATTAAAATAATGATATAATTACATCTAATAAAATAATTTATTCTTACCTAACGATTAACTTAAACGATACGATTTTTTTAAATATAAATATACAAACATATTTCAGCACACAAAATGAACAGAAAAATGTTGGTGTTTTAAATTTTGTGTGTTGAAATTCAACTACTTATAATAACTATAATCATTTACATCCTGTAGTGAAATGTTAAGCGTATTAATCATTACGGTTGGCAATTGAGTCTACTTATACAACAATTATTTAATTACAACTTTAATTTTGACGGCTACATATAATAATTATTTTACCTTCTAAAATCAAACATTACAACTACAAGAATTTGAAATATGAAATTTTATATCTACCTAGCCTTTTATGAAATTAATTCACGCTGCACCTAATTTTAATTCTATGAATATAAACCCTACATGTATTTCTTTTGTCTTTATGAGTTTGTTTGAATTTTTATTTGTTTTTGGGAGAGGAAAGAGGGTCATATACTAAACAAGAGGTTGGTAGTGAAGTGATAGAGATGGTTAAATCCTTAATAAGAGGTTTTAGGTTTAAGCCCTGTTATGAAGAAAAGCACCACCCCGAATGGATGTTGCAATGCGCGATTCATATTTAGTCAAGGCTTCAATACAGACTCCAAACATTGAGTGGGAAACTGTTTTTTTTTTTATATAAAAATTTACGTATATTGTCTCAATTTATATGACATCGATCAAATTTAAGAGTCGGACATCTTTATTTGGACGATATATTTGAACGTACAATCTTAAGAAAATTTGAAAAATAATTTATGTTTTTAAAAACTATATAAAAAGTATTATAAGTCAAAAGATAAAAAAAAAATATTAAAAAAGCATATGACTAAAATGTGGCAATTTCTCTTTTGTTTAACTATTGAATTTCGAGTTATATCATATAAATTGGGAGAAAAGTATGCAAGAAATTTAAATAGGGAGGCCAATGTTTGTTGGAAGAAAAAGAATATTGGACACTATTTCTTCAATTTTCTACCATTTTTTGGAGTCAACATAATCTTAAAAGTTGGAGAAATTAAGGATATTAAATAAATAATTTTTGAGTTGAGCAAATACGTGATCCTTATTTCCTCTTTCTCATAAAATATAATAAAACTTTTGTTGTAATTATCAATTGCGCATTACCATTCTCTTGGGGTTTATTATAATTTCTATCCTTTTTAAGATTTGTAAACTATTGTATAAGAGTGAATTTATTCGATACATATTCAAAGAATAGATAGTAATTGCAAATTTTCCGAGGTTAAAAAATATAAAAAGAATAATCACTACAAATGATAATACATAATTCATGGAATTAATAATCTAAAAGAACAATAGCTTGCAATTTTTTTATTTTTTATTTTAAAAAAGGTTAAGGTTTGGAGAAATAGGAGAGGTAATTACCTAATAAAATAAAAATTCTGATGGTACTAATGTTGACTAAAAAATTATTCGCTTTGACAAGTACTTTTGTCAAAATAACTTTTCAAAGAAGTAATTTATATTTAATCCATTCATTTGAGAAGTATTTTTAAAGTACTAATAAATAGATTGTGTTTGATAATCTTTTTCATAAAATACTTTGAAGTAACAAAATAAGGAAAAGCACATATTATAACTTATTTACAGTTCATATTATCTAAAACAGAAATCACTTTAAATAAATTTAATATTTTAATACTAGTATTTTTAATAAGGACCATAACAATTAACTTTGAGAAAGAGGAAGTAATAATCAAACATTGTTTTAACCTTTTATAGCTTACCCCTCTTCTTGGGAACTCTCAAGAATATAAATATTATGATTATATCTTTGTCATAATTATTATTTCTTAAGAATCATATATATATTTTAAAATGAACAGAGAAACTATATATCTTCTGCTTGAATAATTAAAAAAACGAAAAATGATTATCGGTTGACTTATCGTTAACGATTATGATGTAATGGAACTTTTTATTTGTTAATGTTTCGAGTCTGAATATGAATATGAATTTTTTTTTATACGAAATATTCTCTTTAATCAAATTTTAATATATATATCGAAGTAAAAAGGAAAAATCTAAAAAGAAGTTGGCTTTATTAATGTTGTATCCAATGCATCCAACTCCCTAGCCTTGTCGAAGTAATGATATGAATTGAAATAAAAAAAAAAAGTAATGATATGAGACTCGTGTGATAATGAAATCATTAGTCCCCTATTAATTTATTTTTAAAATTCTTTGCCTATAAAATTCACCTATATATTATAGTTTTTAGGTGATGAATGAGTGTACTGAATCATTTTAATTATACTTTTATTTGTATCGACATATTTGCTTCTAGTGAAAGAAGTTTTTGAAAATTTAATGGTTTTTTTATTTTAACTTATTTTATTTTTTAGTTTGTTGTTAATTTTAAATTACGTAAAGAAAATACTATAAGTTATAATAATTAACAATTTTAATATATATCGAATCTATGCTGGTACAGGGTTATGAGATTCATAGTCTTACAAATATGATAATTAATATGTTAAGAGTAAATCTAGCCTTAAAAATATAAAATTTTATATTTATATAAAAAGAATTTCATTCAGCACACAGTAATGTTAGTAATTTATATAGAATCCAATAAGTTAAAAAAAAATTAAAAATTTAATTCATATAAGTTAAAAGTATTTATTCCACCTCTACTCCAATGCAATATGTAAATATAATAAGGTCACATTAAATTAATTTTTTACCCTATATGTTGACACCTAGCTTAAAAACATAACTCTTTTAATTATAACTACCAAAATTAATTATTTAAAATAAAGGTAGAGGGGGAAATCAATTTCATTGAACCCACAATTAACCCTATTTTAAATATATGAATGAGCCTATATAGTCACACAAGTTAATGGAGTTGCAGAGTGAATTAATTTTATTTTTTTTGGATAGTACATGTACTTGATAAAACGTACAAATTAACTTTTCACTTTGTTTAAATATTTAGAATGACTAGTCACATTCTTGTTAGATGAAAGTTTTTATAATATTTGTTGTGATTTGTGAAGTAGTAGTACAATTGTAGGTATATTCTTAAAGAAATGTAACATTTAAATATTTATGAGTCCGTATTTTTCACCAAAATATGGACACACAAAAGTTAGAAGTTCTTTTTTTTTTTTTTGAGGAAATTCCTTTTAATTTATTGGCTTATGTTTGAGGATAGATTAAAAATTGAGTTTTTAAAAGATGAATAAAATGAAGTTGAGTTAAAGTTTTGTGTTATAGTTGAGAATTTTTAGAGAAAATGAAAAAAAAAAATCTTAGTGTTTAGGAATAAATTCAAATGATTTTTAAAAATATATTGTTGAGCTATTCTTATATTTTTATCTTAAATCATCAAAAATCAACACTTCTAGTCTTCTTTAAATATTTAACAAACATTAAATTTGCGATTTTGAAAAAACACGATAAAAACAACAGAATCACTAGGAGTTAATTACAACAACAAAAATTAAATCATAACACTAAAAATTAAATAGATTTAAAAATAGCAAACAATTACATCATACTTTTTTTAAAAAGAAATATAAATTATTTATCAAAACTACACATCTAAATATGACTTTATATTAAAATTATACCTGAATTTTTATTTTATTGATAAATATTCGATTCTGAAACCTTTAAAATCATGACTTCTCTTACCCCAATGTAATAATAAAAAAAATAGGTCCCTTTGGTTAACAAGTAGAATATGAATAATTAATGAGTCTATATGAACAAAAATATATATTCTTCATCCTCTCTTAAACAATCATGCACAATCCACAACTGTCAAAATGTGTCAAAATCCTCTCTATAGATAGTGAAATTAATATTAATGGCCCTAACTTTTTTTTATTTATTTATGTGTAATGCACATTTTTATTAAATTCAGTCTCACAATAAATGATATTAGGATTAATTCCAAACTACCCCCAATATTAGACACCCCACATCTTCACTATCTTTTTTTTTCTCTATAAATAGATATTAAAATCTCACTTATCCATATAGTTTAATCATCAAATAAAAAAAAATTATAATATGCAAGTTTTGAAAAGAGAAAAAATGGGAAGGCCAACAAGATGGAGTCCAACACCAGAACAACTTATGTTCTTAGAAGAAATGTATAGAAAAGGTTTAAGAAATCCAAATGCTACACAAATACAAAGTATTACTTGTCATTTGTCTTCATTTGGGAAAATTGAAGGGAAAAATGTGTTTTATTGGTTTCAAAACCATAAAGCTAGGGATAGACAAAAACTTAAGAAAAAACTTCTTGCACAAATGAATCAACAACAAATATTAGCTCAATATCCTATTGATGCTCATAGTACAAATACTACTACTAACAACTCCAATAATAATACCTTATTTCATTGCCCTACTACTGATCAGTACCAAATATGTCCTTTGACATCTACTACTGCCCTTCTTCAAGAGGTATGCACAAAAATACTGTTTTTTTTAATTATTATTGCATGAGGAAACTATTTCATAAGTTTGTTTAAGTGTTTTTGACGAATTTATATATACCATTAGACAGAGCGTCTCCACTATAAGAAAACTGTTAATTACATGGGGATTTTTCTGAGGATTAGTATGAAAATTTGCAGGAATCTTATTTTCCTGCAAATTTTGATACTAATTTCCAGGAAAATCTCCATGTAATTAACAGTTTTCTTATAGTGGAGACGCTCTGTCTAATACCATTGACGTGTTAGAGAATATACTTGTCCCTAGTTGATTGTGTCTTTGGTGACTATATATTTGAAGAGATGATTATATTCTTTTATATGATATGATGTTAGCATTATATTTTGGTAAATATACATTTTTAGTTAACGTGTAAACCTTAGAACTAAGTTATATAGATATGTATGAGATTATGTAAGAAAATACACTTATCTCTCATCGGGTATGAAATATTTTCAAAGAGATTTATATTCGTGCTGGTTATTATTTTGATGGACAACTGTTTATAATGTCAATTTCTCTTAATGTATTTATACTTTCAAGATTCTTATTTTTCTTTTTGTGTTATATAGGGTGGAATTAAAGAAGCATCATCTCAAGTAATGACTTATCTATATCCAATGGATCTCTCAAAACCAGCTGATCAAAATATGGAAAATTGCATGATAAGACCCTATGGAAAAGATTGGGTCGTGATGATGAATATTAATCCCAATAATTTATCATATTGTGTCAATCGACCCCTCAAAACCCTACCACTTTTTCCTATAACAACAACCGATGACCTAAAAGACCAAACAACATCTTCCACTAGTTTAAGTCTCTGAGTTTAAGTTTTACATATCGTCAATATAAATAATTTTTTAACACCATCAGATCATATTTCCATGATAGTACTATCTGTGATACAGATAAAAGTGATTTGATGGTGTAAATCTTATTTGTATCGACGATATATATTGTGTGAACTATAGATTTATAATAATAGTAGCTTTGCATGAGCTCTATGCGTAGTATTAGTAATATCTTTTTTTATTTCTTTGTACCAATAGAATTCTTTGCTTCACACAGTACCTAGTTTTACTGTTTCAGTGTGTATCTTGTAAAGACAGTTGAATATTATTGGAGTGTTATATTAATTGATGTTTTCTGTTAACATTTTTGGATAGTTACTTGTAGAGGAAATATCTGAATTGTCTAATTCCATGTGAAAAGTCAGTTTGCATGATGAGCTCCTTGTAGTACTAGTAGTTCTAGTTAAAGAACAGTAAGTAGTTGTGACTTTTTCTTTTATCGGTATTTGATATTTATAATGAAGTCTGATTAAATACGCTCCTTAATAAATGTCACTTTGATTTCTACCTACGAAAGACTTAAACTCGAGACGTATGGTTAAGAATGAAAGAGTATTTATTATTTTATCACAATCCTTATGGATAGTAGTACTGGCTTTTCATTTCTATGTATCATTAGTGAATAGTTTTTTGTCTATATTTTTAAAACTTTATGTCAAGTTAAAACTAGTCAAATTTATGAAACGGATTGAGTAATATACACTCCTTTTGGTTAGTTTAAGTTTTTATACAAGGAGGTCAAAATAATTCAATATGATAATCGCTCTGTTTGTATTTACTTGTTCATTATTTTCAAAATAGATTTTCACTTTTATTTGTTACTTTCAATGTATCAAGAAAAGATAATAAAAATTTCAAGACCAAATGCTAAACATCATTAAGATCTAAAAAGATCTTCGTATCAATTATTATTTCTTAAAAAGCATGCAAAATTCAAAATATACAAATAAAAATAAACGGAACGAATATTAGATCAGGCAAAATAATTTCAGGTTCAATTCTCACCGCTCCCAAGAAGAAAAATAAAACACTTCCATGTCAAACACAGGAATAATTTAAACAAAGGAACATATCCAAAATTTAATTAATCTTGATTATTGGTTCAAACTTTTGTATATTTGTTGAACTTATAGTTACTTCTCTACTAATCAATATATTATTATTATTATTGAAATTATAGTGATTTCTTAAGTGTATATCTATGTTTTATATCGAAATAAGAGTTGTGATATAATATTATATAATTAAATACTAAAAATATTTTTATTTTATTTTTTCTATTTTAATTTATATGACATTGTTTAATTGATTGACACAACTTAAAGAAAAAAATGATTTTGAAATTTATAATCTAAAATAAATCATAATTTTTTATGTGAACTATAAATTATCTTATTAAAATAAAATATTTTTAAAAAAATTAAACGATAATTATTATATATAACATTCTTTTAAAAATTAAACTAAAAAATATATCATTGAAATAGAAAGAAAGAAATAATCACACACTTCAAAGAAAACGTGTCATAAAATGTTGCCTGCATACAGTTTAACTGTTTGAGTGTGTGTTATTAAAAATTGAGATGAACTGTTTTGAGTTTATGAGTGGCCCTTCTCTTACCAGTCTGAGTACTGGTAAATGGTACTATCTGAATTGCCTCAATCGAATTTTTTATTAAGAAAATTCAAAATATACGTATTGATATATATAACCATGTAAAGAAGTCGTAAGAGATTTAATATTTATTAAATATATTATCAAATAAATACGGATGAATCCCTTGGTTCAATTAGTGACTACACCAAAATTTTCACTAAAAATTTAAATTATAGAATTTAATATAAAAAATATATACATAATTTTTTTATGATATAGATATAATGTAATTTTTTAACGAAGAAGTTAAGTTTGAATCCAGCCTACGAAAGGCTAAGCTGACACAAATGCATTTTTATTTATAATAAATGCATGCAGATTACTATAAATTTGAGTATTAATGGACGTAATATAATGGGTGCGCGTATGATAAAAAATATCATCCCTAACAATTGATTCTTCATGTCATGAATTTAATACAACATACCCTCTCCATTTATATTTATTAAACTCGTGTTGTATTTTATCGATTTCGTAAGAAATAATAATTTATATAAATATTTAAATATTGTATCTTTATTTTAACTGATGTATAGTCTTAGATTTTGAAAAATTATTTCGAAAATAAATAAAGAATGTTAGAAAGATGTTTTTTTTAAAAAGTAAAAAGTAACCAAAGGAAATAACTTTATATGAAAAGTAGATTTATTGTTTTCTAATTACTTGTATTGGTGAGGATTTAATTCCCACGTTAATCACCTCTTCATTTTCCTCTTTTACCCTCTATTTAATTTTTCTAAAATGATTTCTTTTACTTGTTTTTTTAATAGAAGAATCATGAATCGTTGTTTTAATAGGTCAAGAAATATGATCTGAAGTTGATCCTTGCATGAATTTATGCGAAAATTTAGTTCGTAGAAAAGTTAAAACTCAACTTAATCATAAATGTTCTTTATAACCCTAAACCATATCCGATACACTTCCTACACTTGATAATAAACCTTAAAAATATATAAACAAAATATCACCCGATCCAAACTAACAAAATCTTTAAGCATAGAACTTTGTGAGGTACTATGAAAATCATTATTAGTTGCCATAGGGAATTTCTGAAGTGATGATAAGGATGATTGAAGTAGTTCTGACATAGAAGATTAAAAAATTTAAAAATCTTTATTAGTTGCCAATTTAGATTTGTAGAAATGACAATTATGAGATAAATATCTTTAAGATTAACAATGATATTCACAATGACTCCAGGACCAATCAAGAAAAGGTGGTTGTTATATCAAGTCAAAAGTTTACGAGTCTAGTTTTCAACGCACTAAATTATTTGTTCATATAGTTTTAGAATAAAAAAAGTTTTGTTCTTCCTTATATAGAGTTCATTATTTGTGTTCTTTTTATTTTAATTAGTTTATAATAATTTCAAGTGTTATTTTGTGTTTAGATGATTACACTCACAAGTCCCTATGGATTCGACTCTTAAGATTCTTAATGACTTTATTACTCGAACGATTGTGGATATATATGTCTTTAGGAGAACGATTTTTCTTTTTTAAAAAAATAAGTAAAAAATTATAGACTATTTTGAAAGGACAAAAGATCTCGAAAAAAGAAAAGCAAAAAATGATTCAAATAAATATGTGAGTTTATATACATTTTTAATATAGTTTTACTCAGTGGGGAAGTTAAGAATTTAGTAAAGGATGTGGAAATTTTCTTTGTAATTGTGTTAATTAATGATCTATAAAATTAAATAGACACTCATAATAATTTTTAATATAAAATATATCTTATAATTTTTTGATAAAAAATATGTATTGAATCACTCTTCGCTTAAGGTGGCTCTACTCATGAATCTCTAATTTCTATCTCGTTATCTATATTTCTTATAAGTTTATCCTTCAAATTATTATTCTGTGTGATATTACGTAATAATAAGACATAATGCAATGTATCCTAATGTTGATATTCATCAATGCAATATAAAACAATATTGTTATAAAAACTATAAAAATATTGTTAATATCAACATATCTTTGAATTGATGAATTCCTCTTTTATCACTTAATTAAATTTGTTGATTCTATGCCATATAAGCCACTCAATACAAACAACATGACATCACTTTATATTATTAAAATATTTGTGAAATTATAATGTCTATCAACATATCTTTGAAGTTGTTCACTAATTAAATGCTACCATTATTTTAATTTATTTTCATGTGGAAATTTCCAGAGAATCAATTTCAGAAAATTAAAAGAAATATATAGTGCTTTTATAAGGGGAGTTGATATTCTTAATTGATAAGTCACCGGAATAATTATTGCTCAAAGGGAGACAGTGTGAAAAGAAAAATAATATAGGAAGGCACATGCACAACTTTAAGTATAGTTATTAATGCAAAAAAAAAAAAAATCATTATATTTTGCTACTCTTTTGTCTATAATTAATAAAGTAAACATGAAATCAAATATATATCTTCAAAATTATTATTTTATACAAACAATATATTTTTATACAAGAAAAATGATCAAAGTGTACGGCTCTATTTGTCCTCCGATTATGGTGATAAATGATATTTGAGTGCGTTAAAAAAAATTGATTTAATATTAAATTAGTTATGCGTTTTAGCACTAATTTATTTATAATTAATAAAAGTTCATTACCACTTCGTTCAATTTTGATTAAGTATTAAATTCTTTGATTGGCTTTTAATTAATTCGATTAAGCATATAATAAAACTTTTTACCTTATATTTATAACTATATACGACATATCAAATATAAAATTTATCTTTTTAAATATATTTAGATAAAGTTTCTCATGCATTAATTTTGGATTGTGTATATCAAATGATATACATGAAAATATACATTTTCAATACAGAATGAGTGCAAAGGCCTCTTGGTCCTGTATCATTCCACCCAAAAATTATGGTAATTATCAAACCATTGCAATCCCTTTTATTCTCAGCCCAATAAGTGATTAATGTCAAGCCCAATGGTCATACTTGGTATCAGTCTCACCGTCACCCATTATTAAAAAGAATTTACAGTGTTTGATTCATAAAAGAAAAAACCAAGCCGCATTTGAGCATGTTGGCTCTCTCTAACAGCTTAAGCTTTACGTTGTCACAAATACTTGTGAGAATGGGAAGAAATGAACCTTCTCACTATAGTAGCACATGATGCTCTCTAAACTAATATGAAGAGATACATAAAGACTTGAGACTGGATGTATAAATTTGCAACAAATGAAATTCCACTTTTATATTTCTCTCAAGTAAACTCTTACAGCTAACTAGTATATGGTAGTAGTACAAATTTAACTGCAAACATATTGATACCGATGTTTGTAGTGAACTCAGAAGCTATGAAATCATCGCGTACTCTAGAAGTTTTCTTTGTGGAAGTTGAAGCGCGTGGATGAATTTAAGCTAAATTCTTGACACAACCTTTTGAGTGGTTTGGTTAGTGTTGGACTTCCACAGTAGAAAACACCTGTGCAATATACCATGATGTTACGATTAAGTAGTTGAGTGTCCATCCGTGAAATTAACCTTGAAGTAGTTCAAAATTAGAGGCTTACCAATGCGAGATGATGGATGTGTAGCTGCTAATTGAGCAAACACTCTTTTCCAATTTGGTCTAGAGAAATGTGTTCTTATCTGTCGGAGAATCAAGTGTTAAAACAGTTCTAATAAAAAAGTTGAAGCTAGTAGTGTAGTGATCATTAGATCTTAAGAAATACCCGGCTTTCTGAGACAACGTCAACTCCATTTTTAGCATGTTGCAGTGATTGGACCATTGTGATTAGTGCTGATCGTGCGTCCCCTTCTTCATAAACACTAGTCAAGTAGTTGTGCATTTCTATCACTTCCTGCAGAAGAATATTAAAGTTTCATGAGCATGAAAAGTGTATTAGTCCGAGTTTACGCTAATTGAGGAAACTACTTATTCATAATCTCAGGGTTCAAAAACCAACATTTTCGTCGTGTTCAGCAATATCATCCATTACACCCTTGAACCAGTCGAATGATCCTTGTTCTCGTGTCACCCAATAGAAATATGCTCTTTGAGGACCTTTCTTGCCGTCATCTTGCTGATTCTGCAGTTGTTGGATTATGTTATATTTTCTTTTGTCACTGCTGTTGTTATTAACAAAATACTTCTATATGCATAAGCTCTTACATATCCCGATTTCTGGTTTAGTATGTCCTTTATAATGCTGATAAATGGCGTTGCTCCAATTCCTAAGCCAACTAGTAGAAGGATATCATACTTCTTGTAGTTCTGAGCTGGTGCACCATAAGGCCCTTTGATAATGATCATTGGATTTCTGATTCAAAATTTAAGATATAAGTTTCAAAGCAACATGAAGATGGATACTATTAGCAATAGACATTGTAGCATACTCGGTTTGAGATTGTTCCCCATCCTTCTCGTTGTACGCTTTAGTTTCCATTCTAACAAGATTTCTCGTCTTGGATGGTGCAGCTTGACATGCCTGTAAATGTGAGCTTTAGGATCCAAGAGCAATTAGAACAGTAGCCTTTAAGTTCCTTATTCATTTCAGCGAATTATGTATCTTGATTTTACGAGTCATGCCTTTAGTAAATTGTCTTCTACTATCCTACATAAAGACATTGCAAGAAGTACCTGACGTATAATACATCTGTCTACTATGTGATAATTAAGTGTCAAACCTCAACGATATGGCTGGATCTATGTGTTCCAAGTTAATTGTGGTATTAGTTCATACCTTTCTTTACTCGGTCAAGTTTTGTACACAGCAGAAAATGAAGAGTAAAGTTGTTTTAAGAAATGAAATGTAGCATAGTATAATACCTTTTCGAATCTGGTTCTAAGCTCTGTAGTCCAGTCTCCTAATGTACGTATGTGGACACTTAGATAGTCGTCATCTGGTGCAGAAGTGATTGAGAATGGATGCCTGTAAGAGACAAATAGAAATTTCTTAGCACAAGGATATTGACAATATTGAATATGTTTGATTAGAATTTGTGCTTTAATTACCATTCGAAGTTTGATATATCTGGACATTTAACAAACAGGTACATTCCGCTCTTGTACTTGAATCCTGGAGGTTTAGTCATATATAGAGCAAGTACATTCCCTGTATATATAACAGCCTGCATTTTTCGTTTTATGACACAGAAATGAAGCTGAATTTAGAAATTTTGCAATTACTAAGAGTTTTTCTAGAATTGATATAAGTTTCTTGGAATTAAAACCTTTTGGATGTTCACGTGGTAGCGGTTCTCATTGATGATAAGAACTCTTTCTGTAGAATATAGAATCACTGGGACTGCAAGATACATCCATGTCTGCATATTAAAGGTATTTTTGCTCATTCAATCATGACTTTTCGATAGAAAATTCTTTAATTAATTTGAAGAAACATTGAACTAGATATCAAGAGTATAGTGCTTATATTCATGCTACATTTTCCTCAACATTTGGACAACGATATGATTTATGTGCATAATTGAACTAGTACTTCTTTCAATACCAGATTAACAAGTGTGATAAGGTTATCAAAATGCAAGTGGACATACCGTCTTTTTGTACCATTCGTTGGTAAGGAATATGAAGTAGCCGTGGAGGATCAAGAGCACGTACACAAATATCAGCAGATGATGTGCATACCAAAATGCATTAAATCCAGCCAAACGATGAAATGACCCTGGCAATTTGATGATATTTCTTCGGAACGAATGTGTTGCCAGTGTGAAGGAGAAAAGCATGAAAAGGGTCATTAGTATCCCCGTTACGCCTGGAACAGATACTACTAGATCCATGTAAGTTGGTTGCTGGTAGCCAAAATTGCTTCCAAGAGATGTCATAAATTTACTCTCTGGACAGGACGCTAACTTTACGAAGTTGCAACTTGTGTGAAACAATACATGAATAAAGGCCCCTACAGTAATTCCTACGGCAACCATTTTATGAAAATTGATGTTATCATCAAAAGGTATAATATAACCAAGGAAACTTTCTCTAATCTGAGTAAGAGTTCTTCGGCATACTGGAATGAGAATTAGAGCCATATTGAACTTGAGAGTTTCCCCTGCAGCTTTAGCTAAACAGACACAATATCCCATAATCTTGAAGGCTTCTCTCCTTTTAAATTGTTCAATCTTCCATATAAATAGTATGATATTAATGGACAACCACAACGTTACGACCCAAATTCTTTTCCAGTTATCGTGTATCTTCTCTGAAGTTTTGCAAAAAAATTTGCTCACTGGAGTTCTATATTGTCTAGGGATCATGGTTTTTGCTAATGTTTGTGATCTCTTCATGTTATTTTGCCCATCTTCTGATCCAACCATTCCTCTTAGTAGAGATTCAAGTTGCCATATCTGTTTCAAAGTTGAATTTTAAAAACAAAAAGAAGACGACTTCGTATAGAAAGATGGCAACTTTAAGTGGAATTTTACCTCAATATATCCTAAATGATCAGGATCTAACTCTTCCATGATTAAAGCTGCATATGTTGCTGCATGTTTCTTGAAGTTTGTCAATTTGTTGGCTGAAGCACTCATCACTAGAACCTTTCACAAAAAAGTATCAAGTAAATTGACTCCCAAAATAAACAAAGAACATATTCACTTGTGAGTATGTTTTTCTCACCTCCTTGACCTCTTCTTCTGATAGTTTCCCATCACCATTCTTGTCACACCTGAAAAACAAAGAACGATGGAGCTTTTAAACAACGAGTTCATCTGAACTCCGTATCTTCAAGCTAGACATATGTACATGTAGTTGCTAAGCCAGAATTTTCACTAAGGGGTTCACAAAGAAGTTAAAACTGGTTCAATAGTTACTATATATGCGTATAAAAAATAATTTTTATTATGTATAAACAATGTAAGTTTACATCTAAGGGGATTTGGATGAACCCCTTGGCCCTACCTGACTTCGCCCCTGAACACATGCATGAAAAAACCACTAAAATAAGAAAAAATATCGAATTTTGATCTCATAATTTTAAAAGTACAACGTTTTCAATCTTAAGAACATTACACGTTGAATCCATCAAGTTTAAATCGCGAACAAAACAAAAAAGGAATGGAGAATTTCTTACATGTCAAAGAAAATATGAAGCCTTGTATCAGGGCAATGAGTTGATATATCATCCCAAAATTCTTTAAGTTCCTCAATTGTTATCCCATTTTCTGCATTAATCTTCTTTCTCCTTGCCATTGTATCAAACAACTCCCCTGCAAATTCCTTGCTTTCCATTCCTTTGATTTCAAAAAAAAAAAAAACAATATCACGAGGAATTTTAGTAGCTCAGTTGGTTAAAATTCCCTTTTTTCCCAATCCCAATAAAAAAAAAGGAACTTTTCATACCTATAGAGGGTCCAAATTTGTCTTTAAAAAGAATGCCATTAACAGCATTTATATGAAATCTTTTCTCAACATTTTTCCAAGCATCTGCTTCTTTTCCTGTTGTATTATCAAGAAAATGAAGGCTCTTGAACCCTCTTGCTGCCCCTGATTCTATTCTAACCATTTTTTTTCTTCCTCCTCCTCCATTTTCTAAAGAGGTTTCTCCCATTTTTACACAAATTTCTTCTTCTTCTTCAAGATTTGATGATTATTAAGGTTGATCTGCACATAATATGTTGCAGAGATTAATTGATAATGAGAGGTTTGGAAGAAGAAAACATGAATTTTATACAGGTGGCATAAAGGGTTAAAAAATACAAAGTTGTTAAATTAGTATATACTTCATATATCATTGATCTTTCCCAATTAGTTGTCATATTTCATTAACTTTTTTAGCTAAATAAATAAATTGTTTAAATTTACAACCATCACCATCCACACACCTCGTGATATTTTTAGTTATGGAAAAATAATTATATATATTACTCGAATAGTAATCTTTCTAATATGTAATTTAAATTTTTTAAAGATAAATATTATGATTTTAGATAGAAAAATATGAGAGTCGAATATTAAGATAGATAGTAGGTGTTTAAATATTGATGTACTTTTATGTGGGAAAGATAGAGGCTAATCTCATCTTCGCTGTAGTTGGTATTTGCATGGTATTTTTTCTTTCAATTTTATTATTACGTGTTATTTTTATATTTAGTTATTTTGCTATATTGTTATCGCTTTATTGAAAATAATTTTTTAACTCAATTAAGAGTGGGAGAGATAAGGTTAGGTATATCTAATCTTTCTCAAATTTCACTTATGAAATTATTTAAATATGCTAATGTTATTGTTATTGTAACTTTTTGCAAGTATTAACAAATTTAAAAGTTAGTATTTATTAAATTTATTAAGAGAAAATGCTAGCAAACAAAAGTTATGAAATTTATTTTCTGGTCAAATATATGTTCCGCAAAAGTTAAACTTATCTAATTTTCAATATAAATGTTTAGACATTGTTTCTTAAAGCAAATTTTACAAAATGAAGATTAATGTGCATAAAATATTGTGTTCGCACGCACGATTTAGGAAAATGCCGGTATAGATAAATAAAATATACGTATTAATGGTTGTTTACACAATTTAAACATGTAATCTGTATTTTATTTATTTACTTTCTGTTTTTTCTCTAAATATATTATATTTCAATTCATTAGCTTAATCTTGGAGGATATTACAGCTAAACTTATTCCCCCATGATGCAAATACAACTGTAGTATTAGCATGATTTTTTAGGAACATTTTTATTTAAAAGATCATATGATAAGATTCGTTCCATATCTTTCCTTTTCTTTTTTTTATCGCTACAACCAAATTCAATTTTTATGTAAATTTTATATTTGTTTTTAATAATTGATATAATAAATAAATAAAAATTGACTTAATCTCATCTTACATCTATATTCGACGCCCTTTGATTTTGAATGTGCAAAAGTAAACAGTTAAACTCATATAGAATTGAATAAGTAAACATACACGTACTAGTTTGAGCATATCACATGCAAATTTTCATGACTTGTTTAATTTTTTACAAAATTAAATGTTTACTTATACATATTAAAAATCAAATAAAAAGACATAAATATCATCTGAATTAAGTTAAAAGACACATCTATATATTATGTCATAAAAATCTATTAAATATATATATGTATAAATAAAATTCAATAAATAATTACTACATAATTCATGTTTTTACTATTTTATAATTTAAATTCATATCAATCAAATCTTAACTCCGCCTCGATCGATCTATCCTCATAAACAAAGTAGGTGTTGAATGCATTATGGACAAACATTCTTGTAACCAAACAACTCAATTATTTTTAATGGTAGGTAGTAGACATTTTTTTTTTCTGCATAACGTGCATGATTCTCAAAAAAAAAAAATTACTGATATGAACAGGTAGCTCTATAGTTGTGAGCACGTTATGCTCCACCTTTTTTTTTTCTTTTGTTCTTTTTCTCTGTTTTGTTTTACGTGTAGATATTTATATACTATAATATATAAATGTGCCGTTTAGTTTAACTTCATTTATATGTATATTCTTCAATTTTTTTATGTGCATAAATAACATTTAAAACTCGTATGAAGTTAAACAAATAGACACAAAAATTTTACGTGACATAATACATATATGACATTAGTCAATATAGAAATAAAAATTTTAAAATGAAAAACTAAAAAAACAAAAAAGACGGAATATATTTGGGCTTGGGAAGGTGAACGATATGGGACGGGCCAAATAAGCAAGAAGGCCCATTTTATATAGCAGCCTATTTAAAATCTACTTCAGACTTGTGAGTTGAAGTTAAAAATTTGTTTTGGGCTTGAAGTTATAAACTTATAAACTTAAGATATGATGATTTTTAAAGTTTAACAATTTTTAAATTTTGGTTTATCATTTTTTGAAAAGCACATGAGTTAGAGATATCTATTAACTTAAATGATATATCATAAAACATGTGCCCTTATTTTAGAAATAAAATAATCTACATATTAAAATCGAAGAATTTTAATGTAACGTAAGGACATAACATTAAAGAACATTACGTTACACTCACAAAAATTTCTCATTCATGAACACTAAGAATGGCAATGGATTGAATCAGGGTGATTTAACTCTTCGTCTATTAAAATTTCACCATACCCTTTTTCACCTCGTTTAGAACCATTTACATATTTTTTACTTTTTTAAAATTAAAATTAAATACTTCTTTCAGTTTAATCCTTTAAACATCATATGTAATTTAGCTATTTGTTAACTATAAGTTTTTGGTAGCATATGTTGTATAATTGTTTTGGTTTAAGTCAAATTATAATCTACTTAAAATTTTAAAAAATAAAACATTATTGAAATATTTTTTTTCTCTTAATTGCAATGCTAACACACACATTATGGGTGCCTAAGCATTAAAGTAACACTAGCAATAACAACAATAAAATAATTTCTTAGCAAAAAGATCCATCCTACCCTGATTATCATATCTAAGGACATAGTATTATAAACTAGCTTATTATATAGATTTCAATTAATGTAAGTATGTTCAAATCATAAAATCATTTCTTTGTTTCTATAATTAAAAAAAAAAAAAAAGCAAATTAGATCAAACCTTATCAATTTGTAAAAAATTAGACTATATTAATTAATTAATATAATCAATTTGCTAATGACAATCCATACCAATTATTTGATAATTGCACCTTAAAATCCTCATATTTATATCTCATTTTCAAATCATTTAGTATGTTTTTTTTCTTTAATTTGCTTTGAGAGAATCGCAGAACTTTTCTTTTTAATCTGAAAGATTCGATTGTTCATTTCTTGTCATATTGTGTACACTGTAAGCAAGAGTCTCAATCCAACACACTTTCTCGATTCATGATTCTATTCCATTGCATTTCTATTAAGTTTATTCCAAACAATAATCAAAAATAAGCATTTAAAGAATAATTGATCCCTCGATTCTTCTTGTGTTTCATATATAAATTTGAATATACTTTATTCTTTTCAAAGTTTCACTTATAAAACTATATTTTATAATTTTTTTATTACACTTGATATATTATTATTGTTAATTAATCGATTTGATTCAAATTTTCGAACCCACCCTATTTCCCCAAGTCATCCCTGTTCCCTGACTCAGCCCCTTCTTCCTCGACCCAAACACACACACACACACACACACACACTCTCTCTCTACACTCTACTACTCTCTCCTTCAAGCTCCCTCTCTCTCTCCGATGCCCTTTTTCGTCTTTTCATCTCTCAATCCAACGGCGATGCCACCATCCACGTCCTCATCTTCTTCTTCTTCTTCTTCCCCTTTTCCCCCTTTTTTTTCTTGTATAGTGTAATCCACTGTGCTCTTCCAAACACCCGCATAGCACAATATAACCGCCTCTTCTCCTAGGGTTTTCTTTCTCTTTCACTCACATTACCTTCAACGAATTTTGGGTAGCCGTTCTGTTTCTTGCTTCTCTGTTCATCTGTTTCAAGGTAATTTTTTCTAATTCAATCTGTAACTTTTTTTTGTTTACACCTGTTACATCGTATATGTATAATGGAGTGTTTATATTTGTTTTGATGAGGTGGGTTTTTAATATTTTGTGATTTTTCGTTATGGGTATGGAGAATTTCTGAATTTTGGCATGTTTGGTTGATTTTTTTTCTCTAGGGTTTTGAATTTGGATTGGAAGGTTAGTGTGCTGGTGTGGTCTGTTTATTGTGTGGGGGTTGTTTATATGTTGAATGGTGATCGAAAAGGGAAGCTTTAAGGCATCACGATTTGATTCAGAGTTTTCTCCTCGTAGTAGGGACAGTATGTCGACTGAGGATGAGGAGTTTCAGAGACGAAACGGTGGAGGTGAGGTTGAATCTAATGGCGAGGATGATGATGATGATTTTGATGATTGTGATTCAGGGGCTGGATCGGACGACTTTGATTTGTTGGAATTAGGGGAGTCTAAGGAGGAGTTTTGTCAAATTGGGGATCAAACATGTAGCATTCCGTTCGAATTGTATGATCTTTCGGGGTTGGGGGATGTGTTGTCATTGGATGTTTGGAATGAGGTTTTGTCTGAGGAAGAAAGGTTTAGTCTTGCTCAGTACCTTCCTGACATGGACCAGGAAACGTTTATGCGAACATTGAAAGACCTATTCACCGGTAATAATATGCATTTTGGAAGTCCCCTGGATAAGCTGTTTAACATGTTGAAGGGTGGGTTATGCGAGCCAAGAGTGGCACTTTACCGTCAAGGATTGATTTTCTTTCAGAAGCGGAAGCATTATCACCAACTCAGAAACCATCAGAATGCAATTGTCAGTAATCTTTGTCAGATAAGAGATGCTTGGCTCAGTTGCCCTGGTTATAGCATTGAGGAGAAGCTTCAAGTGCTGAACATTAAGAAGAATGAGAAGATTTTAATGTACGAGAAAATGGAAGAATTGGGAAGTGATGGATCCGAGAGAGAGGAGTTCAGTGATACTTTGTGGGGCAAAAGAACAAAAGATCGTAACCTTGGTCAGAATATGGGCTGTTATTCTGGATATGGAATAGGGTCAGCCTTGGATTCATCATCTAGACAAATGGCTTCGGAAGCTACCAGATACAAAAAGCAGAACCTAAAAGGGACTTTGAAGGTAGGTGGAACAAAGGGTTCTGCATTGCCTCCTTTTCGTCGTGGTAAAGGAATGGACTATGATTCTGGGATGGCTGTCCCAATGAGGGATATGTTAAATGGCAATTATGAGGATGATGGGATGTATGAAGTGGATGTGCAGAGAGAGAGAAACTTTTCGCGGGCAGGGGCTGTTGATAGAAGTGGGACTGTAAAATTGGGGAAAAAGCATGAAAGGTTGAGAGTGGAAGAATGCTCTGATGTTTTCATGGGTGTGCCTGTCCCTTCGAAGAATGATCTTTATGCCTATGGAAGGAACAATACTGTCAATCAGCTGTCAGATATTAAGGTCTTGACTGCAAAGCCAAGCAATGCCAGAGCTGCATATGAATTTGGGAAAAAAAACAGGTATGCTGATGGTCTCCCACAGTTTTTCTCTGAAGATCAGATGAATTATGGGAAAATCCGGATTCCTAAAATGTCGCTGAAGGGAAATGGAATGGAACTAGCGAGCGGAAGTGAACCATTTTGGCCAAGTAAAGCACAAGAGGATAATTATTTTACCAACCCATCACACAAGCTTGGTAACGTGAGCAAAAAGTGGAAGGTGGACCAAGAATATCCTGATCGCAAGTTAAACGATAAGTTGTTTCAGTCAGACTATAGGGCAAAAGCCTTCCCTGAGAAAGTCAAGGCTAAAATGCAGAATGGAGGACAAGATGGGTCAGGAACTAGAGGTAGAAGGGTATTTGCAAAGACTGAAGAAACTGAATCAGAATCATCAGAAAGAAGTGACGAGGATAACAATCCATTGATCAGGAGCAAGTGGGCATATCCCAGTGGTTCCACAAATTTGATGCCTGCATTGGATACTAAAAGGGCTAAATTTGGTCAAAAGGATAAGTACAGTATACCGGTTGGTGATGGTTCATTACATTCTTCTAGGATGATGAGCGACTCCAGTGAACTTTTCCGCCCAAAGAGAACTGGAAGTCGTGGCTTGGGAGCAGAACCAATGGGTAAGATGCATGATCTTGGTCATCTGAGTAGTTTCGCCACTAGAAATCATTTCTCCGGTTTAAGTCAGTTCGACAATGACAATGATGATGAAGAGGAGCAACCAATCTACAAGCTAGCCAAGAATGGTCCTTTGCAAGGGGACCATACTGAAAAGTACCACATGCCATCCACCAGAGAGAAGAAACAAAAAGGAAAAGTTAGCCGTGATATCTTGCCTGCAAATTATATGCAAGATCACAAGTTTCAGGAGGATGACTCATTGAGGACACGGTTGCCAGCCAAAAGGAATGGAGTTTCTACCAAGTTTTCAAAGAAAGGTCAGATGATTGATACAAGTGCTCTTGATCACCATGAAAAATCTGATATGCATTTAACAGGTTGCAACTCAGTCATGAAGAAGCGGAAAGTCAAAGTTGATGTCCCATACATGGATGAGCTAGATGATACCGACCCTCTCTATTCTGATACCCAGCAGCGACAAGATGACCTCTCAGTGAAGCGGGGTAAAAAGAAGCTGGAGGATGAATCATGGCCTCCTTTAGTGGGAGTTCCCAGATCCCCAACTTCAGAAATGGTAGTAGAAGATGTAGATGTGGAAAGTCGACCTCAAAAAAAGCCATTCACTTTGATTACTCCTACAGTTCATACTGGCTTTTCATTCTCCATCATTCATCTTCTTTCAGCAGCTCGTATGGCAATGATTACTTTGCTTCCAGAAGAGGCTGTAGATACAATTGCTGGAAGACAGGAAGCTCTGGAGGAGCATGGGGGAGTTGCACCACCCTCAGAGTTGGATGGTGATAATTCAATTCCTTCCACTCAAGCAAAGGTGCCTTCTCTGAGTGTTCAAGAAATTGTTAACCGTGTGAGATCAAACCCGGGAGATCCTTGTATTCTTGAGACTCAAGAACCTCTCCATGATTTGGTCAGAGGAGTACTCAAAATATTTTCTTCCAAAACAGCACCGCTTGGTGCTAAAGGGTGGAAGTCTCTTGTGGTCTATGACAAACCCACCAAAAGTTGGTCCTGGATTGGTCCAGTGAGCCCTGATTCATCTGATCATGAGCCTATGGAGGAAGTCACATCTCCAGAAGTGTGGGGTCTTCCTCACAAAATGCTTGTCAAGTTGGTTGATTCTTTTGCCAATTGGCTGAAAAATGGTCAGGAGACGCTACGGCAGATAGGAAGTCTCCCTGACCCTCCGTTGTCATTGATGCAATATAATCTAGATGAGAAGGAAAGGTTCAGAGATTTGCGAGCTCAGAAGAGTCTGAGTACCATTGGCCCAAGCTCCGAAGAAGTCAGAGAGTATTTCCGTAAAGAGGAATTCCTTAGGTATTCAATACCTGACAGGGCCTTCTCCTACACTGCTATTGATGGGAAAAAATCAATAGTAGCTCCTCTGAGAAGGTGCGGTGGCAAGCCAACGTCAAAAGCTCGTGATCACTTCATGCTTAAAAAGGATCGCCCTGCCCATGTAACGATTCTCTGTCTTGTGCGAGATGCAGCTGCTAGGTTGCCTGGTAGCACAGGGACTAGAGCAGATGTTTGTACTTTAATCAGAGACTCACAGTACATTGTGGAAGAGGTTTCTGATGCTCAAGTCAATCAAGTTGTTAGTGGTGCGTTGGATCGTCTGCATTATGAACGTGATCCTTGTGTACAGTTTGATAATGAGAAGAAGCTCTGGGTTTACTTACACAGAGATAGAGAAGAAGAAGATTTTGAGGATGATGGTACTTCATCTACAAAGAAATGGAAGAGGCAAAAGAAAGAAGTTGCTGAACCATCTGATCAAGGAGCAGTAACCGTAGCTTATAATGGGACAGGGGAACAAAATGGTTTTGATTTGAGCTCAGATCCCAATGTTGAGCCCTCAAATGTGGATGAGGATCGAACAGACCTTACTTATGAGGATGGTAAGGATCATGTAGAGGGCAATATTAAGAGCAGCCATATGTCAGAACAAGGTGCTATGCATTGTGGTTCTTCTCTGATGGATTGGGATACTCTTTGCTCAACTCCTGGAGATGGAAATAAGTTGTTATGTCAGCAAAATTCAACTGATAATCTTGTTGATGAAACATGTGGTGGAGAACCACCAGCTTGATTGTGGAAAGAGCTCTGTCAGAGGTACTTTGATCCATTTCACATTTTGTACCTGTTACCTTTTCCGATGCATTCATCTTCCTTTTCTTCCTAATACTCTCCCTGAAACTGTGAACTAGTATTTCTAGTTCATTATGTTATGCAAACTTGCTTTAAATTTTAGTGTGGTTGATTGGTTTATTTAAGCAACTTGACCTGGTCTCTCATCATGTTTTTAGTCTCTTTCTATTTCTATCATGAGTAGTAGTAAACTGACAGGGCACTCTATTTATAGATGGTGAATTTAGGCCAGGAAGTTATAAATTTGGATTTCCATTTTATGAGGGTTTTTGTGGATTTGATTCATTGTTTTGGTTGATTCCACCTCCTGGGGTAAGGGGAAGAGTGTTGGAATTATATTGTTTTATTTTTCCTCCTTAACATACTGTTTATTTGGTCATTGCTGCAGAAAAGCCTTATATACTACCTACCTGAAGAGGCAGGAACTTTCGGCTGTCAGATGGCAATTGCGCTCAGTGAAATTTATTCATCAATGGTTCAGTTTTTTTTTTGGCCATGCTGGTTGCTAAGATGGTATATTTTGGCCATGACAGTTCAAATGTAGATTCTTTCTTAGTTAAAACAAGGAAAAAAGGGGAGCCTCAATATGTAGACTGCAGGTGATGATTTGCTTGCAGTTGCACAACTACTTTTTTTTTTAGAATCTCATTAGCCTTGTCTTCTTATCTATCCCTTTTTCATTTGTTCCATTTTTTTTCAGTGTATACAGTATATTTACATGGCATATTCATACAATACGAGAATGCTGAAGCCTAATCACTGTTCTGAATTGAGAAGCAGCAGAGTCCATATGTTATTATTATACCCTCTCGTATGTAACATTAATCTAGTTGTTATTAGATGAGATAAATGAAAATAAGTTGGTCTTGTGATCAAGCCTCCCCATGTTCCTTTTACTACATTCATACTTGAAAATCTATGATTGTTCTCACCTAAAATTTATTTACTCTGGCTAAATTTATGACAAGATGTTCATACAACTTCTATCCTTGAAGCTTGAAATGATTGAGCATTGGAAACCCCAGTCAGATTTTATTTGTTCATTGTGTATTGGGGTGTCTGGGTTCTAGCCCCGAGGTTAGCTTCTGTACCATTGAGGCAGGTTAAGAGTAGAAATCTTAGTATACCAATGTATCGTTTACTACAAGTTGCAAATGAAATTTACAAACTCTATCAATGTTCCATCCACAGACGCTTCAAACAAACATTACATATTTCGATCACTCAAATTAAATAAAAAGAATAGGGATAAATTATCTGCTACGTATAGATGAGAAGATGGAGATTCAGGACACATTATGTACAAATCTCCAGTCTCCTCCTCAATTGCCATATACTATGATTGTATGTAATTATAGTCTGGAGTGGACTCTTCTAATTTACAGCAGTGAGGGGAACTCTTGAATCTAGTAAAGAAGGATCAACCTCTATCTCTATACTATGATTTACATCTCCATTTGATAGCTTTGAGGATTTCCCATCCCAAAATGAATTCAACAACTCTTCGAAAGCGGGAGTTTTTAGTTCTTCAATAGACTCCACGCTTGGAAGATTAAATGGTCTCTTTATTGGGGTCGAACACGACGGTTCATCAACCTAGTATAAATAAATAAAAACGAATTTGAAATATAGACTTAGAACATGACCTTTTTAACAAACTAAACGTAAAATTTGAGGCAAATACACTTACCATGTATTCCTGTGAAAGACTTTTTCCAGTGTACTCGGTAATTTCAACAACCTTGTGGTAGTGTCCGCTGTTTAGTTCTCGCAGCTCTCCACAACAAGGAACAATTGTAGAATCAAGGTTTGCACAAGCATCACGGTCGAGTTGTAGGGAATCTGCATGTGTTGATCAAATTAATTGAAAGACAGAAAAAGCTAAAACGTTTAACGTGCAACTCTAGATAGCTTACGGTCAATAGATGAGAGTAGGTGTTTGCTAGCAGCATCAGTGTCTTCGAGAGTGGATGACACTCCAGATGAAAATCTTACACGTAATGCTTGATTTGCATCCATTCCTCCCCTGCAGAAAATGTCGGAAGTGACGGTCTAAGTAAAATATCACCACTATGAAACTGAACTAATGAACAGTCAGTGAACCAACTGACCTAACAATTTCATCAACAAACGCAACATTTCTCTCCTCTAGGTCTAATAAAGACCGTTGAGCATTTGTCCATTGCGTAGCTCCCAATTTAGCCTTTTGCACACTGCACATTGCATATTTCCAGGTTAGCACAGAAAGGATGATACACTTACAAACATCAAAGAACAATGTTTGCCCCAAGATATCAGCTGGGTTACATACCAATTCTGTAGCACCTCTTCCATCTCTTTCTTCCCACTTTCTACAGCAGCAGTATCTTTATGATAGTGTGATTCAGCCTTTTCCATGTAAGCAGTCCATTTGACTTTAACTGAAGAAGTTGAATCTTGCATGGTTGACATCTCTTGTTTCAGTCTGATTGTTCTGTTGGAGGCACTTTCTCTAAGGTCATCGATAGCAGTTTGAACCTACAGAAGGCAGCCATACAAAAAGTCAATTAGTTTTCGCAACCAAAAGTAGATCATAGCCAATCAATGACTGTGATTCAGGATACAGGATTTTCTGCTTGATCATAATAAGCCAATTATTACTAATGATCATTGACTACAAGCAATCAAGCGAACATTCAAAATATAAAACTACACAAGAAAAAGGAAGTCCCAATCTGTCTACATTCTACAACACCTATAAACTTTCTCATGTTGATATTCTTATTATCATTTTCTAAGATTTAGAATCGTGCAATCTTAGCCACATCGAAAATTGTGATGCACATCTTTATCATTACTACATGACCTACCAGCTTTTTCTTCCTAGCATTTGATCCAGCGAGCAACTCTGCCACTTTCTCCAAGATTTGTCTTTCTTCATTGGCAGCACATTCCTGAAATTGAGAGATCCAAATAAAATGAGGTTAGAAATGCATATTGACATAGTTCAATAAATAGTCATATGCTGGTGATGAAGTCACTGACCTCAAACTTCTTTTCTAGTTCAGAGAATTTCTGGTCACTGACCGCCTGTGCTTCTTCTACTATTTCACCTAACTGGGACACATGCATATCTAGAGTCTTAAAGAAGTTCCCAGTAATCTGAGAAATGGACCTTGACATTGTGATACTCCCGCAATGTGCCTATATAAAGCCATCCAAAGTTTATAAGCTATACTCGTGCAGGAAAAAGAAAGATCCAGATAAGGAGCATTGAAAGAATATATGTGCTTCACAAATAGTTAACTATTGATACCTCACGTTGCTGTAGTGCAAATGCGATTAGTTTCTCCTTCTGATCATGTAAACTTTTTTGAAGATCATTAACCAAGGTATCAGCCTCAGAAGCTATCTCCTTAAAAAGCTACATCAGGAAAAAGGAGATAAGAAACAAATTCCTCAGAATGTCTTAAAAACAGCAGAAAAGATACACACCTCTCCTAAAGCAGAAGAATGTTTAGAAACTTCACAATTTAAACGGTCAAAGGTTGACTGAGCATTGCCGTCAAGTTCCCCAGCCAAACCATCTAAAGCTTTGATACCAGAACCAAACATGGTTTTTAAGTTCTCCAGACGGCCTCGAAGCTCTTCCACTGCCTGAAAATCAGACAAGGAAGTGATATTGGTTGTAGGAGTACAATTTTCACCAGAAGTATGTAAACCTATTAGACAATTGAAGCACTACACTTATAAAGCATGTAATTTTTTTCTGTCGAAAGAGCAGGTTCAAATAATTATATATGCTCCCTTGTTGAATAATTTTGTTAAATACTGTAACGAATAATATCTGAAAACTACATATTGTCATCTCTCCTTTTGGCTTTGGAATCAGGTCATGCAATTTTTCTAGAAAAAACATGGCTAATAACTAAATTTACATGAAGAATACCTCAGTCTTTGTAGAAACAAAGGACTGCATGTCTTCCTCCATGCCTTTGAGTTGTTGCTCTTGTTGTGTGGTTGAAGAAGCAACAGTCTTATGCAGGACTTCAAGCTGTTGAGTCAGCTGGGTTTGGAAATTTTGGATGAGAACTCTGTTTCCATCTTCTATTTTGTCTTTGCGCTCTGAAATCACCCATTATCAGTATGCAGGAGTTTGATGCAACATTATTTTCTTAGCAAGAAAATTAATCATGTATGTGAGTTTTAGAACTGTATAGTGTATACACACCAATCTTGGCAAACAAGTTCGACACGTCTGATGCAGCATTTTCCAGCTCAGCTCGAAGTTCAAATGCTTGCTCAACCAGTGCTTTTTCTGGTAGAAGACATACAATTCCAGATATCATGCACTACTCTAATTGTGAATTATTTTACATAAATCCCCACATTCACTGCCAAATCATTATGGCTACATCCAAATTTGCTAATGTTGATGAAAAATGTAAGACACCCATATCCCAACTTTACTTTTATGGAAATGTTAATGAAAAATGTAATACACCCATATCCCAACTTTACTTTTATGAATATGTTAAATTAATAGACTTGGCGTAGATACGTTGCTTCCCCAAGCCAAATGACAAGCCAAAAAAGTTCTCCTTTCCCCCAGGCATAGAGGATGAAACTTACCAGATTTTAGAAGGTTAGATATCAGAAATTCCTTTTCTTTTATAGTGGTAATTGCCTGCCTGTGTTTCTCTTCGAGATCAGCCAATATATGCTGAGTTTCCTGAAGCTTTCTCTGAAAAGACACAACGTGTAGCAAATTCCATGAGAAAGAGTCAGACAACAAAGATCTGGAATAAGATGTGTTAAGAATTCCACTAACTTCTGTCTTCTCAAGTTTGTCACCCAATTCCGCTGTCAACAATTGCTGAGAATTGTATAGTTCCTTGAGTTCCATAAATTGCTGTTTGCAGAAAGCAACAGGATAATGAGTTCAGATTTATCAGTTTTTACAAGAAAATTAAGATGCTCCACATTTTTTCATCTCTTGTGCACCTTGTCCCTGGATTCGAAGTCAAGTTCCATCCGTTCTATCTTTTCTGACATTGCCTGAGAGGAGAAAAACAAGTTACCATAGAGTATTAAACACGTATGTCAAGTGACTGCAACCAATCTTGGGATCCTGAAAACAGTACCGAACCTTCTTCTCTGCTTCCTCTTGAAGATATCGGTCTCTTGGTATATAAATGCCATTCTTCTCTCTTGCAGCATACACCTCTATCGACAATAAAATAGTAAAAAAAGAAATGTTGTTAGATAATTTGTTGCTGTAAGATATAGATTTATATATATAAAAAGAGAGGAAGAGAGCAGTAGTATAAACCTTGCTTCAGTCTGTCAATCTCGGAGTACAAATCTTTGATTAACGCAGACTTCATCATCTTCTGGTTAATCTGAAACAACAACAGAAGAATAGCTGAAGGATAGTCAAAGATACATTCTTTAGGTAATAAAAATCCTGAAAACTAACCTCTGGTTTGTTCTTTATATTTTTGGCACGATGAGCGTAATCTAAAGTGCTCAATGTCTCTTCCAGACAGTGAACTGATGGTGATATTGTTGCAATAATGCATGTCTTTGTTTTCCCTCCAAGAGAATCCCTCAACAACCGTGTCAATTTGCTATCCCTGACATATACAAAGCAATACTTACTCAGGATATGTAAGAAGTAAAAGCACTCTATGATAACATAGGACTGGATTGAAGAAGACCTGTATGGGATATGACCAGAGTGTTCAACTAAAGCATTTATAACGCGACCAAGTGTAAGCAAACTCTTGTTGATTTCTCCAGCTTCCCTCGCTCTGCCCTGCAGCAAAAGAAAAATTAGTTTATTATACTGTGATTGAGAAGAAAGTAACTGAACGAGGAAAAAGGATGGAAAGTACAAAGATCTTAAAAAGCAGAATATCTAGAGACTAGCTATCATGAACAAAAGATAAAATTTGTGACATTGCTAAAACAGCATCTCGGCATTACATTGTTTGTCTAAACTTCTTTTACGTGCATTAAGTATACTGCCAAACGCAATGTCTTAGTAGCCGGATATTTTTACATCTTACCTCCCTTGCACCAGAACGTGATATGTTCTCAGAACCAGCAAGGTCAACAAGGTTCAGTTTGCCACATTTGATCATCTCTTCCCCTTCTGGAGTGCATTCCTTGATGTGAATTGTGATAGAGAAAATAGAGTGAGAACGACTACTCTGTTTGTTAAGAAGAGTCTCTGCTGTACGCCTCTTAGCTGAACCTTTCTCCAAGATCTTATAGATTTCATTTGCAGTGGAAACAATCTCCTCTTCCAAGCCTCTAACCAAAACTCCACCCTTACCATCTTCCATCAGTGCTATTGGTTTTTTGGATTTATCATCTACATACTTTGTGCATTCCTCAGGAGCTAAAAGATCTGTGATCTCCTCATTATAAAGCTCCAAATGTGTTACTTTCATACTATATTCAGCATTTTGAGCTTCCAATATCTCAAAAATTTGTTTAACAGCTCGGGGGATAACACCTGCATCACTTGGAAATTCCCCATTCTAAATGGGGCAAATTTAACAGTTAGTACACGAAAAAATAACTAGTAGAAACAAACACATTTCTATCAACCACCAACCTTCTTTCTTCCCCCTCCCTCCATTGTATAAGTTTTCCCTGTTCCTGTCTGCCCATAAGCAAAAATGGTGCAGTTATATCCCTCTAGAACTTCAAAAACAATTGGCCATATTGCAGAATCATACAAGTCCTTCTGTTGGGATGTTGGACCAAACACCTGAGACAGAATTATCCAACATAAAGTTAGGGTCTTGAACACAAATAACCGGTTTTAACCCATCTTGGACACAAGTGTAATGCACAAATTCATTTAGAGTGTATACTATAGGTCTAGTGAAAAGTATGAAAAATGCTTTATTTTTATGGAAAAATCTAAGGAAAGCCATAGGAAATTATGAACAAGTCCAAATTTTATGCAGAACCACTTAATTTCTTCAATTCCATTTTCTAAATCTATTCCAAAAATCGAACAGATGAATGATAAATCAGCTGGAAATTATCAAACCTTATCAAAGGCAAATGTTCTGTCAATCTGCTTATTAGCTATGTTCTGAATAGCAGAAACTTCTCTTCTACCCTCATTACAGGAAATCACAACTGGTGTATGCAATCTTA
The DNA here is from genome assembly GCA_022817965.1 of Solanum lycopersicoides. Taxonomy (NCBI): domain Eukaryota; kingdom Viridiplantae; phylum Streptophyta; class Magnoliopsida; order Solanales; family Solanaceae; genus Solanum; species Solanum lycopersicoides. The sequence continues at coordinate 73,583,744 of CM040628.1, forward strand.
TCTCATCCTCACTCAACGGCCTGCAAATTTTCACCATACCAATTCAATCAACTACACTCAATTAAAATCAGTAAATATAACAAACTCGAAAGTACATTCATTTTTACTCACCTGCAACGCAAAATAACTTGCACATTTACACCTTTTTCTTTATCATGCTTCCCATTCACATTCCCCTCCCCCGATCGCAGATCTCTCACCACTTTATCACTCGACCGCGGCGTATGCGACGGTGACATTGAAACTAAGCCGCCTCCTCTTCTCTGTAGCTGCGATTGCGATGCCTCCATTCCTTCTCAAATCTCACAACCTTATTCTCTTAGTCAACTCAGTTCAAATTCAAATCTGAGCAGAAAAATTACATAACACAAGCAAATAAACACACCTAGAAGTCAAATATATCTGCAAATCAGTGGAAATCGCTGAAAAATAATGAAGGAGAAGTAAAATGTGGATTTTCTCGAGTTCAAATCGCAAAACGATTCAATGTTTACTCGAAAACAACTTACAGATGCGTAAAGTTCAAGCAAAAATATCTTAATTTACAAAGAGAAAAAAAGGATAAGTAGAATCTAGGCATTCACAGATACGTACAAAAGCATAATGCAGGAAGTATGTGTGTGTATATATATATACTTACAGAAAGTGAAGTATTTTTGCCGGCCGTTTAGAGCTTCAACAATTTCAGCAATGGCGAATGTTCTAGAGAGAGAAAATTGAGTAAGAAATATACAGTGAGAGTGTGTATGTAGTGAATGGAGAAGATGGAAGACTGGGAATTTAATTAATTGGTGATTTTTTAGGTTAATTAAAGTTTTTTTTTAAAAATATTGAGAGGTTCTTTTGGAATCAAATTTTTTTTGCCCTTATAAATTTAATGTGAAAAATAATTAAATATAGAGATCGTTTGGATTAGCTGATTAAAAATGTGGGTGATAATAGATATCTTATTTAGGCATTGAAATTAAAGTAATGAATAAATAATTAGTATTTGAATAGACTTATTGAATTTAATTATGAATATTTGATGTGTTTGATGAATGATATTTGATAAGAAAGTTTGTGTTAAAATGATTGAAATGTCCTTTTTTAGTTATTTATATATAAAAAATATATATAAAATATATATATAAAGTAACTTTACATAATAAAAACATATTTTAGGAAGAGTATTTCAAAGATTATGAATGATATTATGAGAAAATTGTAAAAGGTTTTGTTAAATTAAAAATAGTTTATAAGGTGTGAAATCATAAGTTGGAAGTGATAACATTTTTTATTGTTTTAGATTTATAAACGCATTTTGTATTTATTAAATATATAGATAAGCTAAAATATATATTTGACTTATAAGAACGTCTGAATGTCTAGTGCAAGCTTAGCGACGTTACTCATAAGGTAGCAGACGAAAAAGCTTCAAGCTTCTTGGATCCATAATCAAGGAAGACAATGAGATTGATGATAATAACACAAACTATATCGTGAGGTAGTGAAATAAAACACTCACATTAAAGAGAGGACTCTGTGAAGGACAAAACAAGAAAAGCGAGAAAATGAAATAGCTTAGACGTGTTCATTGTTAAGAGAAGATGAATTAGTTCCAAAATGTGAGAAGTTGATATAGCGGGAGTTAGGAGAGGTAAATATAGGTAAAAAAATAAAACGGGGGGAGGGGGGGGGGAGATTACACAAAAATGACACAACTTCAACTTAATTACCATAAAAACAAAAATATATGTACATCGAAGATTAGGATAAAATTTTAATAGATAATTAAATGTTATCCCTCGTTAAGTAGGAGAGGAAATAAGCTCTTTAATAATTAAAAAAAAAGAATTATGCACATCTTATCTAATTCAAATTTTATTTGTAAAATTAGATTGCATTGTGTAGTTTAACTAATAGCTTAGAGAATGCCAAATTTGCACCAGTTTTCTGGAAAATAATTTTTTCTCTACCGACTAATATAAAATAATTTTAAAATAATAATCTCAGGTTACTAGTTATAGAATTTTCTATATTTAAAGGGAGTCAAGGTTGGAGCCTTGATAAGGAGCAATGGGGTCCAAAGTATGCCAATTGTCTTACTATTAGATTTCATGATTATTTTAATTAAGAAGGATTATTGGATTAGCAATATTAATTAGTATTTGAGTTGATTTTGAATTAAATAAATTGTTTACTATGTCTTTAAGTTTTGTTTTATATAAGCATTTCAACTTTATTAAAGCAATTCATACTGTTTTGATGTCACATGATGTGTTCCGTTTGATTTAATCTAAAACTAAAATAGTTCAAAAGTATAATTATGAAATTCAAGATTACAATCATAATTTTTTTTTTTATTTTAATAAGTAAAAGTTAATATCTAATAAACCCTTTAAATAAATTTTTTATTAATATAATAATCAACAAATCACATAAAAATAAAAAACACATGTATATAATATTAAATCGAAGATCTTTGAGGTGAAAGTAAGAAAAAATAAAAGTAGACAAAAGTGGGGTTAGTGTGTGGTGTCAAAGTTGTCCCACGTGATAAAGAGTGATGTGAGTCTTCCACATGCTCTCCTTTTTTTTCCGCTTCTCTTGAGTGGAGGATAATTTTTATTGCAGATAGTATAATATTATATATGTATATAGTTTTTTAAAATTTTATTCATGTCATCGCATTGAAATGTTATTGTTAAAATAGGTTTTTTTTCCTTTTTTAGCTTATCTTTTAATGTATAATATTCATACTGAAATCTAATTAAATTTTTATATAGATTATATACTCCTTATACGACAAAAAATCTATAACAAAATTAATATTTATTCAATAGCTCTAACTAACAATCACCACGCCCTTTTTGGACCTTCCCTATACCCATTTTTTTTCCTTTAAAAAAAGACATTTTTGTGCTTGATGTTTGCTCAACTTACAAATATTCCTATATTCCTATATATTATTCTTTTGTTTGTTCAAAATTTATATTTTAACATAACTTAGTTATTGTATTATTTAATGATATCAATTAAATTTGTACATACGAGACCCTGATTTAGATAATCAATCATAAATATTGTACTTTACATGATCTTATATATGAGCCTCTGCGCTAAAATAATTAATATTGTACTTTGTATTAGAGTATCTTATATGAGACTCTGTACAATAATTAATTGTTTTTAAACCCAAACTGAATAAGGTTTATCTTACGAGATAATTTATTTTGAAATTAAACCTATTCAATTACAACTTTTGCCTATTTTTCAGGGGTTGAACCTGAATTTTTCTGATTAAAGATAAAGAGATCTCAGTCATCTCACTGCAATTTTGATTAAAGATGAAGAGATCTCAATCATCTCACTACAATTCATATGATATTGATGTCGATTCTATTTCTACGTGAAATTACTCAATATTCAAGTTTACGAGTTTCTAGAGAGTACAGATTAGTCACTAGAACAACACTTTGGGGTCATTTGAGGTGTATTACGAATTATGTTTGACAATGTCTAAATTGTTGACATTAATAGTATATATTAATACAAATTAATTAGCTAATCAATACTCAATAGTTAAGTATTTTCTTACTACTCCCGTAAAATACTAGAGTATATTAGGCAGTAGCTATATTTAGAGCACGATTTCAATAAGCCACCATATTTAATTTTATAATTTAAATGTATCAAGTGGAAAATTAAAATCAAACAAGTATAAGATCATAAAATTAACATATATTTTAACATGTTTATCGTATTAGAAAAGGATAAAGAGAAACTCAAGCTAAAGTTACTCCATTGGATTTTTTTACTTTTTTTTTTAATTATTATATAATAAATTAATAGTCCCTCCGTTTAAAAAAAAATGACCTAGTTTGACTTGTAACGGAGTTTAAGAAAAGAAAGAAGACTGTTTAATATTGTGATTCTAAATTAAAGTTATGTCAAATATATCAAAATGTGTTTTAATTTTGTGGTCTTAAACATGTCATATGGAAAGTTAAAGTTAAAATATTGCCAAAAAGGAAAGAGGACATTCTTTTTTAAATAGGCTAAAAAGGAAATATGAACATTCTTTTTTAAACGGAGAAAGTAATAGTATTACTTAAGGGATACTCAATATCTCCATGCAGCGTAGGCTTTACTTTTCCTCTTTATTTCCATCTATAGAAATTAATTAAAGGACCCAACACTTTGTCAGTACTCTTAAATTTGTGAGGATTTTGATTCTTCTCTACCTACTATTATATATGTAGCTCACATTTGGTCATTTCCAATATATATAGTAAACCACCTCATTATCCTCTAAATCCACCCCTATAAGTTTAGATTTCTATAAATGTGAAATTTGTAATCGTAAAAATAAGGTATCTTGTCTTTTAAAACAAATAAAGATAACATAATATTATTGAGATAATAATATGTTTCTTCTGATTTATATTTGTTAAATTATATCTTAGGTCTAACTCATACCTCATAAACTAGTTCAAAGGAAAGAGGATTGTTCAAGCCTTATAAGGTGTGAGACTTTTTCTTTTAACGCTTCACCTCACACTCAATGTTTAGCATCTGCTGCGGGGACAATTTTGGACAATTCTTTATTTTTTTGAGCCCTGACATTGAGTGAGATGGGTTATGTTTTGATACCAAGTTAAATTAGGTCTTAGGCCTATCTCACACCCCAAAAGTTAGCTCAAAGGAAGGAGGATTATCTTAAGTCTTATAAGGAGTTCATCCATCTCATTAACCACTATTGCGAAACTTTTTGCTTTAACAATATTACATAATATTTTTAGCTTGAACACATTTTTTAAGAAATTCACTTACTCCTAAAGAAAAATTATTTGTCGATTCTATGATACTTATCGATTCTATGACATGATTTGTTGATTCTTAAAAGAGAGAATTCAGCCAATATTATATGACATTTGTCGATTTTTTTCTCTCGGTCTTATTATTTTGAAGATTAAAATGTCAAATGGTAGACTTCACATCAATTCATTCGTGAAAAATCCTTGTAACTATACTACTGCCTTTTAATTTATAGCATGAGAATCCACATGCTAGTTTGTTGTCAAGTCATTGCCCATATCTATCAATATGGTTATGGTGCACTGGTGAAAGTATTTCACCCTTAATTAGAGGTCTTCAATTCGAGTTCTGATATGAAAAAAATTATGTTAAAAGTGTTATCTTTGAATCGAAGCTTCAATGTGGACTCCAAAACAAAACAAAAAAAGTCACTGCCCATATCCATTTCCAGATCCACAATTCATGGAATTATTAGAAAAAATGTATATAGTATAGAAGAAGCAATAATATAGATGTGTGCCCTGCCCAATCCAAACTCTTGTGACATTCTCTGTGCTACTTTCCAAATCACACACACACTGACACATGTATATACATAACAAGTACATACAAATATGTGTTTTTTATTATATAGTTTGAAAAAATATTAATAGACTAATTATTTAATGGAAAAGGAATCACAAGCGGTTCAAATGTTCGGTAAAAAGAATTCAACATTTTCCAAAAAAGTGTCTGTTTTAACTATTTATGTTCTCTATAAATATAAAAATCAATTACTTCTATATGATATTATATATCCCTCCTGAATGTATTTGATTGGATATTTCATTTAGAAAGAAAATATTTTTTCTTAAAAATTACTGATGGCCCAAAATAAATTATTGACATATGTTGGATATAAATTATTTCGATAAAAATAAAAATAATATAAGTACACTCTATTACTTTCATATAATACAATATTATTATATATACTTCATAATATGCATGTCCAAATAATTTTATTTATTCTTATTATATTTAATGTATATAATCAAAATACTCACAATTACTACACTATTTATGTATATCATTAATATGATATAAATAATAGTTATACACTTATATATAATAATAATATTCTATTTATGTATATCATTAATTAATATGTTTATATAATAGTAATACACACATAAATGCTATTACTATTCATCATTTTTCCAGTAAGTATGCAATAAATTAACGATAAAATTTTATATAATATATGTAATATTAAATTACGTACATATATTACAGTATACACATAATTACAATAATATAAATTTCACATTTGTATCCCGATAAAATTAGACTTACATTAAAATTGTCACATTTTTTAACTTCAATAATTACTGTGAAGTTTATTCAATATTTCGTGGATTAAAAAAAATTCAAAATTGTATGATCCATACTATTATAAAATATATATAATGACTACTCAATATACCGATTTTAAAGTTTAATATAGTTTTCCTTTTCTGATTTGGTGAGATTACAAACAAAAATGGACATAAGAATATTAAACTTTAGCTTTTAATAGAAATAAAATCAATATAATAAATTGCTGAGTTGTTCATTTCTACACTATAAAAAAAGATTTAAAAACTCACCACAAAAATACATCAAATTAGGGGAAAAAATGTTCAAAAAAATATCATATGTTATAACATTTCTTTGTATAATTTATGTTGTGCAAAGTCTCCCTGCTTATCCTCCATGTTATACTTGTAATTGTGTTGGCAATCAATGTGCTGGTACTGGAATGTTTCCTCTATGGGCAAAACTGGAATTTTCCGAATTAACATGTACGTAACGCTACCTAATTTTATCGTATAATTTTAGTTATCGTGATTAAATGTTTTTCTAATAATTTTATTTTTTGAATTTTGAATAGTTACACATGAGAAATATGCTGTGGCACAAGTGAAAAAGGATAACCCTTTTGTTACTCCTGTGGTTATTTACAAACAAGTCCCTATTACAGATAATTGTTGTAATAGAGTTTGGATTCTTGTTGATAGACCAGGTGGTAATGGATTTGTTACAAATATTCCAGCAGTTGGATAAGGGATTGTAAATTATTCAATGATGTAATTTTGGGGGAAAAAATTATTGAATATTTATATTAGTATTAGAGTTTTGATTAAATTTATATTCGTATTTTTGTTTTCCACTTTCTGTGTTCGGAATCCACATTGGAGCTCGAACTAAAATTGGATCGCGCACTATAGGCCCATTTGGAGCCCAACAAATTTTTTTCCATTTCCAGGACTCAAATTCGAAATCATTGATTAAAGGTGAAGTACTCTAATCAGTGCACCACAACCCATATTGGTCACTTTGTGGTTTATTCCTTTTCCATATTATTATTTTTTTGTTAAATGAAATTATTAATCTCATTAAAGACAATTGCTATTATAAAAAAATGCTTAATTCTTTAAATGAAATATCACTTTAAATCCTCAAATTAGTCAAAAATTCAAGGTCAACCACTTAGTAAATGTACATTAATTACTATTTGCTACTTTTACATTTGCAATTATCTACCAACACTAGAGTAGTCAAGTGCACTAACTTCTCTTTAATCCTTTCACAATTTCATTATATGAACTTCACTATAAAATGTCAAACAACATATATGCAAATCACATCAAAAATAAGAAAAAATGTTCAAAAAAATTTCATTAGTTATAGCTATTATTTGGGCAATTTATTCGTCAGTTGAGAGTCGTACCAGTTATCCTCCTTGTATGGTTTGTACATGTATTGGTAACGCTTGTGCTGGATCGGGTTTGTTCCCTAAAGGTTCAAGATATGAATGGCCAGAGTTAACCGCAACCCATGAAAAGTATGCTGTGAATCAAGTGCTTGATTCAAATAGCGTTGCTACACCAGTGGTTATTTACAAACAAGTTACAAATATTACAGATACTTGTTGTAATAGGGTTTGGATATATGTCGATGTCCCAGGTGGTGATGGGGTAGTTCAAAATATTCCTGCAGTAGGATAGTTATATTATAAGATGGTCATTTAAAGACAATGAATGTACTTCAATTTCAGTTTATAATATAATATTTCTTTTCCTATATTACTTAGCAGAATTTTGTTTTAAAAATTATGTTATACCTCAAAAAATTATTGAATTTAAAATTAGCGGGAGTAAAATATTATACGAAATACCTAATCTTTGGAAAAAGATACTAGACCACAGCTTATGTAAGGAAAAAAAATGAGTCCATAATTGAATGAGACCAATTGCGATATTTCATATAGTATACATTTTATTTCAAACTTTTAGAATATCCTATTTTATTATATTAATCAATTCGTAAGAAACGTGTCAAACTGTCAATTCATTATTGGACAAGTAAAAAGGGTGGTTGTAGTACTACTTGTTGTTTGTCACATTCATGACTCACCAACCAGCAGAAACGTTACACTAAACCCAACACTTTTTAATTTATCTTTTGACTAATACACTAACCATACATTCAAAAATCTACTAAAGGACCCTTTTATTTAAACTTCATATCTTCAATCCATTTTATCATATTACAAAGCAAATTTAAACACAAACACTTCTCAATTTCATGGAGCTCTCCAAGATTTTAGTTTCATTTTTTGTTATTCAATTCTTACTTTTTCAATCACCAATCTATGCTGCACCTGGAAATTCCAATATTTTCAGGGAATACATTGGAGCAGAGTTCAATAATGTTAAGTTTAGTGATGTTCCTATTTACTCTGGTGTCGAATTTCACTTCATTCTTTCCTTTGCTATTGACTATACAATGTCTTCTTCGTCTCCATCTCCCACCAACGGTCAATTCAACGTCTTTTGGGATACAGATAACCTCACCCCTTCTGCTGTTTCCGCGATAAAAAAACAACATTCTAATGTTAAAGTAGCATTGAGCTTAGGAGGGGACACTGTTGGTGGAAGCAGTGCGTATTTCAATCCTTCCTCAGTTGATTCTTGGGTTTCAAATGCTGTTTCTTCTCTTACAAATATCATTAAGCAATACAATTTGGATGGAATTGATATCGATTATGAACATTTCCAAGCCGATCCTAACACTTTTGCAGAGTGCATAGGCAAGCTAATTACAACTCTGAAAAACAATGGAGTTATTTCATTTGCTTCCATAGCACCGTATGCTGATGATGAAGTTCAGAATCATTACAAGACACTATGGAAAAGCTACAGTCAAGTTATAGACTATGTTAACTTTCAATTTTACGCATATGATAAGGGAACCACTGTGTCTCAATTCATAGACTATTTCTCTACTCAAAGATCAAATTATGAAGGGGGAAGGATCTTGGCTAGCTTCGGCACTGATGGGAGCGGTGGATTGTCTCCAGAAAACGGATTCTTCACCGCGTGTAGCAAGCTTAAAAGTGAAGGAGAGTTGGCTGGAATATTTGTATGGAGTGCTGATGATTCTAAATCAAATGGTTTCAAATATGAGAAGCAATCTCAAGCATTATTAGCCATATCCCACTAGTGCTTTCATCTCATGTACAATACTACTGTAATAGTCAATTAAACACAAACCCATGTCACACCTCTTTGTTTGTGTAAATTTCTGAGGATTTGAATCAATATATATACTACTATTTGGTTTATCAATATATTGTGCATTTTTCGGTTAAGGGAACCATTCGGCTTATGAAGCTCTCTACACCTTCCTGTGACCAAACTAGGTGTATTGACAGGAGCCAAGAGTGGTACTAACCCTATCATTTCTTACAAGTACAGCAATGGGAGAGCCAAAACTTTCACTAGGGGTTTCAAAATATCAATAACTAAACACACAAAGAAGTCGAAAAAGATTCAACATCTACTATATAAACATAAAAATGATTGAAACGTACTCACCGAATGTGGTTCTGATTAATCCCTTGAGCCTTACCTAGCTCCGCCCCTTCCAGACATCTTCTAGAATGGGATTCAACAATGACTAATCAAAACACAAGAAATTCACCTACATTTGTATATCCAATGAACATAAATCAATATATATATCTAATTGGAATACTACTATTGCATGTTGGAGGAATCAATTTTGAAGTTTCTATATACACAATCTCAGTGATTACTTAAAAAAAAAAAATAGAGATTCAAACACAGAATTTGACAAATCGACTATGACGATAGTGCAATTTCATTGATTAAGCAACTCGATTACTTCAAAAACTACAGACATAATTACACAAAGTGAAAAAACAACACTAAATCAGTTAAAGCAACCAACATTCTTTTAACCACCAAATCCATAGAGAGTCCTTCCTTGCCTCTTGAGTGCATAAACAACATCCATAGCAGTCACCGTCTTCCTCCTAGCATGCTCAGTGTAGGTAACAGAATCACGAATCACATTCTCCAAAAATATCTTCAAAACTCCACGAGTCTCCTCATAGATCAGTCCACTGATACGCTTAACTCCTCCTCTACGAGCTAAACGCCTAATTGCAGGCTTAGTGATACCTTGAATGTTATCACGGAGAACCTTACGGTGTCGTTTTGCTCCTCCCTTTCCCAATCCTTTTCCTCCCTTTCCACGTCCTGACATCTTCAATTCACTGCTAAAACAATAAAATTAACAAAAAAAATCAACAAACAGTAGCTAAAATTAACAGTAATGTTAATGAAAAACTTGATTTGAACCTGATTGTAATCGGTAGCAGCTGAGTATAGATGAAGATGGAGAAATGAGGTGAACTCTTGGTCTATTTAAAGGAACTTCGATCTAAGTTGACGAATAATATTGGCCGTCGATAAGTTTATTCAAAGGCTGAGATGAGATGTGATGAAAGTGACGAAGATCGATGACCTGGCATTCCAAAATTTGGAAAAAAAATTCTCTTATTGGAGGGAAATATTAGAAATTATTGGCGGGAGGCCTTTTTTTTTTTTAAGTTTATTATTTAGAATTATGTAATTATAATTCTTAAAAGTTATTTCTTTGAATAATGTTAGAATTTGGTTATATATTTGCTTATTTATTACTAATTCAGTTTCGTTTATAAATAATTAACTTGTCGAGTTCTGTCTTATCGTTTATAAAATTTTAGTTTGTAATCTACTAATATTTTCTCAGAAATTTTCAATTTAATCCAAAATTAAATTTAGACCATACTCACAAAGTATTTTCATAAAAATTTAAAAAATGAAAAAAAAAACAATATAAAAGAAAAAAAAGATATGGGCCAGAAGCAAGTGCGATTAGAGTGTTGGGCCATGATTTTGGGCCAGAAACAAGTTAACCTTACTCTGTTATCATTTTTCAAGGAACATTTACTCTTTAGTGCATATAGCGGTTAAATATTAGCTATAATATGAGCGTATTTTAAATTTTACACACTTAACATGATTGGAACAAAAATTGCATGCACTATAACATATACTATGTAAAAACGTTTTGGTACGTAAAAATTGTAAGATAACATTTCGAGTCAATTATGAGAGTTTTATATTGACGAACAACTATTGAAAAAAGCATATAGATAAGTGACTTTATGTGAAAAGAGCTCATAGTTGAATGATTCTTGAGTTAAAAATCAAAGTTAAATGACTTTCTGTGAAAAAAAAAGCATAGATAAGTGATTACCATATATAGTATGATGCTATATAAAAACGTCTTGGTGCATTGATAGGTAAGATATAACATTTTAAACATCAATTATGAGAGTTTTATATCGACGAAAAACATAATAATAACAATTATTAAAGTGTGAAAATGCATTAGTCTGTCGAAGAATGACAATCATTCATCAAGTGGCTCTATTTTCCTTTTGGTTAATTTTTAACCCAATCTCCTTTAGTTTCTATGGGAAAGCATTAATTAATTAATCAGTGTGATTTATTGTGCTTATAATTATAAAACTCTTGACCCTATCGATTGAAGGTGAATTTTCATAATTGGATACCTAACAAACTACAACGATAAAAAAAAACTAAAGTTCTAAAATCTAAACTCACTAAAAGGATTTTATGGTATAAAGTATATACTTGATTATACATTTGTTATAAGTTAAAAGACGTAAGTTAGAAATTCTAACTTATGACTTATGACTTTTAGTTATTTTAAATATTTCCTTATAATTTTTTATATTTTCTAAAAGTATTTAAAAGTTATTTTAATTTGATCGATCAAAAAATAAATCGATCGATATAGGCTCAAATTGCTTCTTCCTCTATCACCTCAAGTTCAATAATTAATATATATATATATATATATATATATATATATATATATATATATATATATATATATATATATATATAAACTTCTTTTTTTCTTTTTATTGTGACCATTGATGTGAAATTAAGGGCTAGCTATAGAAGTCAAATCATGGCTAGAATATCAACTATTTTAGGTCAAATGAACCCCTATAAGCAACAAAAATTATAACAATATTAAAGGCATTATAAAATAAACCAATAGATTATTTAAGCCAAAAGGGTACAATAAATCTGATATATATATCTTCGATTAATCTTTTTCTAACTTGATATACAACAATAACATACTTAGTATAAGCTCCATTAAGTAATCGGGTTTAAGGAGTATATATGTGTATATTTTATCCCTATCTAATTGAGAGATAGAAAGACTGTATACGATATACCCTTATGCTCAAAAACAAAAACAATAGTGAAGAAATCAAGACAAAATACTAAATCAAGCTTGACAAAGCATACTGGAAAAAAAAACGTTAACAATAAAATAATACGACAATCGAATTACAAGTAACAATAAATATGTAATAGAAATTCATGAATAAGGAACAAGAACATATAACACTCATTAATACTACGACTACTACTATTGAAGGATAAAGCGAGACTATACTCAACTATCTACTGATCTTCTACTCTAATCCATGTCCTTCAATCTCCTATGTAGGGTCATGTCTTCGATAAACTAAAGTTGTGTCATATATATCATGTCTAATTAATCAACTCTTCCTAGTACTTCTTTGGAATGTCTACCTCTTCTAATTAAAACCATCTTATAGCCAACCTCTTACACACTGAGCCTAACTCGCAAACCTTAAAAACTAATATTAAGAGCTCAAGATTGTCCCAATCATATAAAGAGATCATCCATCCCATTAGAGCGATGTGCCGCTCTTCGGCAAAAGACTTAGGTCTTCGGATGTATTCTGAGATTTTGATATTAGATATATCATCTCCTTTTTGTAGGTACAAAAGCATACGATTATAGATAAATGAAAAATTTAATTAATTTTTAAAGAATATTTAAACTTTTATGTCATGTAAGTGAAATTTTATGGGATAAACAAGCTAGGTTTTATGTGTCCGTTCAATATTAGTCATCTATCTAGCTATAGTGTAGTTAGTGATCATGAAAAAGAAAAGTTGTCACTTATTAATTAGTAGGAAAAAAATATAAAAATAATTAATACAAATAGTGTCTTAATTAATAAATCTTTATTGTCGAAAAGTGTTACCCATGCAAATGGCTACCTGCATGTGCTAGAAAGTTTAAGTTAAAGGGGGTGAAGAAGTCTCAGTAAAAGGAACGTTTCATAGCTGAATAAGAAATAAGTTATTTAACATATTAATTTTATATAATATATATGATATTTGTAGGTGGATAAAAAATAAGTTAATACGTATAAAATTAATACGATGTTTGATTGACAATTTCAAAACCCGTAAATACATGTATAAATTATGAAAAAAATCTATGTATTATTTTATATAACATACAAGGTGAATTAACTAATACATATATAATTAAAAACATAAATATATAACTAATTCTTGCATAACAAATATATGTATAAAAAAATACATAAAAATTCACTCGTAACGAGATTTCTTACCTTCCACCTTAGTAACTATTATACTTATAACAGAAGGGAAATAAACTTAAATAGTTGCCCACCTAATATATAAGATATGTATAATTAACTTCCCCTAGTAAATTATATTGCTATGATTTTAGCTTGCAAATCATGGCAATATATACCATCATGATTTTTGAGTATATTTTCAACTTTTATATGTACATTCTTTTAATAATGACCATAATCTTTTTTTAAAAATGTGAATAACTACTTATCTATTGTCATTTCTTTATCATTTATATATTATCAGAAATTGAAATGCCAAAAGCAATGATTCTAAGTGGAGTAAACTGTTTTTATTGTTGAAAAAAATCAGTAATCAACAGTAAAAGAATCGTTGTATTGCAATTAGGTTGCCTTTTTCATCTAGAAGAAATTTAAAAATGGGACCTTTAATTTAAATTTGTCTATTTTTTTTTACATATATTGCACACGTGAAAAAGACATGAGTGGCTTTCACATAGTAGGAATTTATGATTAATGTTTTTTTTTAATATAGGTATATGCATTATTTGTTGGTGCTATAGCCCCATAGGGCTACATAGGATGCTCTTCTACTCAATTTCTATTCATCTTAATTTACTTGGATTTTTTTATTTTTTTTTACTTCAATTACTTATTATGAAAGTGTAAATATAACTATGATAGTCGACTGATCCTGTTGATCATATAATTGGGAGAAAAAGTGTGTCATAGTGATCATTAGAGTGTGAAAAATTTGAAGCGTTTTATATATTATCAATGACGAGGCAAATTCATCTTTTAACTGACTTGATATGATATATATGATTCACGAAGAAATGAATGACAAACATATATGTTGTATCTTTAGGAAGAATGAATTGTTTTTCAATTCCAAGTTTTCTTTCCTCTTTTTTTTTTTTTTGCCTATCTTGCTTTCTTCCATCCTATTAATTGTCTAGCCACATATGTTCACAAAAGAATAAAATCTCCGAAATTGTTGAGAATGATGCACTAAAAAATGAATTGTGTAATATGTGAATTCAAATTTAATTATATTTTTATATAAATATCAAATGAAAAATATATATAAATTAAAAAAACTGTCATGTTGGATATGGAAAATTAAATTGTAAAAAAAGGTTTAAACAATTTTTGGGGTGTAGTTTTTTCTTTTCTATAGTTGACTTTCGACTTTTCTTTATATATGGAGAAAGGATTTTGAAAAAAATGGATGGCTTTTATTGACAAACTGAAAGTCAATATATATATATATATATATAATATTAAGGATGATACAATCAAATTATTTATTTAAGTCTAATTAATTAAGTTTAATTAAGAGTCCAATGCTATTATGCTAATTCAATTAATTGGTTTTTAGATGATGCACCCATATAGACCAAGCTCGATGGCCCAATAGCCTTTTTTGGAGTTTACTTCATTCCACAAGGTTAATCTTATGAATCAAAGGTTATATTTTTCTATAAACTAGTTTAGCATACGTGCTTTATACGTGTAGCTTAGCGATTATTGTCAAAGTTAAATTCAAGCCCTCAAGTATTTTTAAATAAATGTCAAGCAATCAAGATTAAGAAATGCAGATCAAATCTCAAGACATTCAAGATCGATGTTACTTATTTGTGACATGATTATTGTTTGTAAATATTCGTGATAGTACAACAACCAGAAACGATTGCTAATACTCCGTTGATGAGAAAAAGCAGGAATGCTCCTAAGGAGGGGTGACTTGCGTTACATTAACTAGTTGGTGAGACAATAACTTACCAACACAATTAATTATATCTAGAGTAAAATTCATATTCAATATCACGTTATAATTCACTCAATCCAAGTGTACAAGTTAAACAAATTCAAGAACAAACATCAAGCCCTTGAACCAACCAACTATTGAAAAGAAAAAGCAGAGAATATTTTTTCAAGTCTCAATATACACATTCGACTCTGAAATAAAACACAAATATCATATTTGTTATAGTATTTCGAGTCCCGATTATTTTGAATGGCGGAATTTATTTATTGCCAACACATATAATGCGTTTGATACGGGTACGCAATAATAAATTTAGGAATGGAAGTTCCAATTGCAACAGAGTTGATTATACTAAATTGTTCAAGTTTCTGATTGGAATTGAAACTTATACACTTGGTTATTGACCAACCAACCAACGAAACGTCAAAAAGTAGAACTATTTTCTTTACTTTTTGTGCATTTCAACATGCAGATAAATAATTAAAAGTCTAGAAAATCATCATGTATTTTGCAGACAGAAAGATACAATTCATCACAAGTGAAGACCTACATGTAAATATATGTATGTTTATATTACCCCCTTGGCCCCTTCCCCGTCAAGAACGAAGCTAGAGAATCGGCACTGAATTAGAACAGAATTCAGTAACTTTAGTTTTAACTATGTATTTGATATAAAAAAGTTGAGCGCGCATGTATAAATTATGATTTAAAAAAGTAAACTTTAAATTCTGCCTACGATGCACGGAGCCCCCAAAAAATAGAAGATGCTTTAGAGGTCCCCGGTCTCATTCTCATGGTGATATTGCCTATATGAATATATTATGCAATTAGTCTTGCAAGAATTCAAGAAATGTCAATGGGGGCATCATCATATCCATGATTTTATTTGAGTCAATGATAGATTCCCTTGTATGGTTGCATAAATTCATTTATAAGTCTTGAAATGACACCCCCACCCCACCCCCACCCCACCCTACCCTCAATTTTAAAAAGTTTAAACTACACAAACACTAAATATAACGAATAATTTCAAAGACCTTATTTTATATTTTTCTTCATCACAAACTTCACTCGTATATTACGATATTACACCTTTCATTTCTTTAGTTTGAAATTTTGTAATTTTTGCCTCTAGCACTAATAACCCAAATATTATATTATATAGTTATATGTAAGTGCATTTGAGTAAAAGGCAAAAGTGATGATGAGTGTGACATGTAACCATGTCACTAGTTAATTTAGCCAATTTTGGAAGAAGGGTTCCATGTGGAAAGTTCTTTAATTAATGACACATCTAATTAGAAGTTTGAACCATATTATGTCTCTCTAATGATGATTAATAGCTACCCTATATGTTATAATCCCTAACCTAATACATAACAAAATGATTAAAATTATATATTGCCCCTCACATGGCTAAAGATTATAAGATATGATTTGATTTATCCTTTTACAAAAAAAAAAATATCCCTTTTATAATAAGCTTATTATAAGGAATTAAGTGGTGGGGTCTTTTGCTTCTATTTTCTAAACGCAAGTTGGGTTAGGAATTGATGTCTCTTGGGGGCAGATTTATATATATGTAGAGCTACTTTCAAAGAGATTTATAGGACCACCAGTATACCCGCACCTTTCCGCGGAGTTGAAATTTGAAGTTTATAAAATTAAAAATTAAGAGAAGTAAAATATTTTTGTATTTGATGTAATTATTAGTTTTATCTCTAAATTATTATTAGCTTTAAAATATTTTTGTACTTGATTAAATAAATTTAGTTACATTTTCGATCAGTTCCAATCTGCCATAAGACATAACAAAGTTATAATAAGTGTATTAAGATTATTTAAGGTCCTAATGTAAACATTACACATTAATTTTTTTTTAAAAAAAATTGAACCGAACACCTTATCATTGGCTAAACGCAAGCCATATGAGTGGGTTCTTTTTCTCATGTTTCATTGATCAAAATTTTAGATATTTTTTTTTATGTATCAAACACAGAAAAAAAAAGAAATCAAAAACTCGTTTACATTTTTTTTTGAAGAAAATATTTTCTTTCCTACCAAACACACACACTCACTTTCAAATCTCAAGTACTATTCAAGAAGTACTTTTATCTATTTATTTCTTAATCTTACTACTATAACAATGACTTTGAGAGAGCGATCAATTTAAATTAATCGAATCAGAATAAATCATATACATGTCACATTAACGTATCAAGTCAACGCCTCTCTAGAAAAAAGAAGAATGACATCAGCTTCCACGTCACATTCCAAAATGTCCATTTCCTTTAAGAAGGTATTCACACACCAATTCCCTCTCATAACAACAATCTCAACTTTCTTCTTTTCTACAAAATACTTCAAAATATATATTTTTTTTTAAATCTTTCACTATGTATGGATACAATAATATTGAGGAGAACACTTCTTCTAGTAGTAATTATTTGTATAACCATTTTCCAATTACTACTATTACTTCACAAACATTGCCACTAGTCTCCAATTTACCACCTCCACCTTTATCAATCCCTTTAGTAAATAACAACACTATTGAGTTTGACTCGATATCTACATTGAAGTCTGAATTTAATTGTAACAATAATAGTAGTAGTAGTTGTAGTAGTTATGGTTCTCCAGCTACAAGTTATAATACTAATGATCCAACAAGTTTGATGCAAAGAAGCATAAGTAGTCACTCACTACTTGTCAAGAATATGGAAGGATTTTGTCCAATTGTTTCTTCCCCCATTGGATTTCATGACTCCGAAATGCCAAGCTCCGTCAGGAAAGTTTTAAGTACGGGGGATTTACAGGTGAACTACGATATATTTACACCATCACATCATCTTTTACTATTGTATATAGCAAGAAATCTGTTTTATTTTCAAGATAACATACAAATGTCTATTTTAAGAAGACTTAAGTATCATCGTAGATATTCTTTTGAATGACCTGACCGATAGTATAAAAATAAATTTACATTATTGGTACGTTATCTTATTAGCATATACTTGTTTAGTATCTTATAGGTTAGTTATACTTATATTGTATCAAATGCCTATTTATAGTTATCTTTTAAGTGATTACCTAGAAAATAGTTTTCAATTTTCATTACTTGCTACATCAAATTAAAATACATTGATATCGAACTCACTCATGATAATATTGTCCATATGTATAATTAAGTTTAATCCACTTTTGAAAATATGGTAATTATATATAATTACTTGATTAATTAATTATTTGGTTAACTCACCAACTTCTTATATTTATATTTACAGGTAATGCACATGATGCAATATAATAAGTATCGTTCAGAAAGCCCTTTATCAAGTGAGAGTAATAGCATAATTGAAGGAATGAATAAAGCTTGCAAATATAGTCCACAAGAGAAGAAAGAACGTATTGAAAGATACAGAACAAAGAGAAATCAAAGAAATTTTAACAAGAAGATTAAGGTAATTAAAAGAGTTTTAAGCTCGATATACTGACGATACGTATAACACATTTTTATATCTCAAATATTTATAAAGTAATTACGAATTAAAAAAATTGTGAAAAAGGTGTATTGATATTTTTGACTTGTCTACTACTACTATATATCACATGTTATATTATCCAGGTAATTGTAAAAAAATAATAATTATATTGTCATTGTATAAAATTCATACTCATGATTATGACTTATTATATGATTATTGTGGATAGTATATAGTATATACACATGCATTGTATAGCACGTACCAAGTGCATTACAAGACGTGTGATATGTTCTTTAAAAACATAATGCGCTTTAGGGACCACAATAAGGACTTCCAAATTACATAAAAATTTATCTTTCACACAACTCTTATAAAAACTCGAAATTAGCTATAAAATTTGTTATTATAGAATTTATTTATTATGTCGTTACGTATAATTAGTGGTGTTTTTGTTGTTGTTTAGCAATAGATAACTTCTATTTCTAATTCTTTTTTTTTGTTCGTGAAATATTAGTATGAGTGCAGGAAAACTTTGGCAGATAGTAGACCTCGAATAAGGGGGAGATTTGCGAGAAATGATGAAATTGAGAGGACTCCTCAAAATGAATATTGGAAACAATCAAGATTAGAGGAATTAGGAGAAGAGGATGATGAGAATTGGATTGGATTTCTCGATGCCTATGTTCCATAATCATATGTAATTAAATTAGTGGAAGAAAAAAAAAAGTTTTTTAAGAAAAAAGAGAGAAGAGTTCCTCAAGTTTTTTAATGTTAAGGAACTCTTTGATTGTGTGGTAGTTATTGTTTTCTAGTTTTATTAGTGATGTTTAATCAAGAATTTGTTTTAGGATTAATGATATTAGGTTGGTGATATGTTATGTACATTTGGCTTATTTGCATAATGATTAAAAAGAATGTCTATTATTATTTGAAGCTTCTGTTTGAAAGTCTTAGAGTTGTATATTTCATGGGTCCATTGAAGACTTATTAGTGTGGGCCAATTACAACAATAACTATACCATCTAGGGGTGTAACGAGATGAATGAAATTTGTTAATTTTTAATTAAAAATCTTGTATTTGAGTTCTATAAAATGGAGAAACATCTGTTTGGTGTAGTATTACTTAAAACTATGAAATTTCCAACGAATATTTTCGTTGAAAATCATGAAAAATATTTTGTTGGAAGTTCCTTTTTAAGAGGGTAGGAAGCACTTTCTCCTATAATGGATTATACACATTATTTGAGTTTAATAAACGAACCAATTAATATGTTCATTCTTAACTAGAGATATCGTATTTGAGTCCGATAAATGAAAAAACATTGTCATTGAATTTATCATTGGAAACCATGAAAAGTATTTTGTTGGAATTTCCTTTTTAATAGGGTAAGAAGTGTTTTCTCCTATAATGAATCATACACATCGTGAATCTGAATTAATTGGACCAGTACTAAAATATCAATGATTATTAATAAGATTTTAAAAAAGGGCACATAAGATGAGATAGACTAGAAGAAAACATCTTTTATAAGATTATAATATATATTAGCGTGATGCTAAGTGAATTTACACGACATTACAATTCAAATTCTCATGATTCAATTAGTAGGTGAAACTTGTAAACCTATATATGCCACACAATATCGTACTTTGGTTAAATTCAAATTTAAATATATATTAATCGATTTCTCTTTATTTTCGCCTAACAAAAAATCTATTTACCACTCAATATTTTTGTTCAAAATTAGTTGTGGCCATAAAAGAATGACAACTAATTAAATAAAATTGCTTGCTTCAATGGATAGCACTATTCATTTATATCAAGAAAATATTTATCTTTGGTGCTTATTGCCTAATTAACATTTGTCTATCACTTTCGAGGCAGACAAGTTCATTGAGGCAACATAAAGCATTCTCAATGGGCAACTACACTACATATGTATATCTAAATTAACAAAATTTAGACTTGACTTGTGTAGGTCTATTTTACACATCTTTTGGATGCTTCAAATGTGTTTATAATGATCAAATGAAATTGATAGTGATTTATCAAACAAAAGTTTAGTGCTCCTTTAATCTCATCTAATCCAACATTGCTTATCTTTGCTAGAGCTCAACTAACTAATAAGGTTAATTACTTTTCCAATTAAGTAACCTTAAGGTCCACTTCCACATGGTAGTTTCAGAGTGAGGTGCGTTTTTGTTATTTTGTTTTTCAGTATTTGGATTTCATATTCTCATGTTATATTATTCATGCTACAATAGGAAAACGTAGGCGTACAAAGGTATTAAGTGTCCTATATTGATCGAGAGATAGGTTAACTGACACCTTATATAATGATAGACAACTTATCTCTTCATGAGCAAGATTTGCGATGAATCTTCCAAGATTAACTTTTTCACAAATATTGATTGACATTGAATCCAATGTCACTATAATTGCTGCTAAAAATACATATTCAGCGACAATTAAGCTATTGACGTTGATTAACTATCGTTAAAAATCATTTTTGATATAGTATAGGTCAGACCAAATATATTATCTATGTTTCTTCATGACCAAGAGACTCCCAACGATTTAAAAATATAAAAGCCCTAAAAAAGTTATCCCCACCATCAAGGAAAAGTTAACCTTGTAGGGATGAAATGAATGATATAAATAAACTACTACTATTTAATTGTTGATGGTGACTATGGTTTATATTGTAATCTTAATAACTCGAAAGAGCACATTTTTGGCTTTAATAACTCTCTAATGCTAGTAGTATTTTTTAATTATAAATATAACCCTTTTTCACTAATCATTTGGTTTTACATGTTACTGAATAATGAAAGGCTAATTATATTGTTAAATTGGCCCCTACAAGTAGGGAGGCTGGTTGATATATTTTGGTCGGACGGCGGTGGGTTACCCACTGACCATTTTTATTAAGACTTTAAGAGACATAATCTAATTAAATATGTTACATAGACTCATGTTTGAGTGTGTATTTTTTTTTTCAATTTTAAACTCATCATAATCCAACTTTTTTTTTTTGGCCCCTGCCTTGGTTTGGTGGTGCATGAGTCATGGATTTTAAGTTGAAATTATTGGGTCACACGTTCATCCGTCTTCGGAAATTCTCAATCCTCTCTTCGTGAGTTAGCATTAGTACTGGTTGAGCTCAATGTTCATTTTCTTATCATGGTATACGAACTAGTTGATTCATGGTTTTCTTGATATTGGACCCCTATTAATCAATATTGTTCATGCTTCAGATGTCCAATCAGGGACTCACTAAAAGGATTTTATGGTATAAAGTATATACTCGCCTCTTGATCTAGCGTTTGATTTGAGTTGAGCAAAGACCAGTTCAAAAACTCACTTCAAAATGATATATTCAATCATCATTTATCCACAAACATAAGGAAAACAAAACTAGGTTCTTAATAGTAGTTCATACTACCTTAAATAACAAATACTGATAAAGGAATCAAAGAAGACATGACTTTCAAGCTAATATGGCTATCAACAAGATTGTAAAGACACCTACTATCTGGGGAAAAGCATGTCTACTATCAAAGCCTATGCTTAACAAATACAAAATGATCAAACACAGTCTCAACCATCTACAATGCCATGCAACAACAGACAAATCCTTGTCATTCCCATGATCATAATGAAAATGGAAGCACATGGATATAGCTTTAGCTAGAATCAACAGAACAAATTACATATATACAGTGACGGAGACAAAGGTAATACTTTTATATTGATGTATACGATCAATATACGCGCACAAATTTGCTGACTTCACTATCTGTTATAAAAGTAAATCATGTAGTGACGGAGTCAGTATTTTCACGTGATTTTGATTTGATGATTCAAGGTAATGATTCTTATACCTTGTAAATAAATCTTAAATAAGTAGTAGTAACACAAAACTTTAAAATTCGAAAATAGAGCCCATAAGTATTTGAGATCCGGCCCAAAACCCAAGTCAATTCTCCCGCTCAACTTCTTCATTGATTTTGATCTTTCCCCCCTTATTTCAAACAAAAATAATGCCATGCTGGCAATCCCCGTCAATTTTAAGGGACTTCATCTTGACCGTCCAATCTTGTTTTATCTGACGGTAGCAATCGCTTCTTTAACTAATCACGCGGATCGAAGCCAACTCCATTCATAACAGTTCATCAGCTATAAATAAACTCCCCCATTTTCCCCAAATCTCCATCATTGTCTCTGTTATCAGTTCTTAAAGCTTTCAATTTCAGGTTTGAGTTTTCAACAAATTCTTAGTTTAATCATGTATTTGATTTTCAGATTTGATACAATAATTTTGCTAAATTAGTATTTTTTTGGTCGAATTATACTGTGAGTTTACCTGGGTTACTAAATTGTGTATATATGTTGTATTGATACAGATAAACTCAAGGTTGATTGAAAATGTCGGGTCGTGGAAAGGGAGGAAAAGGATTAGGAAAGGGAGGAGCAAAGCGTCACCGTAAGGTGCTCCGTGATAACATCCAAGGTATTACTAAGCCTGCTATTAGGCGTTTAGCTCGTAGGGGAGGAGTGAAGCGTATCAGTGGGCTGATCTATGAGGAGACCCGTGGTGTTTTGAAGATCTTTTTGGAGAATGTGATTCGTGACTCTGTTACCTACACTGAGCATGCTAGGAGGAAGACGGTGACTGCTATGGATGTTGTGTATGCACTCAAGAGACAAGGAAGGACCTTGTATGGTTTTGGAGGTTGAATGTGAGTTATTTGGGGTTGTGACTTTTGTTTAGTCTGCAAAAGTCTTGCTGTCAAGAAATTGTTTTGCTTTTTAGCTGGGGTTCTATTCTGGTGTAATTAGTATGGTTTCTATAGGGGATGTGATTGTAGCTTGTTTGAATTTTGCTTTAATTCAATGAATACAATTCACAGATTCAGTTTCATATCTTTCTTCTTCTCCTTCAATTTGTGCAATGGAGTATTTTCTGTTTAGCTATCTCGATCATAATTGATTGAACTTTTATTATTTGGATGAACTCTTGATCTTATTTGAGTACCTTCATTGAAATGAATTTTATTTGTGAAATTATGTAGTGTATGTTATGTTTGTTGATGAAGATGATATTTGATTTTTGTTATATTTTGTTAAATTTTTTCCAGCTAAATAATCCACAAATATTTGGTCTCTTAAATTTGAAATATGAAGTCGTATTAAGACAATTTCTATATGAAATTAGGAATTATTACTAATTTTATCTGATACATGATAATTTAATTATTATTCGTAAGTTTTTTGGATTAAAACAGGAATAATCAAATTTATATATATTATTTTTATTAATATTGTGAGACTTTAAAGGGCTATTTTCCCTTATTTTGAACAAATCTCTGTCTAATCAAAATAATCCATAAAACGAATATTGTGCAAGTTGTAACTAAGATATCTTTGTCTAGAATAAATAGAAAAAACTTGGATCTTTTCAAATATTTTAAGAATTAAAACCTCAATAATTTATCTACAAAATGAATGCTTTATCAGTATGCGAATAGAATGTTATTATGTTGGCACAAAATGTATTATTAGTTCCCCGCCAATATTACAAAAATATTCAAATTTTGGAACCTTAATAACAGCCACGTCATCGATCATTATCACTTTTATTACATATCATCTCAACCGTAAAATATTCTCATCAACGGCCAATATTATTTTCCCATGACTTCACAAGGATTCAAGTTCTCCGATAAATAGTTAATCATCAAATCCTGAATTTGCAATCGTTGTTAATCCTTATATTTATTGATTTGAAATTTGCAACCGTCATTAATCCTTATTTTTGTTCAAAATATAAATATACTTTGAGTGATGTTCTGAACATAATTTAAACATGTGTGAGTAATAAAAAAATAGGTTCTAAACGAATGAGTACACATTTAATAATGTTTCATCGCGATACTAAAATAGAGTAATTAAAGACACATTACACTTGATAAAACATACTTAGAAACAACATTTCACAAACCCAAAAGGATAACTATCACAGAAGCAAAAAAACAAGAAAACAAATTAAAATTAGAGGTTTAATTTGATTTGCGTTTAAGAGCTATGAATAAACTAATTGCTTCACCAGAAATCAAATCAAGATATGCATCCTCAAGTTTTTGTTCATGAAGTTGAAACAATTTATCCAATATTTTTGTTCCAAATTTTTCTTCAATCAATCCCTCAGTTATAGCCCTTATGTGTACTGATGCATCTTTAGCTGTTAAACCATTGATTGGTGATGTTTCCTTTGAAAGTATCTCTAATTTTTCAATACTAAAACTTCCATTTCTCTTAATTGCCTCTTCCACTTCAATTGGTGATGTAATATACACTGGTATATTAAATGTATCCACCTCCTCTTCCTCAATATCACCCTACAAAATTCCGTAACCAGTCAAACACCTTCACATATAACACGTAAGGGTATAATAGTCAAAACACGTAACGATTTTTACCTGCTTGACCAAGTGGAGAAAACAAGATCCCAATATTTCAGCTAACATATTGTAAATAACTTTAGAATGATGAGTTCCATTTGGACGAGCTGGAACAGTAATAAAAACTAATCCACCAGGTAAAACTTCTTGTGCTCTACCATTCAAAAAACATTCCATATCTTTTTGGTATTGTTTTGAATATTCACTAATTACCTCTTTTTTACTATGTGAATAATAAACTTTCCCTTTGTTCCAAGCAAGTGATTTTCTGTTTTCGACATTATTTGGAACTCTTGAGAGAAAATGTAGACCATATGAACAATTGACGATATGAATAGATTTGTCTGGAAAAACACGATCATAGAAAGAACCGATTGCAGCATGAGCATAATACGATTTATCTGATGGTAGAGAAGCGAAGAGGGTATTGAAATCGTTATAGGCATGATCGTTGAATAAAACTTGAATATGTTTTTTTTTTGTGTTGATTGATTTGAACTTCAATTCTACAGATTCAACAATGTTTTTAACTGAAATGAATGTGTTTGGACCGATTGAACAACCCATATCAGTTATCTGAAAGATTGATCCTTTTTCGACGTCAAGTTTTTCCATCACCACTGCATGCATCAGTTGCTTCGTAGCACGAACAACACGTCTCTGTAAAGACATGAAATTTACATATTTGAAAATTACGTAAACAACAGTTGACATGTTCATAATTAACACTTTACTAAATAAAGATATTTTAATTTTATCGCTCGATTATACTTTGAGTTCGTTCATACAGTTTTCCACTAGAAACCCTTCATTATTTTCGCTCGATTTTAATAATATAACTTTACTATGATTTAAAATTATGGTTCATTATACAAATGACCTCAAAATATAACAAATGGTAAAATTATGATATTTTTGAGTAGTAAAAGGCATATCTTTACCATTTCCCGTGAATTCTAATATAAATATTTTTCAATGAAAATGACTCTCGAAATTTCAACTGACGAGAAAGAAGAAAACCTGATAGGCGGAATTTGTTCGATAGCTGAAAGGGCTTGCTCCACTAGCCATAGGAAATTCATGAGAACTGAAGTTAGTTCTTCCAGGAGCCATTGAATATCTGAGCGATTGAAAAAGTCGGTCTTAATATTAAATCTTATGATTGTGTGAGAAAAATGATTTTTCGATAGTCAGTATTTATAGCCAAACAAGAATAGTATGTCTTACTTTTTTTGGGAAGGAAAATATAAAAAAGGGAAGTATATATTTAAAACTGTTTAGCCAAATAAGGATAGCATGTGCTAATGTTTATTTTTATTTATTCCATCAAAGTCATTAAATTATTACCTTATTATATGAAAGTTAGTCGTACATGGGTGGCGTAATTTTTAATTTAATTTGTTTTGTGTTTATTTATGTTAGCCAGACTTGGTTTATTATTTAATGTTACACGCGGGTGTTATAATATAAATTTGATTATTATTCAAGTTCATTTCTTGTAGTTAGCCACGTGAACAGTAGATAAATCCACATGGCTTTGTATTACCATTTAGATTATTATTCTTATACTATTTCTTTCTTTCAAAGAATATGTGTAAATGCGTAATACACCCCATAATCAATTCAATTGTTGTGTAATTAAGTGGTGTATGACGAATTCAGAATTTTTAATTAAATTTTGTTTTAATAAAAATATATAAATGTGCGACTAAGCCAAATACATTCCAAGGGAGGTAGTATTATATAGTCTATAGGTACAATTTACGAAAAGTTAATTTCGACACAAAAAACTTACAACTAATCAGAGTAATTACCGTCAAATAAAAAGTTAACCCTTTATAATGTGTCAACCTAAAATTAGAATGCTTAGTTGAGCAAAAAAACTAGCCCTTCGCAATGTATCACTCTAAAACTAGAATGTTAAGTACAAACTCCAAAAAAAAAGTAATAAAAAAAATAAGAGATCATTGTTAATCTTTCTCAATTAAGAAGCATGGTTTTGATTTTTTAAATTTCAGATTGGATCTAGGATTCAAGTATGAATCAAATCAATATTTATAAAATTATGGGAGATGATTTTAATATTTGACGCACGAATTTTGAAGACGAAAGAACTAAAAAAGTGATTTTGAAATTTGGGAAGATGAAGCTAGAAGTGATTTGGCTTTTTGGATCGAGAGTATTTGACATTTTTAGGATCGTGGACCGGGCTTGTTTCCGAAATTAAATGGAAAAAAGATCGTAAGCTAAATGTTAAACGTAGTCCTCACAAACCTAAACACATGGGTCCTTTTGAAAGGCACTATACCATTGCGATATACTTTATTTCTTATCTAGGGGTTCAAATTATTATATGTACATAAATATACAAAATTTACCTTATATATACAGACTACAATATAATTTATTGACAAGGAGGTTCGGGTGAACCCCCTCCTGCCCTTACATCTGCCATGGATTAGTGACTAGCCAAAAATTTCACACAAGGTTTTAGAAAATTTTAATTCTTGTGTTATGCATGATTTAGCATCATATCAATTTTACGGGTCATGAAATTATATACTTTTTGTGTTATATTAGAACTTGCTATTGTTTTATTCATTGACTTTTATAAATAACAATGTGACTCTAAGGGTGTGTTTGATACGAAGGAGAATAATTTCCATGAAAAGTATATTTTCTGAAAAATGTTTTCTATTGTTTAGGAAGTAAGCGAAAAAAAGTACTTATAAAGAGCATTTATATAGAATCCAGCAAAAAATTATTGAGTGCACTAGATTATGTGAACTGTAACACCACTCGATGCTCTACTTGGTTGGGTTATGCAAGTCCAAAATTCATATACACCCAAACAAGTAATTCAGCAATAGAATGCCAAAGATAAAATTGAGAGGATCAGTATGAAGGCTATCGTCATGTCAGACAAGGGAAAGGGAAAAAAAAACTTAAATATCAAAACTAATTCTATCATCTGAGGAGTATCAGAAAATGTCTAAATGAATCTAATTAAATCCGCCACCAACCCTCATCAATTAACAGCGACTGGGTTGGGTTAAAGAGAATAGGCTAATCAAACCCCACTTGCGGGTATGAATAACATAAGCTCTGTCAATAATGATAAGTTCAACACATTTATGACAATGTTTTTCTTGCCTCTACTCTTCCTTCTGCTTTGTAGGACTCCTTCCACTTCTAATACCACTTGTGCACCTTCCAATAAACTTCAAAATCTCATCGATCAATATGACGGGCAATGCAACAGCCAATACCAGCAGCCACTCGTTTAGGCTCAGTGGAACGATACCAAATATTTGAGCAAGGAAAGGCACGTAGAGGATCAAAAAGTGCAGCCCAAATGAGACCGACATGGCTAAAAGAAGCCACGGGTTGACCCATGGTGGCATTGACAAGAGGCTTCCATCTTCAGAAAGGGCATTAAGGGAGTTGAACATTTCAATTGCAACCAATACAGAGAGGGAAAGGGTCATGGCTTTGACCTTGCCTTCCACAAAGTAATCGCACGGGTTATCAAAACTGATCACTTCTGATCCAGCAGTGAAAGGTGACGCGGTGAAATTGTTCCAGGTTTTGCACTGACCCCAGTTAGCAAGCTGGGAATAGGTGACAAGACTGTGCCCATCTTTACTTAAATCAATGCCAAGGAAGGAGTCATGAGTGAACCAGATGATAAAAATACCCACAGTTGCTACACCAACATACAACCCAATTACCTGGCATCAAGCATTTAGAAATGATGAGCTGGATTTCATTCTCACAAACAGAAGTAGGAAGTGGAAAATAAAATAAATAATTAGAGTGCAAACCAGATAGCGAAATAAAATCCATGCACTGATCAATGAATCATCACTTCTCCTTGGTTGTTTCTTCATTATATCTTTATCTGGTGGATTGAATCCCAATGCTGTAGCAGGGGGTCCATCAGTGACCAGGTTGACCCACAGAAGCTGAACTGGAATAAGACCTTCAGGAATGCCTAGGGCAGCAGTAAGGAAAATAGAAGCGACCTCACCAATGTTGGAGGAAATCATGTACCTACAAGCAAGATAAATCATCAATGAATGCACTTCTATAGTGATGCACTATCAGTGGTGGCATCATGCATTACACGGACTAAAGATATTAATTCGAAAAGTTCAATCAAGAGAACTAGATACTCCTTTTTTAAATAAACAAATACAAAGATAAAACATGGAATAGCTGCCACTAGAGTGTAGTCCAAAAGGATGATAGCCGACTTATCCAAGTCAGTTAACTCAAGGATCGGGTCGCATGCAACTGAACAAGAACTAAAACTTAATCCAAGTTATCCACAAGTAGGAATCATACTCAGTGAAAAGCTTTTCATCGATTATATGACATCGTATCATACTCGATGAAAAGATTTCCAATAGATTAATACACACACTAAAGTTGGTTGAATTGATTGTGGTGGTTTGCAGAAAGCTGGAAATACCACATGTATGATAAGCTAGTCCAGCATGGTATATATAAGCTGGAAATAGCACATGGTTAAAAGGGATTATCAACCTAGTCCAGCAAAGTTGAACTCACTCTTTGTTTATTTAAGCTAGCTAAATGCAATGCACAAAACTTTGAATGTATATTGAAAAACCAAATACCAAGTACCAACCCAAAATGATAGAAATACAATAACATCCAATCAACAGTACCATCAATAGAAATATTGCCAACTGAAGGAGATGAGGGAGAAAATAAACCTGATGAAAGCCTTCATATTGTTATAAATGGACCTGCCTTCACCCACAGCAGCTACAATTGTACTAAAATTATCATCTGCCAAAACCATGTCAGATGCTTCCTTTGCCACCTGGGAGAAAAATCAACCATAAGTAACATGACATATATACATACATGTATATCCATTGGATCCATCTATCCCAAAACCCATCAAAATCTTCAGGAATTGTGTATCGAAAATGACATTTTAAATTGGTACAAGAATTTGATATGATAAAAGATCCTATGGAAGCAAACTGAAGATAAGTTTCTATTTGTAAGCACATCAACTGACAGAGAAGTAGCCCAAAGTAACATGTGCATATACAGTGACAAGTTAGACTCAAACTGGGAGACAATCATTATACAGCCATCCAGGACAAGAGTTCAGGTGATCGCAAAAGGGTGTAGACATTGATGGGGCAGAGAGAAACTGTACTTTATGCCTATCACTGTTAAATATATTATTACTGTTTGCTGTTGAACACTGCAGGGGATAGATTCTCCTCGATACATGTTCCCATTGATATTGCTCACAAATTCTAGTACTAGGAATATCATCTTTTACCTCAGTTCCAGCGATTCCCATTGCAATCCCAATATCAGCCAATTTTAAAGCAGGTGCATCATTCACTCCATCCCCAGTCATTGCAACCACCTCACCATCATCTTTAAGCAATCTCACTATATCTTGTTTATGCCTTGGCTCAGCTCTGGAGAATAAGAGACCTCCACTTTGCCTTATATGTGCTTTGGGGTTTGCAAGCTCCATAAATTCTTTTCCAGTTAAGCTTCTCGACTTGATATCTTCATGGCTTCCAAAGACACCTATCTCACGGCAGATAGCTTCTGCTGTATTCTTGTTATCTCCTGTAATAACCATAACTCGAATGCCAGCTTCTCTGCAATCCTCAATTGCACGACGTACCTCTTTTCTAGGAGGATCCTTTGACAACATGACAAGTATTCGTTCAGTATCTTGATGCCCCCAACAGAGGAAGGTTTTAGCACATAAATGAAACCAACAGTCGAGAGAAAGCAAGTTAACTAACTTACCCTTATCCCAGCCAAGCCAACAAATATGAGTTTACTCTCAATGGAAGGGTAATTAGCAGGATTGAGTAAAAGCTGATGAGCTGGATGGTCTTCATCACCATTATAGGTTGCAAGTTCCTGTAGATCCTCCTTGTATGCAAAACCAAGGACACGTAATGCTTTCGAGGACATTTCATGAAGGCTTTGCAATATATAATTTCTGGAAGAATTATCCAATTCTAGAACAGAACCGTCTTGCAGTTGCACATAGAAGCTTCTTTCCAACAGATTTTCAACCGCACCCTAAAATGAAGCAACATATGTTAGAAAACATATCCCAAACAGAACACAAAGCAAATATCCCCCAAAAAATAAAAAATATACATGTTATTGATGCATTGAGCTTCAAAAGAGTCGAGAACAATTAAACGGTGTCGGAAACCCAAAATGAATTAGAAAATCCAAGGAAATAAAGAGTCCACCTTCACAAGTAATGACTTTTTTCCAGAGGCGGAAGATGTAATGACACCCATGGATTTCCTATCACGGTCAAATTCCAGAGTACCAATACGCTTTTCAATTTTGTTCCATGTGTAAGAGCAACCTACAATCAGGTCATTGAAGTTAGGCCACGTTGCATTGTAAACGAAGACCCGTTATGTACATAATAGCAATAATAGAACAGGAACCACAACTTACGGAGGCCATCTTTATCACTTGAAGAGGATATGGAGCTGATTCCATCAGGAAGTCCCATTTTCTCGACCAGAACCTTAAATCAAATCAAGAAACTCTAAATAAGTCACAGGAAAGCTTTAAGAAAGAGAAAAAAGTTTTTGAAGCATAGAACTGTATTAAGCAATGTAGATCAGGGATAATTTACTTGATTCAGTTTTTTGTTTATTATTGAGAAGGGAGAGGGTGGTGTGCAAAATAAATTACGTAGAGATAGATACTAAATAATATCGAGGTCAGAAATCTTCTGACTAATGTTGAGTAAAAGATATTGATAAATCACGAATCCACGTTCCACACAAGGATAAATGACCATATCTATCTAATAAATAAAGTTTAGAGCAACTGAATACTAGTCTAGCATAATACACTCACATAGTGATAGAGAGCACAGATACTAATCTGGTAAGAGTAAGAGAAGCAATCCAATTCAAATATAAAATCATTACCTTTAGTGCTGCTTCAGTGGGTAGTCCGCTGGCAACATAGTGCTGACCAGATTTTTCAACTCCAGAATCATTGCAGACAGCAGCAATTTTTGCTATCATTTCTAGGTTAGAGTCCATACGACCCATTGACCAATCCTGTATCTTTCCATCAAAGGGATCATATGAGGTCCCTTCAACATTGAATGATCGCAATGCGTTAGCCTTGGCACCCATAGCAACAAGCTTAGACACAGCCATCTGATTAGTAGTCAATGTTCCTGTTTTGTCTGAGCAAATAACAGTGGTACAACCAAGAGTTTCTACACTAGGCAATTTTCGAACAAGTGCATTCTTAGCAGCCATCTTCCGTGTGCCAAGTGCCAAACAAGTTGTAATAACTGCTGGCAGACCTTCCGGAATGGCAGCAACTGCCAGTGCCACTGCAATTTCAAAATAATAAGTGCACTTCTCAAATGAAAACTTAAAATTCGTGGGCCACCCATCAACAAACTCCCAAGTGAGGAAATATTTCACGTTGATCAGCCAAACCAACGCGCAGATGATACCAATTATGACAGTCAAAGCTTCTCCAAACTCATTTAGCTTTTTCTTCAACGGGGTATCTTCCTCTTCTTGTGCTGCTTCATGAATCTGTGAGTGCACCTTCCCAATCTCGGTATCCATCCCGATTTGAGTTACCAAACAAATACAATTTCCATTCACCACAGTCGTTCCAGCAAATACCATACACTTCTTCCCTTGGATATCAACATCCTCCGCTACAGCTTTAGTGGTCTTACTAACTGCCTCACTCTCACCAGTCAGTGATCCCTGTTCTAGCCGGAGAGTCGAACTGATCAAACGCAGAACCCTCATATCAGCTGGTACTTTATCTCCAACTTTCAACTCAACAATATCCCCAGGTACAAGCTCTTTAGCAGGTAAACTAGAAATTCTTTTACCGTCACGTATAACACATGCAGTCTCTGACTGGATTTCCTTCAATGCCTCCAAAGCCTTTTCGGCATTACTCTCTTGCCACACACCAACAGCAGCATTGACAATTAAGATTAAGAAAATCACTAAAGGCTCCACGAAAGCTGTGATCTCCTTCTCACCACCTTCCTCTCCATCTAACCAAGCCAAAACAAACGAAATCACCGCAGCACCAAGCAAAATCCTAACTAACGTATCATTAAACTGATCTAAAATCAACCTCAAAATCGACTGCCCTTCATGCTTCTCCAATTCATTTAAACCATAGATCTGCCTCCTTTTAGCAACCTCATCCTCAGATAATCCATAATCTCTTTTCACCTCAAACTTCTCCTCACACTCCTTCACATCTTTCGACCACGCCGGAAACATCTCCTTATCCAACACACTCTTACCACCTAAATTCTCCCTTTTCCCATAATTTTCACCTCCTTTTCCCATTTATAACCTCCAGAATCAACCAAATCTAATAACAAACCAGTCAAAATCTCCTAATATGATAAAAACTCTCCTGAAATGCAGTCAAAATCGAAAATCAGAAACAAAAACTCACGATCAAATGAATTTCACCGTTTCAAAGCTCAAAATAGGTCAAAAACTAAGATCTACAACAATCGGAACTCCAACAGAAGCTACTAGATTTAGAAAACACAAATACATACAAATACATAATCAAAATAGATGATTAAGGAAGCGGAATTTACCAGAGAAGTGGAGATTCGTTCGTCGTGTTGGAGAAGAAGAATACGAGAGAAGGAAAGTTATTCGTCTGCAGCGGAACTTTGGATAGTTATTGTGCGTCTCTCCCTCTATCTCTCTCGGGAAACTGTAGAGTGAGAGAATCGAAAAATAAAGAGATCTCTGCCTCTTTATTACTTTATTATAAACACAAATTAAATTATAAAGCAAATAAATAGAATAATCGGAAGAAGGTGAAAAAACGGAGAGGCTTATAGATCGGCCTTCTGCGTACTTTCTCACTTTTAATGGACTCTCTATTATTCTTTTCTTTTTCTTTCACCTTTTTCCTATTTCCAGGATAAATGGTCTAGAAAGCTCCATCGTGTTGTAAATGGACTATTTTACCCTTTTTACATAAGTAATTATTTAAAGCAAAAAAAATATTCAACAATATTTCTTTATCAGCATAGCAATATTTTGGAGAATTATTGTACCAATATATCTTTATAAGTAGAGTTTGAGGAAGGTAAGGTGTATTGTCTTAGAAAGACTCTCGATTTAAGAAAATTAATTTACAGAAAATAATTTAAAGTAAATGCAAGAGTTAAAAACTATGATAAAAAAAAAATAGGTGTCGATAATCAAATATTGACAGATAAGATAATACTAACATACTAGAAATAGCACGATAAATACTTTATATTAAATTTACAACATGTTTGTTCTTATGATTTAATAACATTTAATATTGAAACTACTACGACTTGTATAATTCATTGCTTTTAGTACACATTTTTAATGATCTCAACAAATTAATTGCATATAATTTTGGCTTTTGAATTCTATTCCAACAAAAAATGGAAATGATTAATCCATCATTTTTCAACTGTTCAAGGGTTATTTTTGTCATTTCGTGTCATTTGTAGGCAGGGTATTATCATACATTAACCCATAAATGCTTCGATCCGTTACGGAATCGATTTAGGGTCAAGTGGGTTTGCCATCATAGGTAGACCAATAAGAATTCGCCACGTAATAAGCGGTTGGAAAATCTCCTGATGTATACGGCTTCTAACATGACGTGTCAAGTTTCTATTGGATGCGAATATCTGGATGGAATTCGTGGTAGGACAGTGGATCAACTACTTCCCTGTTTAAGTTAATCTTTTTTTGAATTAATATTAATTAATCATATTTAATGAAAAGAGAAATTTCTAGGTGCTTACCTTGTGCTAAAGAAAAGGGTTTAGAATAATACAAAGAGTGATGACTAGGGATACAGCATATTCTCTTCTTTGTATACATTTACTAAGTATATTTTATAATATTATTATTTTATTTTATTTTGAATCTATGGTAGGTCTCCTTTGTTATAGGAAGTTTATATAATGTTTATTCATTGATAATTAAAATGGGGAGAAATAAAATTTATTTGGAGATTCATAAGAGTGATCGAGTTGGTTGAGCTAGTGATCTCCTAAATAGGAAATTTTAGGTTTGAAACTGTACGGTTTTCTCGATTGATCTCACCACGCAAACCTACTAGAACTTGCATGTCGTGTGTGATTTGCAGGTTATTACATTGGAACAGGTTTTACCTAGTATGCACCTATATCTTGTGTTGTGAGCTATTACATTGAACGATTTGTACCTTATATGTACGCAAAGAATGACATTGTGAATTCCCTTATCAATAATAATATATACCTTTTTTTAAAATTAGATCATTTAAATTTTGGATAAAATAATTATATGGTATACTAAATTATTACCAAATTGGGTTTGAAGTTCGGAATCTTGTATATTTTTTAACTGAATTTGTCATACGAAATTTTCTTAATGTAGTTCATTTATTTCGTATAATTTGTGGGTTATTATATTAAAATAAAATTTACCACATTTGAAGAATGATAATTGCGGGTTCCTTATCAACAATAATCCTTTTTTACGTTTAGATAATTTAATTTTGAATAAGAGAAATTATATGATATACTAAAGTGTTGTTGGTAATTTGTTGGATCCGAACTAATTGCACCATCTATGCCTCTATGGTTAAAATTATCTATCAGTATATAGTCATACAATACGTGATTAATGTAATTACATACTGTTTAACTTTTGAATGACAAAATAGAGTCAAAATATTGATAATATTGAGTTTTAAGATTAATTGAGTTTTTTACACTATAATTTTTCATATGTTATTAAAAAGAAATTGAATTTTTTAGTAGTTATTATAGCTTATAATATCTTTTTTATAATTTATAAATAGCTTAATTTCACTTCGAATAATCTAAATATTCTATATTTGAATTCACCAGTCAATATTAAATGATTAATGTCAGATAAATTGAAATGATAGAAGTAATAAATATTCAATATTCCTCAACTTATGTGGCGATATTTAATTTGATGCGAGTTTTTTTTAAAAAGAAAATGTGCTATATAATAAATCATATATTGTTGTGCAGTTTAAAATTATCGGTTAAAATGAAAATCTTAATGTTAAAATTACAAATAAAAAAGTATGATATTTAAAAAAAAAACAAATTAAAAGAAAAGTAACGATAGATTGGAGGTATTAAGACATACCTTAGAGTCTAAAGGATTCATGTTGAACAGGACTACGACAAAGTATTTTGAGTGCAAGTTTAATGTTATAACTTATGAGGTGTATGTGTAAATAAGTAATGATACACAAGTCATCTTCAAAAGAGGCAGTTATAATTAAGTATCTTGGATAATTAGATTATCTAAGGTAAAGTGGAGATTGAAGATGATGTTACACATTCTATTGTAGATGAATTCAAGGCTCACTTTTTGTGTTTCACTGTTTTGTGTTTGATAAGAATGTGCTACCAAGACTTTAAAGGTGTGTTTATAAAGCGATTACGTTGTTGGACTAGCTGTGTTGTATGAGGAGAAATGTCGACACATCAAGAGCTCGCATGTCAGAAGATGAAAGTAGCAAAAATATAATGTTAAGATGGATATACTAATTGAGATAGGATTAGGAACGAAGATATTCGGAATAAGGTAGAAGTGATCTTCGTGATGATCAACAAGATACAAGAGGTGTGGCTAAAATAGTTGTATGTGAAGAGGAGATGTGCATTCACACATATGCAT
This sequence comes from Solanum lycopersicoides, assembly GCA_022817965.1. Lineage (NCBI taxonomy): Eukaryota > Viridiplantae > Streptophyta > Magnoliopsida > Solanales > Solanaceae > Solanum > Solanum lycopersicoides. The sequence continues at coordinate 73,620,893 of CM040628.1, forward strand.
CATGCCCCAATGAGAAGATACGAGAGGTTTGAGTGCGGGGGGTCTTACGAGAATAGAGATAGCTAGGTCAAAAAAAATAAATATGCAGAAGTCATTAGACAAGACATGACATACATATAGGACGATACTTATTGAGAACATGACTCTAGATAAAATAATATAAAAGTAAAAGATTAGAGTGAAATGTAGTAGGTAGATAAGTTTTTTCTGGTTCTTCGGAGAAGTAGTACTATTAGTACTCTTATGCTACCCTATTCTTCAATTTTGTTCTTACATTTATTGTTTTACCTTTATCTTGTTCAACTTTATTATCTTATTATTTGTTGTTATTTTTTTTTCTATTATTTTATATATGGTTGTTTTATTATTTTATTTTCTTTTTTTTACTATTTTGAATATGCAGTTACTTGAATTGAGGATTTATCTAAAATAGATTCTCTATTTACATAAATCATGAGTAAGACTATGTACATATCACCTAATTCCTCTAACCCTAATAAAATTTAACTGATTATGTTATTATTATTATAGACTAAAAAAGAATATGACATAAATTTAACACGGAGAAACATACATTAGGAAATAAAGTTATGTAGAATTACATTAGATCATTCCATATGGTCTTTTAAAGATTTTTTCTATTACATTAAGAATTTAAAAAGAGAATAAAATAATTGAAAGTACATCAAGATTAAAAAATTACAACTATACTACTATTGGTATATTGTAAGTTGGTAAAATATGAATAATTGAGCTACTCAATTATTACATCAACTAGGGAAAACACATTAGGGGTCCATTGTACATCTAGATCGTACACATACTGAAACAACGCACAAGACAAATAAATAATTTATTAAAGTTCGAAATCAATATTGTCATCTACGAAAATTTATAAAATAGAGGGTATTTTTTGTACAGTAAAATAAACAAAGAAGTATCCATGGAGTACAACTCATAAGATCATTGCTTAAGCCATATAAATTACATTTGATTGCCCTGTGAATTAATTAGCTACGTAAAGATATAACAATTATTTTCGACTTAAGTAGAGACCTAAAATTAAAAAATATGATAACGTATAATTAGTAGGTCAGTTTGATCTTTGGAATAAGATTGTCAAAAAGTGTATAAATTAATGCCACAACCCTAAGTTGACATTGACAATAATGTGTGGCAAACAAAAACAAGAGAAGAACCCTTATTCCAACATATTATTATTTTTTAATTATTTTTAATATGATGGGGATGTGATGGGGATTTGTTAATTATTTATGATATTGTCAAATATATATATATGAATTACAACGTATATACTTGTGTACTTGTTATAAAGTCTGATGAAAGATGATGCAAGTAAATTCCTGGAAAATTAAAAGTAGTTGATTATTCAAAGTAGTATATATATAAAATACTGTAAATGTTTTTTCTTTATTTTCTCGTAGAAGTCTAATTTTTTCCCTAAAGACATCCTACCAAAATTTCTGGTGAAGTGAAATTGACTCCTATTTTTCGATTAATCCAACTTCTTAATTGATAATTTTTTTAAAAAAAAATCTACAAGAATGATTATAGTTTGAGCTTAAGTAGGAATCTGTAATTATAGTTTGCTTAATTACAACTCATTGTTACATGTTAGAAGAAGGGGATAGAGAGAGAGGCGAAAGATGAGTGAGATGATAAATACATGTTGTATTCATTGTATCAGGTTGTATTATGCAAACAATTGATTTGTATCAACGAATACAATAATATCAAGTTGTAACAGATTGTATCAATGAATGCAATTGAATCCACTGTATCTATTACTCGTGTATTCATTTCTAGGTAACAAAATTGTATTTGGTCCTTGTTATATACATTTGTACCATGTGTTGCATACTCTTTTAGAATACCGCAAATACAATATCATATCTTTTTTTCGTTTAGGTATACATAAAGTTTGAGAATGAAATAAAAAAAGAGAAGAGGAAGATGATATTAAGGTCTCCACCATCTCTGATATAGTTCTCTGAATTATATTTTGATTGAATTTAATTTATATTGAAATTGTCAAATCATGAATTGCTCGATCTTAAAATTGGCTTTCAAATTTTATAAGTCAAACCGAATATATTTTTGAACCAACAAAAAAGTGACATTTGATAATTGTGACTTTTTATCGTATGCATTTTGGCCCATTACATTTTTTAGAATTTCTCATCTTACTCGAAAATGACTCAACCATGAGTCCCAAAAAGCTTATTTGGCTGTTCTTCACCAGTGAATAAAATCTATTAGTTTTTATTTTTTCTGTTGCCTTTTTGTTTGTAATACTCTAAAATAGTTTTCGAAGCTTTGGTGCTACAGTTTTTATTAGTCCAATAACCATTCGACATTTAAAATTCACTAGTCCAACTAATTTAAATTCACATAAGAAATTTACTTAGAGAGTCAAAATACCCCTATATAAATTTCTATATTTATAGAATTGAAAGATTATTTTTGACAAAATCATCGACTCAACAAACAATTGCATAAGGAATAAGTCTTACATAAATTTACTAGCTTTCTAATATATATTCATTATTGTATATGCTAGCTGTATGAACACTTCCTTCCCTTAAATTGTACATGGATTATTTTATAAGATAATTTTATAACCTATATAATTAGTCAATTTTCTAACTATAATATAGAGGTGTTTGGCAACGTATTTGATGAAATAGGCAAATTGAAAATTTCCTCTACGATGAAATGACTTGTTATAATAATAGTGTCATGACAATTTTGATGTGGACATCTAACCAAAATATGTGACACTATGAGCAAGTTTGACATGACGGAAATATTTTTTTTTACAAAAAATAAGTGAGTTTTCGATCATAATTAAAGAAGTATTTTATATTTTTTTCTATAAATGTGTGTTAATTTTATAACAACAAAAGCATGATTGACCTAACTTTAAACAATGGACAAAATGGATCATTTGAAAAATTCCATAGACTATTTTAGATCTGTTCTTATTTTATTATGTAAGTTTATATCAGACAAAACATTTAATTTCAATAATCATTTCTTATAAGAAAAAATAATCAGAATTTAAGTGATCTATTCTGAATTATTAAATAATAAATAGGATGTAAATACAGAGTTGGAGTAGTTAAAATTATTGCTAAGTAATGATATCTTGGACTGTGAAAAGCAAAATCACACTACAACGAAATGACAATTAGCGGCATTTAATTCTTAATTACCGCTAAATATGTACTTTTAGCAGCAATTATCACTCTTTGTATATGTCTCTAAAGCCTTTAGCGACATTGATTCTAATGGTACTTAACTAATGCCGGTAAAGATTTTAGCACTCTTTATTAGTGTCAATATTTAATGCCGTTAAAAGTTATTTTTGTTATAATGTCACTAGTTGATACTTGCTTATCTATAATCATTTTAATAATAGTGATGAGTTATTATGTAAGTATCTTAATTACTACGCTCCTTGTAATTATACTGAGATTTTAGTAGTTATAGTAATTATTATTATTAGCGAAATTGTAGTTAAACAATTAATTAAGAATATGTAGGGTGATTAATATCAATTTACCTCATAGTTTGCTTCTTTAGAAGGTATAACTTTCTGTTGTCACTTTACCACTCATGTCATGTAATATTATATTAGACTTAATACTATAATGGGTAGGAGAACATGATATAATCATATAAATCTATTGGACCTTTGAACTTAGACTTATTAGTATTATTACGCATATATGATATGTGAAGGGCTCAGTAGGACATAAATAAATTGGATTTTTAAATCCAAACGTTCCTAATACTGATATGCAATTTGAAATTTATAAATTTCTCAAAAATAAAAATTTAAAATTTGATTTATAATAAACTCGGTAGACTTTCTTGTCCTTGAGAAGACAAGTTAAATATGTTTTAAGAATCTCTCTCATTTCACCATGTTTGAAGTTCTAATAAAGTAACAATTCATAGTAATAGTTCAAAATATCATAGAGAGTATGATCTAATACACACTCGTCCAATATCGCACTAGGTATTTGAAAGCTAAATAATGCAAATTCCAATCTTGACATTGGAAGTATTTGCTTGCCTTATATAACCCGTAAGGAAAAACATTGTTGAAATAATATTGATATCTCTTCAAACGATTTCCAATAGCCTTAATATATTAAGAAACGTCTGAAGTTTGCAAACTTCAAACGAGAATTTTCACAACTTCTATTGTGAATGTTTGAAGTTTTTACTCGAAATGGATAAAGTTGTAATTTCCCCCTTAAATTAGCGGGTATAAATTAAATGACGACTCAAAAAACGACTTCGGGGTGGGGCAAAAGGTGTCATTACACTAGTAGATTTGATTTGGGCTTTTGCATTAAGTGGGCTACAATAATAGATACTAAGAGTTAAAGCCTACTTTGTGGACCATTCACGTCCTTTCCTCCCTTTGTGGTCAAAAGCCACACTCTAAAAAGGACAAAACAACAACAACAAGAAGAAGAAAGGTAGAAAAAGTAGTTCAAGTTGGAGCACTTCTTGTTTTAAAGATTTGAAATTGGTGTCCTTTGGTCTTTGATTTGCAGCCGTTCAAATAGATTATTATTTGAGGTGAGTATATAAGTCTTAGTCATCGCGATAAAATATTCACAATTGAATGTCCACGTAAAATTAAAAGATATATAATAGTCAAAATGTAAGCTTGTGTATAGATATATACAATATACATTTCGTATACATAGTGTATATATGTAGATATACTTTTCATATAATAGTGTTATTTTCGTTCAGATTTATGAAAATCAACAACACTTTTGCATAATTACGAGATGTAGTCATATTTGGCTTTAAAAAAATAGCGGATACTATATCTCTGTGAATAATAATATAAAAAAAAATTATATTCACACGCATAATAAATATCTAATCAATCACTTAACCGCTACATGTACAATGTACATGCATACAACATACACTTTCAAATATACGATAGACGATCGATGAAATGTGGGCGGACCCATACTTATAGCTGCCTTTCGATCTTATCTCTATATTCAAAATGTCTCTTTTTTGGCTTTCAATTTCTTTGTTCTATAGTTTATGGATTTGACTCCTCAGTAGTAATGGATTCCTCCCGTTCCTCTATTATCCCTTTAATATTTTGATATGCGTTATATAAATAATTTAATGATTCAGATTTGTTTGGTTAACTAAAATTTTTTTACCATAATTAATATTTCTCACTTCTTTTTGTACTTAGAATCCGTTCTTCTCTATCATAGTTTATTATGAATTTGGTTCCTTAACATTTTTTTCTCACATTACTTAAAATAATGGACAAATAAAATTAGAGTGAAGGGGTAATATAGTAACTTCAATAATAAATAAGAAGACATAATTTTACTAATAAATCGCATTGTTGAATGCATTTTATGTCTTATATTCTCAGCTCTTCTATTTAGGTATCTGAGAAGTGTTTTTAAGTTTTCAACAACATGACATTTCTTTAAAAGATAAAATATTTATATTTTCTTAATATTATAAAAATAATAAATGAAATAAATAAATATACTTTAAAAATAGTTGACAAATATAATTAAACGGAAGGGATAATATTGTTATTTCAACAATAAATAAGAAGATACATAATTTTACTCATAAAACTTGTTTTATGCCTTATATTCTCTGCTCTTCTATTTAGATACTTGAAAAGTGTTTACTCAAAGTTTTAAACAATAAAATTTTAATTTAATATTAAAAATGAATTTCCATTTTTCATTTACGCCTCAAAATATTTCTCGTACATTTTATCTTAAAACTTGATTCGGAAAACGTCTTTAAAAACATTGATCTAGAATCATTCGGAGTTTGTTGCTTTGAAATTCTGGTCCAAATTCTACATGACATTTGACATTACATTTTATCCACTCATTAATTAAGCTTTAGAAAAATGGCGATATACCACTTAAAACATTTGACTATTAAAAAGGCACCATAATACGACAACTTCTGGATGTTTGTTTTTTTTAAAATAAATAAAAATGACAATAAATTGTTTTTTCTTAAAAAAAGAAAAAATTACAACAAATTCAGTTCTCACACATTTCTTTTTTTTTTTTTGTTTGAGATTTGATACATTTGCAAAAAATAAATTAAAGAGTTGGAAAAGCAATGGAAAAAATAGTTATGGTGAAGAAGGAGAAAGAATCATAATAAATTACATAATATAGTAATAACTTAATTATCATAAGGTGAATATATTTTGATACAAGCATCACCACTACACATATAATATAAATATTTTCCCTTTAAATTACATAATATATATATAACTAATTAATTATGATAAGGTGAATATATTTTGATTCAAGCATCGTCAAATACACATATAATATAAATATCTTTCCTAAAATTATTCTACACCATGTCTTTAAGTAATGAATTATTTGGACAAATCTCATCCCCACACACATTTAATTAACTCAAATGATGCCAAATTATTGCCCCCCACCCCACCCCACCCCCCACCACAATCACTACAACATTTTTCTTACACTCCAAAATGCATAAAATATAATCGTTTTAAAAAGAAGATCTCTTTTCCTTTTTAGTATGTTTAAAAAAAATGATCTCTTCTTTTAGTAACAACTTTCCACGTGGCATGTTTAAGGCCACAAGATCAAAGGACAATTTTGTACATTTAACATAACTTTAATTTAGGACCACAAGATTCAAAAATCTTCTTTATACTCTTAAATTCTATGCCAAGTCAAACTAGGTCATTCTTTATAAAATATATATATATATATAACTCACCCCCTCATTCTCCATGCCACTAGAAAACCCCCATGACTTTAAACTAACTTTTCTTCAAAAATAAGCTTTCTTTTCTATCCCTATATATATAAACAATACTTCTAATTATAACAAACGTCGATAGAAAATAAAATAAAAAAATGGCCTCCGCATGCATATCGAATTGCGTCAACGACGCTCGTGCTCCGGTCCGGGCCACTTACGTAAACTTGTACAAGTGGCCCGAATCGGATGCCGAATTTATAAGATCGGTTAGCTCGAAAAATCATGATCATGGTCGTGGTCGTGGTCGTGATCGTGGTCGTGATACTGGTCCGAAAGTGGTAGATAGTATTTCGTGTAGGCAATTATATTTGAGGAGCTATACTTTTTCAAGGGAAGATCAAGTGAATTTGAGTGATGAGAAGAAATCTCATGTAAAATGTTATGGTAAAAGAAAGAGGAAATTGCCTCGTCGGACTGACGGTGGCGATGGTGGTGGTAGTGGTGGTGGTGGCCGGGCACGGAGAACGAGAAGGAAGTGTAAAGGGTTTAGCAAGGCTAAGGAGTTCTCTTGCGCGGCGTTGGCTTCGATTTTTCGGAGGTTACTATCTTGTACGACTAAGGTCGATGTGGTTGGTTAATTAACATGTTAATTTTCTCATATGATTATTCAGCTAATAATAATTATCTCTGATATTTTTTTCAACAATAAAAAAGTGATCTCATGAGATAATTACTATTAATTGTGTGAATTTATGAGAAATCAAACTTGTTAATTGATTCTAAATTATATTTACTTTTTTCATTTCTTTTTGTATACTTTGTTTTGAGTTTTGTTTACACAGGATCTTGTTCGAATATTTGAAATTAATGTATGTGCTTAAACTTTACAAGAATGGCATATTGGGATTATACGGTTCAGTGTTAACTGAGCATGGAGGATATATTTGCTTAGTAAAATTAAATTAATGAATTTATGAAAATGATCCCACTCCTTCGTTCTATTTTAGTTGATCACTTTTTTTTTCCGTATAATACTTAAGAAATTATAATAAGAAAGAATAATTTTTACTATTCGCTCCTTACAAATTTTCTTAGAATTTTACAAACAGATGTGAACACTTTAAAAAAGAATTAATTTTCGAGAGTAATAGAAGAAAATTTTTAATTAGTACTTTTTAAATTTAGTAAGGTGGACAATTAATATGGACGGAGAATATATATATATATATATATATATATATATATATATATATATATATAAAAGGTTTTCGACACTAGTTATATTAAAGGTTAATCTGTCTTTGACATCTTTTTCCATAGAAATTAGTGAAATATATTCTTTCTTGTCGAAAATAGAGTGACACTTATCTCTATACATTACTAAAATATTTTTCTTAAATGCAAAATATTCAAACGTTTTAATGTAAAAAATGATTTTATCTTGCTAAAAGGCTACAACAATCAAATTAAAGAAGTATTTATCGCTTTGCAAACTATTATATTACAGAGAAATTTATCGAACACATATCCAAAAATTAATGGTTGTGGTTCCTTCTTACCCAAAAAAAACCCCCAAAAAAAAATGATACAAAATATAGCACAATTGTATACACCTTTTGTCAAGATAAGTGGCCCATATATGGACATAATTGGAAAACCAACCACTTCTAATGAAAGAATCCATAATCTTAATACCAAAAAAATAAACAAATCTTGTTTTAACTTTTTAAATTTCTAAAGATTTAAGTTATATAAATTGAAATCGATAATTTAAACTTATTTATATCATCAGTATATTTTAATCAATTATATATAATGGACTATTTAACTTACTGGAATTCTTAAGTTACCAAAAAAACTATATACACTGTTATAATTGCACAGAAGGTCAACTTTCTGATTTGCTATTCCATAAATACCCCCCTCCCCCGGGGGTTTAATATCTGCATTGAATCAAACTAAATTTAAATTTTACATCAGAGTATTCTATATCAAAAGTAAAACGTTTCGTAATAAAGACGATTTCATATTCAACTAAACTTAAATACAAATTTTTTGATTAAAATAATAATATACTTACCATTCCGCCCATCATAACCCTCATTGATTACTACCATATATAATACTCCATGCTTAACCAAGGGGGTGGGGGCTCAGTGGAGAATATGATTAAAAGAAGAAGTGTGCCAAAAGATAAGGGTGTAAAAAGGAATGGACCGACCAAGAAACAAAAAAATATATTATAAAGTTCTAATTATGAAATAAAAAATTATTGGAGCTTACAATGCAAGTATTTGTTGTATTATGTTTACTTTATTTTATTCATTTTCTTTTCCATTTTCCCCTCCTTCCTTTTTTCAGCTCAAGAAACAACTTATAAAATATTTTTAACATAATGTAAGTGTATTATTCGTTTTAGATTAAACCAATGCGACATGTATCTTTCTTATCATTTTTTTCATTTTTTCCTCTTGTTATCTGAAGTCTATATTGAATCTTTAATTAAATTCAAATCGCAGATTACATGGCTCATAATAAAATTTTATATCTTAATCCCAAATTTTTTTTTTTATTAAAAGTAAAATAATTTTATCAATACGCCACACTTGATATTGACACCTCTTTCTTATCATAATAATATGTGTCAATGAAGTATGGGACGATGTAATTATCGCACAGTGCACACTTGGGTCCATTTGAAGAATCTTAGTCGTCATTGTTATTATATTTACTCTAGTTGGTAGCATTTTTTTTTAAAAATAATTTCTTTGTTCTATATATTGTGAAAGGCTTTTGATTTGTTGTATTATATATTTTAATGAGTCGGTTATTGTTATTATGTTCGAACTACATATACTGCTTGCTTCTTTGACTTTTGATTATCTTTTTTCAGTTTGAAGTATAAATCAAAATTGTGAAAAGAAAATTATATTATGCGGAATGAGTCTCAATTGTCACATGTCTAATATTGATATTGATGACTTAAGTTTAATTACTTGAAGTTTACCTTGGCGCCTAATCAAAAGCTATAGAAAGTTAGTAGGGATAGATTGTCGTTTTGCTTTTGTTATCTACCGTCATTTGTTATGTATTGTGTTTCGGTTATTCCATTATTTTACTGCTCGTATTGTTTCTTTCTGGTAGGTTCCATACTACTTTACTTATTAACTGTTATGTTTTCTTTTTCTTTTACTTGAATTGATATACTCAATGAGCTGAACGTCTTTCGGAGAGAGTCTTGTTATGTCCATGAAATTGTGATAAAATTTGTATATACTCTAATTAGTGGGATATCACTAAAGCAAAAATCAGTGCAAAAATGCATTCAACAACATTATCTTAATATACACAGCAGGTTAAACACAAAAATTTGTGCAATCTTCACAACTAAATTTAGGAGGGTAATAGAACTCTCACATAGTTTAGAAATGTAAATGTTACGAAAAAATTAAGTACAAGATCCTTACATAGTTTAGATGTGTAACCGACAATTTCACCATAGTCCAAAAGAGCTTTATCGCAAAAAAAGAAAGTAAATATGATTATTAATGGTTCATTTTATCATCTTAAGTTATGATAGAGTTTCATTATATCTTTATATATTTCCATCATACACTTGAAATTTCCTGTGTGTTGCCACAAGTATAATCATACATGTTTATAGCAATAATTCATTCACAATGGCCTGTTCTCAGATGTGGGCTGAGAACACAATGATGTTGTATATGTAATTGATAGCATTAAAATTCTGAACACAGAATTTTTACATCTCTTTGCCTTAATGAAAATGGTCTTATCGGGTAACTTTATCTATCAAGACTTAGATAAAAAGAAGCTATCTAATAATTTTTTTTTTGCTTCCGCTGAAAATTGAACCTATGACCAAATGGTTCTCAATCACTTTATTCATCGTAGACTACACGTTATGAATCTGTCCAATCCCAATGTCGATACGTATAGTAACCATTGGGTTGAGAAATAGAACCAGAGGACCTTTACAAAGGTTGATTTGGGATCCAGGCCTAATTAGCAACCAGTTTAAAAGGATACACAGTTTGAAAGAATAGCTTATGCGTATTATGATCATGCTTAGGCAAAGTCTGTATACAAAGTGAATCAGGAAGAATTCTGCGTGAATAACTAAGTCCTAGGTTATGTTAAGTTACAGACTATCGATCCATGATGACACTACCTTATAGGATCATTGCCAGTCAACTAAAACAGAGGCAATCTGATAATGTATGCTAAGTAGATAATACGCATATCTTGCATTACATGGTTCTTGATCTACTGGTTTTAAGTTGACGTTTACCACATGTCAAGAACCTAGTATTACTACTCTATCACTGACATAGATTCAGACAAGAGAATCTAGATTCTGAAAAATGGTGAGTAGGATGACCTGATGAGGAAAGAAAGAATGCCAGGATTCATAACATTTCAGGGAAGTATCAAGTAAGACTAGTCAGGATGTATTACAGATATCTTAGCAATGACAAAAATCGAATTTTGACATGAAAATTAGTTACTTGTGCTAGCTAAACAATTTGGAAAAGGAGATGAGCATACATGTAGAGTCAAAATATTATGATGATAAAAGATTCTATAAAGAAAAAAACATATTTAAGCAAGACTACACTTACCTCATAGAAAATCGTAAGGTGTTGAAGAGGAGCCACTGAAACTCCATCGCACAAAAGCTGACTATTTCCTTCAATAACCGAGAAATCCTCAAGGTCCCAATGATACGGTCCATAACTCATGGATAATGATCCCGCCCTTCTCCACTTAAATACCAGGCTTTTGTGCCTAAGCCACACATCACACATTGCATTCTTACCACTAGACCAATGACCCGGGCCTCATAGTGCATAAGTTCAATTTAGCCAATGAACTGACATATCTCCCTACCTTCATCTTCAAAGAAGCTTTGAACATTTATGACAACAATGAGCAAACAATTTCCATTTTAAGAGGGACAAAACTAACAAGCTTTTGCCAGTAAATTAAAAAGGGAGAAATAATATTTGACTATATGCTTCTCCGAAGCCACTTCCAGATAAATCTCTGTGTGTGTGCGTGGGAGGGGGGGGGGTTCTGAGCAACCTGCTGGTGTTGCTCCATGTTCTCAAAAGCCTTCTCACAAGCATGACATGAATGGGCATGCCCCAGAAAATGAAAAGAAGATCTACAGGTAGAACAATGCATATTTTCAAATATACATTCCTATATAAAACTCGGAAATTCGTAAAATAAACTGTTACAAAAGAGAGAAAAGATCAATCTTTATATGATCCACAAACAAAAGTGGAATTAACAAACATCTAAACACTGCATGTACCTTTTTACTTAATTATCTACCTTCAGACTTGACCAATTGTGAGAAAACCCTACTCATGGAAACACCAGAGAGATCATCCAAATTTGGTGTTCCGTTATGAGCAGCAGAAGCACCGGGATCAACTTGACTGAAATCATCGACTTGTGGTGAGAGCTCGCCAATAAGGATGGTGCTGTTTTCTTCAGGATCATCTTGAATGACAGCTTCTTGAAGTTGAAGTGCATACTCCAGATTCCACAGCACATCGCCCATGGATGGCCTGTCTACACCAAAATCAGCTAAGCATTTCTCTGCTGTTTCTCCAAACTTCCTGAGGGAATCTGGTCTTATTTTGCCCTCAAGACTGGAATCTATTATTTGTTCCAGTTGTCCCATCTTCTGCCACTTCATTGCCCATTCAGCTAAGTTGACCATCTCTCTCGGAAGAGATGGATCTATGACAGGCCTAGCACAAAGAACTTCAAATAAAACAACACCAAAAGAATAAACATCGGATTTTTCTGTCAGTTGTTGCCTTCTAAAATATTCAGGATCTAGGTAGCCAAAACTTCCTTTCACGGCTGTGCTAACATGAGTTTGATCAAGCTCAGGCCCTGTCTTGGATAGTCCAAAATCAGCAACTTTTGCCATAAAACTCTCATCAAGCAGTATGTTTGCCGACTTGACATCACGATGTATTACTGCTTTAGCATAGCCAGTATGAAGGTAGTGCAGACCTCTGGCCGACCCGATGCATATCTCCAGCCTCTGCTTCCAGCTCATACTGGGTAGATCTGACCCATACAGATGGCTCTTGAGGGTCCCATTCTCCATATACTCATAAACTAGAATCATTTCATTTTTTTCATCACAGTATCCCATCAATGAAACCAGATGCCGATGGCGGAACTGAGAAAGCATCTCAATTTCCGTTCGGAACTCTGCAAGACCTTGTTGGGACTTGGGATTACCCCTTTTCACAGCCACCTTTGTTCCATCATACAAAACACCCTTGTATACCTTCCCAAAGCCACCTATTCCAATGACCAAACTCTCATCGAAGCTGCTCGTTGCTTCCAGCAAAGCTGCAAAAGGAACGCGATAACTCATGTTTGAAGCAGCACTTATGGTTGTTCCGTTTGAATACTTGCTTCCCATGGTGTGTGAAGTGCCACCATTCATAGATAAAGGAATCCATATTTTTGACTGGGCAAGCTTTTCTTGTTTTTTTCTTCTATGCATGCAAAATAAGATGCCAACTATCACCAACACAACTGGGACACCTATACACACACCCACGATGACTCCGACATTCTTCTTTGCCTTTGAACTCGGGTTAGTAGGAACAGAACCTACCTGACTAAGGCTGCCCTGAGAGTTATTCAACTTCAGAAGTTCCAGTCCATTTAGGAAAGCATCAGGATAAGCACTCCTTTGAGATGGGCCCACACTAACGTTAAGCCTATTACTTTTAGCGGTTGGAGTAACATAATCATTGTAATAAGCTGTGGCCAAAATTCCCTGAACTTTCTGACCCGGATCAAAATCAGAAGCCACGCTCCAGGAGTTCACATAAATGTTAAACAGCAGCTGATTGGCAGCTATACTCACTATGTCACAGAAGTGTAAGCGAATGAAATATTGGAACCCAGGATCCACATTAAACATCCAGGTCACGTTAAAATTGGCATCAGGATCATCACCAGTACCAGCCACGTTCATCTTACTACAAGTACCATACACTGACGGTGGTGCAATATCTGGTGTTGCTCCATCTGCTGGATATTTTACGGATCCAATCTTACTAACCGACATAGCTGAACTCGGCTGCATCAAGAAACTTTGATCAGTAACCCAAGTTCTCCAAAGTGTATCATTATCAAACGACACCAACGATCCACCCATGTTTACCCTAGCAACCGTTTCGAGAGCCTGTGCATACATACCACGGAATGTCCCAGCTGGACTAATGGTGGAGGCATCATCAGTTATAAGGACATCAGGTACAGAGACAATTTCCATAGCATTTATATAAGCAAATGAATTGCTCGAAGGAGAGAACGTTACTACAAGGTCATTCGCGGTAACATTTACTGAAAATTCCTTGACAGAAGCATTTTTTGGAGAGAAATTGCCAAGAAGAACATTATTTTGAGTGGAAACAGAGAACATTGCAGTGCTCATATCATAATTTTGGTAAACAAACGGGTAAAAATAAAGGCGAATCCAATGCCTCCCCTTCAGGCTAATTGGGAATTTATAGCTGGATTGTTGAGTAAAAATTCTAGCAGTTTGATAAAGGGGTGAATCATAAGCTTTTGTAATTGAATTTGAAGGGGTATCAGCCAATATATCTTTTGAAGTTGACAAAAACTTTGAAGCTGATTTATCAGCCATAAAAACCCTATTACCAACATTAGTATCTTTAGATGATCCACAATCTACTAAGAAATTATCAACAGGTTCAAAACCAGAAACACACAGAACACCCAACACCAATATAATCAAACTCTTCACTAACAATCCAAAACCTTCCATCATCATTCAAATCCCAAAAGAACACAAAATTAGACCTTAAAGGCTAAAACCAGCAGTTCTTGAAAAGGAACAGTAACACAAAGAACAACTATTCCATCACCACAGAAGCACAATATATGAAATACCCATCAAATGAAACATCAGCAGAAGGGTAAAGATGTCACCTTTTTCATTCAAAAGAGCTCCAAGACTGAGAAACAAGAGAAACCCAAATCAATAATGAACAAACAGAACATAAATCAGAAGAAAAACTCTTGAAGGGGGTAGCAGAAAAATAAAAAAAAAATTATTTTTTCAGGTAGAAAAGAAGAAAAAGAGAATGATATCTTGGATTTTGGAACATTAACAGGCAGGTTGATGCTATAACTGAAAACCCCACCTCAGATACAAACAAATTAATAGAATTTTAAATTCAAAGAAAACAAAAACATCATTTTCTAGAATGTGAACTAGCAATTCATGGAGTCAAAAGGAGCCATTTTGTATCAATGTTTGTGCCAAAAATTAATTTTTTATGAGGTTTTTGATGTTGTTGACTCTTTGTGAGTATTGGGGAGTGGAGTTATGTTGTTCAGCTCATTCATGGAGGGTAAAGAAGAGAGAGAAAAGATGGTGGCAATAACGGTGTAAAAGTAACAGACAATATTTATTTGAGCAGAGTAAAGAGTTATGGGCTAAAAGAAGAAAGCTAAATTAGTGGAGCAATCCATTCATATTTTTTAAAAAATAATTAATTAAAAGCCACTCCATTTCTTTTACTATTGATTTTAATATATAAAAATCAAATTATATATTTTATTATTAAAGATATAAATTTTAAGTATGTCATATGAAAATTAAAATTAAGGAGTTGTCAAGATAAGAAAAAGGCATTACTTTTTATACTAACTTTTATAAAATAAGTAAGATAATTAAATTAAAATAGATGAGATATAAAAATAAATATCATTTATTTATATTTTATGTATATTTATTGAAAACATAATAAAATGATTTCTTATGTTTGAACTTTCTATTCAAAAAATTACTTTAAATTCATCAAATAAAATTTCAATTTCAACCTAAATTAAAAGTATAAGGTGAAGTTAAAATTAATTACTACTCATTTTTTAGCAAGTAGGCCAAGTCTTTTCATTTTCCAAATCATATCCAGTGAAATTGTCTTTTTTATTGATAAAAATAAATCACAAGTCACTATAAGAAAGCAATTTGGCAACAAATTAAATTTACTTAATAGCATAACTATGGCAGAGTCATTCTTTAATTTATTTTATTAATTATAATTAAATTGACAATAAGATGGATATTTGGTGGCTGTTTACATCAAATTTGACATTTTCCCCTATAATTGATTTGCTTAATTAATGTAATTATCCAACAAAGGAAGCTGAGTCTAAGGCCACTTCCTTTAGTTTTAATTTCACTTTCACATATACCTCATGATCATTTTTTATGTGAAATAATAATAGTATAAATAATATAATGTCTTTAAGTGGTATAGTTTGTAAATAATAACTAATAAATATACAGGTTTTCGTATATTTATTCAAATATAAATATACACATAATAATCATACGTAATATATAAATATTGTATATTACAAATCTTTTTCCTTAATCATCCTATCTTGTTACGTTCTCATCTAGGCTCTAATATTATAGATATCTTAGATGTATGTTTATATTAATTACGATTAATTTATAGCAGCTAATAGACTGAAGTCTAAAGACATGGCTTTTAGATAGAAAGTCGAAGATTATGGTAAAAGAGTAGAAATAATTAAGTATTGTCCTATTTTTATTAGTATAATTTAGCTATCACTAGTTTCTTCTTCTTTTTTTTCGGTATGTAAACTAATCTTTGTTGTTAAACTTGTTTTGTATGTTGTCTCTTTTTCTTTCTTAATTTTCTATTTTTAGCTAAGAATATGTGCGAAATAGTTTTTCTATCCCATAAAAATAAAAATAAGGTTTATATACATGCTATGCTATCGTATACCCTTCATATAAAATTACTTTGGATATGCCTAATGTTATATAATCTAATATGTGTTCACATTAAAATTTAATTGTGAAAATATAAAAAAAGATAAGCATCTAATAAAGGTTGTGTATGTCATGGTAGCCACTTACAAGAAAAATAGTAGTAGGTGAAATGGTCCATCAATCTTTTTCTTATATGCACGTATATATGTTATCAACGAACATATATTGGTCTTTCAATCAAATCTATTATAGTTTTATTCATGTTATTAATCATTTCTATTGTTTTTACATGAATTTCTACATTTTTATATGCACAACACATTTTATTTTATTTTATTTTACCAGTTATATCACACCACAATAATTGATATAGAGTTAAAATAAAAATTTGAAGTTTATAAGTATTCAATGACTTTGTAAAACTATTAACATATTAAATTTAAATTTAGAATAGACCTGTCCATATTAGTGTGCCTATTTTTTTTGAAATTTTCGATCTACCTATTATAAATAAAATGAGTATTCAAGTTGTCAAATCAAAACTATATAATTAATCTTTTAAAAGCGTGTGAACTTTCTTACATATTTAGCCACATGACTATTTTTATGATTTGGTATAAGTTTGTGATGTTTTCAAAGGGACTAAAATATAGGACAAATGGCTACACATAATTGAAAGAATTTAGGGACAAAATATGGACATAAAGGAAAACTACAAAATAATCAAATATCAAAAGGAAGGTGCTTGTTTTTTTAGTTTTATTTTTAGGACAAATGGAGGGATATCTCCAGCTGGAAACAAATACTTAATTAATTTATAAATTTGTTGCATTCCATTTCCCATGTAAAAAGCCAAGCCCCTTGTAATTTAATCAAATTCAGCATAAATTTCTTTAGTGTTATAACAACATATAATAAGATGGAACATCTGATTTTGTAGTCCTCTGTTAACTTATTTTCAATTTTATGTCTTTTTAATAGAAATCTTTTATATTTATATCTAAATAATCGAAACATCATTTTCTTCTATTCAATTTGTAAGGGGTCATACAAGATTGTTTGTGTTTTACGGGGTCATTTGGTTTCAAGCAGTTATTCGAGGATTACCAACATACATACAATACCTATACATTTTAGTTGCTAAATTGTGTATAGATACGTATACTATACACTTCGGTTGATATATTGTGTATAGGTATGTGATGTATAAAGTATACTATATGTATGATGTATAAAGTATACTATATATACACTACATATACACTTGGATCGATATGTTGTGTATAGATATGTATACTATATATATTATGTATACACTAGATACATATTTTATACTATTCTTAACTAGATGACTCAAAACTATGACCCGTAATTTTCCCCAAAAATGATGATTCAATTACATTTATACTCGTTCAAAATAAACAAGATAATCGAAAATTTAAACATATTTGTTCATCTCCCTCTTTAAGGTGAAAAACAAAGACAATTACCAACATTCAACTAATTTACCAACACTTGATTAAACCAAAACCAATCTCTTAATCATCAAAACTTTTTTACTTCAATTGATTCTTTTACAATCTGAGTGAATCTCCCCATTGGTACCCGTTAACGGACTAATATTTCCCATATTAATCATAGACTGAACAAAGCTCTGAAAAAATGTATTTTGGTTACTACTAAATGTGTTCACAATTGATAAAGTTGTTGCTGATGAAAATAACTCTTGATCTGATTGCAAAAGCCCTTGATTGTTCTGCAAATTCGCGAAATAATTATTATCAAAACCATCAGATGTGGTTGGGTCAAGATTAGCCAACGCTGTTGCACTGCCATTTTGAGGACATAATTGCCTAAGGTTTGCCAAATAAGTTGTGTTTAAACTCGGATCTGGATTTCCTGTGCCATTGAAATTGTAAAGACGGGCATTGAACACACGACATTGGGCACGTCCAAATGTATGTGCACCTAATAACAAAGATTTATCGAAATTAATTAATAAATTATTCAACTTCCAAATGGATATGTAATCAAAACAGAGATAGTTGATTAATTACCAGATAAGGCAACTAAATCAGTAAGATTAAGGCCAACAGCAGTAAACTTTGCTGTAATGTTGGTTAATCCTTCAGTAGAAGAAGGAATTGATGTATTAGCTCCAGCCTGGTTTGCGGTTCTACTGTCTCTTCGTCCTAATAAAACATTCCATGAAGGACCACCTGCCTGCACGGTATAAAGTTTAAGAAAAAAAAAAAAGAGGTTAAACCATTTCTGTGTCCGTATATCATTTCATTAAAGGTATATTTTGAAGTTGAATTGTTTTAGATTGTAGAAATGTGACATGCTTTTCGTACCAGAGAAACAGAGGATTCTGCAGCAAGAGCAAGAATATCAGCACAAGAGACAACGCTAGGGCAAGAACTTTCAAGAGCTGTTTTAATATTGTCAACGACGTCGAAACCTCTTGTGGAATTTGTGTTTGGAGCTGCATCTTTTTCACTTGCTATATTTGTTGTAGCGTTGTTATCTAACAAAAGAGAAGCATCACATCCCTGTGAAATAACAAGTAGAATTATGTCACTTAAAATGAGCTAACAAGTAGAACAAATTATGTGTAAAAACTTAATAAGAAGGAGTGAATTTACGTTGACAAAGCAATCGTGAAAATGAAGACGGATGAGGCTGGCTCCAATACGTGCATCAGACTGTAAAGCTTGTTGAATTACATTTTGGACTATACTTGAAACATTTGGACATGTAGTTGAGTAAAAATTAGCACTCAATTGGGCATTTGTTTCATAGAAACTACAAGTTGATAGCAAAATGGATATAACTACTAAAATATAAGGAGACATTTTTTCTCTTGGTATTTATTTTTATTATATTAGATAGAAAAGAAATTTCTTTTACACTTGTGTTTCATGAATTAGCTATAGATCTAGGCAATATATAAAGAACAAAAAAGTGTCTTCTCTTCATGTATTATCCTTGACAATTTCCAACAACATAGTCAAATAAAATAATTTTCTTTATTTGTAAGTGTGTTTGGTGAAATGAGCAAGACGAGATACTTAAAAAGGTTCTCAAATTTGGCTCGAATTATTATTTCCGATCTTACTTACCCTTAATTTAGTTATATAAAAACGGTTTATTTCCGAACGTTGACAATAGAAAATTCAAAATTTCACTTTATTTCCTTGAACGTTGATGTTGGTATGACAAAGAGCGTGAGTATTAGAAAAATAAAAAGTGATCTTCCAATTGAGTATCTGTTTACTATATTAGTTACCACATAATTGTATACGATGATATATCTGTCCCGTATATTTTTCTCTGGCTATATCTTAATATATATAATGCATATTTTTATTCCAACTTTTTATTTGTTATTAAAATTTCATCCATCGATAATTCAATATAATGACTATATATTTCAATATTTTTTTAATAACAAATTTAAGGGTGTAGGTGTATTCCACTCCACCAATTAGGAAACTTGTGTTACTAGTCTATTACAGCAGACTTTTGTGGAAAATAGTCCAAGGCAAATTGGGGAAATAAGTATTCATATGACTTTTTCAATATTTGAATAAAATATTAAAAATTCCGGTGATTTCTTATTAAATTAAAATCTCATGTAACAAGTAATTGATAATTTTTATATATCTATCTATGTTTCAATCTTTCTGATATCGTTTGAATTTTAAGAGTTAAACAATTTTATTTTTATTATAAATTTAGACATGAAATCTTTAAATATTTAATTTTTTTTATATATATTTAAAACCTACCTAAAAAGTAGTACAAGTCTGCAATACTTCTTTATTCAAAATATATTTTAAAATGATATTTAAAAATTATGATAAAAAAGAATTTGTACCATATTGAAATTCAAAGACACTTTTCTCATTAGAGAACCTTCTGCAATAATGGATGCAAGTTGTGACTGATTAATTAAAATCATTAAAGTTGATTTAACATTTTCGATAGTAAATTTTCAAAGATTCTCCATAATTGAAGGAAAAATATATTGCTGTATTAAATTTTAGTAATCATAAATTCCCTTTTCCAATTTCAATAACTACATTTTCAAAAATAATGATTTAGGTATTTTTATTTGGACATTGTTATTTAATTTGTATTCAAAATTTTAAAACTATTGCACATCTATTTGCGTCAAATATAAAGGACATACTCCCTTTGGTCCATTTTACTTATCATGATTATTATTAGAAAAATAATTGATTTAAAATACCCATTAGTTAGAAAATTAGAACAGAATTAACCAGAAAATTTCACCTATAGTGAAAGGAGGAGGAATATTAGATTGAGATCAAACAATAAAATTTATAGAAAGTATATTATAAATTTTTAGATAAAATTCTCATAATTAATTTTGACATTATTTTGATATATATCTTTCTTTTTAAAAAAAAAATGACAATAGAAGATATAATAATAACCTCTCAGTAAGTCAATATGTTTGCAAATAATTGTTGTTTGATAAAATGACAAATTAATAATCTGTCTAATAAACAATTGCTTTGATTAGGTGATTATTAGTAGTCAAAGAAAACAATTTTACTCCAACTACTTTCACCAAATCCTTGTAATATCCAGAGAAGTGTTACTTAATTACTTTGAATTTTGGAAGTCAAACAGTTCACGCAGTTTTAATTATGAATTCGGACGTTAAAATCTTTTATTTAATCATTGACCTCTTTTCCCTTGTTTTTAGAAAATGTGCATTATATTTGTTTGCGTTTTGGATGACATGCATGAAATATGAAGTTATGATTTCAAATTGGTTAGTGGACATGCAATTCAGGATCAAGAGTATAAATTTTAGATTCTTTAAAAGTATGATTTGAGATTTTAAATCGTGATTGTAATTTCTTGATCCATAATTCATGCTCAGCGTGAACAAATTTCGTACCATATGAAAGGATTATATTAAAAAATAATTCAATCACTACTATTGTTAACTAGTAAATCTTTATAAATTATGCGTGTTTGAAAGTATAATGGGAGACATATGTGAATTTAAAAGCATATAACAGAAAAAGTTACATTTGAATTAGTTTAAATCTCTGGGCAAGTAGCTAAGGCTTACCTAAGTCACATTCGTAGTAGTTCTCGTACTTCGTTGTAAACCTCAATACTCAATACACACCTTTTATATTCCTAATACCTTCTTACTGTTGGGTGGTCTTGGGCCTTCTCAACCCAAAAGCTAGCTCAAAGGTTGAGGCTTTCCCTCACACTTATAAATTGACCACCAGCCCCTTCCACTTCCGATGTGGGATAACCCAACAATCTCCCCCTTCACACATCGGGCCTTGGGCTGGAGAGAACGACAACCCAGTTTCTCCCGGTGGGCTGAGACTTGTTGACAACCTGGGCTCTGATACCAATGTTGGGTGGTCTTGGGCCTTCTCAACCCAAAAGCTAGCTCAAAGGTTGAGGCTTTCCCTCACACTTATAAATTGACCACCAGCCCCTTCCACTTCCGATGTGGGATAACCCAACACTTACATGTATATATATATATATTTTGGTTCCAAAAATAATGTCTACATTGAAAATGGGGTTCAACGTCAAAAAATTAGTAAGGGATTCACCTAATATTGAGTCTAATACCATGTGAAGAAAATTTAAATATTTAGTCCAAAACCTATAAGTATAAGGATATATTTATTTAAAAATCTTATAAAATGAACTGAATATTATACTAATATATACTTACACTTGTTGTAAAATATTGTGTATTTCTAGTTACAAGTTGTGTCATAGCTATGAAGAATGAAGATAAAGTGTCCAAAGCAATTTTGTCCTCAATATCTTTCACACGTTGTACGCAACATCCCAAATTCCCAATAATTATTATAGAGATGACTTACATATCTCACAATATTCATCGTCGGTTTTTGTAAATTTATGCCCAATTCTTGCACGTAGAGAAAAGATTAGACGCGGATTCAATATTTAAATTTTTAAATTTCTATAACGATTTTAAGTTCATACTTCTTTCGTTCACTTTTACATGTGCAGTATATCAAATGTGCGAAGTCGTACAACTAACAATAAACAAAAAAGTACTCCATAATGTAACAACTGGTTCATAATTAAATCTTTATATTATATATTTACTAAATCTTTATATATATGTATATAATTTGAATAAAATTATATATTGAGTTCAGTACAGATGAAGCATCGGGTCTTGGAGAAGAATAAGATCACAGAGCACAGCAAACCGCTAAATCATGTGCGCGGCATGCAGCATAGTTTGACGAGTTCAAACTTTTCATGTCTTGTATATTATCTGGCATATTAGTTGACTTCCCTAATTTAACGCGCATTAATTACTTAAGTCAATGGCAATGCAGTAAAATAAAGTCAATGCTATGAAGTTTACCGTTGACTTACCTAGTTTCATGGTACTTCTCATGATTTAATATTAATTTTTGCATGTAATCAAAAATTCTCTTTACCAAATAATTCATGCATGTCTAATTAGTATGTATTATAAAAATTTAGCCAAATATTTATGTGTTAAACTAATTTGGAAACATGATACAAGATTAAATAGGTGTTTGGAGTCCACACACTAAAGCCTCGATTATATTCTGATGACACACTTTTAAAATAATTATCTACATATTCAGGATTTAAACCCGATGCATTTGATTAAGGGTAGAAAAATTCACCTCTGGACCGCAATTCAGGTTTGACAGGGTTGATCTAATCGAAATAACTGATAAGAGGAATAGATCGATCGGTAAAATAGCAATAATTACAGGTGAACGAACTCAGTATTTTATATTTGTATTAAAAAAATCATATAAATGTTTAATCACATATCGAATAATTCTGAGAATTATAAGTTTACTAATAAATTCAAAAATTTATAAACTTTAAATTCTAATTTTGATCGTCCTCTTGGCTTGATTTTCCACGATACAAATTGGATACAAATTGTCTAGTGTGTGAATAATTAAAAGGGGAAATACAACCCAAAAATAGAGGGTCAACTTTTGCCACTTGATAGAAATTAAGCTGCTGGTCAAGAATAATCCAGTTCCTACTTAATAATTACTCCATCTAATTACACAATATTTTCCATATAAAGTAAACCTTATGGTTCATTGTCTTTTAATTCTATTCTTGAGTTCATTATTCTATAGCTCAGCAGAATGGCTAGTTGTCATTTTCTCCTACTTGTTTTAGTTCTTTCTATTTTCTCTGTTTCTGCTGATGGTAAGCTTTCTTCATTTTCTATATTTAATCATTTGGTGTTGACACCTTTTTATCTTCATTAATTTGAATTCGTGTCAGATACGTCCACTAAGAGGTGTCAAAAATCTACTTATGTACTAATCCAAATTCGTATTTGACCTTATATATATGTCCATTACTAGAAACAAAGGTTTTTTCATCGTAAATCAGTGGGAAATTTGTGTACTGATCCAAATTTGTGCTATACAATACGATTTTTTCACTCATTTGTCACTTAACCAACTCATTAGGAACATACATGATTGGAAATATATTCTCACTTAAATTGTAGGGAAGTTACTAATTTTTCTATATGAAAGCATTATTTTCTCATTAATTCTATCGAAATATCTATGGAAACAGTCACTGAATATTTTTTCAATAGGAAATTTCAGGTTTGAAAAAGTATTTTTGTTAATAGTGGGGATGAAGCTACGTACCTATCAAAAGGTTTTCAACACTTGTTATTCAAACTGAAAGCCTCTAGTTAACGGTGGTATTAAAAAACGTACTTGCTTAACTAATCTGAATTCACACTAGCTAGGTCTACTAAGGGGGGTAAATGTACCTATACTGAATTAAAAGGTTTTCAATTCCCATAATTTAAACTTGAGATCTCTGGTTAACGATAGAGGAATACTCTTGTTCCTATATTATCTTTGCTTATTTGATGTTGATTTATTTATTTATTTTCTTGCTTTTTATTTGCAGTGTTTGTGAGCCTAGATTGTGGATCATCAGAAGCATACACTGATCATGAAACTTCAATAGATTGGTTAGGAGATGTTGACTACGTAGCCAATGGAGAATCTCATGTTGTACAATCCAACAACTCAATATCACACGTAATGGACACTCTAAGAGTGTTCACAACCAGGACCAAGAATTGTTTCCTAATCGATGAAATCGAAAAGGGTGGAAAAGTTCTAATTCGAGCTAGTTTTTACTATGGAAATTATGATGGGAAATCAAATCCACCATCATTTGCACTTCAATTTGATGGAAATCATTGGGCTAGTGTTACAACTATGAGTGATCAACTTGTATATTATGAGACAATTTATGTCGTTAAAGGCGATTACCTTACTGTGTGTCTTGCTCAGACAGAGGAAAATCAATTCCCTTTTATCTCAGCACTTGAAGTTCGTGGCTTGGATTCTACTATGTATAGTCATGTTGATGATAATCATGCTTTGTTCTTGAGAAGAAGAGTTGCTTTTGGTTCCAACAAAACTATCAGGTAAAATATTCAACCTAGCTATACTTCAATGTTATCTTGTTGCTTCTCTTTGTGTGTTAGTTAGAGTACTTCTATTTAGCGTTATTAATCAGTGGTGAAGTCAGAAATTTCAATGCATCACTGATGTGGTATTGTATTCATTACGATATGGACAATCTATCTTGAGGCTCAAATAATCAGGGGTTTTGACTTTGATACCATGTTAAATAGATCTTGGACCTAACTTAGCCCAAATTGACACTAGACCGTCCTTAACTCAACCTAAAAGCTAGCTAAGGGGGAGCCCGATGTGAGATTCTTTTTCATTCATATGTCGGACTCCCATGTAGACCTTACTTGTGGGATTACATACACTTAATATGTTGTTGTTGTAACAAATTTGTTTTTTTTCTCTCTTCAAAATGGACAGGAACACAGATGATCACTATGACAGAATATGGGCTCCTGGTTCTGGAAGTTCAATAGAAACACTCACTAGTGATGCCACAACAATTGACACTAGTCATGGAGATCAACCCCCACAACAAGTGTTACAAAATGCAATTTCCACAAACAATTCATTAAGTATCATATCATGGAACATGAATTTTCTTCCTATTGATAATGTTATCTACATGAACATGTACTTCTCTGAAGTAACTCAACTTGATGACAACCAAACAAGATCATTTAGAATTTTTCAAGACACTGAGTCTATCTCTGAACCAATTTTTCCACCTTATGAGGATTTTATTCAAATGTATGTTAGCAATGTCACTGTTTCACCATCCACTATTTTTTCTCTTGTGAGAACCACAAATTCAACACTTCCTCCTCTTATCAATGCCTTGGAAATATTCACTACTAGTAATGCATTGACTGATGGAACAAACACACAAGATGGTATGTACACTCTCTTATATATATTCTACTATTTTTTAATTTCGCAGATAACTTATTTCGGGTTACTTAACGCTTTCTACGTATAGAAATTATTCTCAATTTATGAGTTTGACTTTTATACATTTGATAGTATAAAAGAATGTTACCTAAAAGATTACCATAGACCATAATAACTACTGATAACTTGAACAATATGCATTTAATTATGTCATCGATATATATAAGTTATATTTTTATTTATTGATATTTTTAATATTGTTGAATTATATGTGGGATGTTATACTTACTGAAGAACTATAATTTTTTTTTTTAATATATAGTGGAGACTTTAATATCATTGCAAAAGGAATTTGAAGTATTACAAGGCTGGATTGGTGATCCTTGTCTTCCATCACCTTTTACATATGATTGGATCAATTGTAGCAGCAGTGATCCACCTCGCATTACAGCACTGTAAGTAAAATTTAATTCATTTTAATATACGCCATCTACCGTACAAAATATTTTGAGTAGGGTCTAGAAAAAGACCGTATTCAGGGGTGTAACGTAAACAGTTTATCCTAATGCAAGCACTAGTGATTGTTTTTATGGTTCGAACACGTGATATATATGTTACACGAAGATAGTTTTATTGTTGCTTCAAAGTGCGCCTCCGCTTAATGTATTTTTCTTTTGTTGAATTAAAATTAATTTACAGGTACTTGAGTAAATTCAATCTATCAGGATCACTTCCAGATTTTAGTTCCATGGATGCTCTTGAGACAATGTAATATTTCTTCTTCTTATTTTCAAATTTAATTTAAATGCATTTCTTCCTAAATAGGGATATTTTTATTTTTATTTTTATTTTAATTAATTTCTACCTTTTTTTTTTTCTTCTTGGGTTGCAGTGATTTGAGTAACAACAATTTGGATGGACCTATTCCTGATTTTTTGGGCACATTACCAAATCTTAAAGAACTGTTAGTATAAAAACATCATACTCTGATCAATTTAATTAGCTTGTTTGGTCAATTTTCTTCGAAGCTAAAAGTATTTTGAAGAAAAAATCGGTTTATTTTAGAAAATTAAGGTGTTTTTGAAAAAAAAAAAAAAAAAAAAAACTAACAAGCTCTGATCGATTTAATTAGTTTGTTATGATAAATAATTTTGGTTTAATTTCTTTTCAGGAATTTAGCAAATAACAAGTTCAGTGGACCAGTCCCTGCTTCATTGTCAAACAAAAATGACCTAACCTTAGAGTAAGTAAAAACAACACTAAACATATCTATTATTTTATATTTATTAGACTGTTTAGCTATTGAAAAGATAAAAATTATTTTAATTACCTAGTAAAATTATTTTTAATCATTATTATTTCCATATATAACATATCAATTTATTTTTTTTTAAAGAAACATTTTTGAAAAATTGCAAAATTTGTTATGACACATCAATGCAACATCTACTGAATTAATATTAAACAGATCATATTTTCATCAGCTAATTTTGTGTTTTTTTATTATATATTTCAGTACTTCAGGCAATTCAGATTTGTGCAGTTCATCTGATGAATCTTGCCAAAATAATGATTCATCATCACCAGAAAATGATCAGCCAACAACTGGATCTACAAAGAATAATAATAAGAATAAGAAGAAAAATAATTTGCCAATAATACTGGGAACTACAATTCCAGCCTTCTTGCTTGTGTGGGCTATTGTGGGTATTTTTGCTATTTTACACTACAAAAACAAAAGGGCTACTACATCTCTTATCAATCCAGGTGAAGTTAACTGTCTATTCCGAAAAAATTGTTTGGATATAAAATTGTTATAATTTTTTAATCATCGTGTAAAATGGTTACTAACTCAGTAGCATTAATAATAATTTTTTAACACTATTTAATTAAATCCAATTAAATATGCACTAATATAAAGTTGAAATTTTCAGGGCAAGCTAGTGGAGGCAGCACCCCTTTTGTAGATAGAGTAGTCCAAATGTCTGAAAATTTTGAAAACAATCCAGAGGTTACTGCCCATGATCATGAGAACTCAACAAATGTTTAGCTTTACATGTTTCTTAATTTCAAAAAGAAAATTAATGCAAGGTTAATTAGAAATATCAAATTTATTATTGAGTTGGCTAGCAAGAAAATAATGCATGTAATGTTTAAGATTTTTGTAATTTGTTGTAATTAATGTTCTTACTGTTTTTGGATCATAGTGGCTTTCTTTACCATACCATTCATAAGAATTCTTCCGAACATTAATTTGCTCGATTATCATTTCATTTCAGAAACATCAATTTAAAAATTTGCTCAATCATTATTTTATTTCAAGAACAATATTATAACTTCTTGTACGATCAATCAAGTTCTTCAATTTCTTTTTCATTTGAATGAATTCAAGAACTTGCTCGATCATCATTTCATTTAATATGATGGCTTCTCTCATGTATTATTAGCTCTAGGTTTACTTAGTGGTGCTCCATCTACTGATAGATAATTATTAAGGTAATTGACGCTAACAATTAAAATTATATCATCTTATTTGAATACTATCAGTTTAAAATTTTCATTTAAGGAGCAACTATTCCTATCCCATTTATTTGGTTTGATGCCTCTATAATGCGATTTGAATTTGAATTAATTGACTTTTATTAAGAAAGGCATGGATACTTGAAGGTTAACTTCTTGAATTGTTGTTCTTTTAATATATTTATAATAATATTTAATAAATTAATTGACATGGTGAAAAATGAGATAAAACTGAAAATGAATAGTGGCTATAATAAAATAAAATAAGGATTGTATGCCTATATATTTAATTAGTTTAATTTCTATCTTTTGTAATATGCTTAATTGTTTTCTTTTGTAATATATTTCCCCCCTCCTCACTTTGAATAATATATATGTTTTCTCTTTTTTCTCTTTTTTTTTATATTTTTATTTTTAATTACTTTAAATAATTACGTGTATTTTATATAAAAAATAATATATATTCTTTAAATTATCCTTTAATTTTGATATTTTAATCTCTTTTTACCTTTTAATTGAACTTTATCTGGTTGAAGATATCACATTAATACAAAAATTACACGATATATAATAAAATTGAGTTAAGTCAAAATATATTGCTGAAATTTCGCTCATAATTTAACCAATGCCTTATCCCAAAATGTAAAAATTATAGTAAATCAAAATAATTTCACTCTCCTTATAATATTTATATCATAATATTTATAATATAAAATAGCATGGAATAAATATTTTTATTTTGTAAGATGAAAATGGTATTTGCTATTGTTGGGCTTTTGGGTTTTGGGTTTCGAAAAGTGTTGTTTATATATTTGGCCCTTTTCGTTCCATTTCCCCCTTTTCTCTCTCTTTCATCAAAATCACCTGACGAAGATCAGTAGCTCGCACCTCTTCTTCTCCGGTAATCTCTTCTCCTTCTCTCTCTATCTGCGCATCGATCTATACATACTTATCTGTTAATATATGAAACTGTAGATTTTGTTTATCCTGCAAAAACGTCAGGGTTCGTACTTACTGTTACTTATCATCTAGGGCTTTTCGCTTTTGTCCTAGTTTTCATTTCAATTTACCTATTGAATTGTTAGTTTTTGTTTTAGCGCTGTGTGGCGGCAAGTGTAGATTAGTTAGCGCTATTGAATTGTTAGTTTTTGTTTTCTGGTCGATTGAAGTATGTTGTGTGAATAAGTTTTACTTTTATCGGTTTGTTCGAGTTTAGAATTGTGATGTTTTGTATTTTGTTTAGCTGGATTGTTGTGGATATATTTACATTGTGTTTATTCGATTGGAAATTTTGGAATACTCTCATCCAAATTCGAATATTAGAAGTCGGTTTGAAAAGAATAAAGGAAAAAAAAAGTAATGTTACTTATTGGAAGCTGTGAATTTCAAGTTAAGTAAAAAGGATTTTAGTTGTTGTTATTGTATTTCATGGAACAATCTGGAAGTAATTTGGTGGGAGTACATGTTTTTCATAATTTAGTTCTTATGATGTGCACATGTAAGTTGTTAATTTGTGTATGGAGTGACCTGTTGCATGCTGGGAAATTTTGAAATACCTTTTTTTTTTGCTTAGCTGTCGCTTCCTTTTTCGGTGACTGCGCCATTTTGTGCACTTTTCCATTGTTTCACTGAGTATCTTGCTGTCCTACTCACACAATTGTAGAGTAAACCTGTTGACTGAGGTGGGAGCGCACATTTTTACATTTAGTGCTTTAAATAGAATTTGAAATTGGGATCTCCAAGTTGCATGGTAGTAACATAAACCTGACAATTTTAATGGTTATTACTTATTTACCTTTTCAAATTTTAGCTGGTGTTTTGAAGTGGTGAACTTGATTATGAAAACTGGCTTTCACTGCGTCATATGCTATGCATGTTCAGAAGTTTGTGTTTGTATGCTTCGTGGCTCTCTCTTGGCATGTGTCCAGGCTTAAGTTTTGCTTTGATTACTTTCTGATGCTTTTGTCCTTTTTTCGCTCAATTCGATTCTAGAGATAAATAATACTTTTTGACTGGCTGTTCCAATTACATTCCTTTTCAGATAATAGGTATTTACTCATTGGAAAGGCTTCCAATAATTTCTCCCATAACCTTTCCGAAGAAAAGGATAAGGGAAGCTGCTGTACAACCAGGAAAAAATTCTGCATGACATCTTGACATTTCTGCAATGTCAGGATTACCCAATGTATTTATCTTTCTTGATAAAATCTATTTGTATACTGCTATTTCTGTTCTCCCCTGGACCCCACTTTGTGGGACTACTCAGGGTATGTTGTTGTACATTTCAGTTCTGTTCTTGTATTTAGTTGGCCCCTTTTCTGTTCACTTTCCTATTCTTGGAAGAAGGACTAGGTGCTGATATTGTACAATAAGTTGGTCAATGCTGGTAGAATCTAATCTCCTCCTCTCCTAGATGTAACGATCACTCTTGTATTCATGGCTGTTACTTTGACTGATCTTCCATATTATATAGTTACGGCGTTGACCTGTCTAGTAGATGAACTGTAAAGCATCTTGCTGTTGTCCCAATTTAATTGAAATCAAGCATGCTTGTCCAATGCTTGTGGCAGCATGTGACAGTAGGGCTTCTTAATGCGGAATTGGTCAAATTTTCTTTCAATAGTTATGAAAGACTAATTTCTAGATCAGGCTGATTCACTGGGAAAATGACATCCTAAATTGGGTATTCTCTTAAGGATTTTGTACTGTTGAAGATAACTAGTGCATCTTTGGCATCTCAGTATTACGTATTTCAGTTATGGACTTCCTAATCCCTTATCTCTTGGCTCGGAAGGGCACCAACGGGCGTGTTATCATACATGATAGCTGAGATAAAAGCTATGTTATTATGCGTGGAGCCTTTTAGAAAAGCCCTTGCTTTCTTATATTGCGACTTTGGTGAATGTATATTCTTAGCCATTTGTGGATGGCTGGTTTTTGCATCGCATGCATGCATATATCACTCCACAGAAACCAGCTCCTTTTGTTGGATGAGCAGTTTTAAGATCTAATGTCATGAGTGCTTGATTATGCTGAAGGACAGTTAGGGGTTGAATATTTGAGTTTTGAACAAGGGAAGTTGAGCAGCTTTATGGACCACTTTTGCTATTATTTGATTGATTACGTTTCTCTCTGGTGTATTAGATGTCTTGGATGACATATTTTTAGATGATTTTTTCATGCATGAAAAAAGGCTGTTCTAAGCTGAATAATTTTTTAGCAGTCCACTCATAACGTATTTCCTATTTGGTTGTAGTCTTCTCTAAAGGGATCAGCTTCAAATCCTTCTGACAACACTGGTCGCTCATTTCCTTCTTCTTTCCCTCCTCAATCTGGTGCAGCTTCTCCTCTTTATCATCATTCTGGTGAGTTAAAGTTGGATTCTTATTACTTTCTCATACTTATGCTGATCCATCAATAAACTTCTTCCTCACAGGAAGTATTCAGGGGCTGCATAATATTCATGGGAGTTTCAACATTGCTAACATGCACGGGTCACTTGGTTCAAGAAACACAGCAATAAATACCGTCCCTTCCAGTGGTGTCCAGCAATCTGGAAATAACCTTTCTGGTGGTCGTTTTTTGTCAAACAATCTTCCGGCTGCCCTTTCTCAGGTTTGTGTAATGTTTCTCTCATCATTATTCCATCCTTTTGTATTTGATATTACCCAAGTGGGAAAGGAAAGGAGGGAAAAGATTCGAAGTCATTGTCATTTTCTCGTCTAGGTTTTCTCCTGCACTTGGTGAAGTTTATTTTGAGATGGGAAACCTTGATGGGATAACTTTTAGAGGGGGGTGGCATGGGATGTTGATTCTGGAAATGATTTAGTTTGCTCTTTGGAAATGGATTTATTAAATTTATTCTGGAAATGTTCTTTGTTTTCTTCTCTGTTATATGCCTTGGTGATATTTCCTTGTATTGGATATCTTATGTGTCTGTAAGTATTTGTGTTGCAGATATCTCAAGGCAATTCTCACGTTCATTCTGGAATGACAAGTAGAGGTGGTATGAGTGTTGTTGGTAATGCAGGCTATAGCAATAATGCTAGTGGTGTTGGAGGTTCTATTCCTGGGCTTCTCCCAACTTCTGCAGGAATTGGTAATCGAAGCTCTGTGCCAGGTCTTGGGGTATCCCAAATTTTAGGAAATGCAGGCCCAAGGATGACCAATTTAGTGGGAAATATTGTTGGTGGGGGCAACATTGGCAGAAGCATTAGCTCTGGTGCAGGATTGTCTGTGACTAATCTTGCTTCACGGTTAAATATGAACGCCAATGCCGGTTCTGGAAATTTAAATGTTCAAGGACCTAATAGGATAATGAGTGGTGTTCTTCAGCAAGGTAAATTAGCTTTGAATAGATACTGATTCCCCTCTTCTAGTTTGCTAGCTCCCTTGTTTTCTGTGTTGGTCAACTAGTAATTTTTATTTATTTTATTTATTCAATTTTTTTTTAGCTTGAATTACTGATGGTTTCCCTCTGGCATCAGTTAATTCCTTTCGCTTCTTGCTGGTTGTTCTCTTTTTTACCATCCACAATTATTGAAGAGATTTTCTTCATCAAAAACTTATTGACGAGATATTCCTCACATTTGGCAGAGCCTTAGCTAGTTTCATTCTTTTGTTTTTTTCAGCTGCACTATTTCATGCTTTAAGGTTATGATTAATTTCCAATGTAGTAAAAATGAATGTGGTATGTGCTAATTTTGCTAACCGCAAATCTTGGTGGATGAAGTTATTGGAATTATGGATTTTCCCTGTTTTCCTTATCATTCATTTTCAGACATATTTTCCCCACATTATATCAGGTCATCTTTACTGGAAGGAAAATGGAGATATTATAAGCTTTTCAAAAATTTCAAGTTTTGTGTGCTGTTTCGGTTTTATTAATATATTTTCTTATTTTCTTTGACCGAACTCTACAAGATGATTTAATAACTTCAGCCTATATTTTCTTGAGAATTTTTCCATATGACAAGTCTTTTGAGTTATGAAACCTCCTTGACATTTGAAAACATATAATAACTTACTCAAGTTTCTGGACTAGAAGTGATATATATGTGTGTGTGTGTGTGTGTGTGTGTGTGTGTGTTTGTATTAAGGGGCGTGGTCGGGCTTGTAATTTACTACCTAGTCTCACACACATGAGGTATGTGTGGGACTGGTGCTAAGCTTATATTCTGTCCAAAAACATAACATATTGGATCAAAACTGGACTTCTACATCAATTAAGGAATTATGCCAGTAAAAAAAAAGTAAAAGTAAGGAAAAGCTGCAATACAAATAATACGACCTTCTGTTCGAAATTTCTGAATTATGGCTTGAAAGAAGAAGACAATAGTAGGGGTAGTGCGACAAAAAGAGGTGGAGAAATTGTTTGACGGTTTTGTTGTTTGTCAATAAGTTTGTTTGGATTGAAAAACTATGTTTTGGTTTTTGTTCAACTTGAGTACCTAAATAGGCCGGTTAGAAATTATTGCAGCTTTGGTCATTGCATTCACATAGGGATGTCATTTGCAGCTTTTGTCATTGATTTCACATAGAGATGTCATACTTAGATAGGTAGGTTAAGGTATAATGTAACATCCACTGTTTGTAGGTTGGTGAATCCTCTAGTTCTAATGGTAGTATCTGGAATCAGCCTCTCCGCAGGTACTTTCTATGTTAGGAAATTCCTATTCTGCTGGTGGTCCACTATCTCAAAACCATGTCCAAGCAATGGGAAACCTTAATTCTTTGGGATTGTTGAATGATGTAAATTCAAATGATGGATCTCCTTTTGATATCAATGATTTCCCTCAGTTAAGCAGTCGACCTAGTTCGGCTGGAGGACCTCAAGGACAAATGGGTAATTAAAGTTCCTTCTTCTAAACACTCTTTGCTAGTGCTTTTATCATACAGTTAGAAAGAATACTGATAATACAGGATTCTCAGGTTCTTTGCGGAAACAAGGGATCAGTCCTATTGTTCAGCAAAACCAGGAATTCAGCATTCAAAATGAAGATTTTCCTGCTTTACCAGGATTTAAAGGTGCTTTTTCTCAATGCACAAAGCTCTTACAATTTGTCTTGAGTTGGATGATCAAGTGTTAATATGCTATACATGTTTGTTGTTGCACTTTTTAGCTGGGATCACAAAAGTAAGGGCAGGAGTAGGGAGTAAAAAGAAGACACTGTGGAACCTTGTTCCTTCCGTAATTGAGGAGTTGTCGTGAAATCAGAGATTCTTGTAACCTTCCATGACAGAGTTTTAATGTTTTTAATAGGATATAATGGAGAAGGGAGTTTTTTTTTAACTTCCCTTTGGCTGTACCAAAAAACATGAAATCGATATATCTCCTTGGCGAGTATATAAACAATCAGCCTCTCCAACTCATCTTTTTATTCACTTGAATATAGGTGGTTTGCTAGTTCACAAATTCTGATGACAGTAGCTGCTAACAAGCTCAAATTTCCTCTCTATTATGAGTATCCTGGCTTTGACATATAGCTCTTTTTTCCTTTGAGAAGGAAAGGCAAGGGACATGGGTTTCCGCATTTATGGATGTGTTATTAGTTATTTCTGCCTGAATTTTTTGAAATATGTACTTGCAAGGAAAAATAATTTGTAAATCTCTTCTTTGCTTTATGGTATGAACGAGTTCTTTTTTTGGGTGGGTGGTGGAACCACGGAAGAAAGGGGGTAGTGGAGAATGGCTGAGTGTGGAGGGGGGAGGGGGTTTGCTGGTTTCTCTTCCATGCCAGGAGTCTAATGATACTATTGCTTTCATGTTTGCTAAGGTGGGAATGCTGATTATGCAATGGATCCTCACCAGAAAGACCAGCTTCATGATAATGCTCTTTCTATGATGCAACAGCAACACTTCTCAGTAAGCATAAATTTCTGTAACTTCACGGCTATTTTATACAACCATAAGCTTAGTGTAAGTGCTTCAGCCTGCTGATTCTTCCCTCGATTTAATGGTGCAGATGGGAAGATCCACAGGTTTTAATTTGGGTGGAACATATTCATCACATCGTCCGCAGCCGCAGCTGCAACATGCTCCATCTGTTAGTAGTACCGGTGTCTCTTTTTCAAATATAAACAACCAGGATCTGCTGAATTTACATGGTCCAGATGTCTTCCAATCAGCGCAGTCCAATTATCATCAACAGGTGCATTACTCTAAATTTTCGTTTTCTTTTTAATGATCTGTTATTGTGTTTTGTTCCAATCCTTGTTTTGGGGTGAGGGGACGGCGGGTAGACTATTTATCTTGTCTGCTCCAAGTAAAAGATGATGTAGTCCCAACTTGTTGATGCTTCCTTATCAGTCTTTTATGCCACATCGTGTATAACGGGAAATAACCCCCTCTTGCTGAATAGCAGACTAAAATGTGTTACTTCAATGCAACAATTTGTATGGAGTATGTTTTAGCTTCTCCTGTAAGTTTGTTAGGAGTAAGTTCAGTTGTTCTTTTATTCTCCAAGTCTGTAGAGTTCAGTCTTGCTAGAAGTGATCCTATTGTGTTTGTAATTGCCCATGGTAATCCCCTTCTTTTTTTACGCTGGATCTTTTCCGCCTTATCAACCCTATCTGATTGGAAGCATTTACTTTCTTCGAAGTAAGGTCAAACCCGTAAATTTTGTGCAACATAGTTTCCAACAAAAGATTGTTATAAAGAAGATGTTTGCAACACATTTTCTGCCTCCCATCTATCTTTCTTTTTGTGTGCGTGGTTGGTCCATTGTTAAATCTTCATCTTCCTAAGTGCTTCTCTACTTGAGTTGGCTGTTTTGATTGTCGGAAGTTTAATTTATGTACTAAGTTTGCTAATCAGCAGTTCTTCAAAAAAATAGTTCTTCTTCAAAACAGTTGCTGTGTATCAGCAATAAAGCAGAATTTATCCTCTTGACTACAAGGAGAAAGAAAGAAAAAGAACTACATTTGAAACTGGAGTTTTGGTTTGGTCAAAAGATAGAACAAGTCTAGATTCCCTGTGTGTGTTAAGAGGTGCATTCGTTCATGTTTTCTAACTTTCTTTTAATCTTTCTTTGGGTTCAGAGTGGTGGACCTCCCGGTATAGGATTACGGCCTCTTAATTCGTCAAGTAATGTTTCTGGTATTGGATCATATGATCAGCTCATTCAGGCTCAGCAGTACCAACAGCATCAGGGTCCATCCCAATTCAGGTTGCAGCAGATGTCCTCTTTAAGTCAGCCATACAGCTTAAAGTCCATGCAATCCCAAGTTGCTCCTGACCCGTTTGGTATACTTGGTTTGCTAAGTGTAATACAGATGAACGATCCAGATCTGACTTCTCTTGCGCTTGGAATTGATCTAACAACACTTGGTTTGAATTTGAACTCTGCTGAGAATTTGTACAAGACTTTTGGTTCCCCATGGTCTGATGAGCCTGCCAAAGGGGATCCAGAATTTACTGCACCCCAATGTTATTATGCGAAGCAACCCCCACCTTTAAATGTGAGCTGCCTTTGCATTTTTGTTTATTTGGATCTGACTTTTTTATTTATTGAGATATTCTTTAATTCTGGATGCAGCAAGCATACTTCTCAAAGTTTCAGCTGGATACTTTGTTTTACATATTTTACAGGCAAGTCTTTTGGTGAACTGGTAATGTTCCTTGATTGTGAAATTTCAATCCAATAATAACACAGGATCCATTGTGTTTTACAGCATGCCAAAAGATGAAGCACAACTGTATGCTGCAAATGAACTGTATGTTTTCTGTTTCTTAACAGCATTGGTTGCTCTTATGTGCATATTTTTTCTACTGTATTCCTGAGAGCTAATTTGTCAGCTATTGCATAATAGGATTACTCCCCTTGCTGCGTATTGACCTTCTGGATTTGCAATGTGCCAAGTGCTTAGCTGGAGTCTAGTTAATAGCAGTCTGCATTTTCTGTGTGCAGGTATAACCGCGGATGGTTTTATCACAGAGAACATCGGTTGTGGTTTATGAGGGTTGCCAACATGGAGCCTCTTGTCAAGACGAATGCATATGAGAGAGGGTCTTACATTTGTTTTGATCCGAACACATGGGAGACAATCCGTAAGGTATGGATATCATAGTATAGTTTTGAATTCGTGTATAAGTTGTGTTCCTCAAGTGCCACGTCAGTTTTTATCAAGTTTCCAGTGTTTTAACTCGTCTGCAACTTCAATGCAGGATAATTTTGTCCTCCACTATGAAATGTTGGAAAAAAACCCTGTTTTACCTCAACACTAATATGGAGCGCCAGTTCATAACTGTACATTTTCAATATATTCCTTAATCTAGGAGCCAGGTAGATCACCTGTAGTTTCTGCTCAATTGGGCTGTTGGCAGCAATTGTTAAAATTAGAGTTGTCTTAGTCATTTAGTTCCTTGTATCTTTTAGACGTCGCAAGTCGGAAAGAAATGTATTTCTCAGAATTTCATTGGTGGAAATGCCACCTTTAAAGGCACTGTTGATAGAATAGTAGTTGCTGAAAAGAGACATTGTGGAAGCTGGCTTTTTCTTCAACCACCAACATTGTGGTACAAAGAGAACAAGAAAATTACAAGCACAATCAAAATAAAAAGCAAGTTAATTGCGAGTATATTGTCTTTGTTCTAACTAGTATGTGATGGTCTACCTCTTTTGGGTTCTCCTAGAAAAAAATTTATGGAGTAAAAGCATCCAAGAAAATAATTGGTGATGCTCAAGAACTTGTAAATTTGTTATGCTTTGGTTATTAGTTGAGCCATGAGCAGCCCATGGTTAAAGTATTTTTCAATGACCTTCCGTATTTCTTTAAGTAATAATCTATAGTACAAGATGGGTTCATCTCAATTTAATGCTCTGTGAACGTGCACAAATTTGGTACTTTATACACGACATTATACAAACGGCTACATTTGACTAAGTAGATTATTTTTTCTCGATAGGTAAAAACACGAGTATTATTTGTAAAAATCTATGTAAACTGATTGAGCAAACTTCATATAAAACCGGTACATACAACATCTAAAAGTCTTCAAGAAGAGCTAAAAATTCATAATAAAATCACTAGCTAGCTGTATGACTTATGGCCACCAGAGCAATGTGAATATGTTGTAATTATATCTGAAGTTGAATCTATGCTTGTGACTGTTAGGTCCCTAGCACTAATCCCTTCAATGCAGGCATCAATTCCTCTAACACTTCCCTTTTGCTCAAAATTCTGTCAGATGTACAATCTTCCTCCTATAGACAAAACACAAAATGAAACAGATGAGTAATTTTCTTGGACTAACATTCTTCAGTTTTCTTTTGTTTATTTATACAACAAACAAAAGATCATATCCTAAAGGACAGGGAATAACTCACTTCCCCAGTTGCAGCAGCCATTAGAGCCAAGACACTCACTGTTCCACTCTGGTAATCAACCAAAGTCTTGAATGCCGAGTCATCCAGTTTATCCTGAAAAGTAGTGGTGATGGTAACATTAGTTTTTACTAATGCAGTCTAAATTCATTAGATCAATAAGTCTCAGTAATACCAAGCTTCTTTTTAAGTTAGTTTTGAGCCGAGGTTCTATTGAAAACAACCTCTCTACCTCCCAAGGTAGGGGTAAAGTCCTCCCCAGACCCCAGTTGTGGGATTACATTGGGTTGGTTGTTGTCCTTTTTAAAGTTGGTGAGAAATGAGTGCCATATGCGACATAGCTTTGTTAAGAAGGAGCGAGGGACATCCAAATTTCTTATTCATCGCTGGATAGTTACCACAAGCAAATTTAGATAACTTGCAATTAGAGTATATAACTGTCATCTTTCCATAATCCACCGTATATTTTCATTAATGATGAAAAACTTTATGTAGTGTAAAAAGATTAAGGATTGTACCTTTAACCGAGAGACAGCAGCTGAAATGGCTCTACCAGGAGCCTGAAGAGCTTTTCCATGAACCTATGTATCATAAGGAGTTAAGATCAAAAGAGTGATAAGGATAATCTATAAAGACGATATGCTACAGAGAGAGAGAGAGAGAGAGAGAAAAGTGGAATAGGGGAGAAAGAGGGGGTTAGGGCAGACCTGTACATAAAGGAGAGATATAACTTGCGGTAAGAGGGAAACTGGATCCGTTTCAGCAGAAACATGAGATGTCAAATCCTGCAACCAAAAAGAAAACAATAATTCTATATGATCAACCAAGTATTTAAAGCATAACTAAAGAGTCCTCAAGTATGCAGTAAAGAAAAAGACGAGACTCCAGCCTTTGCATAATTGTGTTCAAGTGAAAAGTCTTATTCACAACCATACTCAGTGGGAAAACTCATCAACACTCAAGGTTCACATCATGTAAGACTTATTGGTACCTTGCGATATGAATGCAAAAGGGTTCTTTCCAATTTCTTGTCAAGCTTCTTCAAAGCTAATCCACTGCAAATATTCCAGACTAAATATCATTCTTCTTGTTCATTATAGGGGCAAACTAAGCGGATTGTGGGGGGTAGAAGATTACACAATACCTTTCCTCGGCAACTTCTCTCAGTGCTGACATAAATGATTCCACCCGCTGCCAATTGAAAGATCTTAAAGTTACTTAAGACTCGGCAATGTAAGAAAATGCAACACAGATGATTAGTATTCCTAGCAAATGAGAGCATTATTGTAGTAAAAAGCACAAGTAGTGTGATTTTGAGACGAGCAAACATTTGTAAGAAACAGAAGCAAGCATAACATTGACTTCAGAAGTAAAAGTAACAAGTCCCATGAATTGTAATATTATTTCCTTCCTTCACAGAGAAACTTGAAATATCCATGCTGCAGTAAAGAGTAAATGTTTTGGCGTTGATGCTTTAAATGGAATAATGGTTTGCAAGAAGGTTTGCAAAGAAATTCTGGTTGGGGGCTTTCACACAGTTGGCAGCTGTTACATGGGCACCAGAGAGAAAATAGTAACTGACCTTCCCTTCTAAAGCTTCAACTGTTGCAATGGCCTTGGCTGACATACTACCTGGCAGACTCTTAGCCTAGATAGCATTAAATCATAAACATCAATATCAACAGTAGAAATTATTCGAAGTGCGTCGATGTATTTATAACAGAAGAACAAGTGAAATATATTTACCAGAGCGCTTCTATCTCCAGGGCTAAATAAAATGGATTCGGGAGCTTGAGGTTCAACCGGAACTCCATTTTTCAGTTTATTGAGCATATCCTGAGTGAATAATAAAAGGAGAACGGGGTAGGAAGGGGCTTTTAAGTTCGCAAAAACCAATACTATAAAACCAATAAAAGAAGTAGTTCACATGTATTACCAGGTTAAGCAACAATGTATCAACAATTGAGGTTCCTGTAGTTCGCAATAGATGCTTGTGTAGAAGAACCTATGCGTCAAAGAGAAACTATAATAAAATTCTGTACTTATGTACAACTAGAGAAACTACTAAGTAATGGAGCTGAGAAACTTACGAAAGTTGATGGGTCATCTTCAAACAAATCGAGGGCTTTTTCATAAAGCTGCATGTTTAAAAATGACTGCAACAGAAAACCAGGAATCAAATCACAAATCAAAATAGACCACATGACTGCTCAAGGAAAGAATTTTTTTATGTATGTATGTATGTAGAAACCAACAAAGAGAACAGAAGCACGTGTATGACATCATTAGCAGAATGAACAATGGAGAATGCAGGATTTTAGGCAAGCACTAGTGGCTGGCTTGTAAGTGGGTCGGGCTCTAGGGCTATGTTGGTGTTAAGGCTTTACTTTCTCACTCAAATTGACATTTACTTACTATTACTTTAAGCAGTGTTGGACAATTGTATATATAGTTTTGACTTTTAGAAAAATGAATCCACATCCCACATATACAAGGATTTTTTTTTTGTGAAGTGTCAGATGAGACCACTTTCTAGTGGGTGCCTCCACCACCGAGAAATAAGATATCCTAGTACATCATTCTCTGAAATAAAAAAACAATTATTTTAAGGTGTCGGCGATTTGCAGTGAGAGAAAATATTTTTGCACAGAATCACACAGGTCACCTGAGGTTTGGAGAGTTTAACCAAAGGAATCAAAGCCGACGGATTGTATTAATGCTCATCATAGTGGGAGTAGACATGAATATCCATAACTTACCTCATCAAGTTTCTTTTGCAAATTATCAAGTAGTTTTTTTATTTTTTGGGTATTTTCAGTGAAAGCAGCCTTCTTTCGTTCCTTCCATGAATTGACGAGCAAAGGCCTCAGATGTTTTGCTAAAGGCAACAGAATCATCTCCGGGTCATCCAGACCTGTGGTTGAACAAATGAAAATAGAGAGTAAGGGCAGTTAGGAATAGACCGTTAGACAGCTATAATACTCGAGCAAAGAGTTATCTCAATGTACCTTGTTCTTCAAAGTCAGGATTTAGAGATGTAATCTTCTGAATTACCCATTCTTCAGAAATACCGCCAACACTGTCCTCATCCTTTCTAGCACCTGACTTTGATTCTGAAGTTTGTGAGCCAGATGACCCCTTACCTCTCCTCTGGCTTTTCTTAGATTTACTTGGGGCAGGTTCCTGGTTATCTGTCCCTGTTTCAGCTTGCACCATCTTAGTATTCCCACCTGATTTTCCTTTTTTCTTCTTAGATCCTTTATCCGAGGCCTGTTTGCTGATACCGGCATCACTGCTTGTTTCATTTACTTCAATGGTGCTACTATCATATCCAACTTTAGAATCTTTAGCAACACGAAACTCATCTACAGGGCCAGAACCGACAAGCCCTGGAATGGTTAATGTTTCCATCTCTTTTTCCATCCGATCAAACAGATCCTATAAAGAAATTTTATACCCAAAAAAAAGAGACATTATTAAGGTATCAGAACTTCCACAGAAGCTTAGCAATACAACGTTTGAATTGAGATTAGATTTTAAATGAAAAAAAAATCAGTGGTACAAATTATTACAATACCTTGACAAACCCATTGCTAAAAATATATGTATCTCCCAAGATAAGTGCTCTATTTGACTGAAAAGAAAAACCAAGATTATGAGATCACGTCAGAAAAATAATTCTCTCTATAAATTGTCACTGCACAATTCTCATGCACTACATATTTGGAATGGTTCTGCTTCATGGTAGATCCAAATGCTACAAAGGTTTGCATTATCCCCAAAAAAAGGTTACAAAAAAGTACGCCCACGTGAGAATCACTGGCACACGAATACAAAAAGGATAAAACCTAAGATACGTGTACAAGAGGAACAAGGAAGCATCACCTTTTGTGCTGCTTGAACTGATGGACATAATGACAAAATCTTAAATGCATCTTGGCTACCAAAGGAAGCGGGTAAAACTGAAAGCGAATCAATCCTGCAACAATTTAAGATCCCCAAAATGTCAAATTATGCATTATCCTGCAATGCAGGGACTGTAGTGAAGTTTTACGTGGCCAAGCCGCCAAGACCGTTTATTGAATTAAGTTGAAAGGAGCACAAACTCATAAAAATAGATCATACATAAGAAACCATAGATGAAGTTCAACCCACTAAATGTGTTGTACAAACAGGCTGTGCGTGTCTATGCTTTCATATTCGGAAAATATTGTTCGTAAAAGTGTCAACAGATGTCATCTTTCTACTCTGTACACACACCTCCCAATTAAATGACAGTATTTGTGTTCAATGAACAGATGAAAACATGAGAAGGGCATGAAACAGTACCACTTGTTCCTTTCCAAGTACCAACTTAGACGTTGGATGGTACTATGTTCTAAGATGTAAGAGGAAATTTTATGGTTTTTAACATAAGAACATTCAAAAGAGTAAATCCAACTTATACGTTCAGATGGATTAGAACTGCACAAATAACAGACACAACTTTTACAGATTAAGTTCATTGCACATTTCTAAATTAAGTACGTGAAAGTAACTTTTCCCACTTATGGACCCTTACCAACTATTACGTTCTATGGCATCCTCAACAGCGGCATCCAGCATCTCAATTATAGAAGGGTGAGCAAATGTTGAGTCCAGAGATATACCATCTGGATATCTGGACTAAAGTGGCATTCATGACCAGAACTTAATTAGATAAAAATTCAAGGAACATATGCAACTAGGAAAAGACAACGCAAAATACCTGCAGGAATTGAGAAGGTTGCGGAATCCCGAGTTTTTGCAGAGCTTGATAAGTAACAAAAGAATTCTGCATTACCAAAAACGAAGGGATATATAATCCCTTAAGAAGATCAATATCTGGACCCCTGCCTTTCACTTCTCTATCCTAAAAAATAGGCCATGATAAGTAATATATGGCACTTTTCTTTCAAGATTTTCTGGGTGTTATTTTGTGGAGCTCTATTAAAGTTTATATTAAGAAGAAATATCTTATATTGTCTAGAAGAAAGAATTAAAAAGTTTGGGAAGAAATAGAGAAAACATTAAGAAGTCCGGGAAGGAAGAGAACATTTTCTTTGGAGATTAAAGAATTGTCTTCTATTTGGGAACGATATGTCTACAAAAGCTTTATCAGGTTATATATAATACCAAGTTTTCTTTCTGTGAGGGACGCAAAATTTTTGTTCTAATCACTTGGCATCAAATGCTCACGTCTTCTCAAGATAACGTTTCTAATGAAATGTATATGCCTCTCAAGCCAAAATATATATAGTCTCAGTAAAGGTAAGAGCATCTAGGTGATTGTTTTTTTCCATAAAGCCATAGAAACATTCAGGTGTTTGAACTTGTCCAGGAGATTTCATCTAACTACAAAAATAAATGAATACAGCCGGAAAAAAAGTAGCCACTAAAAATAACTTCTGTTAAGAAATTTATAAAGGAATTAATTTAAATGCTTCAAAGAAACAAGGTGCAGCAACAAGTACTACTGGACCACATCTGGAAAAAAATTCATGTCAAAGCAAAGTAACTAGAACTTTAGATCCAACATTAATAGCAGATCAGTACAGATACCCACCTGCGAAAAGAAGGAATCTACACAGTCCTTTTGTGCTATGGCAAAGACCTGAAGAAATGGAGCAAAGGTAGAATAACAAAGTTATTGCACACAAACAAAAAGTGCAAAGACTAGAATGAAATTCAATACAT
Organism: Solanum lycopersicoides; assembly: GCA_022817965.1. Taxonomy (NCBI): domain Eukaryota; kingdom Viridiplantae; phylum Streptophyta; class Magnoliopsida; order Solanales; family Solanaceae; genus Solanum; species Solanum lycopersicoides. The sequence continues at coordinate 73,665,502 of CM040628.1, forward strand.
AATAAATTAGGTCACATACGGAAGGTGTCCAATGAACTCCTGCACGAAGAGAGCCGAGAATCTCGCCTTCTTTTACTAAGCCATTAAACAAGGACTGGAAAAATGAAGTGTCAACAGCAACACCAACAGCTCCATCCATCTCTTGCAGTAAAGTCAGCAAGGAGTTCCATAATGCTGTTGTGTTCATTGGGACAAAAATACCCCTAGCTGAACCACGGACCATTGCACTTACACGAGCAACATAGGCGGGTGTATACAACTGCCCACCTTCAAGCCTACCTTTTACCTAAATATTCCATACAAACATATCAAAACTTTGATCACATAACGTCAACCCTAAATTTCTACACAGAAAAAGACAGATATTTACCGAAGTCCCAAGACGAGGTTCAAGAATGGATACTACTAGCTCTGATCCAACTTGTAGTTGTCCTGCTATTTCAGCAATGGCAATTTGGCTACATTCTTGAAGTCTTTCGTTTATTTCTTCAGCTGCTGTATCCCAATAAGTACTCGAAATAATTTCCCCATTAATTAACATGAGGGATGAGTCATGAGATACTACATACTGAGCTTGTTTCTCAACATGGTACAAGTCTACCCCCGTAGAATCAGCTAAATCAATCAACGAAACACGTCCTAGTCTGTTGATCTCTGCCACAATTTCATTCCTCAATTGCTCCTAACATACACCCATATATAACTACAATTAAACAACACCCAATGAAGAAAGATCACAAAATCCACATATATAAGCAGAACTAAACATCAGCACCATAAAAATCACATTTTTTCCCCACAAATTTAGATAAAAATAACCCCTTATGCCACCACTTCAATTTTCAACTGCTACCAAGTCCTATAACACACACACATAACTGCAGTTAAACAACACCAATAAACAAAATTCAAATTACTCATTTACAAACATAACAAAATATCGCCACCCTTAAAAAAATCTTGAATGATTTTCAACTTACAACTACAAAAATCCAATCTTTTTTAAAAAAAAGTCATATAGACCGAATGGTACCGGAGTGATGTATTCTTTGCCGGAGATAGTATGAAGGAGATCAAAGTCAATGATTTGGAGCTGATGAAGTTTCTGGACCAATTCGACAACATTTCGGTCTGATAATCGAACAGTAGATTTTACTTGTTGTGCAAATTCAAATTGTCTCTGCAATTCCAGCAATTCTTCATCCATTTTGCTTCAGTTTTGTACAACACTAAGATTTTTGTTTATATAACAAAAAGAAATGGAATTAACCTAAATCCCTACCCATTTATTTTTACCCTTTATACATATAAGTAAAAAGGATTAAATTTACCTTTTTGTATAACAAAAATAACTATGATGCAAGTAAATAAGACCATGAAAATTTTATTTATTTATTAATTATATTTAAAAAAAATCAAGATTTGATCATGAAAATTCTAAAGACAACTTGAAATTGTATTTAGAATTTAAAAGTATGCTAAAACTTGTCTTTACTTTTTATTTTATTTTACTTTCACTGTATTGTTCTTCTTTTTTTTTTTCATCCTAAATTTTTTGTTTTTATAAAAAATAACTTTATTTAAAGTATATTTCATATTTTTATTTTTTAAAAATACATTCAAACAATCAAATATTACATACTGATTTAATTATTTTTATTTATCGGAAAAAGTATTTTCTAATAGTATATAAATTACATAGAAGACACAACTTACTCTTGCAACATCAATTATCATCATCATTATAATAAAAAATTCATCTTCTACTAGAAAGTACTATGTAGTTGATATTATCGGACAAAAATCCTTTTTCTAAAGCAACACTAAAAATTTGAACTTAGATCGAAGGTCGTTTAGTAAGTTGGAGGTTGAAGCGATATAAAAGTAGTGTTAACATAGTACTAGTCTCAAATTTTTCCACTAAAGATAGTACTAGTCTCAAAAATTTTGCAGCAAAAACAAAGTTCAATTGTCAAAGAAACAAAAAAGTTACAAACATTTTATAAGGCATATATTTTGAATTCATTGTTGTCATCAGAGAGGGCTGAATCAGAGTGTTCCATAGAGTTCCTTCTCATGCTCTTCTTGTTGGATGACTCGATGCGATGCTTAATGACCCAATATAACATTACTCCGATTGTTGAAGCCATTATAGTTGCTCCGAGTATTGTTACAATAACTGCCATCACCCAATAACGCGTGCCAACGACTACAAAAGATAGAGCCAAGTATGCAATTGATACAAACACACATGCTACCCACATTAGCTTGTTTATGATTGCCATCAACTTCTTCTTTGCTTTGCTCTCTATAACCACCACTGTTGTCTGCACTACCACAACTGCTAGTGAAATGAATAACGCGATTGAGTCAAAGACAAAGAACACCAGGAATCCAGGGTGGTTTGATATGTTTGCTTCTCCAATTATATGGCCCGCTGGGAGGTTGTCCGGATCCATATAGTATTGCCCTGGCACTTGAAATATTCCTGCAAAGGCAACTGTGGCAATGAGTACAGCTACAACTGTGGTTGAGTTGATCGCGTTGTTAAGCCCTTCTCTGTGCATCTTGTGCAACCGCTTGGCAATGCCTTGAACGCGTCTTCTAGTTTGTTTTGTGTGTTTTAACTGATCGTGAACCTCGTGCTTAATGTCACTAACGGTTTGCTTCAACTCTCTAGCTGGATTCGTTGCCTGTGGCTTTAGCACTCGGGCACTCTGAACACCATATTCCTGCAGGATGGCTACCGTGTCAGCCTGTGACATTTTCTCAGCAGTGTCTAGAGCTGTTTCATGTGACCTATTGATAACTTTCGTGTCTGTTTCGTTCTGTGAGAGCAGCAATTTAACAACCTGCATAAGCTCAAAACAAGTCAGTTCTCCTCTGTGATCAACAATTACTCTTAATTTATACTACCAACAATTTGGATCATATATGAAGTAAGTTGTTCAAGTGCAAGGAATACATCAATGACATGCTAATAACACATGTAGACACGAAAAGAGTGTAAATTTTCGTCTCTAAGTGAAACACACGAAAAGATCAGCAATATTGTACAACTTTCGTTTTCTGTCCCGGGCACAGAGAGCAGACCTAGGATTCAGTGTCTCGTATTTACAGGTGTGATAAATGACATTTCTACAAACTTCACGCAGACGTTTTCTCATATTATTTCTATAAGTACTGTTTTCCCATCTAACATCAGCTACAGAAAGAAGTTTTAGATGAAATATACCTCAGCCCTTCCTTTACGAGACGCTATATGCAAAGGTGTGTTTCCCTTATTGTCGACCATGTTAAGTAATGAAGGATCAGCGTTCGTGAGCTCCTCTACAACCTCGAGATTTTGTCCTTTGACAGCCATGTGAAGTGCGGTCTGTCCCTTATTATCCATCCGCGTTGCGATCCCTGGCTCCTTACTCAAAAGAGCCTTCAAAACCTGCAAATGTCCATTTCTTGCTGAAGAATGTAATGCTGTTTTCCCATTACTTTTAGCTATAGTGGCCAAACTGCTTTGTTCCTCCAAGAGATAATTCACCATCTCTAAGTGCCCTTGGTTCGCTGCAGTATGCAAAGCTGTCGTATTTACTACATCAACAGTCATCGCGAGCTCGGGATGTGCTTCCATCAATACCTTCACCACATCTGCAACATTACCAAAAATGAACCAGCTAGTTCATCAAAAAATTCATAAACTAGACATCAGAATTGGTAAAGTTGCCTCCAGGTGACCAGAATGTCACAGATTTGAATTGTGGAAACAACTTTTTGCAGAAATGCATTAAGGTTGCATACAGTAGACCGTGGTAGTCCGGCCCTTCCATAAATCAACCCCGCACATAGCTGAAGCTTAGTGCCCCAGATTACCTTTTTTAGACATCAGAAAATGAAAAAGGCTAAAATGATGCTAGCTAGCTAGCTTAGTTCAACTAAACTCAGTATTTTCGACATGGAAAATTTCAATTTTTGAAACCCAAAACTTCAAAAGTAGAACGTTAAAGATTTAATCCTAGATACGCGTTTGATGGAACATCGACAGCTTACCTAAATCTCCTTGTTTGGCAGCAATGTGCAGTGCATCAAAGCCGTTCCTGGCTTTGATTCCAGCTGCAACGAGATCATAGTACATGATCATCTCCCTAACCACCTCATAGTAACCATATTCAGCTGCAACATACAAAGGTGTCTCTCCAGCTGAATTTTGCTTTATCAATAACTCTGCCAATTCTTCCTCATCCGTTTCCTCAATAGTATTTTTTATTGCAACAAGATTTCCAGCTCTAGCTGCCGAATGCAAGGCACTATCATCGCGTTTTCCTGTTAATTGTTTCGTCATCTTTTTCCGGGGTGTAGTTGGCTGAGCTGCTGGTGTCTCCATCTTATTAAAAGTTCCCAATATGCTATATGTTCTTGTTCCCTCAAAACACTTAAATCAACAAATCATATTTTTCAACTCTAGTAAACTTTCAAGAAACAAACTTTATTGTATAATCAATCACACATTCCTGGATTCATCAAAAGCCAAAATTCACTAACATTATCAATAGCCTGAAAACAACAAAAAAAAAATCTTTTAAACATATTTTTTTCCACACATGAAGAAAAGACTTTCACTTTCATTCTTTAATTCATGGATTCCATTACACTAGCTAGCCAGAAATCAACAAAAAATGAAGCTTTTAAATTATATTTTTCCTGGCCCAGAATTGCACGGAATATCTGTTATCTCCCACCAACAAATATCCTACGTCTTATTTTCATTCCTTAAAGTATATTACACCATCAAAGATTGCAAAATTAAGACAGAGAAAAAAAAAGGGATTTTTTTTTTACCTGGCATGAAAAAACTTCCACTTTTTGCAATTTTCTTGATATAATTTCAAGAACCCACCAAAAAAAAAAATGATGAAAATTAAACAACCTTTGTGTTTTGGTGTTGAGAAATAGAAGAAAAGCTTCTAAAAAGGGACATGCATTCAACAACAAAAGAAAAAATTAGAACCACCACCCTGAATTCTTGAACAAAAAGAAGAAAAAAAAGAACCAAAAGAATGGAACTTTTTTTTTTTTTTTTGAAGTTGGTGATGATGATTTGAATATTGAAAATCACATTAAGGATATTAATGGTTTATTTTTATTAAAATTATTACTATTTGCTTTTTAATAATTTGAGATGAAACTGAAGAAAAAAATTTGCTTCCTTTGGTTGGTCAATAGTTTCACTAACCATATTACCAGAAGGTCTAGACACCACACACATATATCTGTGCTGTAATTTTTTAGACACATCACTCCAAATATAGAAAGACAGACATCATGAAATATTTGAAAAAGGGCATAATATTTTCAGTTTTTTCAAAAATAAAAAATAATCCGAATGGTGTTTGGTTTGAATGTTTATTTTTTCCCTCGGGGAGTCAACCCACAACCTTAGGATTGGAGTCCCTTGGTGACTCGACCCATAACCTTAAAATTAAAGATGAGGATGTTTAACATAATTTTTTCAAAAATTCATTGTGATGATAAAAAAATTTGACTTCTTTTTCCATATTATTTTAAAAAGCTCATATAGAAACTTGTAACTAGGTGGTCTGATGCATTTTGCATGCGAAGGAAACCAGATATTGATTTACAAATTTGGATATAATTGACGTAATTTGCCTGGTGAAAACTTGATTCTATTGCTTTTACGAAATTGATTATTTTGGAATAAGTTTTTTAGGCTAGGAATTTAATTCTAACATAACACACACAATAGGTTTAAAATCATAAAATTAAAAGACATGACGATGTTCTTGACAACTCTTTGATCCAGACGATGGAAGTCTTGAGAACAAGTAAAAGAGAAACGGGCAGTCACTATTCAAATAAATCAATTCATAAAATAAAAATAATGCAGCTCAATACATAGTAAAGAAGCAAAGACAAATGTGTTTGCTTGTCATTCAATTTGATAAAATAACATAATCTGTGTATGTTAGCTCATTTAGATTTCCATGGGAACTTATCTTTTGACTCAATGAAATAGCACATCCAGGACTGCTAGACAAGAGTTGTATAAATAAGTCATACAAGAGATTAAGAGGCTACATTCCTCTTTCAGCAAATGATGTGATTACCTATCACTCGCCTTGATGTGATTGAACTTCAACGACTGTGAGACAAACATGGCCTCACGAGAATAAGAGGCTACAAAGTTCTCATTCAGTAAACGATGTGATTAGCTATCACTCGTGACTTGTACCATTAATTTGTAGAGTGCATAGCCTCCTTTGTGGCAGCCAGGCATTTTGGAAGCCATGTTCTCTATATCACTCTGACAAAAAAGAAATAGTAGGAAATTAAGTCATTTATAAGTAATATGAACTGGTGATGTCCGAAAATAAAAAAAAAACAGTAGTAAAGTAGTCCAGCACATGAACAAAAGTTTAAAATGCTCAAACTGAATCTTCGCATGACAAAAACAATGTTAGCTTTAGCTGCTAAATGGCCCCAGATAGCACAGAAAGGACATTCCTCTAAGGTTCATTTTATACAATTTCATGCTCATGAGGGTAGAGGACTATTTTGGTTAGAAGGATCTCATCCACTTTAAGGATGAGTGGTGCTTAGATTAAGAAGACGCCAGGATCAGGGGTGGACCCACATGGTGTCCGCCGGGTGCTCGAGCACCCATTAACTTCGTTACAAAATATATATATCTATGTAGAAATTGATAGGTATTTGTATAAAATTAACATAGAGCACCCAATGAATAAATGATATAGTTGGCCCAATGGTTCTTGGATGGGTAGTTAAGACTCTTTTAGTGTTGTTACCAAGGTTCAAATCTCATTGTTAACATGTATTTTTCACATTTTCACTTCAGAGCACCCAGAACCTTAAAATCTTAGATCCGCCACTGGCCAGGATCAAGCATTGTGAAGATGTAAGGTAGAACCAAAGGATAGATTTGCAATTATCACTTTCTATTACTCTTAATGTCTTACAATAGCTAGTGTTTTTATATAGTTATATCATGCAACTCAAACATTCACAACACTAACTCAGGAATAAACTCCAAGTTACAAATAATGTACTTCTATTCTAGAGAAACTAAAAGTAGCAAATCACAGCAAAATTGGGATGAATCAGATAAAAATGTGTTCTCTCTAATGCTAAAAGTTTTCAGAAGGAATCTGAAAGACTCCAAATTTAACTACAAGCTCCAATTCGCTCCAAAATTAACTATATAGCTCCTGCCTTTCCGGAACACTCACATGCATGCCTAGATGCTCCTTCCCCCCCCCCCCCCCCGCATGAGATTTACCCTAGGTTAAGCTCTACGGAACTCAGCAAAAGTGGTTTCATACGCAAGTTAAGGAAAATTAAGAGATAAGAAGACTAGTTACAGGAACTATTTTAACAATTTGTAAAACTAACCATCGAAACAGCATAAAGCTGAGTTGACTCGAAGCCATCCTGGGCACTAGAATACAGTTGTTGAATTTCATCTGACCGAAGATTGCATTTGATGAAGAAAAAAGCAGTTGGTCTATCATTCAATACTCTTCGGGATATACCAATAAAGATGGGGCTGGACTGAGTATAACATTAAAGATAAAGAATAAAGAACAAGAGTTAGATGGATTCTACAAATATGATTCCTAATATGATGCAATTTTATCAAAAGGGAACAAAAATCTGAGTGTGCACGTAAAAACACCCCCCCTCAAGAATTGCAGAGAGCCATATTCATAAATAATTTACCAGTCTCCAACTGATCATATTATGAATGCAACTTTATTGTGCAGCTGACAATCAATGTATCCAACATATTATGTTATACTATATTTGTCAAAGATAACCTTTAAATGGCATATTAAGCCCCAAACACACACAAAAAGAAATACATGTAGTAATGCCAAACGATTTCCTCCCTAGCTAATTAGTAAGTTTGTCAAATATCAAGTTCCCTAAATAATTTCCGTCAAAAATGAGAAGACCATATTTATAATGTGACGCTAAATTATTTGATGAAAGTTTTGAGATAGATCTTATTGAAAAATAAAGTGAGATATCATAACTATGTGTTACTCGAAATACATGATCATATAAAGATTTGTATATGACAAATTGACAACACCAGAAATATTATAATTCTCAAGATCCGACGTGATTGTGCTATTTTGGTATAATAACCCAGAATGATATACAGGCTCAGGATACAAGGCTGATAAGACACTACAAACTAGCCCCATTTCACTAGTCTGCCACCCAAAATTTCAAAAGTATTAGGAATTACATGCATATACAGAGCAGTGAAAAGTGGAAGTTTAAAAAAGAGTTGATAGTGAACTCAATCATCACCCTCACAAATTGCACACCAAGAAAAAGTCACATACCGCTCCCATCTCCAAGCAAAACAAAAGAAGAAAAGGAAGCAAATAAATAATAGAAAAGAGAGAAAAGAAAAGGGCGAAAGTATCACTATCAACAAAGCAAACAGCTTCTCCCAATTAGTGTTTTTACTTCCTATAACAAATTGGAAAGGTTATACATGAAAGAAAGAAAGATGGGAATTAGAGTAACAAAAATCACCACTTACGAGGGAATCTGCAGGAGCTCCAATTTCTTCAACAACTTCACGGACAATGCTGTCAAACATTTCCTGAGAAGCTTTGCTGTTAATCATGTGACATTGATTCAGCTCTTGGAAGCCTTCATGGGAGATTATTCCGACTTCTTGGGGCTGTTAAAAGCATAAAATATAATCATGCCATGCATTGCTTATTACTTGGACATATTTGGGCCGTGGTAAACAAAGAATCCACAGCTTAATCTTGGTACAAAACAAGAGTGATTTGCATGAAAACAGTCACACATTCAAAATCTCTTAGGTGATATTCTAATTAAATAACCCTATAACACAATAGTTTGCTGATTTCTTAAAAACAGGTGAAGTTAAGGAAATACAGATGACAAGTTACCCAACTTAAAATTATGTTTCAGTTAAAACGTCTGTCCAGAAGTTATTTTCAACATGAAGTTGTTAAGAGTAGCTTGTTGGGTTGCAACCATTTTTGCCCCTCCCATTTTGAATTGCGAAAGCTTATATTATCATAAATTCATTACCAATCAAAGTTGTCCTTACTACATGAAGTGAGATACCTCTGGATGGCCTCCAGGAAAAACAAAATATCCAGGGAATTCTCCAACTTTATTACTTCTCTGAAGCACAAGTATTCTTCTGTCAGAAGTCTCCACAACTGCACCATTACCCAGAGGACTTGATGTGTGCTGACACTGTATACAATCATCTGCAGGAAACCAATTAAATCTCTTACTACAAATGAAAACTAGGTTTTCGACCTGGAATATCAGTTAGAATAATATTCATCCCTTTTCGAGTACTCGAACTGCCAGTTTCTCTGAAATGTCACGCCATTTTGCATCACATAAGAAATTGCATCCTTTTTAGAATTCTTAAGGCATCAAAATTCAAATTAGCTGCAGATTGTATTTTTGAATGTTTAAAAGAGAAAAGAAGAGGAACCAAAAGAAATAAGAAAAAGGTTGTGGTTATATTGCAGTTCATATATGATGCATGCACACCACTCCGCGCTAAGGGATTCAAGAGCTTTGCATCAAGTCACTACTTCAGAGACCTGGAAGCAACTTGGAATGAAGGCCTGAAGCTCAAAACCCTGCTAAAATGGAAGTACAGAACTCCACTTGGAGGAATACTTGGAGCAGGGAGAAAGGCTCGCTTGCAATATGAGATTCTAAGCTTGATGTGACTGCACCTCGAGTCGCATTCAGCCTAAAAATTTAAGGCTCACTTTTTGGAGTTGTGTAGAAGGATGCGACCGCAAGAGGGAGATGCGACGCTGCAAGCTACGTCATATACTACATTGGCAGCCCGTTTGGGCTGTTTCTGTAAATATTTAAGTGTCACTTTTGGGCATTTATGTAATAGCTAGCCTGGACTATAAATAGAGGAGAATAGCTCATTTAGACTTGGATTATTTTGAGATTATATGGATTGGAAGAGCGAAACTCTTGTGAGAGTGGGACTATGGCCTATGTTGCTAAACAATGTTTGGGATTGCTTGCCTGAAGATTTCATTGCCTCTTGAGGGTTATCTTAGGTAGATTGCTTGCTCGAAGAATTAATCACCTCTTGAGGGTTATCTTATAGATTTGGTGCTTGTTTTTGCTTAATTGTAGGTTTTAGTTTTCATATAACCATTGTTGTCGATTAGTTCCTTACTTGTGTCTATCTTCTATCCTTTATTTCTTGTTATTAGAGTTTAGGGTCTTTTCTATTTCCGCATTATTGATATAATGTCAATATAGCAGTTATGTTGGACATATAAAAGGTACAAGTACAATCATTTCCAATAGTAAGAAGGTAGGTAGACAACCAGTTGTATATCATTGGAAGCTTACCTTCAGATGGAACAAGAAACCTTTCCCACATAGGACTTAAATTTGTTCCCACGAATGTCCTGATGAGAATTTTTTTTCAAATGTTAGAAGATCATTTTATTCTCTATTTTTCGCTCTTCCTCTATACAAGTAGGTGCATGGATACAAGTAAAGTGTAGACGGCACATGGCAGACATTTACAAGTTCTCGTTTTTCACCCCAAGATTTTAACAACACAAATAAAGAACATAAACAGTGGTATGGAAGATGCCTCATATAGCTAGCTATTGATGAGCAAATATACAATTGAAATCAGGAAAGATGACACATTAAAGGAGGATTGATATGTATGAAAACAATTTGGCAAAACTTCAGAAAGTAAACCTAGATTTTCAAGACATGGAGCATACAACATCAAAGATCTAATTCTCCATTTTACAGTAGATGGTATCCCTTGCAAAAAGTAGTGCCTAAACAGCATAAAGAAGAATCAGTAAAATAGAAAATCTTGAAGTTTCCACAACTACGGCTGAAAGTTGAGCAGATACCTTCTGGTAAGAAAAAGAGTTTTAATTTGGGATTCCAGAGTGTTAATATGCCGTCACCACTATCAATATCTTCATTCTGCAATAAGTATTTTTTAAACACCGGTGATGTCGGCAATACTAACTGCAGACATCAACCAGAAATGTGGAGAACCTAAAAGAATGGGCTGGGGAGGGTTCAATGTGCCTGCCTGGTGTAATTAATAGATTTCCTCGTTGATTCCCAACTACAAGATATAGGGTATTCTAAAGAACAAATCACATTGAATGATTCATGCTTCAGACGTTCTGGAGATAAGATTGGGACAATAAATTAGCTTGTCCAAATTGCACTGGGCAGAGTAAATCATTATATTTTTCCGTCACATGCACATCAAATGGAAACCACATACTTAAATGAAATGATAATGGAAGGAAGGAAAGAAAAAGGAGAAAGATAGAGAAGAACCTATAATCTGTCAGACCAAGATGAAGGGAAACGTGAGGTTGTTGCTTGGTATCATTCTCTACATTGAAGTTGTACCCACCATACTGTAAAATCAGTATATAGAATAAAACTTAAGAGGAATAAATCAAGGATATGCAGCTTATTGGGTGAATCTGATAAATGAGAAATGACCAGGAAACTCTCTTACAAGTGAGTTGCAACTGTGGTCATAAAAGTGAGTGACAAACACTAACTGTCCAAAATCTAGATTGAACAGCTATTAGTCAAACACTCTGTTATTCAGAATTAAAAGTAGAAATATGCAATGGCAAAAGCGTGCAGCATACCCTGAACTTTGTTCCATTGTAAAGTGATGAACTTTGTTCAACTCTTGCATCCCATATCTAACAAACCTTACACCATTCAAAAGATTCAGAACAAATTTGGTATTTGTAGAAGTGATAATTATAACTTTTGATCCTATAGACTATTGACGAGAAAACTAGATTTTGATATTTGGCCTTTCAATCAATTATGATTCCTACAATCAGCAAAAGTTAGTATCATTGGTGAAATATGCTTTCTGTTTCTTGTTGCATGAAACCATAACTATTCGGAAGTCAAACATTTTATCTTGACTATGAACTTTTTCAAATGTTTCCAGCACAACTTGTTAAAAGACTCTGATATATAGTACTTAACGTCTAATTTTAACACGGAAAAAAATAGGAATCAACGTCCAATTTCATATTGACAATTAGCATTAACCTCACGGCTCATGCTCCTTCGTCCTGTTATTCCTTCTTTTTGGAACAAAATAAGCAGCATTAATTGATGAGTACATACCAGCTCAGTACAGAATGTAGATTACACATGGTAAAGAAGCTAGCAAATTTTCCTTTGTACTTTTCATACTAAAAATAACTAGTTTTAACTTATAAATCCAGAAACACGAAATGATGTCGAAAAAGAAGGAGAATGTAACAGAACCTCAGAAATGGACTTCTCCAAAGTATGATCGGTATGAGGAATCCTATCGTATACTTCATCGAAAACAACTGACACCTTATACCAAATGAACAAATTCAGATCACAAAAAATGAGCATACAGAAAAAAGAAAAAAAAACAGACATAAGTAAGGTAAAGTAACCTGTGAAGGAGATAAACCAGAAGGACATGATAACAGCAGCTTGAATTCGTGACCTCCATCACAGCTGAGCTTCTCCTCCATTTTTTTTCTCCGATTGAACACACAGAGAAACGCTCGATTGATCAAATTACAGTGAAATTGTAGAAGAAGATGAGTTAATGGGCCTCAGCCGGGTGTAGTTCGAGGTTTACCGGGTGAGTGCACAAGTAACTGTTTTTTGGACTTGTTTAAATAATAGCCAAATAATTATGAAGTTTTAAAGTTTAGCCACTTCAAAATCAATTTCATACATCAATGTTTAAAGTTTTCAAATTCAAACCTTCAAAAATTATCTTTTATCTTATGAATAATCAATTAAGTGATAAGATTTATATCAAATGAACGTTCGTGAGAGCGTTAGTTTGTATAAAATTAACATATAGCAGCCAATGAATAAACGATTTGATTGGTCCATTGGCTCTTGTATGGCTGCTTAAGGCTTTTTTAGTGTTGTAAAGTTTGAGTTTGAATCTCACTATTAACATGTCTTTTTCATATTTTTGACTCCGCCTCTTTCAAAGCACACAACCTTAAAATTTTGGATTTGCCACTGCAAACGTTCTATTAATTTTCGATGTAACCTACCATTGGTTTATGTCAATGTACAAGTTCAAACATGTAAAGGGTTTGTAGATCAAAGTTTTTGAGTTATTTAATGCTTTACAAACCCATGCAATTTTCAATGATGTTCTATCTAATGAGGTAATGCTCAAGAGTATATATAGGTAACTCACTCGATTAGTTCATAATTTTATAGGTTAAGCTTAAGATAATTTATTTTGGATTAATCTCGATTCATTTAAATTTTAATATAGTTTAAATACAATCTTTAAAATTGATGAGCCCAAATTAATCTTTAATTTCACCCTGTTTTTAAGAGTCTTTATTTGCATATTCTCATATTAAAAGTATGAATTACTATTTATTTGATATTTTTTAGGATTTATCTTACACAGTTATAAATTAAAAATTTTGCTTTTTTGAAATCAAAATAACTCGAAAGAAATTAAATTGTATTTTTTCTTCATAGAATACATGTTGAGTGAATCATCTTGTTTATTTGGTTGGTATGATATTTGGTGATTTTTCCACTTGGACAGCAAGAAGTTACATAAACCAATATTGTGATGATTGAGAAATGTTAGTATCGATATTAAATGAAATTGACATAAGTACTACTTAAGTATCTAACGTCTTAGTAAATGGAGAATGAGACTTCACAATCTTAGCTTCTTACGTTTAAATTTGAAAGGTGTTATTACTATGACCTTCTTATATAATCAATACAAGTGGTGTAAATACCTCCTCTTTTGACAAGTACAAGTTTTATCTTTTTAAAACCTTTATAGCTTGTTAAATCATGATATTAATAACGAATTTTGTTGTTCAACTATCAAATTTATCTGTCACTAATTCATGTTTTTTAGAAAAGAAATAGATAAAAATGTGTTATCTCTAATAATTTAAAGTTTTTAATTATTTTTGATGCTAATAAGCGATAAATTTGTACCTCCTTCAAATTGACAAAACCTCATCTTACGATATGTCAAATATATAGATCGAGATCAATCACTTAATAGCCTCCATTCCTTTTCTTACGATGATCCATTCCTTGCTTCTAAGGTAAGAATGTTTGTATACAAATTAAATGAAATAAATGGGCGAAAGGCCGATACAACGAGTTGCTAGGTATTATGCTTTGCTACTTGCTCAACATTATTCCATGTCAACTTGGAAAAGGATGGCCTACATATTCAGAAAAACTTTATCCATTTATCTAACAGAAGAAAGTACAAGGACCTACTAATAATTACAAGGGTCTGATCACCAAGTGGAGAGCATAGCCATTAAAGGAAGAATTGGTTGGGAGATAAAAAAAAAATTAAGTTTCATACTTCAAACATCAAACTAAATTTCTAAGATTTGGAGTTATAAGCCACACAACTTTGATGTTTTTTCTCATTATATTTGCATGTAATAGAATCTGATTAAGTTATAAATACTTTTTAATTAACTATGATGATTTTAAATTCAAGACTTTGAACAAGAAACCTTTAATAAACGATGATAAGATAAATATCACTCAACTATAACCAGGATTGGTACAATAACTTTTATTGCTGCAGTGGTACTGTCGGGATTAGTTGCAGTTTTGTTTGTCGATCATGTGCATCTTATTGAATTGTCTCAGTTGGACATATACCAAATCATGATACAAAATAAATGTCTTTTAAGGGGAAGTAGGGTAGAAATGAGTGAATCAGTATATATATAATTTGAGGGGACAACGGATTCGGGCAGAAGCGAATCTAAGATTTGAACACTTTGAGTATTATCTTAGCTCAAATATGAGTTCTAAGATAAACTTAAAATAAAAATAATGAAATAAACACTCAAGCTAGATTCAAACGCAGGTCTTATGGATTGATTCTCTAGCTTGTACCAATAACACAATGACATCTGTTATTATTTCCGAATTTCTATCGGTTTCTCAAAATATACATATATATATATATACACATAATTTTTTCTGAAGTTAACAGATTCACATGCACTCCACCTAGAAGGGTAGGTCCGCCTCTGAATAGGGGTGAATTTGCGGTCTTTAAGTAATAAAAATGCAGACAAAAATATCCCTAATATTCAAAGCAAATAAATCACAAGGAAAGAAAATTCACAAGACAAAAAAAGATTCATTGAACACAAATTATGTCATATAAAGCATAAGTTTAATTTTAGAATATTACATTTAAAAAAGTTCATACAGTACTGAACTTATACCTTATAAGACATATATGTATATAATAACCCATGGCTTGCCTCTTTTTTTTCACCTTAGACATATCTTGGATCTAATGGCATAAGTTTTTTTGTAAATTTGAACGTATCAGATCAGTTTTAATTTAGAACATCATACCTTAAAAAATTTATACATGGAACTTATGTCTATTTGTCATAACTAATGTCTTGGAGCATGCATATATATAACTTCAATAATATGAACGTGTGTTTATAGGCATAACATGTGCCAAACAACTTATTTTTTAATATTAAGGATAAATGTTTGCCCTGCGAATTAAATAGAATTGAACTTATGCTCTAGGGGAAATATTCTCTAAATATATTTACCTAGCGAAGTTAAGTCATAGTTAAAGATACTTTGGAGTTTTTTTATAAAATGAGTAGTATAAGACTATAAGTAAAGATTAAAGAGCATCCGAAATTGCATACAACTTAGGGAATAAATATTTTTTTTACATCGTTCGATTTGCTTATATATTTGACAAACACTTTCTTTAATTAGAAAAACCATCTTTTTTTAAATAAGGAAAATAGCTTTTCTAGTAAAAGTAGGAAAATAAAATTTCATATTAACGTCATTTCCACCAACCTCACACAACAAAAAAACTGTCAAAAAAGAACTCAGAAGAGAATTGACACCAACTTCTTGATATTGATTTTTGCGATAACTATTTTATAAAATTAATCTTCAAAAGCCTATATTTTCATATATGTTTTTTAAAGAACCCAATATTTAACAATTCATTTTTATTTTTACAAACTGACACCTCATGAGGTCCCTATTTCCCAATACTTTTTTCTTTTATAATAAATCAAACCTTTACTTACATCCTATTTGAGGTCGGTTTTTGACAATAACCAATCTCCTTAGGCCAAGTTTTGACTTTTAATATAGTAGTACCAAGTCTCTATAGTGTCTAGATCATATTTAATTATTTTTTACTTATGTATCAAACACAAAAATAAATAAAAAAGTTTCCTGATAAATATTTTTTATTAAAAAACATACTTGCAAATTTGGTTCAAAACATTGAACACAACACTCAATAATATCTTTGAGTTGACTTAAACCAACAACAATGTATCTAACCAATAAGAAAAATAGTACTCAAAATACTAAGAACAATAATAGTATGATATTGTTCTTTTTCAAGCAAGAAAAAAAAGACAATACTCAAGAGATAACATAATCATCTGGAATAATGAAAGTATGTGGATCTTCATGATCATGTAGCCATCCAAATTGTTCCATGAAAGGATTCACTATAGTTTTAGGTGGATAATTATCAATGCAATCTTTCCACACATTCCCATCATCCAAATCTCTTAACACTTGCCATAAACAACTATTACACTTAAATCCAGCTCCAAAGCTAATCATAAGCATTTTATCACCTTTCTTTAACCTTTTTTTAGCCTCCATATACCCTAACACATACCATAGACTACTTGCTGAAGTGTTACCAAATCTATGTAATGTCATTCTTGCTGGCTCTAAATCATACTCACTTAAATTCAAATTTGCACCAACACCATCAATTACTGCTTTACCTCCAGTATGTAGACAAATATGATCTACACCTGTTTTGAAATTGATCATTGGCTTAGGTCCTCCTTTTGTTGATGATCCCCAATTCATTTTTTTCATAAAAATCGCGATAGCATATCTAAGTAGCTCCCTTATAGGAAGTATCAAGGGTGCTATTTGTTTTAAATTATCGACTAGTGCACGTGATGCGGCCTTTGGTAGAGTTTTATCAAGGTGGAACCCTGTGTTCCCTTGAATATCCTCCCTTTGTGCACAACTATCATAAGCTTCATCTTTTGCACCATGATGTACCCTAACTAGTTGCTTCAATTTAAACATGGCTTTGTTTTTTAATGACAATTTGTTTGTCAATAAAATCGCGCAACCTCCTGACCTAAACAAGCAATTAGAAAGAATCATTGATCTATCATTCCCAACGTACCAATTTGGACTCAATGACTCTGATGTCACAAGAAGTGCAACCTTGTTCTTCTCATTCTTGAAGATATTTTCAACGATATTAAGTGATATGAGGCTAGCACTACACCCCATACCGGTGAGGTTATACACTTTGATGTCTTCCTTCAACTTATAGTAATTGATTATTCGTGCAGCCATCGATGGCATACAAGCTAACATTGATATATTCACCACAAGAACATCAATTTCACTAGGGGAAATTTTGTTTCTCTTGAAGAGCTTGTCAATGCTATCATGGAAAAACTCTTCCATCTCCAATATCCCATCTTCGTAAGTAGGACATGCTTCACGACCATGAAACACCATTCTTGGTGCATATGTTTGTTCACCAATGCCCGAGCTAACGACAGCTTTCAAGAGGAACTTATACTCATTTAGGCCAAGGTGTTTGTTCCTCATTATTATTTTGCCTGAAAATTTTGTGCTAAGCATTCGATCATCGGTTGGCTTGTGACATTCATAGTCCAAAATGTAACAATTTTGGTGCCTCTTTCGATCTATAATCTTCCATATTAAATAGAGTATGTATAATAAAGGAAGACCATAGAACAAATTGGAAATGAGATCCATGAGAAACAACAAAGAGGAGCAAATTGCACACTTCTAGTGTTTTTTTTGTTTTTTTTGTTGATGAGAAATCTAATTCGAAGTCTAAGTATAAATAGGAGGATCCAAGTTGCACATGCATGTGATTACCTTGTGATGTAAGCTCCATTTTCCATCGATCGAGAGGTTATGATACTAATAAAGAGTACTCCTATTTTATTAGGGTCATGCAAGGATTAAATGTTCTCGTCGAGAGGTTATGATACTGATAAAGAGTATTCTATTGGGGCCAAGCAAAGACTAAATGTCATTGTAGCATATGATATTGTCTTCTTTCCAAGTCCCACCATGCACCAATTGATCGGTGCGTGACTATTACAATCTTTGTTAAATATTCATATTTTATACACACATTAATGTGAAAAAGAAATATTAACTTCCATCAACTATCTAAATTAACAAAAACATCCCCAAAAATCACATCTCTCTCCATTTGATACGTTTTGTTTGAGTGAATACAACCCTTAATATGTACTAAAGTTATTTAACTTAGTGTAGCTAAAATTATGGATTTGACGATTTTTAGGGAGAAAATATGTGGTTTGTTATTCTAACGATGATTAGAACTTTATTTTAGTTAATTAGATTTAAATCATTAGTTTTAAGATCGAACACATGTATCTTTCATTAAAGTAAGAACTTGAAAAAATGAACATAAGAGAAAACTAAAAAGAGTTGCCATGCGTCAAAAATAATTTTAAATACATTGCATCTTAAAAAACTAGAACAATACACTTTAATTTTAGAAAAATATTATTTTTGAGTATAGGCCATTGATATGAGGTTGAGCTGTACGATTTTTGCTCTGCACCATTAAACCTTTCTTTAAAAGTATTCTGAGTTTTTGTTTTCTTTGAAGTGTCTTATAATGAAGACTCTCTCAAGAAAATTAAAGAGAGGAAACGATATTCAAAATATAATTTTTGGATATTAATAAATAATAAATTCAGAGCTATAAGTGTATCGGTATATTCCATTATATTGGGCTAAAAATTAGGAGATGGAAAAACAAAAAAAAATATTTTATGATAAAATAGGGGAAGAAAGAGGGAAATGGATAGACACAATAACCGTGATACATACATGAGATATATTTAATTCTATGTATATGTTAATTATTATTTTGATATAATAAATAATAATTCGATATTTATATTACTAGATAAGTATAAAGACAAGTATTTGTGATAATTTGGGTCCTAAAGTAAATTTCTCACGTAATTTTCCCTATATTGAACTTACAAGTGATCAGTTAAATAAAACAAAGAAAGAATATGCTAACACTAATTTTTGTCCTCTATAGGCCCAAATGCTCACTAAAAAGGGAGTGAAACTGGATAAGCCCAATTGCTTAAGAGAAGTTGTGCTTTTCATTTGTGTTGAGGGGGTTTATCGAAGGTTATATACATGTAATATTCAAATTTAATCTTAAATATATATATATAAGTTTTCAACAAGGGAATTCGTATGAAGCGATTCGTTCCTGAGGAGGGGACCTAATTGACTGTCTAATCAAATTGCATTGTAACAATTGTTCATTCTATCAAAATTTGAGCTCAATACTACAATTCACTGTATATCTAATTGATATAGCACGCGATATATAACAATAATAGATATGAACAAAGAGACAGAAGATTGAAAAATATAAGCTCATATTAATTTCATTGTCAAAGAGAATGATCACAATTAATATGTACAATCAACTAATCCATTATTTGATTAACATGCTCAATTTTTTATTTTTTATTTTCGCCCTAATGCACTTAGTTCGTCACTTGCTTATTTCTTGTCCTTTTAGTAAATATTTTACCTCGATCAGAATAATTCTTCTTATCCTGTAAACCGCTTAGTAATTTCTGTTTTTTGATTTTGGTATTGGGTTTCTTTTGGGCCTAATCTTTTTTTCTTTTTTAGTTTTGGTTTACATTTCAAGGGAATGAAAAATTAATTGGGCGACAAAATTAGGTTACTAACTTCAAATAGTAATAAATGATTCAAAGAAAAGAATATATAGGACCATGGCACAACTTCAACGAGTCGTTTGGTACTGGATGAGATATTTAAAGTTATTTTATGGTTCTATGAAATTAGTCATTTCATTATTTATTATATGAATAATTGATTTCATCAACTTTTTATTGTTTTTAAAACATTTAATCAATTTTATTTTTAAATTATTTCGTCAATTTAATACAAATAGTAAATAAATTATTTCGAGATTTACTAATATTTTTTAACCGCACAAAATAAAAATAATCGTATGTTCTATATATTATCTATTATCTCTCGTATCAACGATCTACTAGTACTTTTACTACTAGGACTACTTTTAAATATTGAACTATCGTTCTTCATGTGCATCTTAAATTGTCTTCGTTGGACATGCACCTAAGTCATGAATACAAAATAAATTCATCACACATTATGACATTAAAGGAAGTGGGGTAAGTGAAATGAGTAAGTATAGGTAGCTGTTTCCTTTCCTGGAAGGGTCAGAAATCCCAAATTATTATCGATTTTAGTTTGATTGTGAACGAAGTTTAAAACAATTAAAAGAATAATTTTACTAGTTTAGTGGTAGGGGCCAAGCAAAGTAAGAACGAGTGATTCACGATTAAGATTATCTCTTATGTATATATATATATATATATAATAGATGTTGAATTCTCTTAACTTCTTTTTATTTCTTCATATTTTAATTAAATCACTCTCTATAGTCCGTCATTGTTTAGTGATCTTAAACTAAATACATGAATAATGTATCAAAACATCATTTCAAAATTTATAATCTTAAACATATTTATTTGAATGAGGAAACATAATCTCGTAATAATATGAGAACCTCTAAAAAAAAGCAAAACCTACCTGCAAATTTGATTCCGAACGGAAAATATCAGTTAACAATATCTTTAAAATCGACTTAAACCAATGAGTAAAATAAAAAGAAAGAATAATAATAACAATAGTATGATTAGTCTTGGTACATACATGGAACAATTTTCTTTGATACAAGACAAACGCCTAATTACTGGGAAAATAATCCACCTATGGATCAACAACAACAACTTTTCCTTTTACATATATATAAAAAAAATCAATAAAAAAAGAAGCTATGAGATCTTTAAATCATCCCAAACCCATAAACCTAATATAGAAAAATAAAACTATAAAGTAAAAAAAAAATGAAGTTGGAAATTATTTATGCAAGAAAAAAGATAAAACCTTTTTTTTGGTCAAAAGAAAAAAACTTATGGGATAACATAATCATCTGGAATACTGAATGTGTCTGGATCTTCATCATGTAGCCATCCAAATTTCTCCAAGAAAGGATTAACCAAAGTATTTGGTGGATAATTATCAATACAATCTTTCCACACATTTCCATTATCCAAATCTCTTAACACTTCCCATAAACAACTATTACACTTAAATCCAGCTCCAAAGCTTAACATAAGCACTTTATCACCTTTTTTTAGCCTTTTTTTAGCCTCCATATACCCCAAAACATACCATAGACTACTTGCTGAAGTGTTACCAAATCTATGTAATGTCATTCTTGCTGGCTCTAAATCATACTCACTTAAATTCAAACTTGCACCAACACCATCAATTACTGCTTTACCTCCAGTATGTAGACAAATATGATCTACACCTGTTTTGAAATTGATCATTGGCTTAGGTCCTCCTTTTGATGATGATCCCCAATTCATTTTTTTCATAAAAATCGCGATAGCATATCTAAGTAGCTCCCTTATAGGAAGGATCAAAGGTGCAATTTGTTTCAAATTATCGACTAGTGCACGTGTAGCAGCCTTTGGTAGTGTTTTATCAAGGTGAAAACCTATGTTACCTTGACTATCCTCTCTTTGTACACAACTATCATAGGATTCATCTTTTGCACCATGATGTACCCTAACTAGTTGCTTCAATTTGAACATGGCTTTGTTTTTTAAAGACAATTTGTTTGTCAATAAAATCGCGCAACCTCCTGACCTAAACAAACAATTAGCAAGAATCATAGATCTATCATTCCCAGTATACCAATTTGGACTTAAAGACTCAGATGTCACCATAAGTGCAACCTTGTTCTTCTCATTCTTGAAAACACTTTGTATGGCATTTATCGATATGAGGCTAGCACTACACCCCATACCTGTGATGTTATACACCTTGATGTCTTCTCTCATCTTATAGTAATTGATTATTCGTGCTGCTAGCGATGGCATACAAGCTAACATGGATATATTCACCACAAGAACATCAATTTCACTAGGGGAAATTTTGTTCCTCTTCAACACCTTATCAATACTATCTTGAAAAAACTCTTCCATCTCCAATATACCATCTTCGAAAGTAGGACATGCTTCACGACCATCAAATACCATTTGTGGTGCATATGTTTGTTCACCAATGCCTGAGCTAACGATAGCTTTCAACAAGAACTTGTATTCATTTAGGCCAAGGTGTTTGTTCCTTCTAATTATTTCTCCTGAAAATTTTGTGCTAAGCATTCGATCATCGGTTGATTTGTGACATTCATAGTCCAAAATGTAACAATTTTGGTGTCTTTTTCGATCGATAATCATCCATATCAAATAAAGTAGGTAAAATAAAGGAAGACCATAGAACAAAATTGAAATGAGATCCATGAGAAAGAAGACTAAAGGATAGATAGAGAGAGTGAAAGAGAAAGGAAAATAGTGTATGGTTTTTGTGATTATTTTGTATTATTGTTATTATTTTTTTTTGTACGTTGCACACTTTAGTGTTGTTGTTTTATTTTTTTGGTTGATGAGAAATGTAATTCCAAGTCTAAGTATAAAAAGAAGTATCCAACTTGGAGATGCATGTGACTAAATGCTATTGAAAAATATAATAATAGTTTTTTTTTTTTGGTCATTCTCTCAACTCCCACCAACTGATCGGTTCGTGACATTAACCATATTTATTAGTCATTCATAATTCATACAACATTAGGTATGTGAAAAGGAAAGATCAATTTCTATCAATTTTCTAAATTAACAAAAACATCCCCTAAAATTACTACGTAACAAATTTATAAAAGCACCAAATATGGATACATCATTATTTCCAAGTATTTCTCCATTTTAAGTAATTACTTAATTGTTTTACGAAGAATACATTGACAATCTTTTAAATTTATCAGTATATTTTATTTGAATACTCAAACTATGACATTTTAATTGAAAATCTCATATTTTAGAAATTGTTTTCCGTCAGTTATCTATTTTATGTGATCAACTTATCTACATAGTGAACATTAAGGAACTTGTGAACACACACGTAGAACTTTTCAAAAGATATAAGTTGAAAATGTCTAGTAAAAACACTTTATCATATATTTAAATTCTCAACTGAAACAAATCGTAGTACGAGCGTCTAAACGGAAAAATACTGATCTCAACCGAAAGCCTTTATGGTTGGAGTACGGTGAGTAACTTTTAAAATATATAGCAGATTTGAAATCACCAAAATTTATGAACAACAAGGAGTGGTAGATGGAATTGTAGAGTATAAAATTATGAAGACAACCAGCTTTTGACTTGGAGTACATCAGAATGCTGCTGGAAAATAAATAAAGCTACCATAAGAATTTAATTCACATACACAATTTTTAAAATTTTTTATGGATATATAATATTATTGGTGTACAGAAATTAAAATTTAATACAGTAATTATTTTGAGTTTTAATTTGCTACCCTGTCCATAAGTCCCCTGTACTGCAACAAAACATTCTAATTTATCACTATTTTGATGCTATAACATAAACTAATCCAAGAAATATAATTGTAGGCCACTATATAAGTTGAGAGAATACTTTTATTTAAGTTAATTATTATTATCTTATACGTATGGGAATATATTTTTGATTATATGCAGTGACGTTATTTGAATCTAGGATTGATACCGTATAAAAGCATGTGAATATTATATCGAAGAATTTAAATTGTCATAGAAAATATATTTTTATTTACTTAGTTTAACAAACTAATCTTGATATTTAGCCTTCAAAAGATAATTCTAAAGTATATTTTTAAGGAATTATAAGTTGTGTAAAATGAGTTGTACATTCAGACAATTCAATATGGTAATAGGGCATAAAAGTTCAAGTCTCACAAAAAATAAATAGAATCAATACATATATATGGTTGAGGAAACATGTTAAAAATATAATTAAGTAATAAAATTATTTTCACTTTAGTAATTTAAGCATTTAAATAACATGATCATAGCTGACTTTAATTCTACGGATTTTGAATTGGACCATTAACTTAATATTGTTTCCTATACTAGACTTAATTCAACAATAATAGTGATTGTGGTGCATTGGTTTAGTTTGATTGCGAAAGTGATATAATTAATTTATGCAACCCTAAGCTAATATATTTATTAGATAAGAAAGGAAAGTGATTTTTTTTTCTAATATAATTATATAAAGTCCAACCAAAGTAATTAAGTGCCGTCTCACTTTGAAATTTCAATTATTTTCTATTAATGCTAACTTTTTCCATCAATGAATAGTCTCAATCTTAACATTGCAATCCATAATGTCTTTCCAAATCCTAATGAAACTAAATTGTACACAAAAATAATATTTACCGTAAAATTGTATTTTTTATGTTTTTACTTTTATCTTTTATTGTAAGGCAGTAACTTTATTATATAATCATATCTTTTCTCCAAATCAGTACATGTAAACGAACCTTGGGTTACAACCATTACAATATAAAAAAGTTTTAGCGACGATAAATAGATACTACAATAATAAAGAATGTTAAATTAAAGTTTTTATACGCATTAGTTAAGTGTCATTAGATCATGTGTCGCTAAAGACTTGTGTTTCTCTTCTTAATTTCCTCGCTACGTGAGCAATGATTTCATTACATAGTCATGTCTTCTCTATTTAAATTGAAATTGAATTCAATAATCTTAATCTTAGTAATATGACTAATCCTAACCTATATTAATATTTAAATATTAATCATAAGCTAATTAAGCTCTAAATATTTTATGAGGTGAAAATATGCAATAGTTAACTATGGTTTTAAGTGTATCTTTTAGTTGCTAGTATAAAAAATTAAGTATCATTTTAAATGACTAATTTAAGTAGTTTCATTGGAAAAGTAATAATGACCACATTGCATCCAATATTATTTTCTTACCTGTTTAAAGCCATTTATTTGGAGACAAAATAAACTGAAGAAACTTACTATTAATTTCAAAAGACGCAAATATTTATTGTGAAAGAGAAAGGTTGCCACATTATTGCTAAAGTGAGCCAGTTGTTTGACAAAGATGTTTTTGGATGAGAAAACTTGTGAAGTTAAAACTATGTAAAAGCAAAAAATTAAATGTCACCAAAACCAACATTTTCCATACAGCTTTTATTGGCCTCTCTAAATTTTCATCATAACTTACCCTACCTATAAAAACTAAAGGAAAATATTATATCGATGGCGTATTCAATATATTTCGTAAGTGATGTCAATATTTAAAAAAGTGAATAGATGATTATAATAGCGCTTGATATTATTTTTATATAAGTCAGTATTTTCATTTTGGTTATTGTCAAGAGTTGAAATTAGAATTCAAAGTTTATAAGTTTTAAATTATCAAAAGTTGGGTCACAATCAAGTCAATCTAATTCCTACTAAGTTTCAAGCAAATCATGGGAAGAGAGTCATCCTAAATACGCGTCGCGCATAATCAAATTTTAATATGATTATATAAGTATCGTATATTGAATGTAAAAAAAAACATGAACATCTCCACAAACGCCCTATAAAAAAAAAGAGATACCTATACTTATATAAAAGTATTGGAAAAATAGGTTTAACAGGTTGTACTTTTCTAACCACATGAGGAACTTCTCTATCAGCATTGACTCTGTCCAGTTGTATTGTATATATAAACTATTTTATTTTGTTTATAATATAAGAAAATAAATACCGAATCTCCTTTTATGCAAAATAAATATATATGTTAAGAAAAATAAATTAATTATATGCGACTATCAGCCCTTTGCAACTTCTAACTGCATTTTCCTACTTGCCAATATGAAAATGTTAAAAGTCACACTTCTTCTACTTTCAGTTATGAGAAAGCATTTATTAATAAGTTGTCTCATATTGAATTTTGACTTATGAAGATCTACCTAAGTTTAGCATAATGCAGCTAGTTAACAAGAAGATAATTGTAAATAATAAAATAAATTCATATCGCACTTCGTGCAAACAAATTATTAACCTTCAATTTGTTTCATCAACAAAGCCGATACAGAGGCAGATTCAAAATTTTAAGTGGATGGATCTGTTTCAGGTTTGCTCAATGAAAGAATTTTTATTATCTCTTTTGCTCTCAGATATAATTATCTGCTTAATGACTCGATCTTACTTTCTTTTGAGATTCGTGCAAAGTGGTAATCATACGATGCGGCAAACTATCCTAAAGAACCCAAATCAGTCCTGAAGAATGGTAAAATTTTGGTATCGACTGAATAAAACTCAACACGTTTAAAGGTGCTAATCTATCCTACCAAAAATATATGCATTGCTATACATAATCTAAAGGAATAAGCATGAATTTACGTGAATCTATAATTCAATACATAAACATACCTTTGAATTAAGAATAATCTAAAAACATACCTATAATATAAGGAGATAACAATACATTTCCTCGACCATTTTTGTGACATTCCAACACATATTTTTATGTGTCCCAAATGAAGATAAGTTGATAAGGAAATATTTCCATCTTTGTCGTGGAGAATTAATTGTGATGAAAAAGACATTTTAAACATTGTAGACTGCAATGTTACGTAACCAATATGTAAACTAGAAAGGTCAAGAAATACACACAAGCAACTTTATTGCAGTCCAATTATTGAGTCGTTATAATTTCTTTATCACTTTAGGAGTAATATTTTTGATAAATAATGGTCTTTGAATTTGACTATCTCAAAATTTAGTTAGAAAATGATTTGCATAATTATATAAGGGGTTCATATTTCATCTCACAAACAATGTGAAACTCTAATTAACACCCTTTTACATGTTCAAAACTAAATATTTAGAGTGTGAATACTATAAGACGTAAAAAGTAATAAACTGGATGAGTCTATCTCTAATAACATAATTAAAAAAAATAATCTCAAATCTATAATTCAAACCTCAAAATTATTTGAAGAATAAAGAATAATCCAAAATCATATAAGAAATCCATGGTTGACCGGGTGGAACTCGAACAATATTTATTATAAGCTTGGATTGGGGAAAAAATATATATAAGCATTTTACTCTTGTATAATATCAAAATAAGATGTACATAAAGATTAATATAAGAGTAAAAGTTAGCTATCATGTCACAATCATGGACACCATGAGATAAAGATATATAAATTTTATGTAGCTAAGGTACTATCAGAGTGAATGATTCAAAGTAAACGTTTTGGCTAATAATATAGTTCACTAACTATATGCATGGACATACGTATCTATATTTTGTGCAAATTTCATTTTTTCTTTGTATTATTATAAAGTCATGTACGTGCTAAAGAAAAAACAAATTAGAAGTTTCTTCCTAACGGTGCAATAAATAGCTTTTTGAAGATAAGAGGGAATGGCTGAGCCAGATCATTAAGATTTGAAGGAATTCAATTCTTTTAATATAAAAAATAGATTATACCAAGCTTTTGTTTTGAAGTTAAAAGGATTTAATCTTTGTATTTGTCAAGCCTTTTCTAATTTTGACTTTTAATATATGCATATAACTATAATTGCTTTCAAATATAAAAATATATCATTCTTTTCGCAAATAAATTATAAAAACATAAATAAAATCATATAACTAGATTAAATAATTAGGATGAACAAATAGAAGAAGTGGCTAATACTTTGTAAAAAATCAACTTGATATTTGGATACACGAAATTTCAAAGTCTAGTAGTCAATATTTTATATTTATTGGAGTGAAAGTTGACAATTGTGGCTTTAATGCCAACAAACTACTTGCAATTGTTATGTCCTAATTATTGTGTCTGTTGGCTGCAAAATTCATTGGAACATCTCAATTACTCCACACATTGGTCATTTTTGATACTTCATATCTTACACACTAGGATATATAGAATGAAATAATCTTATTTAGCTAATTTATAGTAAGATTATTACTCCTAATTATTAAGTAAGTAAGAGACTATTGTAACTTAGTTTTGTGCATGGGGCAATATAATGTAATGATAATATAACTAATTACAACATGTGACTTTCTAGTCCAAATTCAATATTTTCAATACAAAATATAAACTTTATATATATGTAAAATAGACAAATCATTGTTGCAAATTTATATATGTTGTAAGATTAATAAGTCGACATCCAATCATGCTCCATTTGATCACATCGTTTTCTTGTCTATCTAATAAAAAATGGGTAAAATTAATGGAGATCTTACGACTAATTATATACTGTCTATAAGTTTAATGGTGCTATTTGGGGAACAAATCAATTAAAGATTTTGTTAATTATACGACTTATATTAATCAATAGATTTTGTCTGAACATATGAGTGAGACAGAAGCCAGAAGAAGGAAATATACATTTTTTGAAGTATTATTCATAAGAATAGTTAAATTTAATAACTACTTAATTATCTTTTTAAGGGGAGTATTGAATGCAAATTAGACTAGTAACTAGTAAGTAATTAAAGGGAATAGAAAGAGTAGTAGATAAAAGAAAGTATTATCATCTAAATCTCATTAGAATAATGTTAATCTATTATTCTTGCATTGTTTAAGACATATTTAAAATTTAGATTGTTTTTTATTTTAATACGATTTACCTATCATTTATTGGGTTTAAAATCACCTATCAATATAGCAAAGAGAGTTTTATTAACAATAGACTTTTTCTTTTTGAGTAAAATACATAAGGTACTAAAAATAATTATTTTGCTACGATAATAAAATTGGCACTAGTGTACTAATGTGATTCACATATATTTGATATCCATAAGCAATCTTGCTAGCCTTGTTCCTCATTGACTCGCTTCTCTTCGTATTTTAGTGTTACTGAGTAAAATTTAAGTGTATCTTCCTCAGTAGATGATAGAAAACTCTTAATTAGTGGTAAGATATGTATCATTTTGATATATATGGCAGTGAAGTATATCTAATTACGTAACTTTCCAAAAAATAAAATATATTATTAACACTATATCTGCCCCTACCGACCGTTAATTATTGAATTGCTATCAAAGGACAAACATTAATACTTCTTCAATTAATTGAAAACATTTTGTATTTTTTTATTCCAAATAGATAGGTAAATAACAATAACAGAAAAAAGAACATATTATTTTTTTAAGGTCACCAAATGCTTAAACATATTTAGAAGGAAGCAAATTATTAAGCCCATGGACATGATATAGTAGCCTAGACGATAGCGCCTTAAAATATGGCATATGGTTATGTTGTTCACATCTTTTCTTTGTTGCGAAAAAAGATCATTATATATATATATATATATATATTTTTATTTATTATGCTAAATCTATTATTAACATTATTTTCGAACTTATAATATACCATATATAGTACATTCTTATAGGAAAGTGTTGCTACAAATTTGCAATCTCATGTACTATTTTATTTTTATTTCCTATCATATATATAGAAGATAAAAAAAGAATAGTGATAATCGAACTGATATTTATTATGCCAGAAACTCTTACTAATTATGGTAGTAACTACAAGTTTTTGCAATTTTCTTTTGAATTTACTTTAGATTTTAAAAAATATTAAAGCTTTTTTAACTACTTAAGTTTAGATATTTTTTTTAAAAAATTTATGGCTCACGGGATGTTGAAATTTCACCCCTTGGGTATGCTAGAATTCTCCACTCATGATTAACTAAAAACTTTAAATTTAAATCTAGAAAATATACTTAAATGCACTTTAATGTCACTATTCAAATTCAAAAGTCATAGGACCTAGGAAGTAACTTGTATATAGCAATATTGTAGATAATTATAATTAACATGATCATAATCCATATAAGTACTTTAGGCTCTAGAGTGTGCACCCACAACACCAACAATAGGCCTTTGGCTAAACAAAATCATAGGCCTTAGCATGTAGCTAGGATGGCCAAATCAAATTAGAGGCTAAGCTAAAAGTTCGGATATATATTCAGTCAAATTTAATAATTTTTACTCAAATAATATATATATATATATATATATAAAGTTTAGAATTCAACTATTACCTTTAGAAGCAGCCATTTAAAAATTTTAAAATTCATAAAATTGGAATTTATGACTCCGCCTCTGCATTAAATAGCAAGGCTTAGTAGGTGGGACGGTTAAACCAAGTTCGTTGTAAAAGTATAAGATAATCTCAGATGAAGTTGCACAATATATATAATCCAAGAGATATAATCATTGAAGAATAACATACAAAGTTCACTCTCAAGAGGAGTACTACATATCAATTAGATCTAATTAACATGCCTTAATAATCTACATAATGTCAAGCTCCATTTATAAAAATCAACTTTTCTTCTTGCTTTCCCAATCTCATATTCTTTTCCAAATCTTAAAATTACAATTTCAATCACACATACTTTCATGAATATACATGAATATTCAAGTAAACATACACATATATACACTGACACAAAAAATCTTGCTTCTTTCACTTTCATAGTAACCCTTTTATTTATATTATCTGTTTGTTTGCATCAATCGCAATGGTGATAGAAATTGGGGGGTAGAGTGGACATCATCACTTTGATTGTTGATACAACAAATAATAGTAAATTGGGCCCATTCCAATTCCTTAGTTGGATTGGGCCTTATCATTTTTTCTAAAAGTATTAGCCCAATAAATATGGTACAAATCTAATTTCAATGAATTATTTGAGAAATCCAATGTGTATTACTTAATCACTTATCAGAAGTGTATACATGTTAGTTACAATTTAATAGTTGGTACATATTGCCACATATTATTATGTTATAAGAAAATGTAGAAGTGATCCAATAATTTGATGAAAGGGTTTGTTTTGAGTCCAAAATAGTTTGAAGGGTATATTGAATTTACTTCGAATAGTTGAAGAGTAATTTTGACCATTTTTCAAATATAAAAAAGAATTAAAGGTATACCAACTATTGATTTATTTATTTTTAACCCAACTTTATACCAACTATTGATTGGTCATACCAAAAAAAAAAAAAAGAGAAAATAAATTTTAGTAAACAGATAAGATCATAAAAACAACCAAAGAGTAGGGACCAAATATACTAAACTCCATTTATTATTGAGCCAAGAGTTGGTGACCTTTCTTAGTTTTTGTTGGAATTTGTCAACTCCATGCTGAAATGCCAGCATTTTAATCAATGCCACGATAATCTCTTATGTTTCATATTATATGTTTGGATTATTAAAATTAGTAATTTTAAATTATTTTAAGAATTATTCTCTTCGTCTTATATTTTCTATTATATATGATAATTAAAAAAATTATAAATAAATCGATCGACTTTATTATTTTATCCTTTATTCATATTAATTATCTCTTGAGTTTTTTTTAGATCCTTAAAATTTATAAACTTTCAAAGGTTATATTAGTTGTAGGGGTAAAATAGAAAAAAGTAATCAATTATATCCTAATTTAATAACTGATCAAATAATATGAGACACGTCTTTTTAATAAAAAATTATCCTCTTATTTATGATTTATTTAGAGGCAAGATTAAAGTAAACAAATAATATTGTACGAAATAAATATTAACACATTCCTTAAGGAACAATAAGTAATAGGAATAATATATAAATGTATTACCGTTTAACTTGACTCAATTCACATTTATGCCCTTGAACTTTCGGTTTGCACAAGGAGACATTTAAACTTGTATAAAATTGAACAAATAGACATATACAATTGACATGACATCCTACTTGAATTTTTTTGTCCTAGATGATATCCTATGCGTATTATGCCACGTAGGATTCATGAGTTTAATTGTTCAACTTTGTACAAGTTAAAATATTTACTTATGCATACTCAAAGTTTTTTTTTTTTTTTTTTTTTTTAGGTAACTTGTGAAAAGATTACCATTAACAATCAAAAGTTTACACAAATAGAGCATTTCAAGGAATCATAACAAACATGTTATTCATCCCCAAGCCTCAGAATCAGACAGCAAAACAACAAACAAATAACTAGCTAAACTAGTCACATAGTTTCTTAACTATGCTACTACATTTTCTAGCTTTCTTTGAACCCTTTATGTAGTCAATTCTTTGCAGTATCTCCTTCTTTATCTGTGCAATTACTATCTCAGTATTTACATTTATCCCTTTAAAATGTTTCCAGTTCCTGGCCTTCCATGTATGATAAATTCTTGCCCCCAAAATTGTTGCATTCAGTTCCTTCTTGAATTGTCGCCAGTGTCTTTCCTTTATCCAGATTAAGCATGCCCGCACCTGGTCCTTCTGCATTTTGCACCCCGACCATGCTTCCAGCTCTTCCTTCACTCGTTTTGTCCATCCACATTCAAAGAATAAATGTTGAGGGGATTCCTCTTTCTGATCATCACATAAACAACATGTTGCATCTTCCACCGGAATGTATAAATATAAAATAAAATTAAGTTAAAAGATATATTTATATTATGTCTTAAAGAGAATGATTTGAAAAATAATTATAGTTAATAACGAATATAAATCAAAAATCAAGCGATACATTTATTTTTTGGTAGACAAAACTATATGCACGAAGTGTTTCATCATTCAAATAAAAGAATATGATTCTCCTGTTAACCACAAAATTCTATTATAAAAAAAAAAACAATTAAAATAAAAAAATGTTTTTGCTTATACACAATATCTTCCGTTAATTCTTAACGACAATGTGACGGAGATGACGACGTTGAAATGGATACCGACGGGGAAGCTGAGCCATACGCCGTCGTTCCTTGCTCCGACAACCCAGTGCCATAGAATAAATCCGACAAGTAATTTTGCAAATCGTCAGGGGCGAATCTGACAACTGACTTCACTCCGCCACTTCTCAGTGATTCCCTGTACTTCTCGTAAAAGATCCGATAACCTGAAACAATCTTTCTAGACAATGATATCTTAACTTCGTCTCGGAGTTTCGGGTCGGGTATAACCCATGAACTCTGTATTCGGTATGCTTCTTCAAAACCCGAATTGAATTTGAAGAACCATTCGCTTGCTTCCGGCGAAGACATCTCCGCCGTTGAATTTTCCGGCAATGACGTCAGCACTTTGTTCCACCCCATCCTCTCGTAGTTTGATATGTACTGTCTGATCTTCATTTCGTGCTTTGATAACCAATCGGATCCAAGTAGAAACTTCAGATTTGATTTCTTCACCTTCGAGACGACGTAGTTTAAGTTGTTCGCTAAGAACAGATAGGATAACGAAACGTCCTTATAGAGCTGAGCTTTGCCGTCAAGTTTACAGAGGAGGACGAGGACGAGCCACGCTAACCGGACGGAGACTGCGGAAGACGGCGAGTCATCTTCATCAGGAATTGGACTCATGCAGTAAGATTCCGGCAACAGTGATTGAACGGGCAGCGGCAAATCGCCGATGATTTCGGCAAAAGCACCGCTGTAATCGCCGAGGAAAACAAGGTAGTTCATGACGTAGCGGGTTAGAGGATGGACGCCGCCTCCCGCCTTTGCTTTTGATGTATCTTTTTGAATCGCCGATTCGAACTCCGAAAGCATTAAACGAACGGCTTCACCGAGTTTCACCAGTGACGCCATCGCCTGAGATTTAACAATCTCAAACGAACTGAAGCTGAAAATCAACTCGATTTCATCCCATAGTTCGGAAATTGAGTTGTAGAGATCGAGCACAGTGAACATTTTCTCTAGAGATAATTTCTTATACTTTGCTACCATTTCTGGGAATGCGAAAAGAGTAACAGCACTTTCTCTAGCAATTTCGGAGAAACAAGTTTCTCTTATTGCATCAGAGGCGGAGAAAACATGATCGCACAGAATCTTCTCGCCATGGAACAGAGTACTTACTGCTATTTTCACAGCACCTAACCAATTCTTCGTTTTCTTCTCCAACAATTCCCAATCCATTTTCTGAATTTGTGAGGAGGTTAACTTTTCAACGCCCAAATAATACAACGTCTCATCGATCACTGATTTTCGATTAAGATTATAAATCTTAACGCACTCTTTTCCATAACCAGCACCAATCATACAATCCGCTATAGCTTTCAAATTCGCCATCACAAGTTCAGAAACTATCTCAACCTCAGAAGCTCGAGGTGAAACCTCATTATTAGTTATTTCATCATCGTCATCAGAAAGACTGGACCGTGTTGATTGTCTAGAGGATCGAGTAGACAGAGTTTCAGAGTCAAGGAAATAGCGATTCCCTGATAAAATGTTGTACATTTCCTTCTGAAGTCTCTTCATTGCAATTTGCATGAGATTTTGAGCCTGAACAAGAAGTTCCGAGCTGGAACACTCTTTAATAACGAAATGCATACCATGTTGCAAGTTGGTAATAGCATCGAGAAATTTTAGTGCTTCTTCGCGATAATCTCTGAAAAGATTAGCGACTTTATTGTATGAAGTAGACGAGGAAGCATCCAGATCCCATTTTTTTATGATTGCTCCAGCGTCGTTAATTGTATCCTCCATTAAAGTTTGTGAAAAGGTATGACGTGAAGGGGAATCGTTAGAGGTAGTAGAAGAATGTAAAGGTGAACTAGGCCGCGATGGAGAGAAATGTCCGGTTCTCATTGTTATATTCGTAATCAAAGATTTCGAATTTTTAGAAAGAGTGAATTGGGAAGTTTTGATGCTTTATTTTTTGGGTGAAGGAGATGTTAATTGTTAGGTTAAGTAGGATTTGAAAGAGATAGGCATATTTATAGAAGTGAAGGCTAATAATAATTGACATAGAAATGGTTGAAAAAATTGAAGTGACGTTTGGATTTATTCAACTGTCGATCGATATAACCAAATTGGCCTTTTTAATGAAGGTCGCAAAGCTCTTCCTTCCACTTGCGTACTTTGATATAGCCATATAGGAGTTGGACGTAGTTTGGCCAACTCAAACGTCCAAAGTACCAATACTCTTTGTAACGGAAAATTTTAGTAGCTCGATTAATTAATGAAAAATTAATTTTTATATTGTAAGTTCGTTCTCCGTTTTCCTAATACCTATTTGTTAGTATACATTAATCTTATGAGTTTCGTTTCCCTTAAAGATGACAATGAGTGATTTGTGATTGGTGGTAAAACAAAGTTGCTGTCCTTCCTAATAAATGGTCAAAAGTCAACCAAAAAATTGACATATATCGAACTTAAAAAATTCGATCTAATTCATTGAACTATAATTTTTTTGATTCAAAAATCAAAAATTCAATTCGATTTGTAACATCTGTTCTTACTTTGATATTAAAAGATGTTATTAGTGTTTAATCATATATCTTATTGTAAAATTTACTTGAACATTTTCTAGATTAATCATTCTCTTAATTTATTATGTTTGTTACATATATTGTGAAGATTTTTAGTCCATAAATTCTTTTCTATCTTTTGTTTTTTATCCAATTGTATTTTTTATGTAAGTCGTTATATGTATTGACCTGAAAGTATATAAATAAATATATTGTAACCAAATTGTGAATCATAATGTGGAATGTTTGAAAGAATTTTGTTTTCAAAAATAAATAAATAGCCGCAGCTGTTTCTTACTGGAATAATTGCATAAAAAGCTACTACAACTTTGTTAAAAAATGAGATAGAGTGATCTCATCGAAAGTAACCGGCAGGCCGGCCTTTTTTTTAAAATTATTTAGCAATACTTTACCTAACACAAGACATAACATAATTAAAAAATAATAATGGTATTATTGAGATTCAAAAAGCATAGGATATATGTAAATTTTAATTTTATTTTATGGAGATAAACAAATTAATTACTAAGAATCTTTGATCACGTATAATAATTTTTTTCTTAAAAAAAAGAAAGAAAGAAAACATCACAACTGATAAAGAACGCAAGTAATAACATGACATGAATTATAATCCCTTTTTTTCTTTGTTTTAATAAGAAAAGAGTTAGTTTTTGATTAATTAAAATACTCCAGCACAAGTGATAAAAAGTCTTGATTGACATTTGACTCTCATGGTCAAATATTACGTACCATTGGTTAAATTTCAAAAGTATTACGAATAAACAACTCCCCAGAAAATATATCACCTCAAATCGTTTTGGTTCTATTGTTAAACAATTCCATATTTTATTTCCCACACTATTGGTTCTCTAGCAGTATATTTGTAAATAATAAGAGATAAACCATAAAAAGTATATCTGAATCATTTAATTTTTTTTGTGAATTTCATATTTTAACTATCAATTATTTCATATATCTTTTAGTGCTTGAATTATTATCATTTATGTATTAAAGTATATTTTAACTATTAATTATTTCCGTTTCATATCTAGGTGATTATAATCGTTCAAAAATATTAATAACCACTAAATCTTATAATAATATATCTTGTTGTCATGCCTCCGCACATAAATTGGACTCTCCACGCTAGAGAATGAGTCCGTCTTTTTCTCCAAATAATATATATACATACTTAATATTAAACTATACTAATAGAATCTTAATACATAACGTTAACGTTACAAGACTATTTCAAAATGAGCTTTTGCTCAAATAATTTATATTGAAATTCAAAAGGTGAGACTTTTTCCACTTAAAAACTACAAACGCATTAGACCAAATTTGAAATTATATTTGTATCTTACTATTCCTAATTGTTGACATTTAGGAACGTTGGATGAGTAGGGAGGATATAATAAGTTTGAAATATTATTTATAGAATTTGTTTTTCGTAGTTTTATTATGAAAGTCATTTCTTTTTTCATTTTTGAGGAATTTAAAAATATTTCTTAAAATAATTTGATAACAAATATAAGAAAATTGAAAAATATGTTCGTCCATACTAGACACACTCCTTTAGTTAACTGAATTATTATTCATATACAATGTATACATATAAATAATTATACATATGTATTCAAATAATATTTATTAAAATTTTAATATGTTTGCATGCTAACGCGCACATATAATTATATTTCACATTGAAAATCTTTGAATTTAAAATGAAAGAACTTGTGCCAAAGAGTTGCATCCACCAATAAGATATATCTAGAAATAGAATTTCTGTTTTTTATTTCTTCCTTTCTTTCTTATTACCGATTTGATCGGCATATTAATGAATAAAAAAGAACAACATGTATGAGTATATGAAACATTAATATTTGCTTAGGTTCCGTATAAATGATAGCTCGTATCACAATTATAATTAAATTACTCTGCATTGTTATAACAAGTTGCTAATAATCTCTAATACTTATTTGAAATAATATATATTATGATAAATGAATACACTTGACCTCCAACATTACTTAGTTTCATGCAATTTTCACTGTTAGACGAGTAATAATTAATCAATATAGGCATGTTGAATGTTGAATTATTACCAAGTTTTATAAAGTCAAAAAAAATGTAGGAATAATAATTATAATAATATATTTAAAATTTAGATTAAATTTTTCTTTAATATTCAAAATCTCAAATTAGAAAAATACATTTTATTAGGTGATTTGATGGTTACACAAAAGAGTAATATTCAATAAATCATAAATGGCATGAAGCACAGCCCCCTTTTAGGAAAGAAAGTCAAAACAAAATAAAACGACAGGAAATAGCACGACATAATAGATAATTTGAAATCTGATCATGTGGCTTGTCTAGGAATTTCTTGAGTCATACACGTTATTATTAAGTTTTTTTTTTTTAGTGAATATTTGTATTTGTATTAAGATCTATTTGAATTAAAGTTCAGTTTGGTTTATGATTATAATAGTATTTTTTATCATAAATTTTTGGATTTTAAAATCAATTATCTAGTTAAGAAAAAAATAATCGTATTCATGATGTAATAACTATTAATGAAAACATTATTAAATTATTGTATCTGTGAAGGACAAAACAAAAAGTATTATGTATCATTTTTATTAGCATGTGCTTAAAGTCTATGTATAACTTATATAGGGATAAAAACATTAGAAAGGACAAAATTATTTTCTTTTCTAGAATTATTCCAAGGTCAAGCATATAGATATGTATATAAAGGATTAATTGTTAAAAGTGAGTACTTTTAGATTCAACAAATATTTTACATTTATCAAACATAAAGGTCTAATTCTATCAAACATATATATAAAAAACTATATAGTTTTTACTGCTTAAAACAACATTCAATTTTCTCCGCTATCCTGTTTAAATTAAATAGCTACAAAATAATTGTTTAAATTAAACAGCTACAAAATAATGGTATCAGAGCCAAGTAACTAAACCAAACTATGGACACAGATTTTACATTTATAAAACCTTTTTGGTATATAGAAATTGATACTCTTGTGTCAATTTTACAAGCAATAAAGAATTAGATGAAAATTTAAAAAGAAAGATTGTTAAGATAATTACTTTACAAAATATATATATATATATATATATATATGCAGTAAATTATGAAAAATTGTATTTATGATATAAGTATGTAATTGTAATAATTGGGTGGGGGGTGGGGGGGGGAGGTGGGGGGGGGGGTTTACAATTGTAATCCTGTAAGAACAAAAAAGAATTATTTATAGTTCTTGGGACATGAAAGTCGAGTCTAGGGGTAAAATGAGGTAATATTATAAATATTGAAAGAAAAGATAGGAAAAAAAAGAGGAAATATCTCTCAAAAGATCATTTCTTATTCTTTATTTTCACATTTTTAATATCATATCGAAACCTTTATGATCTTGATAGAAAATTAAATAATTTTTTTGTAACAGCCTAATTGTGAAATGTATGGTCAAACCAAATTTTCTTTTTTAAAAAATAAAAGGTCCACTTCAAATTGTTGAATAGTGCACGTCTAGGAATTAGTTTTTGAGAAGAAAAACAAATATATTTTTATAAGAAAATGATAAAATTATTGTATTGGAAAGAGTCGTGCATCCAATAATTTACTTAAAATGCATACAATATTTGAGAATAGAATTATGTTTGACCCTAAATATGAGGACATGGAGATTAGGAATTAGCTTAAAGGTCCGTTGGTAGTCCAACATTGTCTAATTTTCCTATTAATATAACTATTATTATTACCTTAATCTTCGATTTTAATAATATTTATTTTTTCTTTGCTTTGATGATCATATTATTTTGTTATTGTGACTATATTGTATGTCAATATTTTTCAGTTTGACATCTTTATTGTTGTATTTGTTTTACATACTTGATTTTTTTTATACGCGTTATTTAAGCAGAAGGTTCATCAAAAATAATTTTTCAATTTTTCACTAGATAGAGTAAAATAGAGAGTTAACCTTAGCTTGCTTTAAATGTTCGTCTAAGACCGCATAGCGCAGTGGATTAGCGCGTTTGACTTCGGATCAAAAGGTCGTGGGTTCGACTCCCACTGTGGTCGCTTTATTT
Organism: Solanum lycopersicoides; assembly: GCA_022817965.1. Classification (NCBI taxonomy): domain Eukaryota; kingdom Viridiplantae; phylum Streptophyta; class Magnoliopsida; order Solanales; family Solanaceae; genus Solanum; species Solanum lycopersicoides. The sequence continues at coordinate 73,705,093 of CM040628.1, forward strand.
ATTTTTGTGTGATGTATCTACTTGTTTTATTTTATTATATAATTTTGACTGTCTATTTGCGCGGATTAAAGTTGAAGTAATATAAATATTAGTCGAAGCTAATTAATAATTTACGCATTATGTCAATATAATATTTAATTTTAACCAAATACCTGCGTATCTGCCTTACTTTAAAAAACAATATACATTTTGGATGCTATGATTTCGAAATGAGCCCCGAGAAAGAAAATAATGATCTCTTTCTAGTCTACCACTTAAGATCTCTGTCTTAAATAGATATACATTAAACTACTATTTTTTGTGATTTGGCATATTATACAACACCAAGTACCAAATAACCAAACAGGCCCTTAAAGCCATAAGTAACCAAAAAAAATAAAAATAAATTAAATTAAAGTAAATAAACTAAGAAAGACATATCAAAAAGACTAATTGGATTAAAGTTGTATCTTAAGCCATTAATGGTGCGCCGCTCCATATTTATCAATTACTTATGTATATAATAATCCCTTATTGTATGGACCAAAATTCTACCTATCTTTTTCACGTAATTTTCTATTTTTATTTCTTGCCGATCAAAGATTAGGCGGATATTGAATTATGGTCCTAAGTTTATCTGAATTTAATATTTTTATGGTAAAATATAAATTTATACGTAAAAAAAGACAATAAAGGTCAAATATTTTTAAATTCTCCGAATTAGTTTTTGGTACTTTCACTTACAAAACTTTATATTTTTTTCTCAAATAAAATGCTAGGCCAACCATAACTTCAAATTTAAAAATCACAACCTCAAAATTAAAATTTTAAATTTAAATTTTAAAATTAATAGATAGTAAGGCCGAAATAAAGTTCAAATAGACAAAAAAAAAAAAGAGAGGATATAATAAAAGGTTACATTTAAACTAAAGCATGATCCATCTGCGCAAGTAACGATTCAGAATATTTCTTGATTCAAACAGTAGAGTACTTGACAAAAAAAAAAGTATAAAATTCCACACTTTTTTGTACAAAAGTTTTCAATCAATTGATGATATAAAGAGAGGTAATTAAAGTCCCAAAAAAAGAAAGAAAAAAAGCAAATAAGGCCACCTAATACAAAATTGAAAACAAAGTAACAGATAAAGTGGCGCCTTGTAGTAATGTACTAACAGACAATCCCAAAAAGAAGAAGCCATGATTATGACTCAACATTAATTTAAGGCCTCACTTCAAATGGAAATTTTCATTTTATTGCATAAATGATCACGTTGAATATGCTAGAAAAGAAAAGGAATTGGACCTTTGCATGTATAGACAAAGAGAAAATTAAAATCTGTGATGATGAGAGGTAATACGATATGAGATAATGAATTTCGTTTTTACATTTATGCATGTTGTTGGTAGGTCAAATCTAAGCAATAAATATTGATCCAACATCCCATCGAATCACTATCCAAATAATTGAATTGAAGATATTACTAATTTACTATATATGCATTTGGAATTGGAGTATATGTGTTTTTAACATTTAATTCGTTATAGCTGTGAATTTATCATATAATTTTTATCATAACTCATTAAATATATCTTAGGAATTAGAAAGGAAAAAATTAGTAAGGTGTAACACATTGCCATATGTGTTTACATCTGAACTTGTACTTAGTAAGTCGAATCCATGAGTAATTAAATATCATCTAATATACTTGAACATGTAACTGTTAGGATCGGCTCGACTATAAAATCAATTTAAAACAACGACTTGCATGTGGTTCCAATATTTTAAAAAGCAACATAGAAAGTGGTGCCTTGCTGGTACGTATAGTAGTAATGTACTAAAAGACAACCCCAAAAAAGAAGAAGCCATGATTATGACTCAACATTTAAGGCCTCAATATATCCACTCCAAAGAAGAGAAAGCACTTCTTTTTCTTCTTCAAAATGAAATTTCATTTTCACTAATTTAGCACTACCATTTGGATCCAACTAGGAGGTCTTATCATCGATTTTTATGGCATATGCATGATCACATCGAATATGCTATGAAAGTAAAGGAACAAAGAGAAAATTTTGATAGTGAGGGGTGTCTCGATACTAGACAATAAATATGTTTTTTGCATCGATAGGAATATGTTGTTGGTAGGTCAAATTAAATCACTCTAATAGAAGTAATTAAATTGAATTTGGATTGAAGCTACTATATATGCACTTGGAATTGAAATATATGTGGTTAATAACGATGAATTGCTATATGATAATTATGCAATTGAATATGTTACATTTAAACTTCAATTTTAGATTTTGCAGTAATTTCTTGAATATGCTAGAAAATGGTTGCACATCTAGAGATAGAGAAAATTGAGACGATGAGGAGTAGCTTGATACCAGACAATAAATATCATTCTTGCATCCAAACTTGTACTCCCTCCGTTTCAAAAAGAATGTTCCTATTTCCTTTTTAGTTTGTTTCAAAAAGAATGACCACTTTCTTTTTTTGGCAACACTTTAATTTTAACTTTCCACGTGGCATGTTTAAGACCACAAGATTCAAGGATATTTTAGTACATTTGACATAACTTTAATTTAGGACCACAAGATTAAAAGTCTTTTTTCTTTTCTTAAGCTCCGTTTTAAGTCAAACTTGGCCAATCTTTTCTAAATGGAGGGAGTAATTGGTAAGTCAATTCTAGGCAATGAATATCAACTCGACATCTAAAATCCATAGTTAATAGAGTCAAATCACTAATCTAAATGATTGAGTTGAAGCTATAATTACAAACACACTTGAAATTAGAACATATATGTAAGTATGCAACATAACAAATACATAGAAGTATCACTTCATAGCTTAAATTTTAAAATATAATGATCACATGATTAAGCATGATATTAATATTAAAAATTCAAAAATTCGAATTTCATCTTGACTCATTATTAGACATTGAGACAACAATTACCCCACACCACATCAACTTATGAACACCCATGCCTAAAAAAAACTTATAATTTTGACCTGTTTATTTTTTTTTCCAAAGCGTGAACCATCATTTTGACAGCGTGCGTTTCTTATAAATGATAATATGTTTCATTTGTCTATCATATTACTCCTCATGAATTGGGAGGCACAATAATTATGTATGTTTGTAAAATTCAATTATAATAAGGTTTTTACTACAGCATATCGACCTGCAATTCTTTTTTAATTGACTTAATTGTATCAAATACATTTTACTCCATCTTGTTGTAACTTCGATACATAATAAGAGTTTAATGTATTAAAGAACTTTACTACATATAATCTCAAATTAACATAGCTCGTTCGATTGATGATATGTTATTCTAATATTGTTATCTCACCTTCAATGCAGATTAAAAAAAAATACTATAATTTTAAAACTAAAATTAATTTCAGAATTAGTTATTCTTCGATATCAAACGCAGAGTAAATTTTTTATTTTATTTTTTGGTTTAAAATTTTCAAATTTTTTTTAATTTAAATCTTATCCTGGTCAAATGTTCTGCAACAGCTCGACAATCGTAAAATGAGTGATCTGGAAAGTTGTAAAAAAAAACATGACATTCCTAAAGACAAACATGCCAGCCTTATAATTATCAAAATTTTCAATTAGTATAGAAAAAGTAAGAGAAAAAAAAAAGAAAGAAATATTCAAAGTTTTGATTGTTGTTTTTGTTTATTCCAAGATATTAATATCCTCACAGAACACAAGAGAATACCAAACAAACTCTTTTAAACTTTCTATTATTTTTTATTAATAATATAAACATTTGATTAAAAAGATACTAGTAAGTAAAATAACACAAGATTTACAAGCCCCACCACACATATAATAATGTATGAAATACACCATATTAACGACTAATTTTGAAATATTTAGTCATTAATTTAAACCCAAAAAAAAAAAAAAAAGAAGAAGCACACTCGATCATCTGAGTTATATGATATTTCGAGATTAATTAATAATATTACATCAATAATTTAAGAACTTCTTTCTCTAGATCATCGGAGAAGACCAGGACGAGGAGGAGGATGAAGACGATGATGAAGATGTTGTTGGAAATGGCCAAAATTGTGCATTTTTCACCTTAGAAACACTTGTTAATACTCCTAATGGTGTCACATCGCCGATGACTGTAACTTTTTTCGAAGCCAAATCGATATTAAATGATTTTACTCCTGCATAATTTAATACAAAAACATTACTTTATATTAAATGAAAATATATAACATATCCATAATTTATAATACTATATAATAAACTTGCCTTCCATTCTGGAGATATGTTTTCTTACTTTCCCTTCACAACCTTTGCAATGGATTGACACCCTCAATTCCACAACCTGTCGAACATACGAATAACCAAATTTAAGTTTTATGCACTGACAATCGATCCGTTTAAATTATATTTATCTAGTTAGATCATAAGATAACTATAAGTGAAATGTTTTATGAAAAATTAGTAAATAATTGTCAACTAAATATTTGCTATAATATGCTCATCGTGTGAAAAAAAAACTTTACACTAAATAAAGTTGTTAGCGACTAACAAATTAAGAAACTAACTAAAATTTAAGTTGTTTAAAAAATATTTAAACAATTAGGTTGCTTATAAGATAATTATAAGTAAATCTTTTATAAAAAAATATAAACGGTAACCTAAATAAAATTGATAACTAACCTGTTCACCAGGGCACGAACGAGTTGATTTATAGACACACAAATCATTTGAATAAGCCGATGAAGGTTTATATACGGGAGATTCGAGCGAACGAGTCGATGAAGATCGATACATGAGTCGTTCATTTGTGCTTTTAGCCCTTAAAGGTTTTGTAGGAATCAAAGCTTTTGATGCATCTCCAGATGATGATAAGAAATCTATAAATGGAGTATTCGTACTATCACTTAACAAGTACCTAGAAGAATTACCTAAGTCAGTAACATCAGCTGAACTTTTACGACGTAATTTTTCATCATGAGTCTTTCGATTTTTATTTTGATGATAGTAAGTTTTGGGATCGAATGGAAGTTGATTAGATGAACATGGAATTGGAGTTTTGATTTTTGGTGTACGAGGATCACCTAATCGATCGATTTTACGATCAATTTGATGCCTAATGCCACGATGAACCATAGTATATTGATCCATACTTGAACATATGGCCGTGGAAGCAGGAGAAGCACAAAAAAGATCTATGGATTTCATATTTTTTGGGACCAAAAAGATGATGAAAAATTAATAGCCTAGTTATAATACAAGTTATAGTAGTAGGAAAAAAGGATGAAAGGGAGAGTAATATAGGAAAGATTTTTTTCAAAATGAGGGAAGGGGGTGAACTTATAAAGTAGTGGTAGACTAGAGTATAAGAGGGGTGGAGCCAGGTACGTTATAAATTTAATAGAATTCAATAATTTTATTGATCATAAATTGAATTTTATATCAATTTAAAACTCAATAATATTGATCATAATTCGTATTTTATATCAATATGAAATTTAATAATATAAAAAGAAAGTAAAATTTTAAATTTATAAATTTTAAATTTTGAGCGGAGAAAAATAAAGAAAAAGAAAAGATGGCAACTAAAGGAGCCATAAGAATTGATGAATAATGTAAACCTTAGGGGACACAGGATTTATCTGGACCTCTAAAGTTGTGTCTGCATTTTCCTTTTTGTTTTTCTTTTATGTTTTAAGTAGGTATGGGGTGGGTGGGGTGGGGTGGGCACTAGACAAGGTTATTGTTTGAATTTTAACTTTTATTACATTGTAAAAGAATATTTGTATAATTAAGTAATCAAAAAAATGACTGTATACTTGATTTGATTTGAATTGACAAAATTATTTTCTTTTCTTTCCATTGACATTTTAATTGTCTCTCATATTATTCGATTATAAAAGTTCCTTATAAACTCAGTACTTGCTTCCTTACTACTCCTAATACAACTATAATTAAAGTGAATTAATTTTTTTCTACTTTTGTGAGCTTTGGATGTGAATGATTAGGAGCATTAATAGCAGCAAATGTAGGAAAATGTGAAGACTAATTAATTAGTAGACCATATTATTACCATATCATTGCCCACAAGATTTGACTGTTAAGGCTAACCGAAAGTAGCCTTTTCTTTGTCTATTTTCATATTTTTTCCTCACCAAAGTATCTTCCACTCTTACAAGTTAGTTGATTTTTGTACACCCATGTTTCACTTTAGTCACATTTAATACACTTTATTATTTTATTAAATTATTCATTTGATTATAATCAGCTGATATGATTTAATATTAATATTCACTACAGATAAACTTCGGAAAACTTATTGAAATCGTTTTAGTTTAAGAGAGATAATTACTTAGATACATTTTAATTTAAAATATTACGAATCTTATCAGATTTTAGTATGTATATATGTGATCCCGAGATACATGAGATCAAAATTAGGTGTAATTTATTCTAGATACATTATATCCAAGTGAATTCACATTTATCTGGATATGTAACAAATTTAGCTCGCTTCTCTCCATCTGGCTCGCTACTCTTCTATGTATCTTGTATCCTAGATACCTGTAAACCACACCAAATACATAAAAATAAATATATTTAATATGTGTCTAGTGTGATTCGTATGTAGTAGAGATGCGTGACTATCTCACTCGCCTCTAGCCTTCCAATCTCGCTAACGTCTCTCCATATTATAGTGTATATCTTCTAACAGAAATTTTTTTTATATATCTAAATATATCTTCCTTAATGCAAGATAGGCAATTCTTATAATTGTAACTCCTTTATTATTGGCCATCTTAATTAAAAGATTATAATGGCGCAGTTGAATAATAATTTTGAAAATATTATACACTGTCACACATTGAATTTAATACTCTACTATCATTTAGATTCCCTTGCATAGTTTTTCCAAACATTCCGATTTTCTGCCTCAGAAAATGAGCTAAATATATAAATTATAGTGTCCTGCTATGGAAAAAGTTAATTTAATTATATTATATGAGTAAAATTTTTGAAAGAAAAAAAAGCTACATAAAGACTAATAAAGACCTTGATTTGGGACCAAAATTTGTGGAGTATAATTGGATGAAGACAAAGTATTAGTCAATTAATTGCGGAAAAAGTTAAAGATTAAGACAAACAAAGATGAGTTAATTAAGGATTTAATATCAGTGATAACAAAATAAGTTGGGGTTCACGTGATAAAGTGTTCGTTTTAAGAATTCTCTCTAATTAAATTAATTAATTATTCGAACTAGTTGGTTTTAGTACTTCCTCCCTTTATTTTTATTTGTCACTTATTTATAAAATAAATTTTCGTTTTCTTGTCATTTTTGACATATCAAAAAAAGACAGTTATTTTTTTTTCATGTTTTGCCTTAGGCATTAAATAATTATTCTACAAATCAATCAATAATTAGTGAAAAATGAAAATTATTAGAACTTTTTTAACTTTTATATAATTTTTACTAATTATTAAATAGTGTATATCTAAGGTATTGTAATATCTTAAGACACTGCATCAATAATTCACATATTTTGTATTTCTTCTATAAATAAATGTCTGCAATTATGTATTTTTACAAATGCCTATTTAATTCGAAAGGTGGAAAAAGTATTCAGAAAATTTGAGATAATGAGTAAATAAATCATCCAAAAGCAGTTAAATTTTTTGTATTATCAACTTTTTGTTTTCCCACATATCTCAAATAAATCAACTAGAAAAGCTTTTCCAACAACCAAGCACATAATGTTGGATCAAAATGTCAAATGCACAAGTTTTAGTCAAGATTTTGGAGTAAATTAATTCCATTAGTGCTAGACCACATGCAATTGATCCAGAATTGTTACTTGTGGATATACTTCCTCAATTTATTTTACTTTGTCATATTGTTTTATTTGTACTTCTATTAAAAGAACAAAAACATCAATTTGATAAAAAAATCCTTATTTATTTTGTTATTAATACTGCTATTTCTTCACCACATTAATCCGTCTCGATATTTATTAAATAAAAATAAAAATAAAAATAAATTATATCTTAACTTTTTAATATTCTATTTATTTAAATCTACAATACTGTATTTAGTAAGCATGATAGCTAAAATAAATCAATTAACCATCTTTAAAAAGTGGCATACTGCTAATATACCCTTAACTTTATGGTAGCAAATGGTTGTAATGATTATACTTTGCAAAAATGGGGATAATGTGTTATCCTTTGGTAGGTCCAATTTCTTTTAAGTAATTAAATATTTAAGTGGATATTAAAGGTTGGTATCATAATTACATTCTGAGATTGCTTAGTGATTAGCATTACAATAGTTTTATCAAAGTTGACTGTGTGATCCAATTTTTTCACTAACCACAATCCTTTAACTGATTTTGTGTTAAAATTTTCTTGATTTTGGGTCCACACAGTTATGATTTATAATGTAAAGTTTTGTACTTGTCAAAAAGTAATAAGATTTTTCTTTACTTCCCTTCATCAGAAAGTGAAAAACAAAAAATTAACTATTGGAAAACAAAAAAGTGTATGGTAGAGTTGGGTTTAGAGCTATACGACAATAATAATATATTTAGGGGTAATTTCATAAATGAGACCTTAGAGGGTGGCTGGGTGTGTACGCTAATATGATAGATACAGATGAAAGTAAGGGTTCATTCCTTTAATTTTAATAAAAAATTATATTATATAGCTGTTAAATTTCCGTAGTTTTTTTGTGTTTTTAATTCTTGATATTTTAAACATGTTTAATAAAAATCATGACTTTTACTACTAAAGTAAGCAATTTTAACCCTACCTTGTGAAGATTGATATGTTATTTCCAATGAACCTTTTGCTCAAATAAAACATATTAAAATAATTAAATAAATATGAAAAACAAATAAAATAATAAAGAAATCATCATGTTAAAATAATAGAGCAAGAAAATATTTTCCACAGAAAATATTAAGTAATATATATTGGAAAACATATAAATAAAAGTTAATCTTCAAATAATCAACTTTGCTTTATTAGTTTTCTCGTAAATATTTTTGTAGGGTCACAAATACAGACATATATCCAACTAACAACCTAGAAAGGAATTTCTTGTCCTTTGGAAATTATCTTATCCCTTTACCCCTATGGACAAAAAGTGTCAAAAATTTTCTTATTTGATATTCCATATTTATATTAAAATTTATAAAATTTGAATCCAAGCATTATAAGATCTTTTCTTTTCTTCTCAAGATAATAATTTTAACAAGATTTTTTTTTATTTACGAAGGCTCAAACCTGATTATTGATTAAGGGCTAAAGAATAGTAACTATTCCATCATAATATATTAATATAAGCTAATATTTCATTAGTACATTTTTATATCCAATTTCTAATTAAAATAAGATAATATTAGTACATATAAATAATGTGAATTAATATGTGGGTCGTACTGAAATAATTTGATGTTTGAGCACGCTATTAAAGCTATGGGGCCTTTCTTTTTCCACCTTTTTACATTTCTTTTGGTTTATTAATTTCATGACTTACGTGTTTCACCTCTCACTTTTTGTTTCTTTTACATTATGGTGGTTGATTAGTTACAGTGTAACCACAATTATTATTATTGTTTATTATTATAAAGTAGAAATGATATCAAAGTAACAACATGCATTTTTGTAAAACACATAGATGACTAGTTATGATTAAGAGTAGAGTTGTTAGAAAGGTCGGCCCAGTCCCATTCAGTCCAAGCTTCGCGGGCCTAGTTGATGGGCTAGAGTGGGTCGGCCTTTCATTTAAAATGACCTAAAAATATTTGATCCAATCCAACCCTAGAATAGTCAAGGACCGAGGCAGATTAACCTTTTTTTTCTTTTCAAACTTAAAATTCTATAGTATCAAGAAAATAAGAAGATTTCTAAATTAAATATGACAAACAATAGTGTTGTTTCAATAACACTAGTAAAATATCTATTGTGATTAGCATATATTTAGAATATTAGATATGCGAGATATATGTATCTGGTGTGATGCAACCCAGATACGCGAGCGAGATAAGAGAGAAGCGAGCAAGAAGGGAGGGAGGCGAGGCGCGAGATTTGTCTATATTTCCTAAATAAATGTAAATCCACTTGAATAGAGTGTATCTAGAACAAATTAACCTAATTTTAAGTCCATGTACTACGAGATACATGTATCGGACATGCCAAAATTTGATAAGATTTATAATATTATAACATAACAGACATTTTAAGTAATTAGCATATACTAGTGATATCGTTGTAAGTTACACTTAAACAAAAAAATTTGACTCATGGACTGATCCTAACCCATCCCCAATCAAGCCTCGAGGGTCAAAGGATTATATGGGTCAGACTTATAAACTTTTAGTAATTGGTTTGAAAAATTCTATTTCAACTCTATCTCAATATCGGGTTGGGTTAGGCCGGTCCCATGAGCTAAGCCCATATTGTATACAAACTATAATATAGATAAATACTTAAGTAATTGTACTTAGTGTTAAAATTATATAATTAATTCATATAAAATATTGCATATAAAAATATATACAAATATAATTTATACAAATACCTGAGATTCTTCGTATCAAAATTTTCACTAAACTATAGTTGGGAATCATAATTATATGAAGCTATAAGTATTAAATAATAAACTAATAATATTTTTCAATTTGTATGTTAATAAGATTATCTTTGAATTATTTTACCTCAATACTTTAATTTAACCTATAAATATGAGAAGAAGGTAGAAGATTCCAGAGATTCAACATTACTAAACACTCAGTTATTTGAAGTGCAATTGCACATCTAGTGATTACAAATTGACAATACAGAAGATTGAATGTCATCCATCAAATATACAAAATAAACAATAAAATTTTAATATATTTAACTAATAAATATTATTATTTTTACTTGATCAATCAAATATATAAGTTGCCCTACCTTTATTTTATTTTATTTAATTTCCTACTCCTAATAAATAAGAGTAGGCCAATATTGAACTCTAACTCCGCCAATAACTTCCCAACCGTTCCCTTATGGCCTACTCTTTTTTCTCCTTAAGCACCACGTACCCTTCACTAATTAATTTCGTATCAAACTCTTTTAATTTTTAGATTAATCAACTTTCAAAAAATCACATATATGTGTAAAAATTAGGACAAAAGTTCAAACATGAATGTATTGAGTTATATTATAGCGGTTATAAACCATCACTTTAATTTATACAATAAAAATGATAGTATTAACTAATGAAGACTACGATTTTAAACTAAAATGATCGTATTAACTAATGCATATTATTATGATTTGAGCGAAGGAAGATATGATGAGATGTTCACTACTTTAAAATGTTAACTAGTTTAGCAATACTCTTCTTATTCTCAACTCTGAATGAACAACTTATAAATCTCTGTGAATTTGTTGCTTGAAATAACACAGTCAAACTCTCTATTTGTTGGGTTATCACACATCGGAAGTGGAAGGGGCTGGTGGTCAATTTATAAGTGTGAGGGAAAGCCTCAACCTTTGAGCTAGCTTTTGGGTTGAGAAGGCCCAAGACCACCCAACAATCTGGTATCAGAGCCAAGGTTTTATCTGAGTATGCTCTGTGGTTGCAGCACAGTCTGAACTTCCACATCAGAAAAGATTTACTTTGATTTGCGATAACTATATTTTTTGGGGAAAACAATGGAAGCCAACACAAGTAGAATGGTTACTTTGAATGGTGTTAATTATGCCATTTGGAAGGGGAAAATGGAAGATCTGCTTTATGTTAAGAATTTTTACAAACCAGTATTTACCACTGTAAAGCCTGATAATAAAACAGATGAAGAGTGGAATCTGTTGCACAGACAGGTTTGTGGATTCATTAGGCAATGGGTCGACGATAATGTGTTGAACCATATTTCTGGGGAAACACATGCTCGAACCCTATGGGAGCATCTTGAAAGTTTGTATGCTCGGAAGACTGGCAACAACAAAATGTTCTTAATAAAGCAGATGTTGAGTTTGAAGTATCATGATAGTTCTCCGATGACAGACCATCTGAATAATTTTCAGGGGATCATGAACCAATTATCTGCTATGGGCATCAAATTTGATGAAGAAATTCAAGGCTTGCTTCTACTTGGTTCCCTACCAGACTCTTGGGAAACATTTAGAACGTCATTGTCAAATTCTGCTCCGGATGGTGTGATCTCTATGGATTCCGCCAAGAGTAGTGTCTTGAATGAAGAGATGAGGAGAAAAACTCAAGGTTCCTCTTCGTCGGATGTCCTGATAACTGGCCCCAGGGGGAGAAACAAAACTCGTGGTTCTCAGAATAGAGAACAAAATAAGAGCAAATCCAGAGGCAGACTTAAGGATATTGAGTGCTATCATTGTGGTATGAAAGGGCACACGAAGAAGTTCTGCAGGAAGTTGAAGAGGGAGAACAAAAACAAAGAGGATACTAAAGAAGATGGCAATGAAAATTGCCTAGCCACCGTTACCACCGAAGATCTTGTTACTGTCCTTGATGCGAATATGATAAATATTGTTTGTGATGAGTCAAGCTGGGTTGTGGATACTGGTGCCGCATCTCATGTGACATCAAGGAAGGATTTTTTCTCTTCCTATACTCCTGGTGATTTTGGAACCTTGAGTATGGGTAATGAGACTGTTTCTAGGGTGGTTGGTATTGGTACAATTTGTTTAGAAACTAGTGTTGGAACTAAACTAGTTTTGAACAATGTGAAACATGCTCCTGATGTTCGTCTGCACCTAATTTCTGTTGGTGTTTTAGATGATGAAGGATATGTTAGTACCAACGGTGATGGAAAATGGAAGCTCATCAAGGGTTCCTTGGTTGTGGCTCGTGGTAACAAACGTCGTGGTCTATACTGGACTACGACCTCTGTTTGTGTTGATATGGTGAATGCAGTTGAGAGCGATAGCTCTTCAACATTATGGCACAAGAGGCTTAGCCACATTAACGAGAAATGACTTAATGTTCTAGCCAAAAAGAAATTTTTGTCAAATTTCAAAAGAGCTAATTAGAAAACTGTGAGCACTGTTTGGCTGGTAAACAAAATAGAGTTTCCTTTAAGTCCTACCCTCCTTCGAGAAAGACAGAGTTGCTTGAGTTGGTGCACTCTGATTTATGTGGTCCAATGAAGACAAAGACATTAGGTGGTGCACTCTACTTTGTCACTTTCATTGATGATTGCTCGAAAAAACTTTGGGTCTATGTCTTGAAGACTAAAGACCAAGTGTTAGGTGTCTTTAAGCAGTTTCAGGCTTCAGTTGAAAGAAAAACTGGAAAGAAACTGAAATGCATTCGTACTGATAATGGTGGTGAATATTGTGGACCATTTGACGAATACTGCAAGCATCAAGGTATTAGACACCAGAAGACTCCTCCCAAGACTCCTCAGCTTAATGGTTTGGCTGAGAGGATGAACAGGACCTTGATGGAAAGAGTTAGATGTTTGCTTTCTGAAGCAAAGTTGCCGAACTCATTTTGGGGTGAGGCTTTATTGACCGCTGCACATTTTATTAATCTATCTCCTGCTGTTGCTTTGCAAAGTGATGTACCAAATAGTGTTTGGTATGGAAAGGATGTTTCCTATGACCATTTGAGAGTATTTGGTTGCAAAGCTTTTGTACATGTGCCAAAAGATGAGAGGTCAAAGTTAGATGCCAAGACAAGGCAATGCATCTTCATTGGATATGGCCTAGATGAATTTGGTTACAGGCTATATGATCCAATTGAAAAGAAACTTGTGAGAAGCCGTGATATTATTTTCATGGAGAATCAAACAATTAAAGATATTGACAAAGCGGAAATGGTAGAATCTTCAAGTTTTGATGATATAGTTCATCATGATGACGTTCCTCACACAAGTGTGCATGATGTTGTTGGGTTTGATAATCATGGTGACACCCAGAATCATGTATCGAATCAACATGTTGATGTTGATAATAACAATGATATTGTTATTGATGATCCTGTTGCTCATGAAGTTGTGGACGAATCAAATATTCCGCTTCGGAGGTCCACAAGACAGCGGTTTCCTTCCTCCCGTTATTCACCCAATGAGTATGTGTTACTCACTGACGGGGGAGAACCTGAATGTTATGAGGAGGCCATGGAAGATAAGCACAAGGATCAATGGATTGAAGCCATGCAAGATGAGATGAAGTCTTTGCATGAGAACCAAACTTATGAGTTGGTAAAATTGCCCAAGGGCATGAGAGCTTTGAAGAACAAGTGGGTGTTCAAAGTTAAAGTTGAAGAACACAACTTGAAGCCCAGGTTGTCAACAAGTCTCAGCCCACCGGGAGAAACTGGGCTGTCGCTCTCTCCAGCCCAAGGCCCGATGTGTGAAGGGGGAGATTGTTGGGTTATCCCACATCGGAAGTGGAAGGGGCTGGTGGTCAATTTATAAGTGTGAGGGAAAGCCTCAACCTTTGAGCTAACTTTTGGGTTGAGAAGGCCCAAGACCACCCAACACTATTACCTCTCTTTAGCTTTCATTTTTACATCGAATTCTCCAACATTGCTACCAAATTCTTCATTCTTACTCTCTTATATTTCATTTTGACACAAAATTTTCCGATTCCGATCCGCACACTCATATTTCATAGTTGAAAAAAGACTTACTACTAAACTCTCTCTATTGAATAGTACAAAATTTGGTTCAATATTCTTTTTAATCAAAACATATTTTTAACAATTACATTAAAAAATTACATTTCAAGCATTTAAGTTGTTTAGTATACAAAATATATATACAATATATAAATTATATTTTACCAAAGTGCATAGATTAAATATACTTGGTCTATATTTGATAAACTAGATGGCGAAAGAGTACATTTACCTAAGTTTCTTTTTTATGGGCGATATTTATGAATAGCCCAACTAAACTCTTTTTTTTTTTTTTTTAGATAAAGAATAGTCCAACTTAAATTCTTAAGCATCTTTTGTATGGTCATTTGCGCGAAGCCTCTTTAATAGTCTTCAATATTTGTTCTTCAAACATTTAAAGTGATAACAAAGAGCTCAAAAATACCTCTGACAGAAAAAAATCGCAATACACAAGTTATGTCTTATAAGATCTAAGTTCAGTTATAACATAATACGTCTTAAGAAAGTTCATTACACACAAATAAATATGCCTTAGCAAGAAATAAGTTCAGTTTGAATACAACATGTAAACAAAACACAACCATTAATAGAAAAGCAACAAATTTAATAAGCAAGATAAACAGTAATATGTAACAGAGTCTCCAGACCATCTGTCCCTTGATTTGTAGCTGGAAATGTCTTGACAGTAGCAAATCCCTTAGCATTTACATACTTTCCCGTTCCGCCCATAATAGCAAGATGTGATTCTGAAACTCTAACTCTGTGAACCCCAAAAAAGCTCAAACTATCACTATAACTTCCACTATGAAACATTACTGTAAATGCCATTGTTTGACTACTTCCATCTTCTGAACTTGAAATGTAAAATCCTTGACATTTTCCAACTAAACCTGAGTTGAGTTCATGACCTTGTGTTAATTCGTCATCGAATACAGTTAGTGTACCAAACATGAGTTTTTGGAATGTTATTCCTGATCCTAATTGAGCCATGTTTAAGGCTGGGTATCCGTTTCCTCCACCGATGATGTTGTTACCGTTGTTTTGGACTACGTTGGGCGTTGTACCGCTTAGGCCGGTGAGAAAAGGAATGTTGTTGTTGCTGATGATTCCGCTGTTTCCGTTGGTGACAGGAACACCGTTGTCTACTGCTAGAACTGCACCGTTTGGCTTAGCGAATGGGACTTGTCCGCTTAGTGATGGGTTGGTTGCTATACCGGTTACCGCTATAGCTGATGGGTTTGAACCTCCTAGAATGTCGTGCATGAAGAATGAGAAGATATGATCATCTTCACCTGCTGCAGCTGGTGCAGCATCAGCTGTAGCAGGAAGGTCAGCACCACCTGCATGTGTTGCAGGTGCTGGAATACCAGCACCTGCAACACCAGTAGATACTCCTGAAGTTGGGGTACTCTCGTCAGGTGCAACGATGGGCTCCTCATCGAGGATTCTACGTGCTGAGGTGGTGGAGGTGATTGTGAGAGCTAGAATGAAAAGGAATGTGAATATGGATTTGAGTTGAAAAGGGTTGGGATTGGAGGTTGTCATTTGGTGTAAAAAGATTAATGATATGGAAGAGAGATGTGTTTGGGAGTTTGATGCTTCAAAAATGATATTCTTTTGAATTAGATGAAAACAATGAATTGATTTTGATCTATTTATATATGCAAAAAATGGAGGATATTTGAACACTTTTAGTATGATTAGGATAAAGGGAATTGATGAATGATCATATGGATTAGGTATTATAACCATTCCATACTTTCAAGTGCATTTGTTGAAGTTTACAAAACAAATTTTCGTGTTACAAATGTGGATTAGGTGTAGCAGAGTTTCTTTTTTGAGGTTAAATATGAAAAATCAGATGACTAAAAATCTGCATTATGCGTTGTTATAATGTGTATATAATCCGTGCGTATAAATTATATTACACACTTATATACCATGAGTAAACACCGACCATAGCTACAAATTGTTATTAATTAGTACAACAAACGTGCTCAATATTCCAAACTCTTGTCCATTTCTAAAAAGGAAAGTTTGATGTTCTAAAAAAGGCCCATGATAAATTGGTCCAACTGATAAAGCCCAAAACTAACATTTTAAGAACAATACAAAGAAGTGGATTATAGCATAAGATTAAGAAGAAGAAAATGGCGTGGAGAGCAAATCTATCTCGTAATCTCAAGGAGCTTCGAGTTCTTTTTTCTCCCTCATCTGCTGAAAGCGCTGCAACTAGGTTTCTGCTTAATTTCTCTCTTGTTTTTTCCTATTTCACAACTTGGAATATAATTTGTTTGATATTCAACAGGTCGTTTATTGAGAAGAATTACACAGATCTCAAGACTCATAACCCCAAATTGCCTGTTTTGATTCGTGAGGCTACTTCCATCCAGCCCCAGCTTTGGGCCAGATATGGTAATTCTCCTCCCCTTCTATGTTTTTAGCTTCAAACTTCAGTTTATTCATCAAAATACGGAATCCCTTTGAGTTTCCAAATTTGGAATTATAGTTTTCTAATTGAAGCGAGAATGTTTTTCATTTTTCATATTTAGGCCTGAGTTCTTGTTATAAAAAATAAAAAAGTCTTTGATTTATTGTATATGATTGGTATTAGACATTGTTTGCTTGTTACATTTTTTACCTTCAATGGATTGTCCTATTTTATGCATTTTTACATCTCAGCATAACTTGTATGTGGATAAGTACTTGGCTAACAGTCTTAACATATGATTGTTAGGACATTGATGTTAAATTCCACACATGAGAGTTTAAACGAAAATATATCAGTTTCCTCCTAAACGAAAATACTCATGCAAACTTTACAAACCACCTATTACTTCTCTATTATTATTTGAAGTGGAATTAGTATCCCTTGAAATGTCACAACCACAATTTGTCTTGGTTGCTGATACGCATTCTCTCCTCAAAAAGTCCCAAGCAATACCACAACCTATTCTCTTTAGGTCAAGAAGATGAAGCTATTTTTTCTCAGGCTAAGTCAAATTTGTAGACAGTCACCATTTTGAAGACTTTTTTCTTGGAAAAAGCAGCAGATTCATAGCTTAAGTTTGGAAAACATTTCAGTTGGGTTTCATAATGTCGGTGTTTGGTGGTGAACTGATGGTCTTTGTGCAACAGAAAGAAAGGAGAAAGTAGTGGTAATGATCAAAATTTGAGTATAGTAGATAAAAGTTCGCAGGTGGTTTGGTCTTTTAGGTGTTAGCCATTAATCTTGTATCCTATTGGTAATACGTTAAAATTTCAAATTGTAGTTCTTCAAAGGCAAAGCTGATGAAGTTTAGATTTGGCCAAGTACATAGACAACCCCTTCAGAAACAGGTTGATAAGGTCTGCGTACATCATAACCTCCTCATACTACACTAGTGCGATTATACTGGGTATGTGTTGTTGTACATACACAACCCCTTAAAGCTGCCACATACTTTCATTTAGACACTTTAACTACTATAGTTACCTATTAAACACCTAAAATATGTGTGATTTGTGTCTGTTGAACACCTTACGCTGATGTGGCACAAGAGGATTTTCACTTGGAGTCTGGCACACTAATAGGTGAAGTGCAATTTTCTAGCTTCTTTTCTCTTATTTGGGTTACTTGCCAGAACTCCGTTAATGGATGTGGAACCAGTAAAATACAAAGCAGTGTTGTCAGTTTAGATTGCGTAACAAAATCTTAAATGAAAATTTATATCCGTCTAAATTCTGTTGGTTCTCATTAATTAGTTTCTGGCCTCCGGGCTTATTATATTTTAGCCAGAGGTTGAAGTGCACAAATAGAACCACAAAAGGCAGCAAGCTAATGGACAAACCCACCAACATGAATTTTGCTTGCAACTTCTCGTAAAAAACTTTATAACCTTTATAACCGAAACTTGATCCTAGAATCACCATTAATTCTTTGAATCCAAGGAACAAAAATAGGTTCTGCTTATTGATAAACTACACCAACTCATCATTGTATACCTCTAAATACTAATGGTGCCCCATTATAGACACAAATAACCCATTTGCAGTGACTTAGGTTATTTCCTCTTCTTAAATTGATTATATCACAACAATTAATGACATTTAGCTGCATTTTATTTAAAAAGGAAGTGAAGTTGGTGGTCCATGTATTTTTATGTTGTTTACACATGCGTAACAACGAAAAAGAAATTGAAGAAAGACAAGATTTGTTTGGAAGAAAAAGAAAAAATTTGTGAAGAAGTTGTAAGAAAGAATTTGGTCGAACTGCCGGAGATTGTAAGAAGTTTGAAGATGAAAGTGCCAAAAAAGTTGAAATGTTAAGTGCATATAGTCATGCTTCGTCCATTAATTTTGTGTTTTGTTTGATAGGAACCATCATCGAGGTGCTTAATAGTTTATACTTTAGATATACTTAGGTTTCAAATAGGTAATTTTCATAACTAAGGTGTCTAAATGAATAAAAGAAGAAGAAGAAGGTGACAACTTTAGGGGGTTATCTATGTTCTTGGCCTTTAGATTTCAAAGATTTAACAAAGTTGATGAAGTTTAGGTTTTGACTTTTCCAAGACAAACTTTATTTCCTCTTTGAATTGCTTAGTTATGCAAAGTGATGTCTATTCCCATTTCTTATTCTCATATTCTCACCTTAGAATTGCTATAAAGTTATCCTAAGAGATGTTTATTCCCCTTTCTTTCTCTCATATTCTTCACATACTCATGGACCTTCTGATATGTAACAGACCTTGGAGTTGAAAGGGGCATCCAACTGGAGGGCTTGACAGAGGAGCAGATCTCCAAGGCACTTGAAGACCTCGTGAAAGTAGGGGCATCACTTAAATCATGATTACATAAAATCTGTACAACAGTCTTGAGTATCCTCAGCATAGTGGTTTCAAAATAATCTTAGTTCACTCTGTTATTATGAGTTAACTATAACATGCATTAGCATTTACCAACTTGGTCATCGTTGCTGTCCAAAATCCATAACATGCAACATCAGACATTTGGATTTTTTGTACTGTGGTTTTACTATTTGGAAAGCAAAGCCTTTGAAATACTCTGCTTTTTAGCGTCATTTCTTGTGTTGTGCATTTGATCCAATGATTGAGATTCCATCAGTTGTATACTTGGTCATTGTTTGCTGTCCATGACACGAAACTCTTGCTCCCGAAAACTGACTCTGTTGCAATATATATACTTGCTTTCCTAGCCAAGGGAATTTCGAACATACTATGTGTGACCGCTATCTTTTGGCAAGGATGCACAGCAAGTCAGCAACTTTCTTCCAGGGAAGTGAAATTGATCTTTTTTTTTTTCATTTCCAAAGCTTAAGTGTTAATATCCAGTCTGGGTTCAAGAATGTTGACATGGAAAAAATGTTTGTTCCTTTATCTAAAAGAGGAGACTCTGTGGAGTAGTGATATTTGAGCTTTGTGTTTAACAATCCGTTTCTCTGTTTTGTATCTTTTAGAGCAGCTGGGAATTGAAATACAAAATCGAATTGAATTAACTACTAACTTTACGTGACTGAATTTGTAGCCAATTTTAACGTCTGTTTCGGTCATTTATGATTTTGAAATTTAAGATAATTTTCACATATAATTTAATCATGTACGACTAAAATTAGACACGAGTTTTCAACCTAAATTGTGTACGCCTAAATTTGTAAAAAAACTGATATATATAGTAGTAGAAATTAGCTTATTTCATTAATTATCATACATAAGGAATAATTGTACATTACTAACAACTTCAAAAGTCATTATTTTCATTCTTTGTAATATTCTTACTCTTCTTTCCCTCTCCATTTCTTATGAATTAATTATATGATGAATGTGATATTTATTTGAAATGTGAAATGTTTTTTGTTTATATATATAAGATCTAAAAAATTATTGGAGATTTATGTTTCGAGACTTGAGACTTCGATTAATTTCCTTTTATTACTAAGTCTATTGTAAATGACACATCAAACAGGGTACATAAAAACCAAGGAAAATAACTAATTAAAGACTTACACCTTAGAGAATAGTATTTGAATTACAGAAACTCCATGATGTGCATTTATAGTTGGATAACTTCAAGAAAAGGAGAAAAGAAAATTCCTCTTAACAAAAAACACAAATATATGTCTAAATCAAAATAAATAGTCTTGAATCTTAAGCATGGTGCTTAAATTTGCCAAAGGATATGTAGTTGCCCAAAATAAATTGTCACTTCATGATAATAATAATATGTGATCATCAACATCTTCATCATCATTGTGATCCTCCATTTTTGAAAAAAAGTAGAGAAATTAAGGGGAAAAAAAGAAGAAGAAGAAGAGGAAGAGTGATATTCAAAGAGAGAGAGAGAAGGATTGGTATGGAGGGTTTAATTTAACTATAGAAAAAGGTTGGTGGAGGGAGGATCTTCTAAGCATATGCTTCTACCATTAACTTGTCTTTCCACATCTTTTTCTTTCTCTCTACAATTATTTTTCATTCAGCCTCTGTCGGGTTTGATTAATCTGAATTCACGTCACGCAAGACCTATTAAAAAGACAATTCCTTAATGAAGCTTTTTTCATAGTCAGAATTCGAACTTGAAATTTCTAATTAAAAATAAAGAAATTTTATCGATCCCATCACAATCTTTATTGGTGTTTTTTTTAAAAGATTTATTATGTAACATAAGCTGTCATCCAATCAAAGTTTTTTGTTATATTTTATATAAATATATATCCCATGCTTTGTCATGACGAACTTCTACTCTAAGGGGTCGTTTGGTACAAAGATTCATAACGCATGGATTAGTAATGCAGGGATTAGTAATGCAGGGATAAGTAGTGCAGGGATTAGTAATGCAGGGTTTATTTTTATCAAGTGTTTGGTTCATTTTTTCCCACCTCATCTTGTGTTTGGATTATATCTCTATGAAAAGCTTCTTTCCAATTATACCCTTGAATTATTATGTAATTGGATCAAGGTAGATAATTGTTGGACAATATTATTTTTTATAACCTTCTAACTAGCTATGGGAAGAACAATTTAGTTGTCTTGTTTGTTATCTTTTTCACTTGAATTATTTGAGGATAAATAATTGTCATCTTAATAAATTGATCATTCACAAAAGGTCATTTATCAATTAAAAAAAGAGAAATCATCTACATTTAAAATCGAAAAAACGGTCAACAATGGTAAAATTGAATAATCATCTACATGTACACATAAAATTGCAAGTTTTAGTTTTAATATGTATGTAAATTTTTTAAATTGTTTAAAATACAAATAATTAGAAAACCAAGCAAATATATATATACACACACACATTATATTTAGATCACAAACTTCATATACAAATATACAACTCACATTTTAAATTTGTATTGATTTATATTGGATTTATTAGTAATAAACAACTCTCTCTAAATAATTTGTAAGCTAATTTATTTAAATAAACTTACTTGTACAAATATAAATAATAAAAATCAAGAAAATACACAAAATAATTAAAATGATTGAGGATATTTTTGTCTTTACATAGCTTATCCCATGGTATTATATCCTATGTATTACTAATACCTCCAAATGGAAGGTATTAGTAATACATCCTATAATACCATATTGGAGGTATAACTAATCCATGGATTAGTTATACATAGACTCAAATTCCTACCAAACATGGTACTAAATAATACCTTCCATAATCCATGGACTATTTTGTTCTAATGCAGCCTACCAAACGACCCCTAAATATTTCAGTTCCCTGGTTTCATTTTATATTCATAATGCCCTTTGTTACTATGCATTTTTTATTGTGGTCATCTATTTGTCGAACCACTATTCCTGCTTAGCTATGCATTTTATTAATTTACTGTTCTTAATATGCTTTGTTTGTACTTAAACTGATTAGTTCCCTTTTCTTTTACTATACTATATATATAAACAATTTAGACAAGTGTGTAAGGAAACCCAATTTGTACTTACTTCATGATTCTTTAAATAGTTGTCTAGTTTGTTACGTAAAATATAAGATTTTTATAAATAATGATAATATTAATTTATCATTTTACAAACACCATAGAAAAACACGAGAGTAACTATAGATTATTTTTTTTGGTAACGATAATATTAGTTATAACTTGCTCATAAAATTATTCTTAAATGACAAGTTTCAAACATGTATGCTCTTATGGTTTATAGCTTAGTACATTTATAGTCGTTGAGCATCAGCTATCTTAAAATTTTGACTTTCTTATAGTATAATGCCATAAACTAATTGACTATGAACACACGATTTAAAATTGAAGGAGAAAGAAGAAGAAAATATGCCTGAAGTATTATGGTAAAGTCAAAAATATTCATTTCAAAATTTCCTATTAAAATTATACTGAATATGTCGTTATTTTTTTGTCATGATAATAATGAAAGCACCAATGTTGTCAATAATAGCAGAGACTTATTGATATATGAAACCCCACATGGAATTTGCTGGCAATTAGCTTTACATGTTTTTTGCTTGGGCAGAAAACGTCAAAAACAACAAGTGTGTTTTTGTCAAAATCTGTCGTTTTATAATTGGAAACATCAATTTGCCCCTTCTAGTAGTTGAATCATACAAATAGTTGAATATATACATTATTTAATACTACTCGTATTATTTTTTGAGGAAATAAATTAAAAACGTGTTTCGTTAAATTAAGAATAGTCGATAAATATATAATATATGTCAATAGCTAATTAAGTAAAGTAAAAACAACTGTATTCATTCGGAACAGTTCTTATGATTGATTTATATGTTTAGTTTATGTCTCAAATGATTCGAATTTACATAATACAATTTAATCTTTTTCGTAATATTATTATTATTTTTTTGATCTTTTTGTATATTTACTTCTTAAAATTTTAAATTTCTTAATGAAAATTTTAAATCCATCACTAATATATATATGCATAAATTGTATATAACACCAAATACATTGATAATATATATTTTAGAATAAATAAACAATCAATCTAATAGTTATTAGTATAAAAATCTTATTTTAAGCATATCATAAGAAAATCTTTTTCAACTATGCTAGGGTGTAAATAAATACATTTGGGAGCAATAGATAATTACATTAACAAGATCCACCCAATTTAATTTGTATTAGTGATCCATCAATTACCAAACTTAATTTATATTTTAATTAACTTGTCAAGACAAAAACTTTGACTATTCACACAAAACTCGTAAATACCAAAGTCAACTACTTTAGCTTATTTTATTTATTATTGCAAATTTGCCACTATCATAATAATTTTATAGTAACAAGTACGTAACTTATATTAGATATAAACCAATAAGAAAGTTTCACTCAAAACATAAAGTACTACTATGAACCATAGTTGTTGTCCACGTAAAAATGTCATTAATAATCCCAACTAATATTTTCAACTGCAAATAAGATATTAATTATACGATTACGATTATATTAAGGGAAAATTATGCGGATAACCAAACTTATACTATTTAATTACTTATCATAGCTATAGTTTGCTATAATTACCACTCGCGACTAACATTATACATTAATTACATGGGTTGACTTCGAGTTTGTATAATTAGTCATTTTGTATATGTATAATTCGCCAGAATATACAAATAAATATGTATAATATACAATTTTTTAGCCTATATACATATACAATACACCTCTCTCCCACTCTCTGCCCTCTCTCGCTCGCCTCTCTCCTCTCTCTCTCAATCTCGCTCGCCTCTCTCCTCCCTCTCCCAATCTCGCTGCCATTTATACAAATATATATGTATAATATACAGTTATATACAATCATATACATATACAATTCACCTCTCTCCCACTCTCTGCCCTCTCTCGCTCACCTCTCTCCTCCCTCTCTCGATCTCGCTCGCCTCTCTCCTCTCTCTCCCAGTCTCGCTCGCCTCTCTCCTCCCTCTCCCAATCTCTCTTGCCATATATACAATTACATATGTATAATATACAATTATCTAACCAATATACATATACAATTCACCTTTCTCCCACTCTTTTTCCCCTCTCTCTCGCCTCTCTCCTCTCTCTCCCAGTCTCGCTCGCCTCTCTCCTCTATATAACTTGTAGCTACAAATTGTAATTATCAAACTATAGCTATGGAGAGTAATTAATTATTTTTAAGTGGCTATATGTGAAAGTTTCCCTTATATCAAATGGGTCAGTCTTTTTTTGCCACATTATCAGAGTCAAGTTCTTTTCATCTCTAGGTCACAATTTTCCGTCTTTTCTCTCTAGCAATTATTATATGATTTCAAAGACCTAATCGAAGTTGGTTTGCACCAAACGCATCTTCGAGTTTAAATTATTTCGCTGATCCAATTTCCTTGAACATCCTTTGTTGTGCCACATGTCCACCTCTTGTACTGTCATGCGTACAAACTACTTTAGTTGTGAGGTATTTTTAAATATTCATTACGCATATAAATTAGTTATTTTTTTAAAAAATTAATAGTTAAAGTAAGAATATTCGAATATAAAACGAGAGTAGTTTGAAAGGCAAATCATGTGGAAGGTAGTTTGTATTCGATGGAGCCGACTATTCCCTTGTAGATTAAAAGCCAAAACAAACACTTGTATCGAATATCTTTTATACATTTTTTTACTTTATTAAACACTTTCCACCTCTAATACACAGTGCACATTCATTTTTTGTTCTGTTTCTGTTTCAAAAAGTATAGCTTTACATTTTTAAATTTTAATATTTTATAAAAATATCTTGTTTAAGACAATAAAATTAAGAAAGTATTATAAGCACTTTCGAAATTGATACAAACTATTAATTTTGTCATTAAATTATTAACAACCTTAAAAATATTTATTTACTTGACTAACTAAATGACATATCAACTGGTTTTAAATTCTTATAGTAGCATGATGCTCTAAATAAAAAAAACAAGAAAAGTGTTGGAAATACGTTCTAAACTAAACAAAAATTTATAAGTGTATTTCACAAATTTTATAAGATCAAAAGTGTATTCGTAGCTGTAATAAAATAAGCGCGTGATCACTCGCCCCCCAACAATTTGCTAGGCGCACGCAGCACAAAGTGCGCATATTAGCCACCCTCATCGCATCCTGAACCTATTTGGTATCCCCTTTCTCTCTCTGTGAAGAATGTCATTGATTAGATTCGTTGTGTAGATTTTGGTTATCTGCAGTTTTTGTTTTTCATTATAAATTGGTGAATCGAGAGCGTATAATTTCATAATATACGAATTTATTTAAGGAAAACACTTGTAGGAGCTTCAATGGCCGCACCACCGGCAAGGGCTAGAGCAGACTATGATTATCTCATAAAGCTTCTTTTGATCGGCGATAGTGGTAAGTATTTTAACACATTTTTCATTTCTAATCCTTTTTTCACAGATCACAAATTTGTAATTTTTTTTTTTGGATCTATGACTGCATTTCTCTGATCGGTGATTTGACTTATGTTGTGATCTAGCGTCTGCTTAGAAAATGCATTTTGGTTTCGATGTGTCTATGTTTTTTTCTAGATTTGGTTTATTTTTCTGCAAATGATCTTCCAGTAATGACTCCTGAGAGTCTGAGTTGAACTTGTTGTAGCAGGATTGCCTAGTATGGTTTGCGAGCAATTGCATATGAGCGGGTTAAGGAATTTCTGTAGAAAAAAAAAGATTTTTTGGTAGTGAATTTGGGTGTTAATTAACTAGTAGGTTTGTTATTTTGTACCTGTGACATGAATAGGGATTTAGAACAGTATTTTAAGTGTTACCAGTATTCTTGAGCCCACACGAATAATTAATGGAGAAATAGTGATTACCGGAGATTATTGCTGAATGGAATTTGTTGTTTTACATGTTGAAATTAGCTGGATTGTCATACTGCATAACTGGTCCTAAATCCAAGAGGGCTGTGCATTTAAATAATTTGTATGTGTGGGCTTAAGCAATTTTTAAACTACCTGTGCGACTACAAGGAGATTCAAGAATTAATAATGTATATACATGGAAAAAGATGTTTTTGCTGTGTTTGTGCAGTTTGTTTCACCAGTTGGCTGTGGCTTCGCGATGGGTTGTGCTAGGCATGCCAGCTTAAATTTAATTTGAGTATGATGATAGAATGGAATAGATACTGAGGACTCAACGGATCCTAACTAATTAGATGTAGATGATCGATTGACAATTTATCAGGGTTCTATCACTCTAATGGATATGGCGAGGGATATATTTTACTTGCTAGGTTTTTCCTTCTTGTTATTAAAAATTATCAGGCAATGGTTGGGATCATTCATGTTTTAAAGAGTCACAGGATGAGCTTCTCTCTTTAGCTTTTGCCATCTTATAAAATGTCCACAGACTGACTAAGCTGCTGGATTTGATTAGCCGAAGGAATTTACTTTTGGTTACATCTTGCTCCATCACCTTTGCCTTTATCTAGGTCTCTCTTGTACCATAGATGCAAATAACACTATGAACATATTAACAATGTCTTTGAGGAGGATTAGGCTGTCAGGCGTCTGCAGCCTGCATAATAAGAACAGGAACAACAGTATTGGCGTTTGTTTGCATCAGTTACTCTGACTCTGATTAAAGAAGAAAATGTGGCATCCTCTGCTTATACTGTCAGTTTGTATGCTTGTCAGGTTAAGTCGGTTGCTATAATCTTTAATTATTCTTGCTTTTGTGGTTGTTTCTGAAGTAAATTGATATGTGGGCCTTTGAGCTGGAGGAGATGGTTCTTTAGGTATTACTAACAATCGTTTACCTTAAAAAAGTTATTTCGTAATTATCTAACCAAATTCTGATTACCTCAACTGCTCAGAAATGATCTGCATTATCGGCAAATATCTTCTGCAGAACTATCAGACATTACCATTCGCTTTATCTGTTGCATCCATGACTCCAAAGTCATTCACATTAAACACAAAATATGAGTTTTAAATCTTCATATCGGTAGAACATGATTTTGAGGAATGACAGAATGCTGTAGCCAAATTTATCTGTTGGATGTCCTGTTCTGTACGTAACTAGTAATGTCTGTGCTCAGTAGGAGTAGATGATATTCTCCTCTTGTGATCAAGAAAACTCCTTTATTCTCCTTTTGGGATTCTTGGCTGGTTGATCTTGGTCCATACGACATTTCTATTTTTTCTGCTGTAGTGGTGTTGTGTGAGGTTGGGGTAATCATGATGACTGTTTATCACCTAAAGTTTAGGTAAGACGGGAACACTTCCATATGTTTCTTTTTACCTTTTTCTTTTACATACTAGGCAGGATGAAAACTACTGTTTGATATTTATTTTCCTTTTCTTTAGTGTATACCCTAAAGCTAGTTGAGAATTGGAACTTGCCTTGTACCTTTTCAGCAAACTTATTTTCAGTCACTTTTTCTCTTGGAAGTTCTGAGCATCTTATTCTGCATCCTCTTCATTGCACTTGGAGGTTATGTACTTTGCATGACTTTTATAGAGAATGATTGTGGATTGTTTTTTATAACCAATTGTTTCTTTGATGTTTGCACTGCAGGTGTTGGTAAGAGTTGTCTTCTTTTACGTTTCTCTGATGGTTCCTTCACCACAAGCTTCATCACAACTATCGGGTGAGTTCTCTCTCTTTGTTATACTTCTGTGGTAATTGCTTCAGATTGCCCGTGATAATCATGGGCCTTGTTTTTGTGTACAAATATTTCTTAACGCTTGCTTCTATTTCATTTTGTCAGAATTGATTTTAAAATTCGAACCATTGAGCTTGATGGAAAAAGAATCAAGCTTCAGATATGGGATACAGCTGGTCAGGAACGTTTTCGGACCATCACTACTGGTATGTTGTCATGGTTGTTCATTGATAAAAGTTTTGATGGTGTTACATCAATGTTGTTATAGAGGAGTCCGGCATAAGAGGTTATAAAGGAGTCTGGTCATTTTGACTACGACAAGTTTATTCCATCTTTGTTTTTTATCTTATTTAGAGAAGTTTGCTTTTGTGATGTTTTTCTCCTCCTTTTGTTTCTTCCCTACGTTTCCATGTGACAGTTTATACTCTTGCCCCCAATGAAGAGAGTCGGTTTTAATTGATATTCTCTATCATATTATATTTGCAAAGTTAATGGGTCGTTATCCTTATGCCTGTTTCTCATTTTCATGAATACATTGCTCTCGTATTAAAAGGAAAAAAATGATCTTCCTTAAATCCTTGTGTTTTTCTGTTCCCTGTGTACTTATTGCTTCTTTTTTTTATTACAATTTTCTCCAGCTTATTATCGTGGAGCCATGGGTATACTATTGGTTTATGATGTAACTGATGAATCCTCCTTTAACAGTAAGGTTCTTTATCCTGATTCTCCTATAATCTCAAGGTGTAGTTCATATGCGAATACTCACCCTTTATAGGATTCAAGTGAATCTGTTGCATCATTCTACAACTCTTTTATCTGTTGCTGTTATTTGTGTAGTATACTCCTATGTGTATGGATTCTAATTGTTTCATCCTACGTGCAGACATCAGGAACTGGATTCGTAACATTGAGCAGCATGCCTCAGACAATGTTAACAAAATACTTGTAGGGAACAAGGCCGACATGGATGAAAGCAAGAGGGTAGATTCTTCGTTTGGACTGTCTTTTAATCTAAAACTTTTCCTACCTCACATAAGAGTTTGAAGGTCCGTGTTTTACTGCAAATCTAATATTTGTCCAATATGAACGAACCCTTTTTGCAGGCTGTCCCTACAGCAAAGGGTCAAGCACTTGCAGATGAGTACGGGATTAAGTTTTTTGAAACTGTAAGTATGGTTCAACAACCTAGAAAGAAATGGTGGTAGGTTTTCCTGTACTAAATATAACATACCCTGCAGAGTGCAAAGACAAATCTTAATGTGGAACAAGTTTTCTTCTCAATAGCAAGAGATATAAAACAAAGGCTTGCAGACACAGACTCCAAGGCTGAGGTGAGTTGAATAGCTTAATATTTGTTGTTTCCAAATAGTGTATGCTCATTATTGAGGACGTTGCAGCCGTCAACGCTCAAGATTAATCAAGCAGAAGCAGGAGCTGGAGGTAGTCAAGCTTCCCAGAAATCAGCTTGTTGTGGTTCATAAAAATGATCTCAAGGAAATGGAAAGCTGAAGTTGGAGGGCGCTTTGTAATATCTTTCTTTATTGGTGATTCTTTTGAAATTTTAACGTGTGAAAGATAGATTTATTGCTAACACCTTTCCAGTTTCCTTCTTCATTAGCTTTCAAGGACCTGTAACCTAGCTGTTTATGTGTACAACTTTTATTATGGCTACCTAACTTTATCAATAGGTAAATTAGTATCTTAAATTCATATAAAGTGACAAGATAGGACTCTCTCTACCAGTCAATAACTATTACTCGTAGAAATATGAGGATAGAGCTGGAATTATGCGAATGTTTCATGTAATAGATATTTCAACCAAATTAGACGTTTAAGTTAAAGTTCTATTGTCAAAATTTTTCTTAAATGACTCAAAATATGAAGAAACAAACACTTGACTAAATAAGTGGGGAGAGGATCGTATGAGATCCCTCCATGTAACTTTTAATTGGAGAAAAAACTTTTGACATGGAGTTTTTTTCCTTTGGCCTTACTTAGTGCAAATATGAATTAGTTAGTTTCGGAGAGGTGATCTTAAAAAAGAAAATCTCATGACCAAATTAGATTAAAATTTGTGCCATTACAGTTTGCCTTACCAATTTATTTTTGACATAGCGATGGATACCATAGGTTAACTACAGACCTATCTTTGGACAATAATAGGGGAATAATATAGGGCATATTTAGCACATTAAAATCGAATGGTCTTAAGCCTTTTTTCTAAAAGAAAAAATTTGTTCAGATTCTTTTTATATAGGAAGGAACACAAATTTGAATTAGTGAATTTCAAATAATAAATAATAAAAAGAATTTATCTTTGACATATATATCTCACTCAGTAAGTAGCATAAAAGAATTAACAAATTTCCTGATTCTAAAAGGAAAAGGATTTAAAAAAAGCATCGCAAAACAGGAGATGCAATTGGCGATAACTTGAAATCAACAACATTATCATCACGAGGGGTTAAGTTTAAATCCAAACAAAATATCCTCTTACTGCTATTTGACTTGGTCAAAATTGGAATGATTATCGTCTTTTCATGAGCTGTAGTTTTATTAATTTCATCGCGATGACGCCTCATGTGTCCTCCCAATGCTTGACCCAATGAAAACTCCACACCACAAATAGAACATTTATGCATCTTATTCTTTTTGTTGGTTTCAACAACAAACTCTCCCACTAATTTTGGCTTTTTATTATGACTTGCACGGTGACCGCCTAAGGCTTGGAAAGATGGGAAGCGTTTATTGCAAGTCTTGCATTCAAAATCATTAATGCTCTGATGATGATGCTCAGATGATGAACAAGTGGTGTTGTTGAAACGAGACAAAAGCTCCATTAAGGCACAATTAGCCATGGCCTCTACTTCAATTTGCATATTCTCTTCTCTGCTTCTTTTCATGGATGTCATATTATTGAAGATTTTTACAAATTGTATTATCAAATTTAGAAGTTTGAAAGAAATATTTGAAGTTTAAAGTTAGGAAGAATATGATACACTTTAATTTGGTTTGGTGTTGCTTCACACACACATATATATAGGTTGGAAAATAAGTTTTGCGTGTATGAAAATGAGACAAATCAAGTAATGTTGTTTGACTTTGTTAATTTGTTGGTGAGTGAGTCAAAGAAATACAGTTGGTTTACAAGTGGGATCAATTGGTTTGAAATAAGCATTTGGGTGTTGCTGACGCGTTAGTCCATAGTGTGAAATCCCAATATTTTAGGTCAACAAAAAATAGCTACTCCCTCTTCTTACTTTTGAAGTCTCGAATAGAATTGGATGGTGTGATCGTGTTTCCAATCAATTACTAATAAAAATAAAATATTCATTCCTTTTTTAAATAAAAATAAATATATATTTTTAATATAAATGCTAAAATAAAAATAAACAAAGTAAAATATATAAGTTAAGTAATACAAAAAGTATCTATAAGCTATTATTTATTAATAATTGTCCATTATGATCTTGATATATACAAGTAAATGATATGTATAATTTTATTAAATAACTCTTATTAAATATAAGTCATCTAAATATTAAAAAATGAATAGTATTTAATAGCAAAGATAAAATAGACACAAAATAATAAATTATTTACTTTAATTATATAAACTGGACAAATATTATTAAACATTTCAAAATAGCATAGCGGATAAATAAAAATAAACAAATATATGTGTACAAATATTTTTTTTCTCCCAATAGGCAATATATTAATGTTGGCTTCTTTAAGGTTTCTAGAACACTTCCAAGTTGTTTCATAAGTTTGGGTTCTTTGAGGTTTCTAGAAACACTGCGTAGAGCTTTCGTAAGATGTACACTTGCAAATGTAAGCCTCGATAACGACAATTAAACGTTTTTTTTATAGGGTTCAAAGAACATCATTTTTCATCTCATAATTAATTACTCCATTTATTTATACTTATTTAATTTTAAAATTTAAGAAATGATTTTATTATTATTAACTACAACTTTTTTTATAAAAAAAATGATCTATACTATAATTGTCGTTCAATGTAAGTTGTAACAAGTATTACTTCTGTTAAGAGGGGGATAATTAATTAGCTCACTTAAAACATAAAAAGAGTAGTAGTTTGAATTGAAAAAAAGTTATTAGTTTATCCGTATTGAATAATCAATTTAGTGGTCTTGATAACAATTTTAATTTTTGTATTGGGGTATTGATTCTTAACGGTTTAATGTTTTTCTTAATGGGTTAATCTATAACTCGATAATAAATTAAATAATTATACTTATATCATTTTGAATATAAAGTCGTTGATTTAGAATTTGGCTTTCTACTTTAATCTCTGGTTGTCTCAAACACTTGATCATTTTATAATGTAAAAATATTTGCTTTTGAGCAAGATATAACTTGTGAACTCATGTGCATGGTTCATTTGGTTTGTCACCTTGTTTCTAAGTGATTTTCAATATTTTTTGTGTCAAATCTTAGTTTCCATGGTTGCACCCTTTCCTGGACCCACTTAATAGGAAAAATTTAATTTTTATTTCCTCTGTTTCTATTTAGTTGTCATCATTTTAGGTTTCACTCTCTTTAAAAAATTAGATAAGTTTACCATGGTACATTTATTTAATATTCTCTCATGTTTTTAATAAATGAGCATGAATTAACTTACGTTGATTAACTAATCAATGAATTACTCACTTAGTTTTTTTTTTTTTTTGTTGATCAAATGTATACATTCAAGACTAATAACTTTCAAAGGGTAAACTAAGAAGAAAAGTGTCATTTATGCAGTGATTTCGTGAAATAACAAATATTAAAGAATATTTATTTTTAGACAAAGACAACAGGTAAATAAAAACGAAAGAAGTATGTTATACTCCCCAATATCTGAGTTTAAACGCTGCAGTACTAGATAGGAATATTTCATTTGCATCACATATATATATTAGTTCGATGTTGTTATACTAATAAAGTTAATATTCTCAAGGTAACAACAAAATCAAACACATGATTTGTAAATAACGTAACTAATTAAGGATTATATATACAACAAAATGAATGGAAAGAATTCCACAAATAACTAATTAATTCTCCTAATCCTAATTAAAGGTTAATAACAATTAATTACAAGTTGACTTAAAAAAATATTCGCAAGACGGGCGATGGAGCCTCTTCCATCGGCCATAACTTCAAATCATCGTCAGGTGTTATGTTTAAATTAACCCCAAAAATACTGATCCTCTTGCTGCTATTTGACTTCTTGATTATTGGAATTATAGTCTTTTCATAAGACGTAATTTTATTAATTTCATCACGATGACGTCTCATGTGTCCGCCTAATGCTTGACCCAATGTAAATTCCATACCACAAATAGAGCATTTATGCATCTTACTCTTTTTGTTGGTTCGAACAAGAAATTTTCCGACTAATTTTGGTTTTTTGTTATGACTTGTACGATGTCCACCAAGGGCTTGGAAAGATGGAAACCGTTTATTACAAGTTTTACATGCAAAATCATTGTTATTGTTATTGTTTAAACGCGACAAAAGCATTAAGGCGCAATTAGCCATGGCTTCTGCTTCCACTTGTCCATTATCTTCTCTGCTTCTTTTCATGGTTGTCATGTTTATATGGAATCAACAATCAAAATATAAGGATTTTGTTTTGGTATAATACTAAGTTTTTGAAACTTTGGAAGAAATATGAGAATTTAGAAGTAAGAAATAATATTTTTGTTGGTGTTGTTTCACATATATATATATGCAAAAGTTGTATGTGGAATTTAATATTAGTACGTGTTATTCAAGTTATGTTATTTTCTTTTTCTTGTTGATTAAGTTTGTCATATATATTAATGAGTCGTTTTTAAAGTAGAATTGGTTGACTCGCCGTGTTTTTAAGTAATAAATGAAATAATATGAGTTGGAATAGTATTTTTCAGGTAATTTCTATGAGGTTTCTAAAACATCACACATTCTTTTCTAGGCGCATGTGCAAACGTAGCCTAGAAAACACATAAGCACTTACCTTGCATCGAAACACAGCAAGTACTTACTGTTAATTTGATTTGATACGAAATTTTTAAAATAAAATAAAATTGATACTTATATTTTAAAATAAGCGATAGATATTAAAATGACAAAAGAAAATATTTCAAAATCAAATTTTTACTTATCATAAAAATATATCATTCTTTTTTAGACCAATTACAAAAAAAAAAAAGTGAGTGATAAACTTAGACAGGGGAGTGGCATATTTCTGATAAGTAAAAATGTTTTCCATTATTTAGATGGTCAAGTTTTTAATCGCATAGCCCCTCCCGCTCTCTCTCTCTCTATATTCAAAAGTTTGTACATTATTATAATATTGTAATCACTATTACGCCAGGATATTATTTTATAAATAATTATTCATAATAATTAAAAATAAGGTATATAACTTATCAAATTAATTAACACAAATTTACCTGAGAACAATAAAACCATGTACAATTAGGAAAATATAATAACCGTGTCTATTTAAGTTTCCTTTTAATTTCTTTTTTTGGGGCAACAAATCCTATTTCAACTTGGTTAGTGAAAACAAAACGAACATTATATTATATATAGTTGTAACTCATCAATCCACTCAACACAATCTCGAAATAATTTAAAGTATGAGTGCAACGATGAACATGTGGTTAAAGAAAAGCAAAGAAAAAGAATCAGTGGAGAATTTTGCGATGGCAAATTGTTTAGATATAGCAAAGAGGAACGAATTATTAGGACGATCATCTAAACATAATTATGAGTGCAAAAAGTGTAAGAAACGATTTGAATCATTTCAAGCACTTGGTGGACATGCAACAAGTCACAAGAATAAGCTCAAACATATGATTAGTAGTACTAACGGTGAATCATTACATTTACATGTTAATAAGGAAAAACATGAATGTTCTATTTGTGGTAAAGAGTTTGCTATTGGACAAGCCTTAGGAGGACACATGAGAAAACATCGCAATGATCAATTGAATCAAATCGAGCAGAATAATAATAAGAAGATTAAATTGGAAGAGAGTAGTGGTGAACTTGTAGAAGCTCTTCATGACAAGACGGAATCAAATAGTAGTAATAAAAGAAATTTGAATTTGGATTTGAATTTGAGCATATGGGAATGATCACTTAATTATATATGCAGTTTGAGATTGTGGAAATTTTGTTAGGACAATTTATTGTTTTTCTTATGTACAAATTTGTAATGTAAATATTAATTTATCTACAAGAATATGTCTACAATATAATATGGTTATGTTGGTCTTTTATAAAATTTAGTTTTCCGTTTAGGTGACACATTCTTATTATTATGCAAGCCACCAGATACGAGCCTCCTCCTTTGTTTTTGGTCTTTTTGGCTTGTAAATCTATATATGCTCAAAACTATAAATAGGATGCTACTTCTCTTTGTCCTAAGTTTCATAAGAATGTGTGAGTTGATATGAATGTTTGAACTTTCTTATAAGTTGTGATGTATCTAAATAGTTGGCATTTTAATATGTTGTCAATATTGCATTGATTTAGATAATTAAACTACATAACTTAATTTTAGTTTTTCTTCAATGTTCATGTAATATAATTACTTTACTACTTATTAGACTTTTTTTTTTCTTGTGACATCATTTATTTCATATTTTGTGTTATTTTTATAAAATTTCTTAATTAGATGATTATATTTTGATAGGACTAAAGATATATTTAAAATATAAATTAATTATAAAAGAAAAAACCGAAAAATCTAAAATGAATCTGAAATTGAAAAGTCCAAATTTTATTAGTTTAATTTGGTTATAAATTCGACAATAATAATTTGATTTTCTTGCGGCTGTTGTTTGGCAGAACAACAGATTTACCCACGAAAAGACCGTAGCCACTTTAATTACCGTATCCAAATCCTAAATATATTAGGACACTAAGATAAAAGAAGAATCCCTTAATTATAGTGGTCCAAATCCTAAATACATTAGGACTCTAAAATTAAATTTTTTTATTGAATCTTGTGGTTTAAATAGTTATATAAAAAGTTGAAATTAAAAAATTATTAAAAATGAAAAGAGACATTATTTTTAAGAAAATTAAAAATATAATAGGTCAAATGAATTAAAATGTAGAAAATGCTTAATTATCATGATCAGAGACCGATCAATGTATAGATGGATGATTACGAATTTATGTAAATTCAGTAATTTGTGCACAGACTCACTATGACGATATATATTATAAATATTTTTTACATGTCTACAAATATTTAAAAAGGTGAATGCAATAATTTATATTATTGCATTAAATTGAAATCATTATAAAAATACATAAATTTTAAATCTAGAATTCGTTTTTATCATTATTCTCCTGTATCGAGTGTTAATTACCAAACGTTAGTTCAATTTCAAGAGTTGACTTAATACCTTAAAATTGGTGGAAAATTTTATTTTCCACTTATAGGACTAGAAGGCCAATGATTATTAATGTTACATTAATTCAAAGTAATTAAAATTGCTAAGGACAGATGCTAAATAACAGACCGGAAGCAAAGAGATATTTTATATGATACTTAAATAAAGTTAATTACAAAAAATTATCTGGTGATTACGTTGCGATTCTTCGGGAAAATCGAATGATTTTGTTTTTTAACGAAAACTAATATGGTGATATTTTATTATACTTGAGCAAAATTGAGTTAATTGTATAAAAAAATATAATCTATACTTGAGAAAGTGGTAGGAGTACGTAAGCAAATATGTTTTTTTAGAAAGCTCAACGAAATTACCTGAAAAATATTCCCACACACATTATTTTATTACTCAAACACGGTGAGCTCTACTTTAAAAACGACTTGTTTTATTAATTAAATTTAAGACTAACTTAATCAATAAGTAAAAAGGAAACAGCAAATATTGGATAACACGTAATATATTAAAGGGTAAAGAGTTAAATATATCTGTGTACTATAAGATATAGTTTAAATATATCCCAAGTTATATTTTTGGGCTAAATATACTTCTTTCGTTATACTTTCGAGTTAAATATGACTAACAAATAACACGTGGATGGCCAGAATTAAAATAACTATTCAATTTAAAATTAATAAAATTTGACTCCATCACAAATTTATGTCATTTTCCTTCATGAATCTTTGACTCACAAAACGATTTGTGAAAGTAATACTAGTAGCACTAAACGTAACCATGTTGCCTTGTTTTTTCTCTTCCAGCTTGTGTACAAACACATTGCTCTCATAACCCTCACCAACCGAGAAACTAATATTTGTTTCGTTCTATTTTAGTTGACATCGTCTTATTTGACATGATATTTAAGAAGAAAAAACTATTTTTGAAACTTGTAGAGTTTAAAAGAAATTTTACGTATTTATGTTGTGGTAAATCATTTCATTAAAGGTAAAAAAAGTTAAATTATGTTAAGCTATAGTAAAATAACATTTTTTTCAAAACAGATTAAAAAAAACACACATAATTTATCCATGTTTGCGTGGAAGTATTAGATAACCCTTAGATTATTTATCCGACCATATTCGGCATAATAATTGAATAAGTAATATACATGTATGACAGAATAACTTGTTCTAATTAAACGACCCTCGAAAACGAGTAATATAAAATTAGTCTTAAAAAGCACATTGTCCTTTTCACGATGCTACGTCTGCACGTGTTTTTCTTTTTCAATCCTTTATTTGGTCAACTATACACATATGAAAGCAGTTGGAAGTGTTCTAGAAACCTCAAAGATGCCAACATTATTTTACTTTTCTTGTCTCTTTTAAATTGCACATTTTCTTTGACTCACTTAACCAACAAGGAAAATTCAGACACGCGCAAAAAAGTCAAGATACAAACTTATATATATGAAGCAACACCAACCAATTAAGTGTATCATATTCTTCAACTTCTAACTTCAAATATTTCTTTCAAAGTACTTCTAAATTTGATAAGTACAAAAAAACAATCTTTGTAATATGACATCTATGAAAAGAAGCAGAGAAGACAATATGCAAATTGAAGTAGAGGCCATGGCTAATTGTGCCTTAATGGAGCTTTTGTCTCGTTTCAACAACAACACTTGTTCATCATCAAAGCATCATCAGAGCATTAATGATTTTGAATGCAAGACTTGCAATAAACGCTTCCCATCTTTCCAAGCCTTAGGCGGTCACCGTGCAAGTCATAATAAAAAGCCAAAATTACTCGAAGAGTTTCTTGTTCAAACCAACAAAAAGAATAAGTTGCATAAATGCTCTATTTGTGGTGTGGAGTTTTCTTTAGGTCAAGCATTGGGAGGGCACATGAGGCGTCATCGAGATGAAATTAATAAAACGTCGACAACGATGATACCAGTGTTGACCAAGTCGAATAGCAGCAAGAGGATTTTTTGTTTGGACTTAAACTTAACCCCTCGTGATGATAATGTTGTTGATTTCAAGTTATGGCCGACCGCACCTATTGCATCTCCTGTTTTGAAGATCTTTATTTAATTAGTTCATTTTAGACATTTTGCATTCATTTTTGTTGTATACAATCCTTAATTAGTTCGTTCATTCTTTTACTTGAGGTACGTAAGAAAGTTTGATTCGATAAAGTTATATCACCAACATATTCATGGGCTAACACATACTAAAAATTGAGAAAATCGCCTAATGCCTGTAAATTGGCCCCTAAATTCCTAAAAGTAACTCTAAAAATGATGAAATTGTATGTATTGCTCCCCCAACTCTCTATAGAGGGTTCCATAAAGGTTTCGCAAAAAAATTGTCGGGAGGCCATATCACCAAATATTCGACTCACACACGAAAAACTCATAAAATCGCTTAATTCCTATATATTTGCCCCTAAATGCCCAAAAATCACTCTGGTGATACGGTAGGTACTACTCCTGTAACTCCATACAAAGGGTTCCATAAAGGTTTCACAAAAAAATTAGTCTAGAAGTCATATTACCAAAATATTCATAGGCTAACACACATGGAAAACTAAGAAAATTGCCGAATTTCACCGTTTTTAGTGTGCTATAGTCCATGAATTTTGATAATATGAGATTCCGACTTGTTTTTGCTGAAATTTTTCATGGACGTTCCTTATTACTTTATTAATGGTGTGAGGTTATCTCGAGGGGCAAACATATGCATTTTAAAGTTCAAACGAGCTTCAAAGTGAGAAAAGCAAAATTTTACTATTTTTCATGTGCTATAGTTCATGCATTTTTTGTGCTACAGGATCCCCGACATGTTTTTAGATAAATTTTCATGGACGTCTATTACGACCTTATTAATGGCCTGAGTTCGTCCCGAGGGGAGAACAAACGCATTTTCAAGTTCAAATGAGCCCTAAAGCGGGAAAACCTGAATTTTATATTTTTCGTGTGCTATACTCCATGAATTTTTGGTGATACGGGATCCTGACTTGTTTTTGGCCAAAAATTTTCATGGTTACGACCTTATTAATGGAGCGAGTTGGTCCCGATGAGAAAATAGACGCATATTTAAGGTCAAACGAGTCCTAAGGCGGAAAAAACCCGAATTTTATCATTTTTGTGTGCTATAGACTATGAATTTTTGGTGATACGAGATCCGACTTATTTTTGGCAAAACATTTTCATGGATGTCCATTACAACATTATTAATGGCGTTAGTTTGTCTCGAGGGGTAAATAGACACATTTTTAAGTTCAAACGAGCCTCAAAACGGAAAAAATTGAATTTTACCATTTTATGTATATGTCCATGGATTTTTGGTAAAATGGGACCTCAACTTGTTTCTGGCCAAAATTTCTTATGGACGTCCGTTACGACCTTATTAATAGCGTGAATTGTTTCCGATAGGCAAACAAATGCATTTTAAAGTTCAAACGAGCTTCAAATTGAGGAAAAACTTATTTTTTCATTTTTTCATGTACTACAGTCCATGGATTTTTTGTGATACGAGATCTCAGCTTGTTTTTTGCCACAATTTTTCTTGGACGTCCATTACGACCTTAAAAATAACGTGAGTTGGTCCCGAGGGGAGATCAAATGCATTTTAAAGTTCAAACGAACCCAAAGCACGAAAACCCAAATTTTATCATTATATTGCATGGATTTTTAGTTATACGGGATCCCAACTTGTTTTTGGCCTCTATTTATTGTGGAAATTCATTACGACCTTATTAATGATGTGAGTTTGTCCCAAGGGGCAAACTGACTCATTTTGAAGTTCAAACGAGTCCCAAAGTGGGAAAATTCAAAGTTTACCATTTTCGTGTGCTATAGTTTATAGATTTTTGGCCAAAATTTTTCATGCACACTCGTTACGACCTTATAAATGGTGTGAGTAGGTCCCATCGGGCAAACATACACATTTTAAAGTTCAAAGGATCCCAAAAATAGGAAAAATCAAATTTTATGATTCTCATGTTATAATCCATGGATTTTGTGTGATACATGATCACGACTTGTTGTTTACCAAAATTTTTCATGGGCGTCCTTTACAATCTAATTAATGACATGAGTTTGTTCCGAGGGTCAAACAAACGCATTTTCAACTTCAAACAAGACCTAAAGTGGGAAAATTTGAATTTTATTATTTTTCGTGTGCTATAGTCCATGGATTTTTGGTGATATAAGATTCCATCTTGTTTTATTTCAAAATTTTTCATAGACGTCTATTACAACCTTATTAATGGAGCGAGCTCGTCTCAAGAGGCAAACCGATTAATTTTCAAGTTCAATAAAGACCAAAAGCGGGAAAACTATAATTTTACCATTTTTTGTGTGCTATAATCCATTATTTTTTGGTGATACGGGATCCCAACTTATTTTTTATCCAACTTTTTTATGGACGCTTGTTACGACCTTTTTAATCGCGTGAGTTGGTGGTGGTGGTGGGGGGCAAACAAACATAGTGACAACTATTAGTGACAAACCAGCACTAAAAACAACAGTTGTTGCCACTAAAATATATACTAGTCGCCACTAAAAACAAGCATTAGTGACAACATTTGTCGCTGCCAAAAAATATATTAGTAGTCACCACTAAAAATCAAGCATTAGTGAACTATTGTGCGGCTAAAACATATGTGAGTCGCCACAAAAAAAAAGAACACCGGTTGCCGCTAAACAAATATTAGTCGCCGCTAAAACAAGCATTAGCGACAACAAATGTCGTCGCTAAAATATAAAACACTCGCCACTAAAAACCAGCATTAGTGACAATTATTGGCGCCACTTATACATATATTAGTCGTCGCTAAAACTTATATAAGTCACCACTAAAAGCAGGCATTAGTGACAATGCTTGTTGCCGCTAAAACAAATATTCATCGCCGCTACTATTTTGTTGATTTTCGTGTGCTATAGTCCATGGATTTTTGGTAATCTAGAATACCGACGTTATTTTTTTCCAAAATTTTTCATGGAAGTCCTTTAAGACCTTATCTATAGACACAGTCGTCACCACGGAAAAAACAACCCATTTTAAAGGTCAAACGAGCCCCATAGCAAGTAAACCCTCTATTTTATCGATTTTCGTATGCTATAGTCCACTATAATTTTTTGTGATACAGAATTCTGACATCATTTTTGCCGAAAATTTACATAGACGTCCTTTAAAAACTTAGCTATGGGGCTAGTTGGTCACCATGGATAAAACGACCCATTTTAGAGGTTGAACGAGCCAGAGCAAGTAAACCTCCCATTTTGCTGATTTTCGTGCGCTATAGTCCACTATCTTTTTTGGTCATCCGGAAT
Source organism: Solanum lycopersicoides (assembly GCA_022817965.1). Lineage (NCBI taxonomy): Eukaryota > Viridiplantae > Streptophyta > Magnoliopsida > Solanales > Solanaceae > Solanum > Solanum lycopersicoides. The sequence goes on from CM040628.1 coordinate 73,747,071, forward strand.
ACTGAGATCATTTTAGACAAAAATTTACACGGACATCCGTTAAGACCTTATCTATTGACACGATTGGTCACCACGTCCAAAACAAAAATTTTCAAGGTCAAACGATCCCCATAGCAGGTAAACCCCCAATTTTGCCAATTTTCGTGTGCTATAATCCACCATTTTTATGGTCATCCAGAATTTCGTGATAATTTTGCCAAAAAATTAAACGTCCGTCCGTTAAGACCTTATATATGGAGTCAGTTGGTCAACACAGTCAAATAAGCACATTTTCAAGGACAAATGAGCCCCAGAGTAGGTAAATATCCCATATTTCCGAATTTAGTGTGCTATAGTCCACCATCTTTTTTGGTCATCTAGAATTTCGAGATTATTTTTGCCCAAAATTTACACGGACGTCCGTTAAGACCTTATCTATGGATCAGGTTGGTCACCATGGTCAAAATGGCCCATTGTATAGGTCAAACGACCCAAGAGCAGCTAAACCCCCCATTTTGCCGATTTTCATATGCAATAGTCCACCATCATTTTTGGCCATCCGAAATGTCGAGATTATTTTTGCCAAATATTTACACTGACTTCCGTTAAGACCTTGTCTATGGAGTCGGTTGGTCACTACGGCCAAAATGACCCATTTTCAAGGTCAAACAAGCCCCAGTGCAGGTAAACCCCCCATTTTGCCGATTTTCGTGTACTATAGTCCACCATCTTTTTTGGTTATACAGAATTCCAAGATCATTTTTGCCAACAATTTACACGGACGTCTGGTAATACCTTATCTATGGATACGGTTGGTCACCATAGCCAAATCGGCCCATTTTCAAGGTCAACTGAGACCCATAGCATGGAAACCCCCTATTTTGCTGATTTTCGTGTGCTATAGTCCACCATCTTTGTTGGTCATCCCGAATTCTGAGATCATTTTTGACCAAAATTCACATAGATGTCCATTAAGACCTTATCTATAATCAGTTGATCATTACGGCCTAAACGACCCATTTTCAAGGTCAAACGAGCCCTAAAGAAAGTAAATCCCCTATTTTGCCGATTTTCGTGTGCTATAGTCCACCATCTTTTTTGGTCATACAGTTTCCAAGATCATTTTTGCCAAAAATTTAAATGGACGTCCAGTAAGACCTTATCTATGAAGCCGGTTTGTCACCATACCATAACGACCCATTTCAAGGTCAAACGAGCCTCAGAGTAGGTAAACCCCCCATTTTACTGATTTTCATGTAATATAGTCAACCATCTTTTGGGTCTTCCAGAATTCGAGATTACTTTAGCCAAAAATTTAAAAGTTCATCCGTAAGGCCTTATTTATGAAGCCGGTTAGTCACCAAGGCCAAAACAACCCATTTTCAAGGTTAAACGAGCCCTAGAGAGGGTAAACCCCCCATTTTGCCAATTTTCGTGTGCTATACTCCACCATCTTTTTGGTCATCTGGAATTCCGAGATCATTTTTGCCAAAAACTTTACACAGACCTCCGTTAAGACCTTATCTTTGGAGTCGGTTGGTCACCATGACAAAAAACATCAATGTTCAAGGTCAAACGAGCCCTAGAGCAGGTAAACCCCTCATTTTGCCAATTTTCATGTGCTATAGTCCACCATATTTTTTTGTCATCTGGAATTCCAAGATCATTTTTGCAAAAAAATTACACAGATGTTCGTTAAGACCTTATCTATGGAGTCAGTTGGTCACCACGGCCAAAACATCCATTTTAAAGGTCAAATGAGTCATGAGCGGGTAAACCCCCCATTTTATCGATTTTCGTGTATTATAGTCACCATCATTTTGGGTCATCCAAAATTTCGAGATCATTTTTGTCAAAAAATTTACATCTTCGTTTGTTAAGACATTATATATGGAGTCGGTTGGTCACCACGGTCAAATTGACACATTTGCAAGGTTAAACGAGCCGCAGAGCAGGTAAACCCCCCATTTTACAGATTTTAATATGCTATAGTCCACCATCTTTTTTTGGTCATCCGGAATTTTGAGATCATTTTTGATAAAAAATTACATGGACGTCTGTTAAGACCTTATCTATGGTGTCGGTTGATCACCACGGCCAAAACAACTCATTTTCAATATCAAACGAGCCCTAAATCAGGTAAACCCCCTATTTTGCAGATTTTCATGTGCTATAGTCCACCATCTTTGTTGGTCATCCAAAATTCTGTGATCATTTTTGCCAAAAATTTACACGGACGATTGTTAAGACCTTATCTATTGAGCCGGTTGGTACCACGGCCAAAACGGTTCATTTTTAAGGTCAAACGAGCCACTGAGAAGGTAAGCCCCCCATTTTGCCGATTTTCGTGTGCTATAGTCCACGAACTTTTTTGGTCATCCGAAATTCCGAGATCATTTTTGCCAAAAATTTACACGAAATTCTATTAAGATCTTATCTATGGACTCGATTGGTCAGCACGTCCAAAACGACCTATTTTCAAGGTAAAACGAGCCTAGAGTAGGTAACCCCCCCATGTTGCCGATTTTTGTGTGATATAGTCCACCATCTTTGTTGGTCATCCGGAATTTCGAGATCATTTTTGCCCAAAATTTACACGAACGTCCATTATGACCTTATCGATGGAGTCGGTTGGTCACTACGGTCTAAATGACCCATTTTCAAGGTCAAACGAGCCTTAAAGAAAGTAAACCCCCCATTTTGCCAATTTTCGTATGCTATAGTCCATCATCTTTTTTGGTCATAAAGAATTCCAAGATCATTTTTGCCAAAAATTTAAACGGAAGTCCACTAAGACCTTATCTATGAAGCCGGTTTGTCACCACACCAAAACAACTCATTTCAAGGTAAAATGAGCCTCAGAGCAGGTAAACCCCATTTTTACCGATTTTCGTATGCTATAGTCCACCATCTTTTTGGATCATCCGAAATTCCGAGATTATTTTAGCTAAAAATTGAAAAGGACGTTCATAAGACCTTATCTATGGAGCCGATTAGTCACCAAGCCAAAACAGCCCATTTTCAAGGTCAAACGAGCCCAAGAGAGGGTAAACACCCTATTTTGCCAATTTTTGTGTGCTATAGTTCACCATCTTTTTGGTTCATCCAGAATTCCGACATCATTTTTGTAAAATATTTACACGGACGTCCTTTAAGATCTTATCTATGGAGCCGGTTAGTCACCACGGCCAAAACATCCAATTTTCAAGTTCAAACGAGCTCAGAGTAGGTAAACCCCCTATTTTGCCAATTTTCGTGTGCTATAGTCCACCATCTTTTTTGGTCAACTGCAATTCTGAGATCATTTTTGCCAAAAATTTACACAGACATCCGTTAAGACCTTAACTATGGAGTCGGTTGGTCACCTTGGCCAAAACGACCCATTTTCAAGGTCAAACGAGCCAAGAGCAAGAAAACCCCCATTTTACTGTTTTTTCATATGCTATAGTCCACCATCCTTTTTGGTCATCCAGAATTCCGAGATAATTTTTGTCAACAATTTACACGGATGTATGTTAAGACCTTATTTATGGAGCCGGTTGGTCACCATGGCCTAAACGACCCATTTTCAAGGTCAAACGAGCCCCAGAGTAGGTACCCCCCATTTTATCGATTTTCGTGTGCTATAGTCCACAATCATTTTTGGTCATTCAGAATTATGAGATCATTTTTGCCAAAAATTTACACGGGCGTCCGTTAAGACCTTATCTATGTATTCAGTTGGTCACAACGGCCAAAATAGCCCATTTTCAAGGTCAAACAAGCCCTAGAGCAGGTACCCCCCTCCTCTCCCATTTTGTCGATTTTCGTGTGCTATAGTCCACCATTTTTTTGGTCATTCGGATTTTCAAGTTCATTTTAGACAAAAAGTTACACAGATGTCCATTAACATCTTATTTATGGAGTCGATTGGCCATCACGGCAAAAACAACTCATTTTCAAGGTCAAAAAAGCGCTAGAGCAGGTAACCCCCCTCCCAATTTACCGATTTTTGTGTGCTCCACCATCTTTTTTAGTCATTCGGAATTCCGAGTTCATTTTAGACAAAGTTACATAGAGTCCATTAACATCTTATCTATGGAGTCGGTTGTCCATCACGACAAAAACAACTCATTTTTATGATCAAACGATCCCAGAGCAGGTAAACCCCTTATTTTGCTGATATTCGTGTGCTATTAGTCATCCATCTTTTTTGGTCATTCAGAAACCCGAGTTCATTTTAGCCAAAAAGTTACACAGATGTCCGTTAACATCTTATATAAGGATTTTGGTCACCACAGTCAAAACAACTTATTTTCAAGGTCAAACGAGCCCGTAGTAGGTAAACCGCCAATTTTGCAATTTTTCATGTGATATATTCCACCATCTTTTTTGGTCATCCAGAATTCTGAGATCATTTTTGCTAAAATTTACACAGACATCCGTTAAGACCTTATCTATGGAGCCGGTTGGTCACCACGACCAAAATGACCCATTTACAAGGTCAAACGAGCCCAGAACAGGTAAACCCCCCATTTTGCCAATTTTTGTGTGCTATAGTCCACCATCTTTCTTTGTCATCCGAAATTCCCAGATCATTTTGCAAAAAATTAACACGGACATCTGTTAAAATCTTGTCTATGGAGCCAATTGGTCACTACGGCCTAACGACCATTATCAAGGTCAAACGAGCCCTAAATAAAGTAAACCCCCCATTTTGCCGATTTTCGTGTGCTATAGTCCCATATCTTTTTTGGTCATATGAAATTCCGAGATCATTTTTGCCAAAAATTTAAACGGACGTCTAGTAAGACCTTATCTATGAAGTTGGTTTGTCACCACACCAAAACGACCATTTCAAGGTCAAACGAGCCTCAGAGCAGGTAAACCCCTAATTTTACCGATTTTCCTGTGCTATAGTCCACCATATTTTTGGGTCATTCGGAATTTTGAGATTATTTTAGCCAAAAATTTAAATGGACGTCCGTAAGACCTTATCTATGGGGCCGGTTAGTCACCAAGCCAAAACAGCCCATTTTCAAGGTCAAACGAGCCCAAGAGAGGGTAAACACCCTATTTTGCCAATTTTTGTGTGCTATAGTTCACCATCTTTTTGGTTCATCCAGAATTCCGACATCATTTTTGTAAAATATTTACACGGACGTCCTTTAAGACCTTATCTATGGAGCCGGTTAGTCACCACGGCCAAAACATCCAATTTTCAAGTTCAAAAGAGCTCCCAGTAGGTAAACCCCCTATTTTGCCAATTTTCGTGTGCTATAGTCCACCATCTTTTTTGGTCAACTGCAATTCTGAGATCATTTTTGCCAAAAATTTACACAGACATCCGTTAAGACCTTAACTATGGAGTCGGTTGGTCACCTTGGCCAAAACGACCCATTTTCAAGGTCAAACGAGCCCAGAGCAAGAAAACCCCCCATTTTACTGATTTTTCATATGCTATAGTCCACCATCCTTTTTGGTCATCCAGAATTCCGAGATAATTTTTGTCAACAATTTACACGGATGTATGTTAAGACCTTATTTATGGAGCCGGTTGGTCACCATGGCCTAAACGACCCATTTTCAAGGTCAAACGAGCCCCAGAGTAGGTACCCCCCATTTTATCGATTTTCGTGTGCTATAGTCCACAATCATTTTTGGTCATTCAGAATTATGAGATCATTTTTGCCAAAAATTTACACGGGCGTCCGTTAAGACCTTATCTATGTATTCAGTTGGTCACAACGGCCAAAATAGCCCATTTTCAAGGTCAAACAAGCCCTAGAGCAGGTACCCCCCCTCCTCTCCCATTTTGTCGATTTTCGTGTGCTATAGTCCACCATTTTTTTGGTCATTCGGATTTTCAAGTTCATTTTAGACAAAAAGTTACACAGATGTCCATTAACATCTTATTTATGGAGTCGATTGGCCATCACGGCAAAAACAACTCATTTTCAAGGTCAAAAAAGCGCTAGAGCAGGTAACCCCCCTCCCAATTTACCGATTTTTGTGTGCTCCACCATCTTTTTTGGTCATTCGGAATTCCGAGTTCATTTTAGACAAAGTTACATAGAGTCCATTAATCATCTTATCTATGGAGTCGGTTGTCCATCACGACAAAAACAACTCATTTTTATGATCAAACGATCCCATAGCAGGTAAACCCCTTATTTTGCTGATATTCGTGTGCTATTAGTCATCCATCTTTTTTGGTCATTCAGAAACCCGAGTTCATTTTAGCCAAAAAGTTACACAGATGTCCGTTAACATCTTATATAAGGATTTTGGTCACCACAGTCAAAACAACTTATTTTCAAGGTCAAACGAGCCCGTAGTAGGTAAACCGCCAATTTTGCAATTTTTCATGTGCTATAGTCCACCATCTTTTTTGGTCATCCAGAATTCTGAGATCATTTTTGCTAAAATTTACACAGACATCCGTTAAGACCTTATCTATGGAGCCGGTTGGTCACCACGACCAAAATGACCCATTTACAAGGTCAAACGAGCCCAGAACAGGTAAACCCCCCATTTTGCCAATTTTTGTGTGCTATAGTCCACCATCTTTCTTTGTCATCCGAAATTCCCAGATCATTTTGCAAAAAATTAACACGGACATCTGTTAAAATCTTGTCTATGGAGCCAATTGGTCACTACGGCCTAACGACCATTATCAAGGTCAAACGAGCCCTAAATAAAGTAAACCCCCCATTTTGCCGATTTTCGTGTGCTATAGTCCCATATCTTTTTTGGTCATATGAAATTCCGAGATCATTTTTGCCAAAAATTTAAACGGACGTCAAGTAAGACCTTATCTGTGAAGTTGGTTTGTCACCACACCAAAACGACCATTTCAAGGTCAAACGAGCCTCAGAGCAGGTAAACCCCTAATTTTACCGATTTTCCTGTGCTATAGTCCACCATATTTTTGGGTCATTCGGAATTTTGAGATTATTTTAGCCAAAAATTTAAATGGACGTCCGTAAGACCTTATCTATGGGGCCGGTTAGTCACCAAGCCAAAACAGCCCATTTTCAAGGTCAAACGAGCCCAAGAGAGGGTAAACACCCTATTTTGCCAATTTTTGTGTGCTATAGTTCACCATCTTTTTGGTTCATCCAGAATTCCGACATCATTTTTGTAAAATATTTACACGGACGTCCTTTAAGACCTTATCTATGGAGCCGGTTAGTCACCACGGCCAAAACATCCAATTTTCAAGTTCAAACGAGCTCAGAGTAGGTAAACCCCCTATTTTGCCAATTTTCGTGTGCTATAGTCCACCATCTTTTTTGGTCAACTGCAATTCTGAGATCATTTTTGCCAAAAATTTACACAGACATCCGTTAAGACCTTAACTATGGAGTCGGTTGGTCACCTTGGCCAAAACGACCCATTTTCAAGGTCAAACGAGCCAGAGCAAGAAAACCCCCATTTTACTGATTTTTCATATGCTATAGTCCACCATCCTTTTTGGTCATCCAGAATTCCGAGATAATTTTTGTCAACAATTTACACGGATGTATGTTAAGACCTTATTTATGGAGCCGGTTGGTCACCATGGCCTAAACGACCCATTTTCAAGGTCAAACGAGCCCCAGAGTAGGTACCCCCCATTTTATCGATTTTCGTGTGCTATAGTCCACAATCATTTTTGGTCATTCAGAATTATGAGATCATTTTTGCCAAAAATTTACACGGGCGTCCGTTAAGACCTTATCTATGTATTCAGTTGGTCACAACGGCCAAAATAGCCCATTTTCAAGGTCAAACAAGCCCTAGAGCAGGTACCCCCCCTCCTCTCCCATTTTGTCCGTTTTCGTGTGCTATAGTCCACCATTTTTTTGGTCATTCGGATTTTCAAGTTCATTTTAGACAAAAAGTTACACAGATGTCCATTAACATCTTATTTATGGAGTCGATTGGCCATCACGGCAAAAACAACTCATTTTCAAGGTCAAAAAAGCGCTAGAGCAGGTAACCCCCCCTCCCAATTTACCGATTTTTGTGTGCTCCACCATCTTTTTTGGTCATTCGGAATTCCGAGTTCATTTTAGACAAAGTTACATAGAGTCCATTATCATCTTATCTATGGAGTCGGTTGTCCATCACGACAAAAACAACTCATTTTTATGATCAAACGATCCCAGAGCAGGTAAACCCCTTATTTTGCTGATATTCGTGTGCTATTAGTCATCCATCTTTTTTGGTCATTCAGAAACCCGAGTTCATTTTAGCCAAAAAGTTACACAGATGTCCGTTAACATCTTATATAAGGATTTTGGTCACCACAGTCAAAACAACTTATTTTCAAGGTCAAACGAGCCCGTAGTAGGTAAACCGCCAATTTTGCAATTTTTCATGTGATATATTCCACCATCTTTTTTGGTCATCCAGAATTCTGAGATCATTTTTGCTAAAATTTACACAGACATCCGTTAAGACCTTATCTATGGAGCCGGTTGGTCACCACGACCAAAATGACCCATTTACAAGGTCAAACGAGCCCAGAACAGGTAAACCCCCCATTTTGCCAATTTTTGTGTGCTATAGTCCACCATCTTTCTTTGTCATCCGAAATTCCCAGATCATTTTGCAAAAATTAACACGGACATCTGTTAAAATCTTGTCTATGGAGCCAATTGGTCACTACGGCCTAACGACCATTATCAAGGTCAAACGAGCCCTAAATAAAGTAAACCCCCCATTTTGCCGATTTTCGTGTGCTATAGTCCCATATCTTTTTTGGTCATATGAAATTCCGAGATCATTTTTGCCAAAAATTTAAACGGACGTCTAGTAAGACCTTATCTATGAAGTTGGTTTGTCACCACACCAAAACGACCATTTCAAGGTCAAACGAGCCTCAGAGCAGGTAAACCCCTAATTTTACCGATTTTCCTGTGCTATAGTCCACCATATTTTTGGGTCATTCGGAATTTTGAGATTATTTTAGCCAAAAATTTAAATGGACGTCCGTAAGACCTTATCTATGGGGCCGGTTAGTCACCAAGCCAAAACAGCCCATTTTCAAGGTCAAACGAGCCCAAGAGAGGGTAAACACCCTATTTTGCCAATTTTTGTGTGCTATAGTTCACCATCTTTTTGGTTCATCCAGAATTCCGACATCATTTTTGTAAAATATTTACACGGACGTCCTTTAAGATCTTATCTATGGAGCCGGTTAGTCACCACGGCCAAAACATCCAATTTTCAAGTTCAAACGAGCTCAGAGTAGGTAAACCCCCTATTTTGCCAATTTTCGTGTGCTATAGTCCACCATCTTTTTTGGTCAACTGCAATTCTGAGATCATTTTTGCCAAAAATTTACACAGACATCCGTTAAGACCTTAACTATGGAGTCGGTTGGTCACCTTGGCCAAAACGACCCATTTTCAAGGTCAAACGAGCCCAGAGCAAGAAAACCCCCCATTTTACTGATTTTTCATATGCTATAGTCCACCATCCTTTTTGGTCATCCAGAATTCCGAGATAATTTTTGTCAACAATTTACACGGATGTATGTTAAGACCTTATTTATGGAGCCGGTTGGTCACCATGGCCTAAACGACCCATTTTCAAGGTCAAACGAGCCCCAGAGTAGGTACCCCCCATTTTATCGATTTTCGTGTGCTATAGTCCACAATCATTTTTGGTCATTCAGAATTATGAGATCATTTTTGCCAAAAATTTACACGGGCGTCCGTTAAGACCTTATCTATGTATTCAGTTGGTCACAACGGCCAAAATAGCCCATTTTCAAGGTCAAACAAGCCCTAGAGCAGGTACCCCCCCTCCTCTCCCATTTTGTCGATTTTCGTGTGCTATAGTCCACCATTTTTTTGGTCATTCGGATTTTCAAGTTCATTTTAGACAAAAAGTTACACAGATGTCCATTAACATCTTATTTATGGAGTCGATTGGCCATCACGGCAAAAACAACTCATTTTCAAGGTCAAAAAAGCGCTAGAGCAGGTAACCCCCCTCCCAATTTACCGATTTTTGTGTGCTCCACCATCTTTTTTGGTCATTCGGAATTCCGAGTTCATTTTAGACAAAGTTACATAGAGTCCATTAACATCTTATCTATGTAGTGGGTTTTCCACCACGACAAAAACAAACCATTTTTATGATCAAACGATCCCAGAGCAGGTAAACCCCTTATTTTGCTGATATTCGTGTGCTATTAGTCATCCATCTTTTTTGGTCATTCAGAAACCCGAGTTCCTTTTAGCCAAAAAGTTACACAGATGTCCGTTAACATCTTATATAAGGATTTTGGTCACCACAGTCAAAACAACTTATTTTCAAGGTCAAACGAGCCCGTAGTAGGTAAACCGCCAATTTTGCAATTTTTCATGTGCTATAGTCCACCATCTTTTTTGGTCATCCAGAATTCTGAGATCATTTTTGCTAAAATTTACACAGACATCCGTTAAGACCTTATCTATGGAGCCGGTTGGTCACCACGACCAAAATGACCCATTTACAAGGTCAAACGAGCCCAGAACAGGTAAACCCCCATTTTGCCAATTTTTGTGTGCTATAGTCCACCATCTTTCTTTGTCATCCGAAATTCCCAGATCATTTTGCAAAAAATTAACACGGACATCTGTTAAAATCTTGTCTATGGAGCCAATTGGTCACTACGGCCTAACGACCATTATCAAGGTCAAACGAGCCCTAAATAAAGTAAACCCCCCATTTTGCCGATTTTCGTGTGCTATAGTCCCATATCTTTTTTGGTCATATGAAATTCCGAGATCATTTTTGCCAAAAATTTAAACGGACGTCTAGTAAGACCTTATCTATGAAGTTGGTTTGTCACCACACCAAAACGACCATTTCAAGGTCAAACGAGCCTCAGAGCAGGTAAACCCCTAATTTTACCGATTTTCCTGTGCTATAGTCCACCATATTTTTGGGTCATTCGGAATTTTGAGATTATTTTAGCCAAAAATTTAAATGGACGTCCGTAAGACCTTATCTATGGGGCCGGTTAGTCACCAAGCCAAAACAGCCCATTTTCAAGGTCAAACGAGCCCAAGAGAGGGTAAACACCCTATTTTGCCAATTTTTGTGTGCTATAGTTCACCATCTTTTTGGTTCATCCAGAATTCCGACATCATTTTTGTAAAATATTTACACGGACGTCCTTTAAGATCTTATCTATGGAGCCGGTTAGTCACCACGGCCAAAACATCCAATTTTCAAGTTCAAACGAGCTCAGAGTAGGTAAACCCCCTATTTTGCCAATTTTCGTGTGCTATAGTCCACCATCTTTTTTGGTCAACTGCAATTCTGAGATCATTTTTGCCAAAAATTTACACAGACATCCGTTAAGACCTTAACTATGGAGTCGGTTGGTCACCTTGGCCAAAACGACCCATTTTCAAGGTCAAACGAGCCAAGAGCAAGAAAACCCCCCATTTTACTGTTTTTTCATATGCTATAGTCCACCATCCTTTTTGGTCATCCAGAATTCCGAGATAATTTTTGTCAACAATTTACACGGATGTATGTTAAGACCTTATTTATGGAGCCGGTTGGTCACCATGGCCTAAACGACCCATTTTCAAGGTCAAACGAGCCCCAGAGTAGGTACCCCCCATTTTATCGATTTTCGTGTGCTATAGTCCACAATCATTTTTGGTCATTCAGAATTATGAGATCATTTTTGCCAAAAATTTACACGGGCGTCCGTTAAGACCTTATCTATGTATTCAGTTGGTCACAACGGCCAAAATAGCCCATTTTCAAGGTCAAACAAGCCCTAGAGCAGGTACCCCCCCTCCTCTCCCATTTTGTCGATTTTCGTGTGCTATAGTCCACCATTTTTTTGGTCATTCGGATTTTCAAGTTCATTTTAGACAAAAAGTTACACAGATGTCCATTAACATCTTATTTATGGAGTCGATTGGCCATCACGGCAAAAACAACTCATTTTCAAGGTCAAAAAAGCGCTAGAGCAGGTAACCCCCCCTCCCAATTTACCGATTTTTGTGTGCTCCACCATCTTTTTTGGTCATTCGGAATTCCGAGTTCATTTTAGACAAAGTTACATAGAGTCCATTAACATCTTATCTATGGAGTCGGTTGTCCATCACGACAAAAACAACTCATTTTTATGATCAAACGATCCCAGAGCAGGTAAACCCCTTATTTTGCTGATATTCGTGTGCTATTAGTCATCCATCTTTTTTGGTCATTCAGAAACCCGAGTTCATTTTAGCCAAAAAGTTACACAGATGTCCGTTAACATCTTATATAAGGATTTTGGTCACCACAGTCAAAACAACTTATTTTCAAGGTCAAACGAGCCCGTAGTAGGTAAACCGCCAATTTTGCAATTTTTCATGTGATATATTCCACCATCTTTTTTGGTCATCCAGAATTCTGAGATCATTTTTGCTAAAATTTACACAGACATCCGTTAAGACCTTATCTATGGAGCCGGTTGGTCACCACGACCAAAATGACCCATTTACAAGGTCAAACGAGCCCAGAACAGGTAAACCCCCCATTTTGCCAATTTTTGTGTGCTATAGTCCACCATCTTTCTTTGTCATCCGAAATTCCCAGATCATTTTGCAAAAAATTAACACGGACATCTGTTAAAATCTTGTCTATGGAGCCAATTGGTCACTACGGCCTAACGACCATTATCAAGGTCAAACGAGCCCTAAATAAAGTAAACCCCCCATTTTGCCGATTTTCGTGTGCTATAGTCCCATATCTTTTTTGGTCATATGAAATTCCGAGATCATTTTTGCCAAAAATTTAAACGGACGTCTAGTAAGACCTTATCTATGAAGTTGGTTTGTCACCACACCAAAACGACCATTTCAAGGTCAAACGAGCCTCAGAGCAGGTAAACCCCTAATTTTACCGATTTTCCTGTGCTATAGTCCACCATATTTTTGGGTCATCCGGAATTTTGAGATTATTTTAGCCAAAAATTTAAATGGACGTCCGTAAGACCTTATCTATGGGGCCGGTTAGTCACCAAGCCAAAACAGCCCATTTTCAAGGTCAAACGAGCCCAAGAGAGGGTAAACACCCTATTTTGCCAATTTTTGTGTGCTATAGTTCACCATCTTTTTGGTTCATCCAGAATTCCGACATCATTTTTGTAAAATATTTACACGGACGTCCTTTAAGATCTTATCTATGGAGCCGGTTAGTCACCACGGCCAAAACATCCAATTTTCAAGTTCAAACGAGCTCAGAGTAGGTAAACCCCCTATTTTGCCAATTTTCGTGTGCTATAGTCCACCATCTTTTTTGGTCAACTGCAATTCTGAGATCATTTTTGCCAAAAATTTACACAGACATCCGTTAAGACCTTAACTATGGAGTCGGTTGGTCACCTTGGCCAAAACGACCCATTTTCAAGGTCAAACGAGCCCAGAGCAAGAAAACCCCCCATTTTACTGATTTTTCATATGCTATAGTCCACCATCCTTTTTGGTCATCCAGAATTCCGAGATAATTTTTGTCAACAATTTACACGGATGTATGTTAAGACCTTATTTATGGAGCCGGTTGGTCACCATGGCCTAAACGACCCATTTTCAAGGTCAAACGAGCCCCAGAGTAGGTACCCCCCCATTTTATCGATTTTCGTGTGCTATAGTCCACAATCATTTTTGGTCATTCAGAATTATGAGATCATTTTTGCCAAAAATTTACACGGGCGTCCGTTAAGACCTTATCTATGTATTCAGTTGGTCACAACGGCCAAAATAGCCCATTTTCAAGGTCAAACAAGCCCTAGATCAGGTACCCCCCCTCCTCTCCCATTTTGTCGATTTTCGTGTGCTATAGTCCACCATTTTTTTGGTCATTCGGATTTTCAAGTTCATTTTAGACAAAAAGTTACACAGATGTCCATTAACATCTTATTTATGGAGTCGATTGGCCATCACGGCAAAAACAACTCATTTTCAAGGTCAAAAAAGCGCTAGAGCAGGTAACCCCCCCTCCCAATTTACCGATTTTTGTGTGCTCCACCATCTTTTTTGGTCATTCGGAATTCCGAGTTCATTTTAGACAAAGTTACATAGAGTCCATTAACATCTTATCTATGGAGTCGGTTGTCCATCACGACAAAAACAACTCATTTTTATGATCAAACGATCCCAGAGCAGGTAAACCCCTTATTTTGCTGATATTCGTGTGCTATTAGTCATCCATCTTTTTTGGTCATTCAGAAACCCGAGTTCATTTTAGCCAAAAAGTTACACAGATGTCCGTTAACATCTTATATAAGGATTTTGGTCACCACAGTCAAAACAACTTATTTTCAAGGTCAAACGAGCCCGTAGTAGGTAAACCGCCAATTTTGCAATTTTTCATGTGCTATAGTCCACCATCTTTTTTGGTCATCCAGAATTCTGAGATCATTTTTGCTAAAATTTTCACAGACATCCGTTAAGACCTTATCTATGGAGCCGGTTGGTCACCACGACCAAAATGACCCATTTACAAGGTCAAACGAGCCCAGAACAGGTAAACCCCCCATTTTGCCAATTTTTGTGTGCTATAGTCCACCATCTTTCTTTGTCATCCGAAATTCCCAGATCATCATTTTGCAAAATTAACACGGACATCTGTTAAAATCTTGTCTATGGAGCCAATTGGTCACTACGGCCTAACGACCATTATCAAGGTCAAACGAGCCCTAAATAAAGTAAACCCCCATTTTGCCGATTTTCGTGTGCTATAGTCCCATATCTTTTTTGGTCATATGAAATTCCGAGATCATTTTTGCCAAAAATTTAAACGGACGTCTAGTAAGACCTTATCTATGAAGTTGGTTTGTCACCACACCAAAACTAGTAAGACCATTTCAAGGTCAAACGAGCCTCAGAGCAGGTAAACCCCTAATTTTACGATTTTCCTGTGCTATAGTCCACCATATTTTTGGGTCATCCGGAATTTTGAGATTATTTTAGCCAAAAATTTAAATGGACGTCCGTAAGACCTTATCATGGGGCCGGTTAGTCACTAAGGCCAAAACATCCTATTTTCAAGGTCAAACGAGCCCTATAGAGGGTAAATCCCCAATTTTGCCATTTTTCGTGTGCTATAGTCCACCATTTTTTTTGGTCATCTGGAATTCCGAGATAATTTTTGCCAAAAACTTTACACTGACATCTTTTAATACCTTATATATGGAGTTGGTTAGTCAACACGGCCAAAATACCCCATTTTCAAGGTGATCTGGATTCCGACGTCAAAAATGTCGAAACTATTTGTGGACGTCCCTCAAGACCTTGGCTATGGAGTCGGTTGACCCTCACGGCTAGTCCGTCCCACTTTCAAGGTCAAATGATCCCCAATGCGCGCATACCCCTATTTCAACGATTTTCATGTGCTATAACACACCATTTTTTGGGTTATCCAGATTCCGACGTTAAAAATGCCAATTTTTTTTTTGGACGTCTGTGAAGACCTTGGCTATGCAGCCGGTTGTCCCTCACGGCCAGTCCGACGCATTTTCAAGGTCAAACGAGCCCCGAAGCGCGCATACCCCGCATTTCAATTATTTTCGTGTGCATAGCACACCATTTATTGGGTGATCCGGATTCCAATATCAAAAATGCCAATTTTTTTTGGACGTCCGTCAAGACTTGGCTATGCATCCGGTTGTTCCTCATGGCCAGTCCGACCCATTTTAAAGGTCAAACGTGCCCAAAGTGCGCATATCCCCCATTTGATGATTTTCGTGTGCTGCACACAATTTTTTTGGAGATTCGGATTCTGACGATAAAAATGCCAAATTTTTTTGTGGATGTCCGTGAAGACCTTGGCTATGCAGACGGTATGCCATCACAGCTAGTCCGTCCTATTTTCAAGGTCAAACGAGCCTCAAAGTGCACATACCTTCCATTTCAACAATTTTCGTGTGCTATAGTACACCATTTTTTAGATGATCCGGATTCTGACGTCAAAAATGCCAAAATATTTTGTGGACATCCGTCAAGACCTTGCCTATGCAGCCGATTGGCCCTCACGGCTAGTCCGACCCATTTTCAAGGTCAAACAAGCCTCGAAGCGCGCATAACCCCCATTTCGAACATTTTCATGTGCTATAGCACACCATTTTTTGGATGATCCGATTCCTTTGTCAAAATGCCAAATTTTTTTGTGGACGTCCGTCAAGACCTTGTCTATGCAACCGGTTGGGCCTCACGGCCAGTCCGACCCATTTTAAAGGTCAAACGATCCCCGAAGCGCGCATATCCCCAATTTTTATGATTTTCATGTGCTATATCACACCATTTTTTGGGTGATCCGGATTCCGACGTCAAAACTTCTGAAATTTTTTGTGGACGTCCCTCAAGACCTTGGATATGTAGCTGGTTGGACCTCACCGCCATTCTGAAACATTTTCAAGGTCAAACGATCTCCGAAGCGCGCATATCCCCATTTCATCGATTTTCATGTGCTTTAGCACACCATTTTTTAGGTGATCCGAATTCCGACGTCAAAAATACCGAATTTTTTTTAGGACGTTTGTCAAGACCTTAGCTATGCAACCGTTACGCCCTCACGGCCAATGTGACTCCTTTTCAAGGTCAAACAATTCCCGAAGCGCATACCCCTCATTTCGATGATTTTTATATGCTATAGCACACAATTTTTTTGGTGATCTGAATTCAGAATTCAAAAATACCAAATTTTTTGAGGACGTCCTTCAAGACCTTGACTATGCATCCGGTTGTCCCTCACGGCCAGTACGACCATTTTAAAGGTCAAACGATCCCCAAAGCGCGCATACCTCTCATTTCGACGATTTTTGTGTGCTATAACACACCTTTTTTTTGGGTGATCCAAATTTCGACGTCAAAAATGCCAAATTTTTTTGTGGAAGTCCGTCAAGACCTTGGATATGCATCCGGTTGGCTCTCACGGGCAGTC
Source organism: Solanum lycopersicoides (assembly GCA_022817965.1). Lineage (NCBI taxonomy): Eukaryota > Viridiplantae > Streptophyta > Magnoliopsida > Solanales > Solanaceae > Solanum > Solanum lycopersicoides. Next base: position 73,763,958 of record CM040628.1, read on the forward strand.
TGACCTATTTTAAAGGTCAAACGAGCACGGAAGCTCGCATACCCCCATTTCGATGATTTTCTTGTGCTATAACACACCATTTTATCGGTGATCTGGATTTCAATGTCAAAATTGCTGAAATTTTAAGTGGACGTCCGTGAAGACTTTTTCTATGCATCCGGTTGGCCCTCACGGCCAGTCTGACCCATTTTCAAGGTCAAACGAGCGCCGAAGCACGCATATCCCCCATGCTGACTATTTTTGTGTGTTATAGCACCATTTTTTTGGTGATCCAGATTCCGACGTCCAAAATGCCAAAATTTTGAGTGGACATCCGTCAAGACCTTGTATATGCACCGGTTGGCCTAACGGCCAGTCCAACCCATTTTACAGGTTTAACAAGCCCGAAGCGCGCATACCCCTATTTCGACAATTTTTCGTGTGCTATAGCACACTATTTTTGGGTGATCCGGATCCCGACGTCAAAAGTTCCAAATTTTTTTGTGGACATCCGTCAAGACGTTGGCTATGCATCCAGTTGGACCTCACGGCCATTCCGAACCATTTTCAAGGTCAAAATAGCCCCAAAGCGCGCATACGCCCATTTCGACAATTTTTCGTGTGCTACAGCACACCATTTTTTGGGTGATCCGGATCCCGATGTCAAAAGTGCCAAAAATTTTTGTGGACGTCCGTCAAGATGTTGGCTATGCATCCGGTTGGCCCTCACGGCCATTCCGACCCATTTCAAGGTCAAAATAGCCCCGAAGCGCGCATACCCCCATTTGACGATTTTTCGTGTGCTATAGCACATCATTTTTGGGTGATCCGATCCCGACATCAAAAGTGCCAAAATTTTTTTGGACGTCCGTCAAGACGTTGGCTATGCATCCTGGCCTCACGGCCATTTCGACCCATTTTCAAGGTCAAAATAGCCCCGAAGCGCGCATACCCCCATTTCGATGATTTTTCGTGTGCTAACACACCATTTTTTGGTGATCCGGATCCCGATGTCAAAATGCAAATTTTTTTGTGTACGTCCGTCAAGACGTTGGCTATGCATCCGGTTGGCCCTCACGGCCATTCCAGACCCATTTTCAAGGTCAAAATAGCCCCGAAGCGCATACCCCTATTTCGACGATTTTTCGTGTGCTATAGCACACCATTTTTTGGGTGATCCGATCCCGACGTAAAAGTGCCAAAATTTTGTGGACGTCCGTCAAGACATTGGTTATGCATCCGGTTGGACCTCACGGCCATTCTAACCCATTTTCAAGGTCAAAATAGCCCCGAAGCGCGCATACCCCATTTCGACGATTTTTCGTGTGCTATAGCACACCGTTTTTTGGGTATCCGGATCCCGACGTCAAAAGTGCCAAAAATTTTTGGACGTCCGTCAAGACGTTGGCTATGCATCCGGTTGGCCTCACGGCCATTGACCCATTTTAAAGGTCAAAATAGCCCCGAAGCGCGCATACCCCATTTCGATTTTGTGTGCTATAGCACACCATTTTTTGGGTGATCCGGATCCCGACGTCAAAAGTGCAAAATTTTTTTGGACGTGCGTCAAGACATTGGTTATGCATGGTTGGCCCTCACGGCCATTCCGACCCATTTTCAAGGTCAAAATAGCCCCGAATGCGCATACCCCCATTTCGATGATTTTTCGTGTGCTATAGCACACCATTTTTGGGTGATCCGAATCCCGATGTAAAAGTGCCTAAAAATTTGTGGACATCCGTCAAGACGTTGGCTATGCATACGGTTGGACTCACGGCCATTCGACCATTTTCAAGGTCAAAATAGCCCCGAATGCGCATACCCCATTTCGACGATTTTTCGTTTATATATAGCACACCATTTTTTGGTGATCCGGATCCGATGTCAAAATGCCAAAATTTTGTGGACGTCCGTCAAGACGTTGGCTATGCATCGGTTGGCCCTCACGGCCATTCCGACCCATTTTGAGGTCAAAATAGCCCCGAAGCGCGCATACCCCCATTTCGACGATTTTTCTTGTGCTATAGCACACCATTTTTTGGGTGATCCGGATCCCGACGTCAAAAGTGCCAAAAATTTTGTGGACGTCCGTCAAGACGTTGGCTAGCATCCTGTTGCCCTCACGGCCATTCCGACCCATTTTCAAGGTCAAAATAGCCCCAAAGCGCGCATACCCCCATTTCGATGATTTTTGTTGCTATAGCACACCATTTTTTGGGTGATCCGGATCCCGACGTCAAAAGTGCCAAAATTTTTGTGGACGTCCGTCAAGACGTTGGCTATGCATCCGGTTGGCCCTCACGGCCATTGACCCATTTCAAGGTCAAAATAGCCCCGAAGCGCGCATACCCCCATTTCGACGATTTTTCGTGTGCTATAGCACACCATTTTTGGTGATCCGGATCCCGACGTCAAAAGTGCCAAAAATTTGTGGTCGTCCATCAAGACGTTGGCTATGCATCCGTTGGCCCTCGGCCATTCCGACCCATTTTCAAGGTCAAAATAGCCCCGAAGCGCGCATACCCCCATTTCGATGATTTTTCGTGTGCTATAGCACACCATTTTTTGGGTGATCCGGATCCGACGTCAAAAGTGCCAAAATTTTGTGGACGTCCGTCAAGACGTTGGCTATGCATCCGGTTGGCCCTCGGCCATTCCGACCCATTTTCAAGGTCAAAATACCCCGAAGCGCGCATACCCCATTTCGACAATTTTTCGTGTGCTATAGCACACCATTTTTTGGGTGATCCGGATCCCGACGTCAAAAGTCCAAAAATTTTGTGGACGTCCGTCAAGACGTTGGTATGCATCCGGTTGGCCCTCACGGCCATTCCGACCCATTTTCAAGGTCAAAATAGCCCGAAGCACGCATACCCCCATTTCGACGATTTTTCGTGTGCTATACACACCATTTTTGGGTGATCGATCCCGACGTCAAAAGTGCCAAAATTTTTGTGGACGTCCGTCAAGACTTGGTTATGCATCTGGTTGGCCCTCACGGCCATTCGACCCATTTTCAAGGTCAAAATAGCCCAAGCGCGCATACCCCATTTCGATGATTTTTCGTGTGCTATATATAGCACACCATTTTTTGGGTGATTCGGATCCCGACGTCAAAAGTGCCAAATTGTCACATCCGGGTTTACCCCCTATACGTAACCGGCGTCGTCGTCCTCTCGGAGGACTAAGACAAGCCTCTTAGCTTCGTCATAGCATTCATCGATCTAAAAATCAGAAAGAATTAAAAACTTTTTATCTAAACTACTCGGAGGTTTACATAGACCTCTACATACACATCATTATATATATATCAAGTATACATAGACTTGTTCATATACGAAGATTACTTAGTCTTCTACTCTTATTTCATACACTTATATATTTAGAAAATAATAGTCATAAAACCGTCTCATCTCATAAACCATCTATCGATTACAATAAGTCTTGGGCATAGCCCTACATCAAATGAAAGAAGCCGCATATAGGCTGTCTACTACATAGTCTCAAGAGAATAAAGGAGTCAACATAGAATCATAGTAACTACACATCATAAAAGAGAGATATCGGCCACGTCCTCGAGAGAGTGAGGACCTACCACTTGGATGGCAAAATACCCAAGTCTTCCTTCCTAGCAATTTGGATCAAGCTCAACGACCCGAACCTAAAATGTTTGGGAAAAGGGAAAGAAAAAGGATTAGTACTCCACATGTACTAAGTATGAAATCTCATATACAATTACCAATCAAATATATTTAAAAAGGGACATTTATGAAAACATAATAGACTACATATACCATTAAACCATAGCGAAGCAAAGCATACTAATGATAACCTTCAATAAGTCACAAGTGCAATGATCAAGTAAAATTACCATGTCTCCTACTCAATCAAGTAACCTACCAAGACTACAATTAGCAATTTGCTTACCAACATACTCTTCATATCATAATACATCCTTCTTCAAGCAAAGACAACAACATTATATTCATAAGCATGTTATTCAACATACAAACCATTTATATCATACCATCGCTTTACATGCATAATATTGACCTCTCAAAGTTCCTATCAAGGCAAACTAGTGCAAGGCGTAGGTAGAGTCCCATACCCCTACCTAAGCTATAGCCAACCTTTCAATTCGTTTTGATTAGTCTATATCTTATTCATTCATTTTAGTTTAGGGAACATTTGCCTTAACCGACATAGACCACATGAGCAAATGTGGAATCCGGTGTCATGAAACCTTACACCGATGGAAGGTGGTCTACCGGCCAAGGTAGAACCTAATGTAAACATAGCTATCTTAGGTGGATCCACTAGCTAGTATCCTATGGTGGCAACATAGTTCAAGAACTAAGAGGTAGATATCCCTATTTATACCATTTGGTAATGGCCGCTCCTCATGGAATCCCTTAAAGTGACACATCCCTCAAACATGGGAGTTATTCACATGGGCAACTTCTAGGATGAATCTTTCCTTTTAGGGACAAGTCATCACCTCCCATTGTCAAGTTCGCTCGGTGCTAAGCTAAGTCCCATTTAGAGAAATCTTTAATCTTTATTAATCTTCTCAATTTAATTAGATAGAGGGTCAATCCCTGTATAATCATCATTATAGCTCAATAAGAATTGTATGAGAATTAGTCCTTTCATTAACAATTCATATAGGTGAAGTTAACCCTTGTATATCTCATCATAATAGGCACATCGTACAACTTCCCTATATTACATTACACCTAGCAACCTCACAACCAACCTAAGCATATCAATTCATGCATCATATTAACTCATCACATCAATCAAAGCATACTTCAACATAACATTATCACTTGATGACAATTAACCATAATTGAAAAGGCTAGATCATCAAGACTTACCAATACTCCTCCATAGTCCATCAATAAAGGCCTTACCATCAACCCATAGATCAACCAATCTTAGATCATCACATCAATGTAATTCAATAACAAATCACGAAACTAATCAAGAGAAGCACTATACTATGAAGCAATACTACATCAAAGCTTATAACATGATCTCAAGTGTATCTTAACTTAGATTCAATATTCAAGAACATAGGTGTGAAGAACTTCAATTCATCATAATAGATCCATAATCAATGCAATAACAATCATTAAAGACCATTTAACTAATTATGAGATCAATTCTATCAAACTCAACCTAATTCATATCAATTTTCCACTTAGGGTTAAGGGTTAGGGGTCATCACCCACAATCTAGATCAAACTACATCAATTAACCATAATCAAGTTACAATTCATGATAATCTATTCATTCTAACCCAAAGAATACATAATTAACTCAATTCACATGATCAAATTCGGATTTGGATGAAACCCATAAGAAACTCAACTTTTTGGAAAAAGCTTTGAAGGAACCCTTTGAGGAAAGAATCTCAAAGGTGAATTAGATCCCATACCTTAAGGTTTGATGACGTTTTGATGGTGAATTTCGTGCTAAACCAGCCCCCAATGATCTCCCCAAGTTGATCTCCAATGGAGTCTTCCAATAGAGAGAGAAAGTAGAGAAGGAAGAGAGTTTTGTTTTTGAGAGAATGATTAGGCTAATGAGGGTTGGGTATTTATAGGGTCTTAAGTCACTTAATTAGTCTCTCTTAAACCCCTAATTACCCCTAAGACACTTAATTAATTAACTAACTAAAAACTAACTTTTCCGAAACTGCCACAGACCCTCCACGACGGATCCCCGACGACGGTCCGTCGTGGGCGTGACGGACTGACATCCCTCCGTCCTGCACATCCGTCACGGTCAGAACTTGTGCAGGCGGAGGCTTTCTCCCAGGCGCTAAGGCTGGCACGACGGAGGCCTCGACGCCCCGTCGCGCCTGTGACGCCCGTCATGGGGTCCGTCATGCCCTGCTGTTTCAAGGGTCCTCCTCGAGGGTCCTTGTTTGGTCCTCGGGGAGTCGTACCCTGACTTTTCCAGCATGAAACCATCCCACACAATATTTTACACCTATGGTTACAACCGTTTACCAAATTCCGACTCTTTAACTTGGTTAAATCAAAAGGACACTCTAGCCCTCTTATGAACCAATTGCCGGATGTTTAGGAGTTTCGGTTCCAACACCACTTCAAAGACTCTAAACATGCCTAATTGGCTAGGAACACTGGTTTAGATCCTAAGGAGACCATTTAAGTCTTATCACATGACCTCGGTATTTCAAAATGTTACATTATCCCCCCCTTAGGAACATTCATCCCCGAATGACACCAAACACTCTTAAAATGTGGGAGTAGACTCAAGACTAGCAGCTCAACCAATTCACAATATTTAGTTAGCATGAACTATATTATTTCATAAAAATACTACAAAACATAAATTTACCATACATGATCTCAACATTTCCTCATGAGGTTTTCTCCTTTTCATATAGGCATGAGCTCAATTATTTATCACTCAAATCAATTAGTACAAAGTTCATTTTATCAATATGCTCAATACAATATCAGCAAGGATTAACCATACCTAAATCACAAAACTTGACTCAATTATGCAAGAAGCAAGATAACTTCCAAATTTATCTAAGGTCACCTTAAAGTGACTCCATTTTAGAAGTCTCCAAAACTAGGAGTTTTGCAAAGTTTCACAAAAACATAAGAGATTCACAATATCTAACGTATTTATATCATTAGAGAGAGATACTAACCTTAAACATCAAAAAGATGAGGGTAACGGGTTTTCATGTCGGCCTCAGCCTCCCATGTTGCACCCTCAACTAGGTGGTTTCTCCATAATACCTTTACGGAAACCACCTCTTTGTTTCTCAACCTTTTCACTTGCCTATCAAGGATTTGAACCGGAACCTCCTCATAAGAGAGGTTATCCTTGACTTCCAGGCCTTCAAGAGGAAGAATTGACTCGGGATCTCCGACACACTTCTTCAACATAGAGACATGGAAAACCGGATGAACCAAAGCTAGTTCATCAGGTAATTTTAAACGATAGGCAACTTTACCAACCCTTTCCAAAATCTCATAAGGGCCTACATATCGAGGGCTCAACTTCCCTTTCTTGCCAAATCTTACCACTCCCTTCATAGGTGAAATTTTCAAATACACCTTATCACCCTCTTCAAACTCCAAGTCCCTTCTTCTATTATCGGCATAGGACTTTTGTCGACTATAGGCTGTTTGCAACCTATTTCTTATGATATGTACATTCTCCAATGTCTTATAAATCAAGTCGGGACCAAATATCGATGACTCACCTACTTCAAACCATCCTATAGGAGACCTACACCTCCTACCATACAAGGCTTCATAGGGAGCCATGGAGATGGACGAATGGAAACTATTATTATATGCAAACTCCACCAACGGCAAATGCTTATCCCAACTCCCTTTAAAATCAATGATGCAAGCTCTAAGCATATCTCAAGAGTTTGAATCGTGCGTTCCGCTTGACCATCCGTTTGAGGATGGAAGGCGGTA